>CM067844.1:421200982-421800982 GCA_034509565.1 Triticum monococcum
TGCATCCGGACAGTCGACGATTTGATTTTTCTTTGTCAGGAACCATGTCCAGAATTGCCTAGCTGATTCCTCTGGCTGCTGAATTATGTTGCTCAAGTCATCGGCATCTGGTGGTTGCACATAAGTGCCCTAGAAGTTGTCGAGGAATGTGGCTTCCAGATCTTCCCAACAATCAATGGATTCTGCTAGCAGGCTGTTGAGCCAATGCCGAGCTGGTCCTTTGAGCTTGAGTGGGAGGTATTTGATGGTCTGTAGATCATCACCGCGGGCCATGTGGATGTGCAAGAGGAAGTCCTCGATCCATACCGCAGGATCTGTTGTGCCGTCGTATGATTCGATATTTACGGGTTTGAAACCCTCTGGGATTTGGTGATCCATTACTTCATCTGTGAAGCATAGGGGGTGCGCAGCGCCTCTGTACTGGGCTATACTGCAGGATATGTTGTGTTTTGCTTTGTCCTCCAATACGTGCCGCAGGTCTGGCGTATTTCCCCATGCCTTGACATTTTTATTTGAGTGGCGTCGGGGTGCGGGCTGAGCTTTTGGCTAAAATGCCTCTCTGTCACGGCCACGAGGTGGCCGATCAGCCGCGACATACGCTGGAGATGTAGGTTTTGGTGCTTCCTCCTCCAGTCGGGGTAGCAACCTGCGCTTTGGGTAACTCTTGGAGGGGCGTTCGAGTTTATATTCCTCGGCCGCAAGGACTTCAGTCCATCTGTCAGCTAGCAAATCTTGATCAGCTTGAAGCTGCTGTTGCTTTTACTTAAGGCTATTTGCCGTGGCTATAAGCCGGCGCTTGAAGCGCTCTTGTTCGACGGGATCCTCAGGCACGACGAATTCGTCATCGTCGAGGCTTGCCTCGTCTTCGAAGGAAGGCATGTAATAATCATCCTCCGCTCTCCATCTGCCGCTCTCTCGGGAGGGCTGGCTTCTCCATCCTCCTGCCCTAAATCTTGCTGGAGGGGATTGTTGTCATCTTCGGCACTGTCCGGAGTGCTATTATCTCCTGTGCCGGTGTCACCGCTTTTGCTTTGGCGAGACTTAGAGCGGCGCCGTTGACGTCGGCACTTGGGTTGCTTTTTGGAGGGGTCATCCTCCGCTGTCCCGTCGCCATTGCCTTCTTTGGGTGGGTCCACCATATATATGTCATATGACGAGGTGGTTGTCCAGTGCCCTGTGGGTAGTGGTTCTTGTTCGCCTCCTGCATCGTCGTCCATGCCGTCGATGTCTTCGGAGTCGAAGTCGAGCATGTCGATCAAATCATCGACAATGGCTACTAAGTGGGTGGTGGGTGGGCGGCGAATTTCTTCGTCATCCGCATCCCATTCCTGCCTGACATAGTTCGGCCAGGACTCTCCTAACAAGGAGAGAGACCTTAATGAGTTCAGTATGTTGCCGAAGGGCGAGTGCTGAAAGATATCCGCGGAGGTAAACTCCATGATCGGCGCCCAGTCAGATTCGATAGGCACGGGCACAGGCGGTTCGGAGTCCGTGGCCGGGGAACGATCTGGCAGCTTGCATCACGTCTCTCGTGAAGGGTAAGGTCAATACTCGGCTCGATCACTGCTGAGAATATGGCCTCCATGGCGGGGTCTATCCACCCGTCCATGCATGGCGCAACTGGCTCCGATGGCAGAGCTAAATCATGCTCATCGTGACCGTGTGGCGCACTAGGCAGGGGCTCGAATCCGTCGAAGATCAAGTCTCCGCGGATATCGTCCGTGTAGTTTAAGCTTCCAAACCTGACCTGGTGGCCAGGGGCGTAACTCTCGACCTGCTCCAGATGGCCAAGCGAGTTGGCCCGTAGTGCAAAGCCGCCGAATACAAAGATCTGTCCGGGAAGAAAAGTCTCACCCTGGACTGCATCGCTATCGATGATTGAAGGAGCCATCAAGCCTAACGGCGACGACACAGAGGAACTCTCAATGAAAGCACCAATGTCGGTGTCAAAACCGGCGGATCTTGGGTAGGGGGTCCCGAACTGTGTGTCTAAGGCGGATGGTAACAGGAGGCAGGGGACACCGATGTTTTACCCAGGTTCGGGCCCTCTTGATGGAGGTAAAACCCTACGTCCTGCTTGATTATTCTTGATAATATGAGTAGTACAAGAGTTGATCTACCACGAGATCGGAGAGGCTAAACCCTAGAAGCTAGCCTATGGTATGATTGTATGTTGTCCTACGGACTAAAACCCTCCGGTTTATATAGACACTGGAGGAGGCTAGGGTTACACAAGGTCGGTTACAAAGGAGGAGATATACATATTCGTATTGCCTAGCTTGCCTTCCACGCCAAGGAGAGTCCCATCCGGACACGAGACGAAGTCTTCAATCTTGCATCTTCATAGCCCAATAGTCCGGCCAAAGGATATAGTCCGGTTGTCCGGAGACCCCCTAATCCAGGACTCCCTCAGTTGCACAAAAAGTTTGGGGCCGAATGGAGCTGTTCAAATTTAATCTTGAATTTAAATTGTTAACTTAAGTGTTCCTGGTCCAACTTTAAATACCTTAAGGGAATTTTAAATAATAAAATGGTGTTTATTAATTTATGAAAATTACTTAGAGAATATATTGAACACAACGAACATTTTTGTTTTACTGCTCGAAGAAATAATAACTTGACTTGTAACTTAATTTGAATTTGACTTGGGTTTTTAATCAAGGGGCAATTATGCTTAAAAGCATGGTGACATGACACTATTAATGTGAGATTACTATAGCATGATTATTGGGGTGTTACAAATCTCCTCCACTACAAGAAATCTTGTCTCGAGATTTAAGAGATAGAGTAAGGGGAAAAAGGTCTGGTTTTGAAATTCTAACGAATCTTCTCAGTCTTGGTTGCTCTTCTCGAAGAGGTCGATCCAATACGTTGATGTCTTCATTTCTCTGCTTCAGGTCATCATGATGAAGCCGACATCCTTTCTTCAGGATCTCCATCGTACTTACGGAAAAGATAAGGGGGGTATATCTGGTAGCTAACATCGGGGAAGGTGGCGGAAAGTAACTCTCAAACTGAAACTTAAGAAAATATCGAGAGCAAAGTAAGAAGGTACCATGAGAAGTTTCAAGCGGGTAGGAAATCGGTCGATGCCTGAAACAAAGTGTAAAAGGGGTCCAGAGCAATGGGAATAAGTTTTGTGTCTGATACCAGAATTTATGATATGTTGGAAGGTGGCTCGTGAATTACATATGAGGCCACGCGCGAGGAATAACTTTGGAAACAGGAGGGTGTACAGGAGAGTCAGGTTTCGATCATGTGGAACTATGGGTTATGGGCCCACCATGTGGGTTAAAAGCAAGAAGGCGCTAAAAATTGCACGATCAAGATAGGAAGGTATGTCAGAGGATAGCCTGTCAGTTTTGTTGGCAACAACATTGGTACCTAGGGCGAGGGATGAAGAGAACCATTTTCCTGCTCGTTGAAACGAGGCGGACCAATAGGTAAAGTTCTCATCCATCGGTGGTTACTGAAATGTCATCAACAATAGTAACACGGTCTTACTGACAAGGTTGTACACTAGGGTGTTTACATAAGCAGCGAATCATTTCTGCTTAGATCATATAAATCACAAGAAAGGTTAAACAAAACAATGGAAAGGAAAATGCGATCATCAGATTAAATAGAACAAAGGAAAGGAAAATGTGTTTAAACACATATTTCAGGGGTATATCCTTCCTAAGGACAAGCGGAGCATGATATCCATGACAGGATAGAAAGTAGAAAACCATTTAGGTAAGGGGTGAGGAATCGCATGATATTACCCATACAATGGTGTTAGGATAAATGATAAAGAAAACTTAGCATTGTGCTTCAAATGTTCTTATTGAAAACCGGAGTACCACAGACATGCTTCGAGATAGCATTGGCATGGTCATTGGGTAAAGATCAGACTTTGGGTTCACAAAGGATCCATCGGGAATATAGAAGAAGTCTTACAATTTCCTCATGGAAGAATGGCTAAACTTGCTAAAAAGGAAACTATAACAACAGGTCCTTCGGCCAGGTGTGCTAGGCATGACATCACCTTACCGGGCCATATAAGGACCAATATTACGACTCTTGGAAAATATCCCAACCATCATATCTGACCGAGTTTCAGATTTGCTTGGGGTCAGGATACCTCAGAATCAGGATGCCTAAGAAGAAAAAGGTGCAACAAAAAATTTCGAGATGACATTGTAAGATTCTTGGGAAATGAACTATGGAAGCGAGTTCCGAAACAAGAGTTGATCATTTAACCAAGGAGAGGATGAGGAGGTGACAAATGGAATCAACGAAAATTCATCGAGGTTTCCAAAAAATGGATCCCACAATTATGTGGACAAGGGGATAATATTGGACATATCGAAGTAGATAATGAAGTATGTTCAAGGAAAACATCCAGCAGTAAACATTGATCAAAACGTGCACCTGGAAGGACGGACTAAGTAGCCCGATCGATGTTAGAATGGTGATTCAACAACCAATAGACTACGAATCAAGCTATCAACCATTAACTTCAAGCAATAGGGTTGCTAGAAGTTTTGAAATTACACATCAACGTTAAATGGCTCGTATCCCGGTTAGAAACAACTCGAGAAAGAATGGTGATGGTGAGAAGTATCACTATACCAAGAATTCTTAAGAGGTAGAGCAATCCTCACCACATCCTTGGCATAAAAGACAGTAATATTTCAAGGTAGAATAGAACATAATACAAGCTGGATAGCAAGTTGCATCCATAACATGAACATGTTTGTGATGACAGGAAGGTAATGATGTTGCCGATGGTAACTCAAATTACCTAGGGACGAGGATGGCACTTACCATCATGAATTAGATTGGTATCTTGGAAGGAGTCAAAATGTTGATGATGATCACGACAAATTTTGTCGAGAGGCTCCACGAAGAAGAAATCGAACAGCGACTGCATCAAACAAAAGGACTGATGCAGCGAAAGATTGGAATCAAACTTGCTGTTCGAGGCGTAATGATATGGCGAGGTAGATCAACGTAAGCTTAGCTCATCGTCGGAAACTGTGCTCCAGGAAGAAGGACTAGGTAGCACAGTTAAAATTTAGCACGAGAATGATATAGTCGATCAAGCTAGGAATGACTTGGAGGATTATTAAACTCATAAGCAATAGAAATTACTTAGAGTTATTGAATCGGAGTGTGGAATTGATTCACTTATCGGTGTTCTCGGTTGACAAACAACCCAGAACCCATGAAGTGACAATGACAGGGAAAGGTAGTACTTCATCAAAAGTTCATAAGATGTAGTGCAATGGCATGATACCCTCGAGATACCATGGGTAATACTCCAAGGTAGATCATAATAGAGGTTTGGCAGGTATATTGCTATGTAGAAGACAAGTGCTTTAACTTTTCCGGGAAATGGGATCAAAGAAGAACAATCATGGTCGGAACCACAGTTGCAAAGGACCAGACATAGATACCAGATGAACTTATTACAAGGGGATTATTATTATTACAAGAAGCTACCACGAAAAGTTCCACATCGGGTCCATGGGCATGAACACAAAGTTCAAGGTCGACTCCCACTTCTTCAATGCCTAACATTCCATTCACTTCTCGCTTTCAACAAAGTTGTAATGTTGAAATTTTATCTGCCAAAACACCAGAAGAGTATGACTCGTGAAAAACTCTCATGTTCGCACGAATTAGGGAAGGCATAGGTTCAACCCATAGGGGCATCTCAGGAACAGGTACCCCAAACTTAAAAAGTAAATAACTCAAAACTCGAAGGTAGAGCAAGGTTGACAAAAGGAGAGGATCGATTTACCAAAGGCATTACATATCCAAGGAAAGGCTCACAAGGTTATCAATTATGAAGGACATTGTCGAATAAAATCCAAAAGAAGATCCGGTGGTCCACAAGGGATCTGATGTGAGTACCGGTACTCAACTAGAAGACGAAAGCATGCAAGGAGATCAGATTCTAGAAACAACTGACTAATTCAAGGCTCAGTTATACGTCTCCATCGTATCTACTTTTCCAAACACTTTTGCCCTTGTTTTGGAATCTAACTTGCATGATTTGAATGGAACTAACCCGGACTAACGTTGTTTTCAGCAGAATTTCCATGGTGTTATTTTTGTGCAGAAATAAAAGTTCTCGGAATGACTTGCAAATCAACGGAGATTATTTTTGGAATCGAGTTAGTTTTGGTAGGGTTTGATCCCTAGTATCCACTATGTTCTAAGATTGATGTTGCTATGACTTTGCTATGCTTAATGCTTGTCACTAGGGCCCGACTGCCATGATTTCAGATCTGAACCTATTATGTTTTCATGAATATATGTGAGTTCATGATCCTATCTTGCAAGTCTATAGTCACCTATTATGTGTTATGATCCGTTAACCCCAAAGTGACAATAATCGGGATACTTACCGGTGATGACCGTAGTTTGAGGAGTTCATGTATTCACTATGTGTTAATGCTTTGGTCCGGTACTCTATTAAAAGGAGGCCTTAATATCCCCTAGTTTCCTATAGGACCCCGCTGTCACGGAAGGGTAGGACAAAAGATGTCATGCAAGTTCTTTTCCATAAACACGTATGACTATATTTGGAATACATGCCTACTGATGAACTGGAGCTAGTTCTGTGTCACCCTATGTTATAAATGTTGCATGATTGATCACATCCGACATAATTCTCCATCACCGATCCAATGCCTATGAGATTTTCATATATTGTTCTTCGCTTATTTACTTTTCCATTGCTACTGTTACAATCACTATAAAACCAAAAATATTACTTTTGCTATCGTTACCACTACTATCGTATTACTTTGCTCCTAAATACTTTGCTGCAGATATTAAGTTTCCAGGTGTGTTGAATTGACAACTCAGCTATTAATACTTGAGACTATTCTTTGGCTCCCCTTGTGTCAAATCATTAAATTTGGGTTTAATACTCTACCCTCGAAAATTGTTGTGATCCCCTATACTTGTGGGTTATCAAGACTATTTTCTGGCGCCGTTGCCGGGGAGCATAGCTCTATTCTTTGAGTCACTTGGGATTTATATCTGCTTATCCCTATGAAGAACTTGAAAGATCAAAGAACCAAGATTTTTCCCTCAACTACGAGGGGAGGTAAGGAACTGCCATCTAGCTCTGCAGTTGATTCACCTTCTTTTTTGAGTAAACTTGCGACACCTACACATGTTATTGATTTTGATAGGTCGCATGTTACTGATGATGCCATTTACTAAGTTCGCTAGCCAACGCTTGGATGAGTTTCATGACTTTATGGTTAAACAAGAAAACTTCAATGCTTATGTTGGTAGACAATTGAAACATAGTGTTGATATGCTTGAACACTTGAGTGATTATATGTCTAGATTTAAAGGTGAACTTAAACTTATTAGTAAACATGCTTCTATGGTTACCACTCAAGTAGAACAAGTACTTAAAGCTCAGAATGATTTGCTCAATGATTTAAATAATAATAAGAATGATAATGTTGTTAGAGTTATGACTAGAGGTGGTAAAATGACTCAGGAACCTTTGTATCCCGAGGGCCATCCTAAGAGAATTGAGCAAGATTCTTAGAGAACTAATGTAGATGCACCTAGTCCTTCTAAAAGGAAGAAAAAGAAAATTGATAGGACTTCGCATGCTTCTAGTGAACCTGTTGTTGACACACCTGAGAATCCCAACGATATTTCTATTTCTGATGCTGAAACGCAATCTGGTAATGAACATGAACCTAGTGATAATGTTAATGATGATGTTCATGTTGATGCTCAACCTAGCAATAATAATGATGTAGAAATTGAACCTGTTGTTGATCTTTATAACCCACAATCAAAGAATCAACGTTATGATAAGAGAGACTTTGTTGCTAGGAAACACGGTAAAGAAAGAGAACCATGGGTTAAGAAACCCATGCCTTTTCCTCCTAAACCATCCAAGAAAAAGGATGATGAGGATTTTGAGCGCTTTGCTGAAATGATTAGACCTATCTTTTTGCGCATGCATTTGGCTGATATGCTTAAAATGAATCCTTATGCTAAGTATATGAAGGATATTGTTACTAATAAAAGAAAGATACCGGAGGCTGAAATTTCCACCATACTTGCTAATTACACTTTTAAGGGTGGAATACCAAAGAAACTAGGAGATCCCAGAGTACCAACTATACCATGCTCTATTAAAAGAAACTATGTTAAAACTGCTTTATGTGATCTTGGAGCGGGTCTTAGTGTTATGCCTCTCTGTTTATATCGTAGACTTGATTTGAATAAGTTGACACCTACTGGAATATCATTGCAAATGGCCGATAATCAACTGCTATACCTGTCGGTATTTGTGAGGATGTGCCTGTTGTGGTTGCAAACATTACTATTTTAATGGACTATGTTATTCTTGATATTCCCGAGGACGATAGTATGTCCATTATTCTCGGAAGACCCTTTTTGAATACTGCAGGGGCTGTTATTGATTGCAACAAAGGCAATGTCACTTTTCATGTTAATGGTAATGAGCATATGGTACACTTCCCGAGGAAACAACCTCAAGTCCACGGTACCAATTCTATTGGAAAATTTTCAACGATTATTATTGGAGGTTTTGAATTTCCTCTTCCTACTGTCAACATGAAATATGATATTGTTATTGTTGGGGATGTGCATATCCCCATTAAGATAACTTAGTGTTATTCGAAAATTCTCCGGTTTCATGCGATTCGGAAAGAGTTTGTTAACAAGACTTGATCAACCTTGTTAGTGGATTCCTTTCGATGAGAATGAGATGGATGAAGTTAGAAAGCACAATTCTCTGTATCCTCCTTTTTACCTTCTATTATTTATATTAAATAAAGCAAACATAGTATTTTCTGTCTGTTTTCTGAATTATCCTTGCAATAAAAAAATACCCCGAAAATAAAAGTTCTCCAAATGCCCTGAAAATTAAATATGATGTTTTTCCAGAATATTTGAGAATATGTGGCATTGAGAACACACCAGGGGTCCCACCACGTGCCCACGAGGGTGGAGGGCGCGCCCTACCCCCCTGGGCGCCCCCTGCCTCGTGGACCCCATGTGGGCCCCCTCCACTTATCCTTGCACCCACACACTTCGTCTTGCTCCAGAAAAAATCACTAGCCAGCTCAAACCCGAGTTCTTGCTCATCTTGCCGCCACTTTCGATCTCCTTGCTCAAAGCTCCTCTCACAAAACTGCTTTGGGAATTGTTCTTTGGTATGTGACTCCTCCAATGGTCCAATTAGTTTTTGTTCTAGTACTTTATTCATTGCAAATTTTTGCTGCTTAGGTGACCCTGTTCTTGAGCTTGCATGTCAAATTTATGTGGTCAAAGTAGGTTTAATGCATGATATAGCCTCTAGGCACTTGTAGGAGTAGTTGCTATCAATCTTGTGAGTTTGGTTCACTTTTATTTTAAGTTACTAAAAATTTCAGAAAATTTCAGAAAAAGATGAAGAGATTTTTGAGGAGCTCATCGAGCCGAAACTCGAAGGATAAGCAACGTGAAGAGAACAAGAAGCCCAAGTATAATCTCCCTCGTGCTGCGGAGGTTCGGCCATGTGAATGGCCTTGTGATGAGTTCTTGAGAGGAGCCGGGATTCATGAAGATTTTTATCATTTGGCTGAGAATGCAGTCCTCACCGCCTTCCTCCACTACTAGCGTGAACAGTATCTCTTACTCACCAATATCTTTGTGCAAAATTTTCATTTCCATGCTAGGAGATCGCCACCTTCGGTGGAATTTTATTTATATGATGAGCATAAGGAGATGTCACTTTATGATTTTTGTCGGGTCTGTTTGATACCCTTTGAGGGCAGCATAGAGGAACCACATCGTAATGATATGGAGGGATTTATTGATACAATTGCTGTAGGGGAAACGAGGAAAGTTTCTGATGCGAGAATCACTAGCATACATTTTCCTGTTCTACGTTACTTCGCAATATTTGCTAGTGGATGCTTAATTGGTCATGGGAACTGTGGAAATCTTAGTGCTCCTGATATTGTTATTTTGCGCCATGCCTTGTTTCATGATACTACTTTCAGTTTAGGTGATATTGTTGCTAAACGGTTAAATCTGAACCGTACTAAGGGCTCCGTCCTCGGAGGCATCTTTGCCTCGCGCCTTGCTGCACACTTTAACATACCTATCAGCCATTATGAGAAAGATGAAAAGTTGCTACCTCCTATTGTTCTAGGTTGTAAGAGTATGGTAGCACATGAGCTTATTGTTAAGGATAAGAATAAGATACTCAAATATAAATTGATATTTAACAAAAAATTATTGTGAGTTTATTACCTTGCCTGCGCCCTCTTTGTTCAACATATTTTCAGGCATGTACCTTGTTCTGCCGGAGGCCATTCATGCCTACCGGAGCAAGATGTCAGTTGCAGAGCCGGAGCCACCATCTGATCCTCACCTTCAGTCTTTTTATCAGTGGAACCCAGAGGAGATCGCCGGCCAGTGGCATCTGAGGACCCTTCTCAGTACGACCCCAGCTACAGTTTTGATCCATGGGCATAGACCAACTTAGGCCAAAAGCCTAAGCTTGGGGGGTAAGTATTTCTCACCGACATTACATTCATATTCACACACTCATGCCAGTTGTCGGTGCTCATACTTTTTCATTGTATCATCCATGCTAGTTTAATTTATTTTCAAAGCTTTCTTCATGTGTGTTTGCAAAACCTTAAGAAAAACCAAAAAAAATAGTTGTAGCTTTTAGCTAGTTTATTTTCCATGTCTGTAGTAGTAGTAATTAAAAGAAAACCCAATTAGATTTCTCGTTCTTCTTTTGCTTGTAGGGAGCTTTCCCGTGTAAATAGTTTTGTTTTATTTCTTTTCTTTGGGGGTTGAGAGGACAAGACCATAATGAAAATGTTGAGTGGCTCTCTTATGCATTATTGTTGATCTAACAAAGAGCCCATATTACTTTGTCTTCTCTCTTGAGTTGAATGCTTGCAGATTCCAGCTTAGTCCAATGCACGTGCACTATTATTATTATCCACACCATTCGGTCGTGCAAGTGAAAGGCAATAACGATGATATATGATGAACTGATTGAGATGAGAAAAGCTGGTATGAACTTGACCTCTCTTGTTTTTGTAAATATGATTACTTCATCATTCCTGATTCAGCCTATTATGAATGAAACATGTTTGCAATGACAATTAGAGATTATAGTTGCTTATGCCATGCTTAATTTGCTAGGAGATTATAATGGTTTACGTTGCGTGCCAACATGCTATTAAAATGGTTGTGATTTGGTATGATAGGGTGGTATCCCCCTTTGAACGATTCGAGTGGCTTGACTTGGCACATGTTCACGCATGTAGTTGGAACAAAATCAACATAGCATTCACGATATTTATGTTCATGGTGAATTATATCCTACCCATGCTTGCATTCGGTGTTGATTAATTTTAATGCATGTTCATGACTGATGCCGCTCTCTAGCTGGTCGCTTCCCAGTCTCTTTCTAGCCTTCACTTGTACTAAGAGAGAATACTGCTTGTGCATCCAATTCCATAAACCCCAAAGTTATTCCTTATGAGTCCACCATACCTACCTATATACGATATCTACCTGCCATTCCAAGTAATTTGTATGTGCCAAACTCTAAACCTTCAAATAAACATGTATGCTCAAATAGCTCATGTATCAACTAGGGTTGTATGTATCCTCCATGCTAGGCGGGTTATTCTCAAGAGGAGGGGACTCCGCTCCTCACTCACGAGAAAATGGCTGGTCACCGGGATGCCGAGTCCCACGCTCAAATCAAATCAAAATAATTGCAAACAAAACTCCCCCAGGATTGTTGTTAGTTGGAGGCACCCGTTGTTTCGGGCAAGCAATGGATTGATGCTTGATGGTGCTGGGGGAGTATAAACTTTACCATTCTGCTTGGGAACCGCCTATAATGTGTGTAGCATGGAAGATATCGAGATCTCTCAGTTGTTATGTTGACAATGAAAGTATGCCGCTCAAAATATTATCTATTTTCAAATCGAGCTCTGTCACCTCTACAAAGCCCTACTACCCTCTGCGAAGGGCCTATCTATTTAGTTTTATGTTGAGTCATCATCCTCTTCTTAAAAAGCACCAGTTGGAGAGCACCACTGTGTAACGCCCCGGACACACCCGCCGGTGGTCGTTACTCCTGGCGGGATCTAGACTAGCCCCACAGATCAATACTAGTCTTTTCTGCGCACTTTGTCCTCACTCGTGCGCACCCGGGAGCAACTTCCCAGTCGGTCACCCATCCTGACACTACTCCAAGTTGAGCACGCTTAACTTTGGAGTTCCATCCGAATGGGCTCCCAAAAAATAAGGAATTCCTTATTGATATGAGTAGTCTATCATCCCTATTAAGCCAGGCTATCACACACTGTCATTTGCATGTATTATTGTTAGTTTACATTGAGTATAACTTGACTAGATCTCTTTTACCATGAATTACAATGTCTAGTCAATCCTTGATCTTTAAAGGTGCTCTGCATTTATATTTTGCGGTCAGAAATGGCTAGCGAGATACCATCTTGTTATATCTTATTATGATTGTTTTGAGAAAGTGTTGTCATCTGAGATTTATTATTATTGCTTGCTAATTTATCATGCCATTCATATGAGTAAACATGAGACCTAAATGTTATTGTGAATATGGTTAGTTCATAATTTTTGCTGAAAAATTAAATGCTGGCTTTACATATTTACAACAACAAGAGCAAACAGAGTTTGTAAAAGTTTTTCTTTATCACTTTCAGTTTGTCAACTGAATTGCTTGAGGACAAGCAAAGGTTTAAGCTTGGGGGAGTTGATATGTCTCTGTCGTATCTACTTTTCCAAACACTTTTGCCCTTGTTTTGGACTCTAACTTGCATGATTTGAATGGGACTAACCCGGACTGATGTTGTTTTCAGCAGAATTGCCATGGTGTTATTTTTGTGCAGAAATAAAAGTTATCGGAATGACCTGAAAATCAACGGAGATTATTTTTTAAATGTATAAAAATACTGGCGAAAAGATCCACGTCAGGGGGCCCACACCCTGTCCACGAGGGTGGGGGGCGTGCCTACCCCCTGGGCACGCCCCCTGCCTCATGGGCCCCCTAACGCTCCACCGACGTCCATCTTGACTCCATATATTCACTTTCGGGGAGAAAAAAATCAGGGATATGGATTCATCGCGTTTTACAGTACGGAGCCGCTGCCAAGCCCTAAACTCTCTTAGGAGGGCTGATCTGGAGTCCGTTCGGGGCTCCGGAGAGGGGAATCCGTCCCCATCGTCATCATCAACCTTCCTCCATCACCAATTTCATGATGCTCACCGCCGTGCGTGAGTAATTTCGTTGTAGGCTTGCTGGACGGTGATGGGTTGGATGAGATTTATCATGTAATTGATTAGTTTTGTTAGGGTTTGATCCCTACCACCCACTATGTTCTGAGATTAATGTTGCTATGACTTTCCTATGCTTAATGCTTGTCAATAGGGCCCGAGTGCCATGATTTCAGATCTGAACCTATTATGTCTTCATGAATATATGTGAGTTCTTGATCCTATCTTGCAAGTCTATAGTCACCTATTATGTGTTATGATCTGTTAACCCTGAAGTGACAATAATTGGGATACTTACCGGTGATGACCGTAGTTTGAGGAGTTCTTGTATTCACTGTGTGTTAATGCTTTGGTCCGCTACTCTATTAAAAGGAGGCCTTAATATCCCTTAGTTTCCAATAGGACCCCGCTGCTACGGGAGGGTAGGACAAAAGATGTCATGCAAGTTCTTTTCCATAAGCACGTATGACTATATTCAGAATACATGCCTACATTACATTGATGAACTGGAGCTAGTTCTGTGTCACCCTATGTTATAACTGTTGCATGATTGATCGCATTCGACATAATTCTCCATCACCGATCCAATGCCTACGAGCTTTTCATATATTGTTCTTCGCTTATTTACTTTTCCGTTGCTACTGTTACAATCACTATAAAACCAAAAATATTCCTTTTGCTATCGTACCACTACTATCATATTACTTTGCCACTACATACTTTGCTGCAGATATTAAGTTTCCAGGTGTGGTTGAATTGACAACTCAGCTGTTAATACTTGAGAATATTCTTTGGCTCCCCTTGTGCCGAATCAATAAATTTGGGTTGAATACTCTACCCTCGAAAACTGTTGTGATCCCCTATACTTGTGGGTTCTCACTCAATTGCAAAGGAAATATGAATTCCAAGATAAGGGATCAGAAGCAATGCTCTGATTAGGGATGGATAAGTTGAATAGCCTTAGGGGTACAATTGATGGCAATTTGATTGGTCGAGATCTAGCTCATGTTTAAAATGACGTCTGAGCCGGAAGGACGAAATGAAGGATCTGATTAACGAGTGTGAGCATTCGCAACATATTGATTCAACAGACTCAAACTCATAATGACTAAGGATGCTAATAAGATTACCGGACTTATGAGGTTAATCATAATGCAAGCAAGCAAGAATTTCAAGAGCAATAGGCTGTTGAGGATTTTCGCTGATCAAATGGTATTTCAAAGACTTTTGTGAAATACATGAATCAACCGGGGATGAGCGGATACTCGATAAATGCGAGAAATTATCCATAGGGGTATTTAGTGGTAAGAACTGCAAGGCAGTGGGCACAAAGTATTCTCGGAACAACAACGAGTATTTCGGGGTATCTTGTAATAACAAGAGCAACTGGGGACTAACTAAGAATGGCAAGTGCATGTAGTTATCTATAGGGGTTGACGGTGGAAGAGAATTGCAAACGCAATGAGCACAAGTTCTCGGCATAACATCGGAGAGTTTCTTCTGAATCTTCTGGTGCAGCAGGCGATCATCTATAATAAGGGGCTCTCGGGAAGGAAATAACTACGAGAACCTAGAGTTAGAGTTTGCAAAATATTTTAACCCGAATAGAAGAGAGATCAGAGTCCCAGAGTATAGATGAGGAATAAAAGATCCTAATACCATCCAATGGCGACGTGGGCTCATGGGTCACACAGCCATGTTAGTAAAGCAGTTTTCATCGACTAGACTCAACTTCGGCCAAAGAGTGTGGAAAGGGGGATTCCTACAGGCAGTCGGCTCTGATACAACTTGTGACACCTTCGAATTGACCATACACTAATCATACACACAAACGTGTACGAGCAAGACCGGGGACTCACGGGAAGATATCACGACACAACTTTACAAATAAAATAAGTTATACAAGCATCATATTACAAGCCAGAGGGCTCGAATACAAGAGCTCGATCATAGACGAGTCAACGGAAACAACAATATCTGATCACAGACATAAGTAAACAAGTTGCCATAAGATGGCTGGCACAAACTGGGATACAGATCGAAAAAGGCGCATGCCTCCTTCCTGGGATCCTCCTAAATTACTCCTGGTCGTCGTCAGCGGCCTGCACGTAGTAGCAGGCACCTCCAATGTAGTAGGAGTCGTCGTCGACGGTGGCGTCTGGCTCCTGGGCTCCAACATCTGGTCGTAACAACCACGTATAGATAGGGGAAAAGGGGGGAGCAAAGCAACCGTGAGTACTCACCCAAAGTACTTACAAGCAAGGAACTACACCACATATGCATTGGTATCAATGAAAGGGGTAGTATATGTGGACTGAACTGCAGAATGCCAGAATAAGAGGGGGATAGCTAGTCCTATCAAAGACTATGCTTCTGGCAGCCTCCATCTTGAAGCAGTAGAAGAGAGTAGATGGTAAGTTAACCAAGTAACATCGCATGGCATAATCCTACCCGACGATCCTCCCCTCGTCGCCCTGTGAGAGAGCGATCATTGGGTTGTATCTAGCACTTGGAAGGGTGTGTTTTGTTAAGTATCCGGTTCTAGTTGTCATAAGGTTAAGGTACAACTGTGGGTCATCCTTTTACCGAGGGACACGGCTATTCGAATAGATAAACTTCCCTGCAGGGGTGAACCACATTTCCCAACACGTTCGATCCTCTTTGGCCGGACACACTTGTTGGGGAACGTAGTAATTTCAAAAAAAATTCCTACGCACACGCAAGATCATGGTGATGCATAGCAACGAGGGGGAGAGTCTGATCTACGTACCCTTGTAGATCGCAACGGAAGCGTTGACACAACGTAGAGGAAGTAGTCGTACGTCTTCTTCCCGATCCGACCGATCCAAGCACCGTTACTCCGGCACCTCCGAGTTCTTAGCACACGTTCAGCTCGATGACGATCCCCGGGCTCCGATCCAGTAAAGCTTCGGGGAGGAGTTCCATCAACACGATGGCGTGGTGACGATCTTGATGTACTACCGACGTAGGGCTTCGCCTAAGCACTACAACGATATGATCGAGGTGGAATTTGGTGGCAGGGGCACCGCACACGGCTAAGGAACGATCTCAATGATCAACTTGTGTGTCTAGAGGTGCCCCCTGCCCCCGTATATAAAGGTTGCCAAGGGGAGGGCTGGCCGGCCAACTATGGAGGCGCAGGAGGAGTCCTACTCCTACCGGGAGTAGGACTCCCCCCCCCCCCAATCCTATTCCTAATAGGACTCCCAAGGAGAAAGAGAGGGAGAGAGGTGGCCGGCCACCTCTCCTAGTCCTAATAGGACTAGGGGAGGGGGGAGGCGCGCAGCCCATTATGGGCAGCCCCTTTCACCTTTCCACTAAAGCCCAATAAGGCCCATATGGCTCCCGGGGGGTTTCGGTAACCTCCCGGTGATCCGGTAAAATCCCGATTTCACCCGGAACACTTCCGATGTCCAAACATAGGCTTCCAATATACCAATCTTTATGTCTCGACCATTTCGAGACTCCTCGTCATGTCCGTGATCACATCCGGGACTCCGAACAACCTTCGGTACATCAAAATGCATAAACTCATAATAACTGTCATCGTAACGTTAAGCGTGCGGACCCTACGGTTCGAGAACAATGTAGACATGACCGAGACATGTCTCCGGTCAATAACCAATAGCGGGACCTGGATGCCCATATTGGCTCCTACATATTCTACGAAGATCTTTATCGGTCAGACCGCATAACAACATACGTCGTTCCCTTTGTCATCGGTATGTTACTTGCCCGAGATTCGATCGTCGGTATCCAATACCTAGTTCAATCTCGTTACCGGCAAGTCTCTTTACTCGTTCTGTAATACATCATCCCGCAACTAACTCATTAGTTGCAATGCTTGCAAGGCTTGTGTAATGTGTATTACCAAGAGGGCCCAGAGATACCTCTCCGACAATCGGAGTGACAAATCCTAATCTCGAAATACGCCAACCCAACATCTACCATTGGAGACACCTGTAGTACTCCTTTATAATCACCCAGTTACGTTGTGACGTTTGGTAGCACCCAAAGTGTTCCTCTGGTAAACGGGAGTTGCATAATCTCATAGTCATAGGAACATGTATAAGTCATGAAGAAAGCAATAGCAACATACTAAACGATCGGGTGCTAAGCTAATGAAATGGGTCATGTCAATCAGATCATTCAACTAATGATGTGACCTCGTTAATCAAATAACAACTCTTTGTTCATGGTTAGGAAACATAACCATCTTTGATTAATGAGCTAGTCTAGTAGAGGCATACTAGTGACACTCTGTTTGTCTATGTATTCACACATGTATTATGTTTCCGGTTAATACAATTCTAGCATGAATAATAAACATTTATCATGATATAAGGAAATAAATAATAACTTTATTATTGCCTCTAGGGCATATTTCCTTCAGTCTCCCACTTGCACTAGAGTCAATAATCTAGTTCACATCGCCATGTGATTTAACAGCAATAGTTCACATCACCATGTGATTAACACCCATAGTTCACATCGTCATGTGACCAACACTCAAAGAGTTTACTAGAGTCAGTGATCTAGTTCACATATCTATGCGATTAACACCCAAAAAGTACTAAGGTGTGATCATGTTTTGCTTGTGAAAGAATCTTAGTCAACGGTCTTTCACATTCAGATTCGTTATGTATTTTGCAATTTTCTATGTCTACAATACTCTGCACGGAGCTACTCTAGCTAATTGCTCCCACTTTCAATATGTATCTAGATCGAGACTTAGAGTCATCCAGATCATTGTCAAAACTTGCATCGACGCAACCCTTTACGGCGAACCTTTTTGTCACCTCCATAATCGAGAAACATATCCTTATTCCACTAAGGATAATTTTGACCGCTGTCCAGTGATCTACTCCTAGATCACTATTGTACTCCCTTGCCAAATCAGTGCAGGGTATATAATAGATCTGGTACACAGCATGGCATACTTTATAGAATCTATGACTGAGGCATAGGGAATGACTTTCATTCTCTTTCTATTTTCTGCCGTGGTCGGGCATTGAGTCTGACTCAACTTCACACCTTGTAACATAGGCAAGAACCCTTTCTTTGCTTGATCCATTTTGAACTTTTTCAAAATCTTGTCAAGGAATGTGCTTTGTGAAAGTCCAATTAAGCGTCTTGATCTATCTCTATAGATCTTAATGCCCAATATGTAAGCAGCTTCACCGAGGTCTTTCATTGAAAAACTCTTATTCAAGTATCCCTTTATGCTATCCAGAAATTCTATATCATTTCCAATCAGCAATATGTCATCCACATATAATATCAGAAATGCTACAGAGCTCCCACTCACTTTCTTGTAAATACAGGCTTCTCCAAAAGTCTGTATAAATCCAAATGCTTTGATCACACTATCAAAGCGTTTATTCCAACTCCGAGATGCTTGCACCAGTCCATAAATGGATCGCTGGAGTTTGCACACTTTGTTAGCTCCCTTTGGATCGACAAAACCTTCCGGTTGCATCATATACAACTCTTCTTCCAAAAATCCAATCAGGAATGCAGTTTTGACATCCATCTGCCAAATTTCATAATCATAAAATGCGGCAATTGCTAACATGATTCTGACAGACTTAAGCATCGCTACGGGTGAGAAGGTCTCATCGTAGTCAACCCCTTGAACTTGTCGAAAACCTTTTGCAACAAGTCGAGATTTATAGACAGTAACATTACCGTTAGCGTCAGTCTTTTTCTTGAAGATCCATTTATTCTCAATTGCTTGCTGATCATCGGGCAAGTCAACCAAAGTCCATACTTTGTTCTCATACATGGATCCCATCTCAGATTTCATGGCCTCAAGCCACTTTGCGGAATCTGGGCTCACCATCGCTTCTTCATAGTTCGTAGGTTCATCATGATCTAGTAGCATGACTTCCAGAACTGGATTACCGTACCACTCTGGCGCGGATCTTGCTCTGGTTGATCTACGAGGTTCAGTAGTATCTTGTTCTGAAGTTTCATGATCATTATCATCAACTTCCTCACTTATTGGTGTAGGTGTCACAGAAACAGTTTTCTGTGATGTACTACTTTCTAATAAGGGAGCGGATACAGTTACCTCGTCAAGTTCTACTTTCCTCCCACTCACCTCTTTCGAGAGAAACTCCTTCTCTAGAAAGGATCCATTCTTAGCAACGAATGTCTTGTCTTCGGATCTGTGATAGAAGGTGTACCCAACTGTCTCCTTTGGGTATCCTATGAAGACATATTTCTCCGATTTGAGTTTGAGCTTATTGAGATGAAACTTTTTCACATAAGCATCGCAACTCCAAACTTTAAGAAACGACAGCTTAGGTTTCTTGCCAAACCATAGTTCACACGGTGTCGTCTCAACGGATTTAGATGGTGCCCTATTTAACGTCAATGCAGCTGTCTCTAATGCATAACCCCAAAACGATAGTGGTAGATCGGTAAGAACATCATAGATTGTACTATATCCAATAAAGTACGGTTATGACGTTCGGACACACCATTATGCTGTGGTGTTCCAGGTGGCGTGCGTAGTGAAACTATTTCACATTGTTTTAACTGAAGACCAAACTCGTAACTCAAATATTTTACCTCTGCGATCATATCATAGAAACTTTTATTTTCTTGTCACAATGATTTTCCACTTCACTCTGAAATTCTTTGAACTGTTCAAATGTTTCAGACTTATGTTTCATCAAGTAGATATCCCCATATCTGCTCAAATCATCTTGTGAAGGTCAGAAAATAATGATACCTACTGTAAGCCTTAATATTCATCGGACCACATACATCAGTATGTATGATTTCCAACAAATCTGTTGCTTGCTTCATTGTTCTGGAGAACGGCGTTTTAGTCATCTTGCCCGTAAGGCATGGTTCGCAAGCATCAAGTGATTCATAATCAAGTGATTCCAAAATCCCATCAGCATGGAGTTTCTTTCATGCGCTTTACACCAATATGACCTAACCGGCAGTGCCATAAATAAGTTACACTATCATTATTAACTTCGCATCTTTTGGTTTCAATATTATGAATATGTGTATCACTAAGATCGAGATCCAATGAACTATTTTCATTGGGTGTGTAACCATATAAGGTTTTATTCATGTAAACAGAACAACAATTTATTCTTTTACTTAAATGAATAACCGTATTACAATAAACATGATCAAATCATATTCATGCTCAACGCAAACACCAAATAACACTTATTTAGGTTCAACACTAATCCCGAAAGTATAGGGAGTGTGCGATGATGATCATATCAATCTTGGAACTACTTTCAACACACATCGTCACTTCACCCTTAACTACATTCTGCAACTCCCGTTTCGAGTTACTACTCTTAGCAACTGAACTAGCATCAAATACTGAGGGGTTGCTATAAACACTAGTAAAGTACACATCAATAACATGTATATCAAATATACTTATGTTCACTTTGCCATCCTTCTTATCCGCCAATCACTTGGGGTAGTTCTGCTTCCAGTGACCAGTCCCTTTGCAGTAGAAGCACTTAGTCTCAGGCTTAGGATCAGACTTGGGCTTCTTCACTTAAGCAGCAACTTGCTTGCCGTTCTTCTTGAAGTTCCCCTTCTTCTCTTTGCCCTTTTCTTGAAACTAGTGGTCTTGTCAACCATCAACACTTGATGTTTTCCTTTGATTTCTACCTTCGTTGATTTCAGCATCATGAAGAGCTTGGGAGTTGTTTCCGTTATCCCTTGCATATTATAGTTCATCACGAAGTTCTACTAACTTAGTGATGGTGACTAGAGAATTCTGTCAATCACTATCTTACCTGGAAGATTAACTCCCACTTGATTCAAGCGATTGTAGTACCCAGACAATCTGAGCACATGCTCACTAGTTGAGCGATTCTCCTCCATCTTTTAGCTATAGAACTTGTTGGAGACTTCATATCTCTTAACTCGGGTATTTGCTTGAAATATTGACTTCAACTCCTGGAACATCTCATATGGTCCATGACGTTCAAAACGTTTTTGAAGTCCCGATTCTAAGCTGTTAAGTATGGTGCACTAAACTATCAAGTAGTCATCATATTGAGCTAGCCAAACGTTCATAACGTCTGCATCTGCTCCTGCAATAGGTATGTCACCTAGCGGTGCATCAAGGACATAATTCTTCTGTGCAGCAATGAGGATAAACCTCAGATCACGAATCCAATCCGCATCATTGCTACTAACATCTTTCAACACAATTTTCTCTAGAAACATATCAAAATAAACACAAGGAAGCAACAACGCGAGCTATTGATCTACAACATGATTTGCAAAATACTACCAGGACTAAGTTCATGATAAATTTAAGTTCAATTAATCATATTACTTAAGAACTCCCACTTAGATAGACATCCCTCTAATCTTCTAAGTGATCACGTGATTCAAATCAACTAAACCATGTCCGATCATCACGTGAGATGGAGTAGTTTCATCGGTGAACATCATTATGTTGATCATATCCACTATATGATTCACGCTTGACCTTTCGGTTTCCGTGTTCCGAGGCCATATCTGTATATGCTTGGCTCGTCAAGTATAACCTGAGTATTTCGCGTGTGCAACTGTTTTGCACCCGTTGTATTTGAACGTAGAGCCTATCACACCCGATCATCACGTGGTGTCTCAGCATGAAGAACTTTCGCAACGGTGCATACTCAGGGAGAACACTTCTTGATAATTTAGTGAGAGATCATCTTATAATGCTACCGTCAATCAAAGCAAGATAAGATGCATAAAAAGATAAACATCACATGCAATCAATATAAGTGATATGATATGGCCATAATCATCTTGTGCTTGTGATCTTCATCTCTGAAGCACCGTCATGATCACCATCATCACCGGTGCGACACCTTGATCTCCATCGTAGCATCGTTGTCGTCTCGCCAATTTTATGCTTCCACGACTATCGCTACCGTTTAGTGATAAAGTAAAGCATTACATCGCGATTGCATTGCATACAATAAGGCGACAACCATATGGCTACTATCAGTTGCCGATAACTCGGTTACAAAACATGATCATCTCATACAATAAAATTTAGCATCATGTCTTGACCATATCACATCACAACATGCCCTGCAAAAACAAGTTACACGTCCTCTACTTTGTTGTTGCAAGTTTTACGTGGCTGCTATGGGCTTAAGCAAGAACCAATCTCACCTACGCATCGAAACCACAACGATAGTTTGTCAAATAGACTCCGTTTTAACCTTCTCAAGGACCGGGCGTAGCCACACTCGGTTCAACTAAAGTTGGAGACACAGTCGCCCGCAAGCCATCTATGTGCAAAGCACGTCGAGGGAACCGGTCTCGCGTAAGCGTACGCGTAAGGTTGGTCCGGGTCGTCTCATCCAACAATACCGCTGAACCAAAGTATGACATACTGATAGGCAGTATGACTTGTATCGCCCACAACTCACTTGTGTTCTACTCGTGCATATAACATCAAACCATAAAACCTAGGCTCGGATGCCACTGTTGGGGAACGTAGTAATTTCAAAAAAATTCCTACGCACACGCAAGATCATGGTGATGCATAGCAACGAGGGGGAGAGTCTGATCTACGTACCCTTGTAGATCGCAACGGCAGCGTTGACACAACGTAAAGGAAGTAGTCGTACGTCTTCTTCCCGATCCGACCGATCCAAGCACCGTTACTCCGGCACCTCCGAGTTCTTAGCACACGTTCAGCTCGATGACGATCCCCGGGCTCCGATCCAGCAAAGCTTCGGGAAGGAGTTCCGTCAACACGACGGCGTGGTGACGATCTTGATGTACTACCGACGTAGGGCTTCGCCTAAGCACTACAACGATATGATCAAGGTGGAATTTGGTGGCAGGGGGCACCGCACACGGCTAAGAAACGATCTCAATGATCAACTTGTGTGTCTAGAGGTGCCCCCTGCCCCCGTATATAAAGGTTGTCAAGGGGAGGGCTGGCCGGCCAACTATGGAGGCGCAGGAGGAGTCCTACTCCTACCGGGAGTAGGACTCCCCCCCCCCCAATCCTATTCCTAATAGGACTCCCAAGGAGAAAGAGAGGGAGAGAGGTGGCCGGCCACCTCTCCTAGTCCTAATAGGACTAGGGGAGGGGGGAGGCGCGCAGCCCATTATGGGCAGCCCCTTTCACCTTTCCACTAAAGTCCAATAAGGCCCATATGGCTCCCGGGGGGTTTCGGTAACCTTCCGGTGATCCGGTAAAATCCCGATTTCACCCGGAACACTTCCGATGTCCAAACATAGGCTTCCAATATATCAATCTTTATGTCTCGACCATTTCGAGACTCCTCGTCATGTCCGTGATCACATCCGGGACTCCGAACAACCTTCGGTACATCAAAATGCATAAACTCATAATAACTGTCATCGTAACGTTAAGCGTGCGGACCCTACGGTTCGAGAACAATGTAGACATGACCGAGACATGTCTCCGGTCAATAACCAATAGCGGGACCTGGATGCCCATATTGGCTCCTACATATTCTACGAAGATCTTTATCGGTCAGGCCGCATAACAACATACGTCGTTCCCTTTGTCATCGGTATGTTACTTGCCCGAGATTCGATCGTCGGTATCCAATACCTAATTCAATCTCGTTACCAGCAAGTCTCTTTACTCGTTCTGTAATACATCATCCCGCAACTAACTCATTAGTTGCAATGCTTGCAAGGCTTGTGTAATGTGTATTACCGAGAGGGCCCAGAGATACCTCTCCGACAATCGGAGTGACAAATCCTAATCTTGAAATACGCCAACTCAATATCTACCATTGGAGACACCTGTAGTACTCCTTTATAATCACCCAGTTACGTTGTGACGTTTGGTAGCACCCAAAGTGTTCCTCCGGTAAACGGGAGTTGCATAGTCTCATAGTCATAGGAACATGTATAAGTCATGAAGAAAGCAATAGCAACATACTAAACGATCGGGTGCTAAGCTAATGGAATGGGTCATATCAATCAGATCATTCAACTAATGATGTAACCTCGTTAATCAAATAACAACTCTTTGTTCATGGTTAGGAAACATAACCATCTTTGATTAACGAGCTAGTCTAGTAGAGGCATACTAGTAACACTCTGTTTGTCTATGTATTCACACATGTATTATGTTTCCGGTTAATACAATTCTAGCATGAATAATAAACATTTATCATGATATAAGGAAATAAATAATAACTTTATTATTGCCTCTAGGGCATATTTCCTTCAACACTTTCCTGGGTCATACCCGGCCTTGAAAGATCAACACGTCGCAGCCCCACCTAGGCACAACAGAGAGGTCAGCACGCCGGTCTAAATCCTATGGCGCAGCGGTCTGGGCCCATCGCCCATTGCACACCTGCACATTGCGTACGCGGCCGGTGAGCAGACCTAGCAACCTCCATTACAAAGGAAGTTGCGTTACGCGGTCCAACCCGGCGCGCGCCGCTCAGTCGCTGACGTCAAGAAGACTTCAGCTGACACCACGACGTCGAGTGCCCATAACTATCCCCTCGTAGTTGGTTAGTGCGTATAGGCCAGTGGCCAGACTCAGATCAAATACCAAGATCTCATTAAGCGTGTTAATTGATGTAACCGCGAACGTTGACCAGGGCCAGGCCCACCTCTCTTCTGGGTGGTCTCAACCTGCCCTGTCGCTCCGCCACAAAGATCCACCCAAAGGACCATCGGGACAAAGGTCCTTTCAACCCCCAATCTGTGAAATGTGAATCACTCACGGGTACTCTACGAGCCGACCCGTCTTTAGTCATCACATATATCATGTATATGTATTTAAGTATATACCCGTGATCACCTCCCTAGTGATCACGACCTAATAGTATAGCACGGCAGACGGACAAGAATGTAGGGCCACTGATGATAAACTAGCCTCCTATACTAAGCATTCAAGATTGAAGGTAAGGTATCAACATCTGTAGCAACAATGACAGGCTATGCAACAGAATAGGATTAACAGAAAGCAGTAACATGCTACACTACTCTAATGCAAGCAGTAGAGAAAAGAATAGGCGATATCTGGTGATCAAGGGGGGGCTTGCCTGGTTGCTCTGACAAGGAGGGGTCATCAACAACGTTGTCGATCGGGGCAACAATGACGTCCTTCTCGTGGTCTACCGGAGAGAAGAGAGGGAAGAAACAATGAATACAATACAAACATATGCATATCGATGCATTACATGACAAGTAACAGCATAGGTGTACCCTAACGCGTAGTAGGTGATACCGGCGAAGGAGGGGGACATCCGGGAAAGTATTCACGGTGTTTCGCATTTTCGGACAGACGCGCCGAAGGGGAAAAGTTGCATGTCCGCTATGCTAGGGACGTGTGGCGGACAAACGGGCTGCATATTCGGATTCATCTCGTCTTTCTGAGCAACTTTCATATACAAAGTATTTTCATCCGAGTTACAGACTATTTTATATTAATTTTTAAAGTTTTAATCATTTTTGGAATTACTTTAATAGTTTATTTTAAAACTTAAACATGGCAGAATTCCTGTTGTGCCCACTAGTTGACTAGACTAGGAGTATGACAGCTGGGACCCAGGGGCCCAGTCAGCAGTAGTTGCCAGTCACAGTTGACTGGTTAACAAGGTTCAAGGGCCCGCATGTAATAGACACATGTGCTAAAAGACTTAAATAAACAAAACAAGAGGAAAACACTAAACAGGGGGGCCACTGGTCATAGGGCCATCTAACTAATCTACCAAAGCAACAGGGTTAATCCCACCTAATCAGGTCGGCCCCTACGTGTAGCGACCCAAGGCCATGGCTGGGCGCTCGTTCGATCGTTCCAGCCAGCGAGGCCAGCGCCGACGCATGGGGGAAGCAGGCCGCGGCCCTGGCGGTAGCGGCGGCAGGCTATGCGCGCAGCAGAGAGAAGCGGCAGCGTGCGGGGTGGCGAGCAAATGCGGGGCAGTAGCAGCGACAAACAACGACAACAGGTCAGCAGCAGGCACGGGTGGCCGTGGGGCGCAGCGGCAGCAACGGCAACAGCTGGCACGAGCAGCAGCAGAAGGCTGTAACCGCACGGGGCTGCGCGGGTGCGGCAAGGGGCACGCAAGCGCGGCCAGACACGGCCTAGGATAGGAAGGGCGCGGGCAGGAGCGTGCGTGCGTGTGCGTGCGGAGCGGAGCTCCAGTCATGGCGGCCGTATGTGGGGAAGGCCCAAACAACGACGGATCGAGTCAGGGAATGAGGGGGGTGGGGAGAGGAGCTCACCACGGGGCGGAAGGCGTTCTCGGGGAGGCCGGGGACAGGCCGGAGAGACGGTGGTGACGGCGAGATGCGGCGGCCAGAGGAAGAAGACGAAGATGGCGTCGGCTACATAGCTTCACTCCTTGCCCCGATGCCCGGAACGGAGGCCGGTGGACGCGTCAACGTGGGCGAGGGGCTCGGTCACCGCGGAGCTCACGAGTTCGGGATCGAGCGGAAGGGGATGGGGGAGACAGGGGGTCGAGGGGGAGACAGATGTGGTCGGTCTAGGGTTTTGGGGGAACACCTAAGTAGGGTTGGGGAGGGGCACGTGGTGGCCATCCACCTCCATGGCACCGTGGATGTGTGCCACGACCTCCTCTGCCTCCCCATCCTGTAGCGAGAAAGGAGAAGGCCTGCTAGGTGGGTTGGGCCGCACTGTAGCTTCGGTCGGGCCAAGTTACAATAGCACTTCTTTCTTTTTCTTTTCTTTTCTGTATTTGACTTAACTAATGTTTTCTATTTAGATTTGCTAACAAATGTTTTTTGTTTAATTATGAGATTTGGCATATGAATATCATACATCATTACAGGGTTGCACAAAAAGTTTGGGGCCGAATGGAGCTGTTCAAATTTAGTCTTGAATTTAAATGGCTCACTTAAGTGCTGCCGGTCCAACTTTAAATACCTTAAGGAAATTTTAAATAATCAAATGATGTTTCTTAATTTATGAAAATTACTTAGAGAATATATGGAACACAACAAACATTTTTGTTTTACTGCTCAAAGAAATAATAATTTGACTTGTAACTTAATTTGAATTTGACTTGGGTTTTTAATCAAGAGGAAATTATGCTTAAAAGCATGGTGACATGGCACTATTAATGTGAGATTACCGTAGCACGATTATCGGGGTGTTACAATGGGCAAGGCGTAGATGGGCGAGAGAAAAACAGTCGGTTGAGGCTTGGTCCGCAGGATATTTTAGATAGAGTTGTGCTATACACACGACAAGTTTTGCACGATAGGTAGACGATGATACAGTCCAGACGGGCATGCATATGCCTGAAAACAGCAGTAGCCGCTGGATTTGCACGTCGTGCACGAGTTGGCCACAAGTATCGTGCGCGAAGCTGTTTCGCTTTAGATATCATGGAAATAACTACGAAAATTCGCAGGACACGCAGATGCGGGGCCACACACGTGCCCAGCCGCGTCGGTCACCCAATTGCCTCACGATCCGCAAAGTTGTTGGATCCTGTACGAGAGCACAATAAGTTTTTAGTTTGGAGTTTTAAGTTTTGAAACTCACAATTTTTATCGGTCGTATGTTCTGATACTTACGATTTTGTTGGTCGCTCGTACCAAGTTTCAGATGTTAATTATTTTTTTGTCAATCATAGGATCTGAAAACTCACGATTTTATCGGTTGTTTGTATCAAGTTTCACTCAAAATTATTTTTTTTAAATATCAAAATGTATTCGAAATGGATCTGATTCAAAAGACCTCGTCACAAGAAAGACGAATATGAAAACGAAATTAATTTGTCTTTTGATTCAAAATATATGAAAGATTAAAACTTAGAAGCCAAAAAAAGAGCTACGTGCTACAAGTCCTCTCCCGAGGTAACTGACGATGAATTCAATTGTTTCCAAATAAATGTCCTTGGTTTTTATATTAGCAATACAGACCCTTAAAACGGACACGATATTCATTCCCAAACGCGTACGCAATAGTGATATAGGAGCCGGCCATCCAACTGTATATCTCAAACGTTCGTATACATTTCAAACGGAATTTGAAAATTAGGACGATTTTCATGTAAATCAGATGATTTTCATTTAAACGAGGCCATGTTACTTTGTAACGCATTTCACTAAACAAAAGCGTTCGAAAGTTAACCTAGTTTAAATATCCGCCGTCGTCCATCGTCCAAATCTTTATTGTTTCCCATGTCCGACATCTAGCCAATCATGAGCCCCATGAAGTGAAGTTATGGGTCATCGATGGGGAAGAGTAAGACATGTGACACGAACACCTTCGTCTCCTATGTCCTACTATTCTTTGTCGGAGTACGTACTCTAGACGTTGTCGATCGAGATGAGGTCCATGGGTCGGCCTCGTTGTCATAGTGGCCCTAGGCGAGCTGCGCGGGCGGTTAGAGGCCCCGCTGTTGGCATTCTCATCCGCGATAGCCTATACCACCAGCGCCGCTTCCGTGTTAGATGCGGTGATCACGCTTGCTCGAGCACTGCTCGCGGCCTAGTAGGATTCCCACTGCTCGATGATGAAGTTCAGGTTTTCCGTGGTCATGGCCGCCACGGCCTTCTCGCTCGCAAAGTTGTTGTAGATTTGGCTCTCTATCAGCCGATGATGCGCGAGGAGAGTGAGTTTGTACCGCTGTTTCACGTACGTCTGGGGCATGTTTGGTTGCCCGCATCGAGCCCAACCAGGCCCGTGCGGGAAGCGAACGAGCTGTTTGGTTGCCTGGTTTTACTATTGGGTCTGCATAGTACGAAACTTAAAGCACCTCTGGGCCTGCCTCGCTGGGAACCCAGGAATCGGCAGTTTCTCCAGGGCCAGGCCCCAAGCGATGCACGTGGGCGAGCGCGGCTGCACGCACGCGGCCACCCTCGAGAAGCCGCGTTGCTTCTCGAAGCACCGGCGATTATTAGCCTCACCGCCCCTCACCGCTCCCTCTCCCCACTCTTTCCCACTCTCCCAACTCTCACAGGCGGCGGCAGATCGGAGCAGAGGAAGAAGACCACCAGACTCCATCATCGCCGGCGGCGGATTGGAGCAGAGGAAGAAGACCACCGGACTCCATCAATGGCGGTAAGCACTTCTCTCTCTTCTACATGCACGCTAGATTCGATCCTCGGCGGAGGGGAATGAGGAATAGAGGTAGATAAGCATAGGGGTAGTTCATACTAGTTCTAAGCAGTTCATACGAGTTCATACATGCAAGATCCAAATGCATAAGGTAGATTTCGGGATTGGGGAATAGGGGGAAAGGGGTACACAACGGACACCGGCTGACCGCGGCAGCCGTCACCGTCGTGCGGAGCGGCTGGTCGAGCCGCTGGCCTTCATCTTCTTCTTCATCGCCGTGCGGGCCGGCGGGTCGTCCTCGTCGTCCTCGGCGGAGTCGAGGTCAATCTGCCAGGTAGGACGGATTGGCTCCGGCACCGTAGCTGGCATGTACATCGCCTCTTCTTCCTCCTCCTTAGGATCCCCGTCGATGACCGCCGGCGGCGCGATAGCCGTCTCCCAGTACACTGCGGCACGACGGTCATTAGGAGCCCAGTAGGTCTTATACTTGCGCCACTTCTTCCTCTGTTTAGGGTCGTCGGAGACGGCCTGATTCATTGCCCAGCGAATGATGTCAACTGCCATCGCGCCCTTCGCTGGGTCAGGAATCAGCGTCTCCAGCTCTTCTTTACTGGCCTTCATGACCACGGCATTCGATTCGTTCTGCATGTCAGCCATGGAGCCGAAGTTCAAGCACACCTCTATGGTGTTCTCGAATTTGGTCCGGTCACCAGCCGTCCACCCGAGGAAGAAGGCCCTCCAGCCAATACCCCAAGGGAAGGGGTTCGCATTGGAGCTGGAGCTAGAGCTCATGGCGATGGGAGGAGGAAGGTTGACAGTGAGAGAAGAGAGGGGGCGGGTAAATAGTGGTGGGCAGGGTGAGTGAATATAGGGGGGTGGAGAGGAGGAGGAGAGTGGCAGCCATGCCGTTTTAACTACAAGCTCTTGAATTAGCCATGAACTCTGTGCAATGCCTGACTCCATAACTTGTGTGCAGATCGAGGACACGGAGGTGCTCCCGGCTGTTGACAGCAAGGGCAAGCAACCCCTCCACCCAATGCCCGACGAGGTTGAGCTGCCGCCCATCGCCGAGAAAGACCCGAAGACACCTGAGGGTGTCGACGACGAGGGCATGGAGGAGCCCCCCCAGCAATAAGCGCCGCAACTACGGCCACTACCATCAGGAGGATGGCCCAACTCACTTCTGCAAGGTCATCCTTGCACCGAAACTTGAGTGCATCCCCATGCCCCTGCACTTCACCAAGCACTTCGTCGCGGTGCCGACGGAGTTCAAGCTCAGGAACAACACCGGCTGCTCCTGGAAGGTGACGGTCAAGCTGATGAACGGCAGGGTGACCCTGGATCAGGGTTGGGCCACCTACGTAGCCGTTCATCAGATCAAGATCGACTACATGATGACGTTCAAGCTCCTCACTCCCGACACCCTCAAGGTCATCATCTTCGACGACGATGGCATTGAGGTCGTCAACAAGTGCGGGAAGCACGACGACGCCTTCGCCGCCAAGGAGTAGGGCCGGGCCATCTCTTTCCAGCGTACCATCGAATTATGCTAGTTGATGGTTTATGCGTTGAATTGTTATATCTGTGGTACTGCTTATATCTGAATTATGCTATGCTCTATTTATAGTCTGTTGTGTTTATAATGTGTGCTGCCGAAGTGTGGTGGTAACCTCACCAACTAGCCAAAGAGGTTACCACACATCAGACCTTGCATACAACCAAACAGCATGCCTTGGATTTATGGACTAACATGCAGACAACCAAACACCAGGCAGTGTGGTTCAGCCCATGCAGGTAAGAGGCATGCAAGCAACCAAACAAAATGCATATGATGCATTTGAGGCTGCATTTGCATAACCAGTCTGAGTAGAGAAGTGTATACGATGCAGGCACTGTTGCACATGGCAACCAAACACGCCCCTGATGAAACGCCGATGCCGGCTACCCCGCCATGACGGCCTACAGCGCCAGAGAGAGAGCGCGCGGCGGCAGCTTGCACGGCGGCCGTCGCGTTGCCGTCAAGCGCAAACAAGCTGCGGTGACTTGACGTGGCACCGGCCGCGCGCCGCTCGCTGTCACCGTGTGGTTGGACGGGTCGGGGACGGTTGTGTCGCCCGTGCGCAAGGTGTGCACATGCGTGACCAACGGACGGACGGGGCCCGCAGCACGCGCGCCGCAGTCGAAAAGGAGTGGGTTTGGTCCCAGCCGGTGGCACGGCATGACGCGAGCGCGTGTATCGGCACCGACCGACTACTCAGCCCCGCAAAAGAAAAAAGAGTGTAGGTGTAGCCAGGCCGGTTCCGCTCCGCTCCGGCATATGGGGTGGGGTCGGTCTCGGTGGTTTCAGCGTGATGGCGTGACCGACCCTTGGCTTCCAAGCGCGCCGCACCGCCATCTTGCCCCTTTTCCGCACAGGAAAAACGGCCTCCTTGGAACCACTTGGAACGGAACGGAACGGCAAGGCTACACCACTTGGTGCCAAGACAGCCTGTCCCAACCATGTACGCACACTCCCTAGTTTGGTTTGGAAACTCACTAGCTAGCATCAGTCGCAAGTTTGCGATTAAAGACTAGTACAGCAGTGGAGTACGGCACATCATATGCATCTGTATCCGTAGAAAAAGCCAACTACGGAACTCTATACGGTAGGTACATCTTCAATGTTCCTCGAAAAAAACAGGTAGTACATCATCAATGTCATGACTTCCAAAGAGGCGAATCCAATACTTTAGTTATATTATAACAGTAGTACAATTCTAGAATACGGATTCCATCTGGGACGTATTAGAAAGGGTTCGGTCAATATCAAATGTAGGACGACGTATTGGCACACTTATCTCCGGTGAATTAAAGTGAAGGAAAGAAGCTCCGAACCGCTAGTGGCATTGTCCCGCTATAGCTTATCAACTCACCGTATTGCGACACGTGATACATGAGGCCACACTGCGGGTAGAAGAGTTTTAAGTTGAACTGTTCATCTTAAATTACCCGAGTGCTAAAAGCTAAATAAGGCAAGCACGGCCATTCAATCAGGAAACAGTAACTAGCTGTATCGGAAGCGAAGCGGAAATAACACGCGCTCATCGAAAGAATCACGTCACTGTTTGACTTCTACAGATGTGCTCCAGTTCTCGCTTTGCCATCTGTCGCCGCATGGAAAAGAAGACCAATTCGTGACCGTTTCTTCGATTCGATCTTTACTTTCCAGCAATCGTTGCGAGTCTTTCTACGGAGGCACCTTTTGTTGTTAGACTTTGGTCTTTAAATGGTAAAACTCACTGCTATCTGGGCTAGCCAACCATAATTGGTATCGGTATATCGGTAAAACTCACTGCTTCCAATTTCTAATTGATTGTGTTAATTACAGGATTATAATGGATGGAAACATAGGTAATTATCCGCAAGAAGAAATAAAGTTCTTCTCAAATCGGTTATACAGACATATGCAATGGGAGTCTTCAAAATTTCTAAACAAGCATACAAAGGAATAACTGACGCAATGATGTTGGTCCGGTGGGGGAGGGGTAATAACCAAAAGAAGATGCACTGAATGGCTTGATGAAAGTTGTGTGTGCCTAAAAAGCAAGAAGGCATGGGCTTCTGTGACATCTATTGTTTCAATTTATCAATGTTGACTGAGCCAGCGTGATGGCGTGACCGACCCTTGACAGGAAAATAGTCATCACTCGCGGACATAACATCATGTCAAAGGTTAAGGACCTTATTTATCCGGTTACGGGGCAGTGGGATGAGGAGCTGGTAACTCTAACTTTTTGGCAAATAGATATTCAACGTTTGTTCTCTATTCCTTTGCCTGCTCAAGACATAGATGATTTTGTGGCATGGAATTTCAATAAGGATGGATTGTTTTCGGTTCGCTTAGCATATCATGTGGAGTTGAACCATCAACACGGAGAGAAACTGAGGCGTACAAATGAAATTGAGTCTATGTGTGTGAATGAAATTTAGGAGAAAATCTAAAAACTACAATGCCCAGCTAAGGTGGAAATCTTTTGGTGGAGAACCTTACGAGGAACACTTCCGTGCCGAGTCAATCTTGCCAATTGACACATTAAGGTTTCTGGACAATGTCCGATGTACAGTGCATGTGCAGACGAACTCACCTCCTGTTTAAATGTAGCAAAGCATCTGAGGTATGGCATCTTTTAGGGTTGGACGAGATTACCAAGAGGGCGTATGACATCAATAGGTTGGATGAAGCTGTAAGTGCATCTAGTGCCACCCCTAATTGGTTTTGGAGTATTGACGACAAACCTAGTTGAGGGACTAATGTGTTTGTGAGAATTGCAGGATAACACAGGTAGAAGTCCCTCATTGATTCGGTTTTACTACCAGAGATGACCCCTAAAAATGTACGAAGACATTGAAGTCAATGGTGGTATATGAAGATATTCACATTGAAGACTATGACAGGAGAAGACACCACGTGAAGCCTATGGAACTCGAAGACTTAGATCTTTCGTAGTTCTCTTTCATTTGTGTTGAGTCATAGGAACCACCGTACTGTTAAGTGGGGTCCAAGAAAACCAGTCAGAACGACTGAAGTGATGCCTAATTCAAAACCTATATCTTCAAGTGAAGACTATGAGAGCAAATCTTGTCTAGAGTCGGACAAGTCAGCTTTACTTGTAGCCCAAGTAAAGTTGCCGTGTGAGTTTGAAATCTGACCGTTGGTACATGTGTCAGTTCCTTAGTGACCCAGGGTCATTTCGGACAAATCAGGTCGGGTTGCCCAGTGGCTATAAATAGTCCACCCCCTACAACCATAAACGGTTGGCTGCTCAGATTTCAGTGCACGGCTTTTGTTGTTTGAGAGCAACCCACCTCGAAGCCTTTGAGAGAAAATTTCCTAGTGAGGAGAAAAGCCCTAACCACCCAGAGCCAGAGAGAATTGGGCATCACTTAAGTCTTCTTGTCTGAGTGATCTGAAGACTTATTACACTTGAGGACTGTGCATCCTCCAGACGGTTAGGCGTCGCGTTCTGAGCATCCAAGAGACATTGTGGATTGCCGGTGAACGAAGTCTGTGAAGGTTTGGGAGTCTACCTTGAAGACTTACCAGAGTGATTGGGCGAGGTCTGTGTGACCTTAGCTCAAGGGGAATACGGTGAGGACTCGGTGTCCTGAGCTGCGTGTTCCGGACTGGGTGTCCGGGACTGTGTGTCCCTTGGTTTAAATACCTAGCCGCCCTAACCAGACGTACAGTTGTCACAGCAACTGGAACTGGTCCAACAAATCATTGTCTTCAACGAGTCACTGGTTTCATCTTCATTTCCCTTTACTTACTGTTACTCCTTGTGAAGCCATTGCATGCTTGCTCCATCTTTTGTCTTCACAACGTAACTGTATGATTTGATCGGCTTCATAACTTTTTCCTATCTGATCCTTATTACACTGCAGCTACTTGTCATTGTGCTTTCACTCTATTGAATATTTGACCATGGCTTGCCTAGTGTAATCTAACTTCTGCTGCATAGTGATAGGCATATCTCTACTGTTTGTCTTCATAATCTTCACGTTTTGAAGACTTTCATAAAAATCGCCTATTCACCCCCCTCTAGTCGATATAACGCACTTTCAATTGGTATCAGAGCAAGGTGCTCCCTTGTTCTGTGTGATTCGGTTTAACCACCTGGAGTTTTAGCTATGTCGACTGCAGGGATAATCAAAGTCTCCGCTGCGTGCCGCGTCTTCGATGGAACTGAATATCCCTACTAGAGAATAAGATGCGCATGCGTCTTGAAGCCATTGACGTCGACCTATGGTATGTCGTCGAGAACGGCGTTCCCAAGGCTGGAGAAGGTGTCACTCCTTCTGATGTCAAGAAGTTCACTCAACTGGACTCTACTGCCAAGAATATCATCTGTGGTCATCTGACCAAAGGACATTATGGCCGCGTGAGTGCTTTGAAGACATCCAAGCTGGTCTGGGACTGGCTCTCCAAGGTCAATGAAGGCATCTCAACCCAGAGAGATCAGAGAATCAGTGTTCTTCACAACCTCTTCAACCGCTTCAAGCGAAATGACAATGGGAATGTCCAGCACACATTTGACCGACTTACTGACATCACAAATGAGCTTCAAGCCCTCGGCGCCACTGAGATCACCAAACATGAAATCGTCAAGACGCTGCTGAGATCACTTGATAGTTCATTTGACATCCTAGCCCCGATGATTCAAGAACGTCCTGATTTCAAGACACTCAATCCGTCCGACATACTTGAGAGGCTCAACACACATGAGTTTCAGCTTTCTGAGAAAAGAGATATCTACGGTCCAAACTACGGGCGAACTTGTGCCTTGAAGGCAAAAGCTGTTTCCTCATCTGAAGAAGAATCTGACAGCAGTTCTGATGATCCTGAAGACATTGGAAGGTGTGACGCCCGGGTAATCATGCTACAGTAATTCCACGCTAATGATGCCACGTCACCTCGGTTACTGTTATTAATCTCGCGATGGTTCAAAAACGGTTCGAATTCAAATTTAAAATCAAGTCAAGCAATTAAAGTCTTCAAAAGTCAAAACTAAAATGTTCTTAATGTGACAAATAAATCATGGATATTATTGGTGGAGTAACAACATCTTTATAAAATATTTAAATACCCTCAAGTGATTAAAACAACATCAAAACAATTAGTTATACTCCTAAAATATTTTACCAAATACTAAACTATTTTTATTCTGAGGTAAAACTTCTTAGAACAGTGGATTAATTTGACACACTATTTTTGAAGCTATTTTCATATTTTACTAAACCAAAAATATAGTGCAACTAAAATAAAAGAGAAATGAATAAAAGATAAAACAAAAAAATAACAAAAAAAAGAGAACCCCTTGGTCTCCGGCCCAGCAGGCCACAACCCTACTGGGCCAACCACCGGCCCAACCGGCCTCGCCCACTCTCCATATCACCCTATCGGCCGAAACCCTAGCTACCCATGATTCCACTCCCCCACTCCCCCTCGTTCCCTCCTCGCGCCGCCACCCACGACACACACACACGTAGGCGCACATGGGAGGGGCGCATCTGCTTGACCCCCTCCTCTCGACGCGCCCGCGCTTGAAGGCCGGCGCCAGCCGGCGCCGAGCACCGCACCTCCCGACCTCCGTCCTTGCGCCGCTGTCCTCGCCCAAGACCTGGCAGGATCTCACGCCTCCCCGACGCCGCGACGTCGCCCCGTCGTCCTCGTCTCCACCTCGCCGGACGCCATCGCCTACGTCCACCCCGCCGCACGTCGTCACCGTCGCCCCGCCGCACGTCGTCCTCGTCGTCCTCCCCACGCACCGCTGCCTAAGCCCCTACAACCCCGGTGACGCCCCTGGCCTCTCCTCCTTCCCCCTGTCCCCATGAACACATCACGCGCTCGCACGCCCGGCCGCCATCCCGCTCGCGTAGCCACTGCCCCGCCTCGCCACGCGCGCGTGCGTCGACGCACCGCTACTCCTGGCCGCGCTTGCCCGCGCCGAAGCGCTCGCGCGCCCCAGGGCCGCGACCTCCTTCGCCGCACGCACGTGCTTCCGCTCGCCTCCTGGCCGCCTCGCGCCCTGCCGTGCCGCGCCGAGCGCGCCTCCCCGACAGCCCCTGCTCGCTCCGCTCGCCGGCCCTTGCTGACCAGCAGTGCCGCGGCCACAGCCGCCGACGCCGGACCCCAGCGCCCGCGCCCCCCCTCTCTGACCCGACTGCCTGCAGCGCCGACGCTGCCGCTACACGCCACCGCCCAGCGCCATCGCCACCGTGCCGCGGCCGCCCGCCGGTGGCCACGCCAAGCCGCGCCCGGGCACTGAGCGCCCGTACCCCGCGCCCGCTCGGCCCTCTCCTGGGTCGGGCGCCCGCAGCGCCCAGCGCCCCCGCCTGTTCGGGTTGCGCCCGTAACCCACACACCCGCAAAGGCCCCTGGGGCCTATGACAAGTGGGCCCCTGCCCAGAACGTTTTATTAAAAATAAATAAAATAAAATAATAATTAAATTAATTAATCAATTAAGGAATTAATTAAGTTAATTAATCATAATTAGATTAACCTAATTAACTATTAGTTAATTAATCAATCAATGACAATGGGGCCCATCCTCTAATTAATACTAATTAGGTTAATTAAATTGTTTAATTATGATGTGTCACTGACCAGTGGGACCCACTGGTCAGGTTGACCAGTCAACCCTGTTGACTGCTGACGTCAGCATGACATCATGCTGATGTCATAAATCCATTTTCCAATTAATTTAAAATAATTAATTAAATTCCAGAAATTAGTAAAATCTTTAGAAAGTCATATCTTTTAATCCGTAACTCGGATTAAATTATTTTCAACATGAAAGTTGCTCAGAACGACGAGACGAATCCGGATACGCAACCCGTTCGTCCGCCACACATCCCTAGCATAGCAAACACGCAACTTTCCCCCTCCGTCCCACCTATTCGAAAATGCAAAACACCGGGAATACTTTCCCGGATGTTTCCCCCCTTCACCGGTATCACCTCATACCGCGTTAGAACATGTCTAGATTTGCCTGTTGTCCTGTTATGCACTTGCTAGCTATGTATTTACTGTTTCTCCCCCCCTCTTCTCTCCGGTAGACCCCGTGACGATGCTGATGCCCCTGTGGTCGACTACGTCACCGACGACCCCTCCTTGTTTGAGCAACCAAGCAAGCCCCCCCCCTTGATCACCAGATATCGCCTATTCTTCTCTACTGCTTGCATTAGAGTAGTGTAGCATGTTACTGCTTTCAGTTAATCCTATACTATTGCATAGCCTGTCCTTGCTACTACTGTTGTTACCTTTACCTGCTATCCTACTGCTTAGTATAGGATGCTAGTGTTCCATCAGTGGCCCTACACTCTTGTCCGTCTGCCATGCTATGCTACTGGGCCGTGATCACGGGCATATACTATATACTTTACACTGTTACATTACCGGTGATACTGTTTGGAGATGGGGGCTGAAGGGGCAGGTGGCTCCATCCCGGTAGAGGTGGGCCTGGGTTCCCGACGGCCCCCGACTGTTACTTGTGGCGGAGTGATAGGGCAGGTTGAGACCACCTAGGAGAGAGGTGGGCCTAGCCCTGGTCGGCATTCGCAGGTACTTAACACATTAAACGAGATCTTGGTATTTGATCTGAGTCTGGCTACTGGCCTATACGCACTAACCATCTACGCGGGGACAGTTATGGGCACTCGACATCGTGGTATCAGCCGAAGCCTTCGTGACGTCAGCGACTGAGCGGCGCGCGCCGGGTTGGACCGCGTAACGCAACTTCCTTTGTAATGGAGGTTGCTAGGTCTGCTCTCCGGCCGCGTTCGCAACGTGCAGGTGTGCAAAGGGCGATGGGCCCAGACCCCTGCGCCATAGGATTTAGACCGGCGTACTGACCTCTCTGTTGTGCCTAGGTAGGGCTGCGACGTGTTGATCTTCCGAGGCCGGGCATGACCTAGAAAAGTGTGTCCGGCCAAATGGGATCGAGCGTGTTGGGTTATGTGGTGCACCCCTGCAGGGAAGTTAATCTATTCGAATAGCCGCGATCTTCGGTAATAGGACGACTTGGAGTTGTACCTTGACCTTATGACAACTAGAACCGGATACTTAATAAAACACACCCTTCCAAGTGCCAGATACAACCGGTGATCGATCTCTCACAGGGCGATGAGGGGAGGATCATCGGTTAGGATTATGCTATGCGATGATACTTGGAGGACTTTAGTCTACTCTTTTCTACATGCTGCAAGATGGAGGTTACCAGAAGCGTAGTCTTCGAAAGGACTAGCTATCCCCCTCTTATTCCAGCTTTCTGCAGTTCAATCCACCTATAATAGCCTTCTTCCAATTGATACCAATGCATACATATGTAGTATAGCTCCTTGCTTGCGAGTACTTTGGATGAGTACTCATGGTTGCTTTCTCCCTCTTTTCCCCCTATCCCTTCTACCTGGTTGTCGCAACCAGATGTTGGAGTCCAAGAGCCAGACGCCACCGTCGACGACGACTCCTACTACACCGGAGGTGCCTACTACTACGTGCTGCCCGCTGATGACGACCAGGAGTAGTTAGGAGGATCCCAGGTAGGAGGCATGCGCCTCTTTCGATCTGTATCCTAGTTTGTGCTAGCCATCTTATGGCAACTTGTTTAACTTATGTCTGTACTCAGATATTGTTGCTTCCGCTGACTTGTCTATGATCGAGCTCTTGTATTCGAGCCCTCGAGGCCCCTGACTTGTAATATGATGCTTGTATGACTTATTTTATTTGTAGAGTTGTGTTGTGATATCTTCCCGTGAGTCCCTGATCTTGATCGTACACGTTTGCGTGTATGATTAGTGTACGATGAAATCGGGGGCGTCACAGAAGGGAACTTGCAATGCTGGTGAAGAAGTTCCAAAAGTTCACCAAGAAGAAAGGATTCAGAAAGTCTTCACGATCAAGCTCAAGGAATGATGAAGCTTCTGCTCATGACTACAAGAAGAAAACATGTCACAAGTGCCAGAAAACTGGACACTTCATCTCTGAGTGTCCATAGTGGGACAATGAGAACAGAAAGAAGAAGAAGATCAAGGAATATGATTCTGACGACAAGAAGAAGAAGAAATACTCAAAGTCTTCTTCCAAGTCTTCCTCAAAGTCTTCATCACACAAGAAGAGCTCATCTGGCAAGGCACGTGCGTTTGTTGGCAAGGAAATGAATTCAGAGGAGGAGTCCGCTTCTGAGGAGGCAGAGGTGGAGTCTGAGGAAGAGTCTGATTCTGGCATTGCAAGTCTGGCTACAACATACGTTGCCAAGTCCATCTTCAACACTGAAGACAATGACTCCATCACCGACATCGATACAAATGACAAGGACTACTCCGATCCTACCTACTGCTTCATGGCACGCGGTGCCAAGGTAAACTCACGCACTACTCACTATCAAACATCAAGTGACGATGACTCTGACTGTGATTCAAAACCCAGCTACAAAACACTTGCTAAAATTGCAACTGAACAACAGAAAGCCATGGAACATATTCAAAAACTGTTAGACAGAAGCGATGATCTGTTGGGTGCTGAAATGACTCGATCCGAATCCTTAATTGAAGACACAAAAAATCTTCACGTTAAGTATCAGGAACTTGAAGATCGTCATGATACTCTCTCAACAACTCATGAAAAGCTTTCCTATGATTATCTTCAAAGGAAGCAAGATCTTGAGAAATTGAGAGCGGCTCATGAAGATCTTCAAAAGGAAAACGAATCACTTCGCACCAAACAGATCAGTTTCGCTCAGGAAGGATTTGAACCACCATGTCTTAAATGCATTGAGCATGATAATGCTGCTTCTATTGCTGAATGTTCTACTGCTACTGCTGTTGCAATATCTTCAAATGTTGATGTGGTAACTAACCCCTCTGCTGAGGATACCACTGCTATTGCTGATGAGAATGCTAGGTTGAAGACATTGCTTGAAATAGGGATGTACAAAAGTCTTAAAGGGCATCAGACATTATGTGATGTCCTTAAGAAGCAGATTCTTAACCAAAACCCTAGGAAAGAGGGTGTTGGATTCGAAAGGAAAATAAATGCAGATGGCTCTTACTGGAAACCTGAGCAGTACCCCAAAACCACATGGGTTGTTGCAAAGGAATCTTCACCAGATCCATGCAATCTGTCTGGCTTCACCTGTGCTAACCCAATTATCATTGATGAATCCTTTGATGCAAACTATAAGCTGTTTAAAAATCAGAATGGTGAAGTGTTTGCCAGGTACATTGGTACTAACTGCAGGAATGGACCGCCTATGAAGAAGATCTGGGTTCCAAAAACGTGTCTGGAGAATCTTCCTGTGAATGTCCTCATGACACCTCACACGAAGAAGAAAAACCTCAGACCAAAGGCTTCATATGGTCCAAAGGCTTCATACAGATAGAGGACTCACCTGAGTCGCACTAACGCAAATGTTTTGCAGGGAAACCATACTCAGGCATATGAATATGAGAGCGGTTCTTCAAACCGTCATGTTCATATGACCAAGAACTACTCTGCCTATTCTTATGAGTACTATTGCCCGCCTGCTAGACTGTTTGCTAGGGCTCCAAAGCCAAAATTCTTAGATGCTGCACTTAGACTTATTGCTTCTAAGCCACCTTGAAGATGTGGGTGGTTAAGAAAGCTTAACTCTCTTTTGCAGGGAAAGGTCTCCAGCAGAAAACCAAAATCTTCTGACGCTATCGCTGGGGACCTTAAAAATCTTGTGGGGCGCAAGATCAAATGCCCGAATGGCATCACTATGTATTTCGTTCCTGAATCGCATGCTACTCTCCCTATTAGTCCTAACCTGGATCTAAGTTTTCATAACTCACTGGTTCGTCAAATGTTTTTGCTTCACAATTCTCTTCGTGAAGCCTATCCCCCTAACTGCACTGTAGGGTACGACACCAGCGTCTTCAGAATGGATTATTGACAGTGGGTGTACAAATCACATGACTGGCAAAAGAAGCCTTCTTATGGACTCAACCTTACGTCCATCCGACAAGAGCCACATCACATTTGCTGACACTGGTAAAAGTAAGGTATTGGGTCTAGGTAGAGTTGCAATCTCAAAGGATCAACACATGGACAAAGTCATGCTTGTTGAATCCCTTGGCTTCAACTTAATGTCTGTCTCAATGCTTTGCGATTTGAACATGGTCGTAATATTTGGAAAATATCGTTGCCTGGTACTAATGGAATCTGACAAGTCTCTAGTGTTTGAAGGGTATCGGAAAGATGATCTGTATGTGGTAGATTTCTCAGCAGGGCCACAGCTTGCAGTATGCCTTCTGGCAAAGGCTTCAGAATGCTGGCTTTGGCATCGGAGGCTTGGGCATGCTGGCATGAGGAACCTCCACACCCTTGCAAAGAAGAAGCATGTCATAGGCATCGAAGGCGTCAAGTTCAAGAAAGATCACTTATGCGGTGCCTATGAAGCAGGGAAGATGACAAGGGCAAAACATCCCTCGAAGACAATCATGACCACTACTCGACCCTTCGAACTGCTTCACATGGATCTTTTTGGTCCCACTCACTACTCAACTTTTTCCACTACTGCTTGCCTCTATGGCTTTGTCATTGTTGATGATTACTCTAGATATACTTGGGTGCACATAATCCTTTACAAGACTGAAGTGCAGGATGTCTTCAGATGCTTCGCCAATCGAGCTATGAACAATTATGGCGCCAAGATAAAGCAAATCAGAAGTGACAATGGCACTGAATTCAAGAACACTGGCCTTGACACATATCTTGATACCTTGGGCATCACACATGAATTCTCAGCTCCGTACACGCCACAGCAGAATGGCGTCGTCGAACGCAAGAACAGAACACTCATTGAGATGGCCAGAACAATGCTAGATGAATACAAGACTCCAAGAAAATTCTGGCCTGAAGCCATTGACACTGCATGCCATACAATCAACCGTGTTTATCTTCACAAGCTTCTGAACAAGACATCTTATGAACTCCTAACTGGCAAGAAGCCAAATGTCAGTTACTTCAGAGTATTTGGCGCAAGATGCTGGATCAAGGACCCACACCACACCTCAAAGTTTGCACCAAAAGCGCATGAGGGTTTTATGCTTGGATATGGAAAGGATTCGCACTCCTACAGATTCTTCAATCTCTTTCACTACAAAGTGGTTGAAACAGTGGATGTGCGGTTCGATGAGACCAATGGTTCACAAAGAGAGCAACTGCCAAATGTGCTAGATGAAGTTCCAGCTAGTGAATCAATCAAGCTTATGGGAACTGGAGAGATTATACCTTCTGAAGCTCATCCTGAAGAAGAACTTATCATCTCAGCACCTGATCCACATGAAGACAATGCTCAGCCTGAAGACATTCCTCCCAACGACAACACAGATCAGCAAGAGCAAAGTCTTCGCCCTGTACATCCTCGTGTTTCCAATGAAGTGCAGATTGACAGAATAATTGACAGCCTCAATGCACCTGGTCCACTGACTCGTTCAAGGGCAACTCAACTGGCAAATTTCTGCAGGCACTTCGCATTCGTTTCAATCACAGAACCCAAGAAAGTTGAAGAAGCTTTCATGGAACCTGAATGGATTCAAGCTATGCAAGAAGAGCTTCAACAGTTTGAGCTGAACAATGTATGGGAACTGGTTAAGCGTCCTGATCCACGGAAGCACAATATAATAGGCACCAAATGGATATACCGCAACAAGCAAGATGAGCATGGTCAAGTTGTCAGAAACAAAGCTCATCTCGTTTCTCAAGGATATACTCAAGTGGAAGGCATTGATTTCGATGAAACATTTGCTCCTGTGGCCAGACTTGAAGCCATACGTATACTGCTGGCCTATGCAAATCATCATAACATACTTTTATATCAAATGGATGTGAAGAGTGCCTTTCTCAATGGCAAGATTGAAGAAGAAGTGTACGTTGCACAACCACCTAGGTTTGAAGATCCAAAACATCCTGACATGGTATACAAGCTCAATAAGGCACTGTATGGCCTCAAACAAGCCCCTCGGGCCTGGTATGATACACTCAAATACTTCCTGAAGAGCAAAGGCTTCATACCTGGTTCCCTAGATCCCACTCTCTTCACGAAGACATATGATGGTGAACTGTTTATGTGCCAAATATATGTGGATGACATTATCTTCGGCTGCACCAATCAGAAGTACAGTGAGAAGTTTGGATATATGATGCAAGAGCAATATCAAATGTCTATGATGGGGGAGCTGAAGTTCTTCCTCGGTCTTCAGATACGGCAACAACGCAATGCATCTTCATATCTCAAGAGAAGTATCTCAAAGATTGCCTGAAGAAGTTCGGTATGCAAGACTGCAAAGGCTTCACAACACCAATGCCAGCCAAACATCATCTGGGTCCTGACGACAATGGTAAAGAGTTTGATCAAAAGGTATACCGCTCCATGATTGGTTCTTTGCTTTATTTATGTGCATCTAGGCCAGATATTATGCTTAGTGTTTGCATGTGTGCTCGATTTCAAGCGGCACCAAAGGAGTCGCATCACTTAGCAGTGAAGCGAATTCTTCGATATTTGGCTCACACCCCAACTCTAGGATTGTGGTATCCAAAGGGCTCAGAGTTTGATCTGGTTGGATTCTCGGATGCTGATTATGCTGGTGACAAGGTTGATCGGAAGTCTACATCAGGCACATGTCACTTTCTGGGACGATCACTTGTATGTTGGTCTTCAAAGAAGCAGAACTGTGTATCCCTCTCCACTGCTGAATCTGAATACATTGCTGCTGGATCTTGCTGCGCTCAGCTTCTGTGGATGAAGCAAACTCTCAAGGACTATGGCATTCATCTGAAGCAAGTGCCACTTTACTGTGACAACGAAAGCGCTATCAAGATTGCCAACAACCCAGTTCAGCACTCGAAGACAAAGCACATTGAAATTCGTCATCACTTTCTCAGAGATCATGTTGTGAAGGAAGATATTGATATCATACACGTCAACACTGAAGAGCAATTGGCAGATATCTTCACCAAGCCCTTGGATGAGAAGAGATTTTGCAAGTTACGGTGTGAGCTAAATATCTTGGAATCCTCAAATGTCCTGTGATCAGGCACACATCCTAACACTTATGCATATTGATGACTTAGATGTGCAACACACGAAGTAACGTATATCTTCAATCAATGAAGACATACATTCTAAGTGTGAATACATTAATGTGGAAATTGACTTCAGAGCGCCATGATAATTGTGCGCCGTGTCTGGGTCTAATACTTCCTATATGGTGGGTAACGCCACCACCAAATGTTCTATTTTGAAGTGTTTCACTCATGGCGTTACCTTGCAATGTCTTCACATTTGGTTTGGCTTCATTCTCAACATGTCTTCATGATTATCTTCACTACATGGATTATATAGATATATATATATACTAGTGCTCTGTCCTCTACAACATTCACTTATAGCTATGTCTTCGTGTTTTGAATCTTTTGAACTAAGTGAATGTGATCGGACCCTAATCTCTCTATGCTTTCTATCTCAAATTCTATCTCTCCAAGTCATATGCATTCTATTAAAACTGTCGAATGTCTTCTCTGCGTCCATGTCAGCAGAAGACACAGAGACAAACTTTAAAACCGTTTTCAATGCTCATTCATCCACAAGAAATCCGGAGAAGTAGGAACGACCACCCGATAATCTAGGCGTGCGTGGGATGTGGAACTGCCCCCGAGATTCCGCATGATGGCCACGTGTTGTTCAGAGGCGAATCGCCAGGGGCACCTGTGTAATAGCACAGTGCCACCCCTGTAACTATAAATACACCCTCATCGCGGTCATTATCTCCTTCTTCCTCCCTCGCACGAACCCTAGCGCCACCGCTAGCTCTCGACGACGCCGGTGACGAAGCGCTTCACTGCCGCAACCTCTCCAACGCCGTCTTCACGCCGATCGCGGACATCGTCCTCTCCGCCGTCGCCGTAGGTGTCTTCCGTCGCCAAGTTAGGGCACGAAGGATCGAACTGCTCGACCTCATCTCCCACTTCGTCTAGCAGTTCCAAGTGTGGTAAATAAAACCTCTTTTTACAGCCTCTTTTGATCCTATGGTTCTGTCACTTTCTGCCATAAGAAGTTTCTATTCACACAAGTTAGATCTCTCTCAAACTGCATCTCATAACATGCCTAGAATATTCACTTATGCTTCATGAAGCAGTTAGATTCCTCACTTGTACTGATCTGTGGGTTCGTACAAATCTGGAACCAACTTCTTATCTATGAGTGAATGTCTTCGCACGATGAGGTCAATGTCTTCTAAACTGATTTATCTTCAAAATCTTATGAGAATGCATATGACCTCTTCCCCTTCCCTCGCACCTTAATGCTGTCACAGGTACATGTCCATGGGAGAATCCTTTGGTTCTCATAGTCTACATTCATTTGCAGAGTTCTTACAGCATCACATAAACTCTCCTGAAGCCAGTTCCTGTTGGTCAAGCAAAAGAAAGCCTTTGAAGCCTTTGAACATCTTGAAGCCTTCCAAGTTAAGGTTTATGGCTTCAGAAACAGCAACAAGGAAGGGGGGCAGACAGCGACGTGGCGGAACGTCTAAAGATCTGCCTGATGAACTGGCAGAAATGTACGAAACAGATCCTGAAGAGAATTATAGTCAGCGCAAGACCCGAATCCAATGGATTCGACGCTATTGGGCTGAGCAATGGTTCCAATACCGCTTCGTCACCCAGGAGTACGCTGAGAAAAACGCCATCAGGAGACCATGGGGAGACGTACTATACAAAAATCTCGTACCCAGGTCCAGAGATGAAGCCATTGCTCAAGGCTTCTACCCATGCATGGTTCGTGGACCACAACCAGCTGAAGTACATCCGTCGTCACTACTTTGGTGTCGTGACGACAATCTGTTCAAGCGCAACTTTCAGTTTGCCCAGAACTCAGCGAAGCAAAACAAGAAGAAATTGGGCTTAGACTTCAACCCTGGTCCCTCCGCACCAAGGGCAGATGGCACACGCGAGGCAGACCAGAATATCATCGGACCATATGCCAACCTTGAGGGCCTCATCACCCGCATCTTAGTCCAAGGGACTGCAGTCAATGACCCTCCTGCTGACTCTGAGTCTGATGAAGCGCCTGCTGTACCGAAGCCAAAGCACATGAATAAGCCAAAAGCTTCAAAGCCGGCCCTTTCACCCAAAATCTCAAAGGCGAAGCCATTGGCAACTGCACCTCCTGAAACCAGTGTGCAGTCTGAAGACTTATCATGAGTCTCCAAGCCCCAGAAGGCCAAGATGCCTCAGCCACACACCGGCAAAGAGCTCACAGCTGCTGCCATTCTGCGCAGTGAAACCATTGATCTGTCAAGTGATGAAGATCTTGGAGATGACGCTCTTGAGAAGCTCATCAAGAGCAAGGAAGAAGCTGAAATCTTCAACAATCTGCCTCTCTTTGATGTAGCCATCATCCACGACTTCATTGACGAGTGGTTTGCTACACCAAACGTCAGCTTTGATGATCTGCAGCTGCCCATTGGCCTCAGCGTCGCCTTCCAAGGCGCTATTGCTTTAGAACTTGCAATTGCCCAGCGCATTGTTGAGCTGAAGCAGAAAATTGATTTTGAAAAGGCTTAGTTCAAGAAGCATATGGCCAAGCTCAGCGTGCAGGAAGTGAAGAACTTCAAAATCATGCTGCACAAGCTAAAGGAAAACTTTCTGAAGAAGCGCGCCGAAGCTCAAGGTTCACGCGAGCGCATGAAGACTCTGGCCGACAGATGTGTGCAAGCCTATAACGAGGCTGAGAAGCGCAAGGCACTTGGGCGTCCTGGCATCGACCCTAGGATGGCCGTGAAGAAGAAGAAGAAGCCTGCTATAGCTGAAACAAAGGCACCAAGGCAAGAGGCAGTTCCGATTGTCTTCCCAACCGCAACGACTGGCTCGAAGCCAAAGAGCCGGTCAACCGCTTCAGAGCTCAAGAAGACACGAACTGCAGAAGCTGAAGCCAGGAAGCGGAAACACTCTGAAGCCTCTCCTTCTGCCCCACTCAGAAGAAGCAAAAGATCAAGAAAGCTAGGGCTGCTCCCACAGAGCCCCTGATGGTTGAACCCCTCTCTGTCGTCTATCCTGACGCAGAACGCTAGCTGACAGTTCATGAGCCTGCTCCCAAAGAGGCTCCTGAAGCTGAAGACATTCCAGCAGCCGACTCCATCGCTGCTGAAGACATTGGTCATCAGGACAATGTACAAGATGATGCAGCCCTTCCTCAGCTTGAAACAAGCAAACTCATCAGCATTGGTCGTCCTGTGACGCCAATTGCACAAGATGCGTCATGGGCGGATCGCCCACAAGTGGAAGAAGAATCTGAGGTCCAGCCCACTCCAACTCCACAAGCGTCATCTGCATTTCGCAGGCTTCACAAAGGACCACAGCCTCAAGACTCTGCATCAGCCGAAGAAAATGAAGAAATACCACAAGAACCCACTCCCCCGCTCCAACAAGAAGCAATTCTCCAGGAGAACGTGCCTGAGTCTGACCCTCCAGCTAGTCAAATGGAGGCTAAAAATGTTGAGGCTGCCACAACCAACATTGAAGCCAATGTGGAGCCCTCCCCACCAAATGCTTCAGCAGACAGCGAAGCTACTGATCCTGACTCGTCTGTTCCTGAGTCTGCTGCAGATCCTCAATTTGATTACCATGTTGAGCACAGGCCTCAAGTACAGACACCGATCCCAAGACTGCCAAGGGTCCCAGGTCCTGCATCAGCACCTGGCTCCTTTAACATCACTAGCTTCAAGGCAGATAATACATTCTTCAACAGCTCCAAGAACCCCTATTCAAGGGAAAGGATTGCATCAGATAGGTTCTGGAGCTATCCTCAGCGCAGCTACTATTCATGCATCCTATACAACCAAGGTCGCATCTTCCCGCACAAGCGCCTTGGCGTTGAAGCCATTGCTGGTCTGCCCTGTTTAGAGGAAGCTTTGGATTGCTTCAAGCAAGTGGGTCTGCTGCCGTTTGTAACTGATGAAGAGCACTGGAATGAAGAGCTTCTGTTGCAATTCTATGCCACCCTCCACATCAAAGGCTACAACAGAGATCCGAAGACTTGGGTCCTGGAGTGGATGACCGGTAATGTTCATCATGAAGCCAATGCATTTGATATCATTGAGCTCACCGGCCTGCCCACTCCTGGCGCATTCTTCGAAGAAGGTTGTCAACTGCATGCTGAAACTACTGAGAGCATCTTTCAGCGACCAGAACCTGATATGAGTCAAATGCTCTCCATGATGAAGCCATTGTCTCAAGATGCTCCTTATCCCTCAGAGTTCTTCGTTGAAGACCTTGAGTACCTGCCCAGAACCATCTATCACATCATCAGGCGGACTCTCTGGCCTATCAAAGGGCACTCTCCAAATGCCAAGATCGAGGGTGCAATGAAGACTCTGATATTTTATATCCTTCATGGCAAATGCTTCAATGCACAGGACTTCTTCATACGCCAACTTGCGGCATCAGGCTCAGATCTATTTGGTTTGAAGTTCTATGCTCCTTGGGTGATGAGGCTGATCAAACTTCACTCTGCGATCTCATATCATCCCTCAGCCCGCAACCATCGGATCTTCTTGCTAGATGTGGATACCTCTGATGAAGCCATATATCCGGAGCCTGCCAAGCAACCTTTGAGTCTTCAGAATGCAGAACACCAGAGCTTCACTCAGAATGTTGACGGTGTTGAAGCCATCTCCAGGGTGTATCCGTTGGCTGGCACTACACGTGCACCACGCCCTGCATCAACTGAAGCCACTGACAGCACACCTGCTCAAAGACCCAAGAAGCAGGCTCGTGCTCTCAATGACCGAGAGCTTCTTGTGGCCCTTCATCAAAAGCAGGATAGGCATCACGACTGGTTGAAGAGACAAATGAAAAGCCTCTTGGTGGATGTAAATCGCATCAGAAATCTTGCCACCAAGAATGCATTCGTTGCACATGAAACCTGCCGCCGCACCTGGAAAGGACTTACCATGATGTGTTCTGAAGGTGATCTTCAAGAGGATGGCTTCAAAGAGCGATTCAAGTTTGATTCCACACCTCCCAGACGGGCTGTGCTGCGAGGTATCGTGCTCATCCTCATGAAATCCTTTAGCCTTTCCTTTGCTCATCCTTTCCTTTATCTCGGCAATCTCCTTGTCCGTCTTCTGAGCTTCTCTGATCTTATCCATCAAAGTAGACTGAATCTCCAATGCTGCTACATAGCCTCTCGGAACTATCTCCAAACATAGGTCATGAAGATCCTCTGCTAACACCTTGGGTAACTCTCCGGTCTTGAGTCTATTGACATGACTCTTGCGGGTTAACGCATCGGCTACTAAGTTAGCCTTTCCGGGATGACAATGCAACTTCATGTCATAATCCTTAATGAGTTCCAACCATCTCCTCTGCCTGAGATTCAACTCCTTCTGCGTGAAGATATACTTCAAACTCTTGTGATCCGTGTATACCTCACAATGGTTTTCGATGAGAAAATGTCTCCAAGTCTTCAACGCATGCACTACGGCTGCTAACTCCAAATCATGTGTAGCATAATTTAACTCATGGGGTTTAAGCTATCGTGAGGCATATGAAACAACTCTTCCCTCCTGCATAAGTATGGCTCCAAGTCCTCGACGAGAAGCGTCGCAATACACTTCGTAATCCTTGTTTTGATTTGGCAGAATCAACACTGGTGATGTAACCAAGCGTTTCTTCAACTCCTGAAAGCTGGCCTCACATTCCTCAGTCCATTTGAACTTGGTGTCCTTCCTTAACAACTCCGTCATAGGATTTGCAATCTTCGAGAAATTCTCAATGAACCTCCGGTAGTATCCTGCGAGTCCAAGAAAACTCCGGATCTCTCCAACTGACGTCGGTGCCTCCCAATTTGTCACAGTGACAACTTTGGTGGGGTCTACCGCTATTCCTTCTCCAGATATAACATGTCCAAGGAATCCAACTTCCTTCAACCAAAACTCACACTTGCTGAACTTGGCATGTAGCTGATGTTCTTTGAGCTTCCCAAGTACTAATCGCAAATGCTCTTTATGCTCCTCTTCATTCTTCGAGTAGACCAGAATATCATCAATGAACACCACAACGAACTTATCCAAAAACTCCATAAACACCTTGTTCATCATGTTCATGAAATAGGCAGGTGCGTTAGTAAGGCCAAATGACATAACGGTATACTCATATAGCCCGTACCTCATGGTAAAAGCTGTCTTAGGTATATCCTGTTCTCGAATCTTCAGTTGGTGGTACCCTGATCGCAGATCGATCTTGGAAAACACCTTAGCTCCTTGCAGCTGATCAAACAAATCATTGATCATTGGCAGTTGGTACTTGTTCTTGATCATCACCTCATTCAATCCTCGATAATCAACAACCATCCACAACGATCCATCCTTCTTCTCCACTAGAAGTACTGGTGATCCCCAAGGTGACGAGCTTGGGAGAATATATCCTTTATCTAGTAACTCCTTAATATGCTTCTTAATTTACTCTAAATCTTGTGCAGGCATCCTATACGGTCTCTTAGATATCAGCCCTGTGCTTGGCAAAAGCTCAATCAAAAACTCGATGTCTCTATCCGGTGGCATGCCTGGCAACTCTCCTGGAAATACATCCGGGAAATCCTTCACCACTGGTACTTCCTCCTGTACAACTCCTGATAAGGAATTTACTTGAGTCCTAATCGGCACATGTCGGGATACATACTTGATCCTTCTTCCTTTTGGGGTGGTGAGCAAAATCGACTTACTAGCGCAATCGATGTTTCCTCCATACATCGATAGCCAATCCATACCCGAATCACATCCAAACCTTGTGACTCCAAAATTATCAGATCTGAGGGGAAAACATGCCTACCTATGGTCAATGGCATCTAAAAACATCATTGGCTTGCCATATACTCTGCTCCTGGCGAGCTCACTAACATAGGTGTACTAAGAACTTTGGTGGGCAGCTTATACTTATCCACAAATCCCCTTGATGTGTATGAATGCGATGCACTAGTATAAAAAAGAACGACTGCAATAAATGACTTAACCAAAAACTTACGTATTACTGCATCTGGCTGGGCTTCAATCTCCTCCATATTAACGTGGTTCACTTGTCCCCTGTTGAAAGGGTTGGGCTTCTTCCCAGAACTTCCATTTCCGTTTCCATTCTTAGCTTCAGGACATTCATGGGCGTAATGTCCAGTCTTCTGGCACTTGTAGCAAGTAACATGGCTTAGATCTTTCTTGGCGGGCGTTCCTGGGTTGGAACGGTTCTGTCCGTTGCTTCCTCCATTCCCGTTCTTGGATCTACTATGGTTGTGTGAACTTCCTCCATTGTGAGTGTGGCATCCAGGGTTATGGACAAGTCCTCCCGAGTTCGGGGTAAAATGGGGTCTCTGCTGAGCTCTAGAATTATACTTCCCTTGTCCATACTTCCTCTTACGGTTGTCAATCTGCTGCTGCTTCCCTTCAATCATGAGAGCTCTATCTACCAACTGTTGGTAGTTATTAAAGGTTGCTACCATCAACTGCATGCTCACGTCATCATTCAGTCTTTCCAAAAACTTCTCCTGTTTAGCTGCATCCGTAGCGACGTCATCTGGGGCATAACGTGCTAGCTTACTAAAGTCATCCACATATTGGCCAATAGTGTGTCCTCCTTGGCGTAAGTTACGAAACTCAAGCTTCTTCATGGCCATAGCTCCTGCTGATACATGGGCAGTGCGAAAGTCCTGCTGGAACTGGTCCCATGTAACATTGGCTATAGGATAGGTGACAGTGTAATTCTCCCACCATGAGGCTGCTGGTCCATCCAATTGGTGCGCATCAAAATGCACCTTCTCAGCATCTATGCATCCTGCAGTGGTTAACTCCCTTCCAATCCTGTGGAGCCAATCATCTGCCACTATCGGCTCGGTGCTACTAGAAAACACCAGCGGCTGCAACCTCAGAAAACGGGCTAAGTTGTCAACTAGGGGTGGTGGTGGTGGGTGGTTGTTGTTGTTGTTGTTGCCTTGGTTCTGAACTAACAACTGCATCAAGGCATTCTGCTGCTGGATCAACTGAGTGAGCTCCGGTGGAAAGGTAAATCCGGGGTCACGTCTCGGAGGCATCTGAGGGTTTAGAGGGAAGAGAATATAATAGAATGAGGTCTAGTGAGAAAACACTGCCCATATGCACATGAGACAAACACAATCATATCACTCAATCAATCAATCAAGCGCATACAATCGATCTAGAACTATCGTTACAAAAGTGCTCGGACTATACTATATACATGGTGGAATTCTACTACTGTTTTGGTGGTTGACTAGAAAAATTGATCGGTAGAAGACTCCATAATATCCGCTCCAGCTTCATCAACAAAGTCATCATCGCTATCGTCGGGGTATGAGTCGGTGTCGTCGATGATGATGTAGTTCTCCGGGCAAGTGGAATCGTCATCTTCTCCTCCTGGCGCGGGGTCTCCCATGAAGACTCCTAGCTTCCTTGTCAGGTCGTCATTCTTATCCACTAGTACGACGATTTCCTCCTCATATTCTTCGCGAGTTGCCTTGAGTTCTTCTTCAAGCTCGGTGATCCTTGTCATTACATTCTTCAGATCTATCATGCTTGCGCACATCTGGTTCTCCTGGCGACGTATGTGCTGGTTTAACTCCTGGATGAAAGCGGCAATTGATCTATCCTTCCTGGTGTTGATCGTCTCCCATTTCTCATCTCGGCGCCCACAAATCTGGTAGATAGTATCCTTGAGATCCTTGTGGTAAACTTCTCCAATGCGTCCCAAGGTGATGTGGGCTGCCATACTCTTTCCTAGACTCCAGGTTGGTGCATCAAAGGAAAACTCTATGGGCTCAGTGACTGGCATAAATGTCCTTCCTGGAACTTGAACTTGAATCATCCAGTGCTCCTCTTCTGGTAAAGTGGCGTTGTAAGTCCCGGTGAAGCTTGGTATTCCGATGTTCAGGTACCTAGTGACTTCCTTCAAGTGGCGTCCAAAAGGTGTGTCTTCATCCGGTTGTGCAAACTTGTTCCTTGTGTCCGCCATCCTAAAGAGTAGAAAATGGAGAGGAGTCAGAAATGAGAAGAGAGTAGTGATATAGGGCTTTAGCTTAGTGGTCGTGTCCTACAGTTAGCGTGTGCTCTGATACCATCTTGTAGCGACCAGACCTCAAACAGTCTGATCTCTGTGCATCAGTGTCATCCCTGGATCGGTAATGCTGACACGCACAGTACTTGAGGATTTATAACAGAGTAGAAATCACACACTTATTACATCGAATGTCTCAAAAGAGAACTTCTTACAATAAATATGACTTAAGGCCATCTAATACGATAACAGCGGAAGGCTTGGAAGATAAAGTGAGTCCATCAACTCCAACGGCATCATTGAGTGAAAGACCACGACCTAAGGCACCTTACTCATCGTCTGAAAAGTCTGCAACATGATACGTTGCAGCCCGAAACGGGTCAGCACATGGAATATGTTGGCAATGTAACACACGAGAGTAATGAACAGAATAATGCTATAACTACATGCATATTTTGCCGGTGGAGGCTGTATGGTTAATATGTTTTGCCGAAAGCTATTTTTTCCCTACAACAAAGGAATAAATTTTATTTAACTATCATGGTAGTTGTTAAACATTGAGAAGGTTCACCCAAAGCAATCCCAATTAAGCATCATCATTAAACCAAATCAAATTATATTAAGAGTGATGAGATCCACATGATAATCCAAGAACTAGATAGTCAAGATGTCCATAACTGGGGACACGGCTAACCATGATTAGTTTATACACTCTGCAGAGGTTTGTGCACTTTTCCCCACAAGACTCGATCTCCCCCATTGGATTTCTCGCACTACATAATGTTTGAGAAACGGATGACCGAGACACAGTCTTTCCGAAGAGGTTCCCTTAACCGATAGATAGGCCTGTACACCTACAATCCCCTACATCTGCTAGCCTGTCATGGAAAGGTTTCCCACAACTTACTCAACTATGTCAGAGCCCATAATGGCATGTGGCTGCACACGGAAGTTTCTAGCATGAATAATCTTATGATCCCTTTGAGCATGGGTGGCAGTCCATAGGAGAATCACACGGTACCCCGGGATCTCCAAAAATACAGGCAACACTGGGTTCCCCAGGTGCCTCAATCCACCCAGATGTGTATTAAAGTTGCCACCTTAAGTTAACCATTAATTAGCAATACTCACATCTGTCATGAATACACTCAAACCCAAACCACGTCTACGAGCATAGCATAGCAATATAAGCAACGTAGAAGTAACTCCCAAAGGTTTGATAATAAACAGGTGAATAGGTACTACCTCATCTACTTCCCAAAACCCACATATTAATTAGATCCTAATCATGCAATTGTTTAAGGATTGATCTAATGCAATAAAACTGGGTAGTAAAGGGGTATGATCAAAGTGTTACTTGCCTTGCTGATGATCCGTGAAACCTAGAGACTCGTAGTAGCACGCTTCGCACTCCGGGTACTCTATCACAAGCAAACAAGCATACATTAAGAAATCAAGCAAATATGCACGGGTAAAACTCAAATAAGAAGATCTAACCAGAAAGTTCAACTTAAGAACTCCGACTTGCAAAAAGAATCAAATCGAACGAAGCAACAAAACTCAAACTACGAAAGAAACAAGCTTTGATTACTAATCTGGACTAAAGTCAAATTTTACAGTAGCAAAAACTTGTTTAAGTTGATTAAATAGAAAGAGGGCTTCGAGACGAAACTCTAGGCACTTGAATCGCCTGATTCCGACAAACGAGCGAAAAGTTAAACTAATACGAAAATCGGATCAGAAATCGTGATTGAAAATAATCGCGAGAAATTCGAGAAAAAGAAAAACTGATGAACAGGCTAATGGACGAACGTTCGCTGTCTGCGGCTAAACGGTGAAAATCGTTCGTTAAAACGAACGAACGAACGGGAGTTCGCTAAATAAACTAGACCAAAAAAATAAAACTGAAATAATTAAAAAATGCATCTAGGGTTTTACCGAAAAAACGAACCGACAAAGAAAAACCGGCGGCAGCGGCGAACTCCGGCGACGGCGGCGGGGCGGCTCCGACGAGTCGGTGGCGGGGCGGCGTGGCGGCAGCGCGGCTCCGACGGGTCGGTGGCGGGGCGGCAGGGCGGCGGCGGCGGACTGGCGGGCGGCGGGGCTAGGGTTCCGGCGGGGCGGGCGACTTGGGCCTCAGTGAGGTCGTGGGCTCGGCTTATAAAGCCGCCCGGGTGCAGTGTCCCGGTCGGACACGGCCTGGTAAGCCGATTGACTTTTTCTTTAAAATAATTCCGCTCAGAAAGATGAAGAAAAGAAATACTAAGCGGACTCCAAAAATCCTGAAATAAATTTTCCCCATCCTCTAAAAATCTACTGGACAAGGTGAACATTTATTTGGGACTCTAATGCAATTTTGTAAAACGCATATTTTTCCTAATTCAAATAAAATAGCAATAAAACTCCGAATAAAAATCTTATTTGATTTTAATATGAAATCTCCAATATTTTTGTATTTTGAGGAAGTCATTTTATCCTCTCTCTTTTATTTTTATAAAATAAATATTCGAAGAGAAAATGATTAAAATCAAACGATCCTATTTTCAAAATTTGAGAAAACTCAAATATGAAAATAACGAAATTCCCAACTCTCTCCGTGGGTCCTTGAGTTGCGTAGAATTTCTAGGATCAAGCCAAAATGCAATAAAATATGATATGCAATGATGACCTAATGTATAACATTCCAAATTGAAAATTTGGGATGTTATAGCGTAGAGCGGCAAGTTTGGTGTCCGGGTGTAATGTTTCCTTCTTCTGCAAACTGACTCTGTACAACCCTAGGCCCCTCCCATGTGTATATAAACTGGATGGTTTAGTCCGTAGAGGCTATCAGAATAATCTTAGGCTAGACAACTAGAGTTTAGCCATTACGATCTCGAGATAGATCAACTCTTGTAACCCCTATACTCATCGAATACAATCAAGCATGAAATAGGGTTTTACCACCTTTAAGAGGGCCCGGACCTGGGTAAATTTTGTGTCCCTATTGTCCCTTGTTACCATCGATCCTTAGATACACAGCTTGGACCCCCTACCCAAGTTCTGTCGGTTTTGACACCGACATTGGTGCTTTCAGTGAAAGTTCTATTGTGTTGTCAACAGCAGAATCGATGGCTTGCCTCTTCATCAATAATGGCGCTATCTCCGAGGAGACTTTCCTTCCTGGTCAGCTTTTCGTGTTTGACGGCTTCGTGCTGCGCGCCAACTCGACCGGTCACCTTGAACAGGTCGACAGCTATGCCCCTGGTCACCAGATCAGGTTTGGAAGCTTGAACTACATCGCATATATCCGAGGAGACCTGATCTTCGAGGGGTTCACGGCCTCGGCCGCCGCTCCCACCCACACGAAGGAGGCTGTCGGTGTACTAAAGTAGGGGTACCTTAGTATCCCGAACTTGTGCACGGGCAGTCGCAGCACCCCGCGGCAAGGCTTGCCGGGTGGCCGCCAAGGTCCTCCGTGGTTTTTTTGGAGCCATTCAAGAACAAAGTATTCGAGCCAAGGCGCAAGGCCCCGGCAAGAGGAGCTTGCCGGGAAGGCCAACCAAGGCATCTCGAGAAGCTTGCTGCGACGCGCTGCGCGTCCCGGCAAGACCCAGTGAGCGACAAGCTCCCGGACGCGACAAGACAACATCCGCGGCAAGGCGCTTGCCGCGGCAAGCTACTACTCCGCAGCCCGCGCTCTAGCTCACCCACCAACGTGTCGCTCTGGGACCGTTCCTGGCGTACGTGGCGGGAGGCTGTGCAGCCAGGGGCATGCGGTGGCAAGCAGGCGCTGACAAGGTAGCCATCGTGGCAAACGGTGGCGCTCCTGACGGTCCCTTTTTGCACCGTCTAGGCAACGCAGACAGGCATTTAATGCCTTTGTCCCCTGCCATCAGGGTTAGGTATGATACAACTGTAGTAAGCGGTGGCGCCAACCACCACCTCTTTTACCTTCTTACCCTCATCTCTGTTGCCACCTGTCGGTGACCCCTTTGACATATAAAAGGAGGCCCATGCGCAACAGGGAGGGGGGGGGGGACGATCATTCCCACGCTCGGTCTGGCTAGCCATCCAAGTGTACTGTAGCATTCATCGCTACCGGGCAAGAACACAATACAAACCAAAGCAGGAGTAGGGTTTTACGCATCCGTGCGGCCCGAACCTGGGTAAACCGACCGCGTCACTCGTGCGTTTGCCTCGATCTGCTCTTCGTGCACTCTCTGCCCCCCCTGCCGAACCGAAAGGGGCCCCGGTCTGCCGTGGTCCCATAGGTGTCCGTGGGATCAGTCACTCCGACATCTTTGGCGCGCCAGGTAGGGGTGCGTCGAGGTTGTGTGAACCTGATACGGCGTTCGCACGAGCCAAATCTTCATCCTCTTCATCGACATGCCGCCGAAGAAGAAGAAGGCTTCGGAGGTAGCTGCTCCGTCTGCGCCGAGCCCACCATCGCCGGAGCGAACAACTGGTGGAGTAGGCGCCGGCGGAAGAGCGGGCGCCGACGAGGGGACTCATGGTGCTGCCAGGTCCAAGGACAAGACTGCGCTGCACGTCGGCGGCGCGGTCGGCTCCTACAAAGACCGAGCGCACTCCAAGACCTCGGCGTCCGTACACGCTCCGCGCCCGTCCCAAGAGGCGCGGGACCAGCAGCGTCATGGTACTCACGGTACCATACGTTTGCTGGGCCAAGATCAAGCTGGCGGATCCCGGAGTGCTCAAGACCAGCACGCACGCCAACATGCTGGCGCGAGCGTGGCACGGTCGCTTGGACGAGATACTGCTCCTTCTAACGTAGTTAGAAGGCCGAGCATATCTCGCTCCTCGCACCGTTCGCCGCCGCCGCCCGCCACTCCGGCAGAAGCGTTGGCTCGGGCCCAACTGCTCCTAGATTACCCCACGGAACTCGTATACGGGTCGCCTCGAGTGCTTGCTTACGATGAGCTTGAGCAAGAGCAGCTGCGGCAAGACAACGCGCTGCTCCTTGAGGAAGACCGTCTTTGGGCTGCTGTGCGAGCCACTCGCTACCAGCAAGCTTTGCGCCGCTATCATAGCCGCAAAGTTAACGCCAGAAGTCTCGAGGAAGGCGACCTTGTTCTTCGGCGCGCTCAGTCCGCCAAGAATTCCAACAAGTTGACGCCGAAGTGGGAAGGCCCTTACCGGGTGAAACAAGTCACCAGGCCTGGCGCTGTCCGCCTGGAGACCGAAGATGGCATCCTAGTGAGCAACTCCTGGAATATTGAGCATCTTCGTAAGTTTTACCCGTAAGGCGCGGTTGTCGGACCCTGTCCGGCAACCACCCTTTTGTACAAGTCTTGCCGCTGTTGCATGTAATCCTTTGTACAAAGCCGGGCGCAGATCCCGTGCATAAGTATCATGTGCTCAGCACACCTTGTCAGTTTCATGCTTTTTAAATTTTGCATGTGTTATCTGACATTTTGTGCAGCATTTCCCCCCGGTAAGAAATAACGAGCCTTAAAGCTCCATATTGTTATTCCGCCCTCTTTCTTTTTCACAAGGAAAAGGAGGTTCCCTCGCGCACAAGTTTGCCGGGGGGGGGGGAAGGGAGAAAATACGGTATGGACCTGGCGTCGTTCAAGAAGTTTTTGCCTTGCCGGGAAGCAAGTAACAAAAAAAGATAAGTTGCCAAAGTCTGAGCAATCAAATTTCCTTTAAATTTTTAAGTTATTTTCCTTGAACAACCGTGCTTTGTATGGAAAACCTGTGCACGGAGGAACCAGCTCGCAGCTAGTTGCGCCCTTACTGTTGTTTCGAGTCCGCTCAACAACTTAAGTGAGCTACGACTAGCTCTGCGACAAGGTTTCTTGCCGGCCGCAGCACCGCCTGCAGGCTGCTGATGTTCCGCACTCAGTGCTCGCGGCAAAGGTGCCCGTGCCGGCAAGTTCCCTAAAAGTGTAGGGTAAAAACATACAAGGGAAGGAATCAAGTAAAGGAAATAACATAGCAATTACTTTAAATTTATAGAGTTATATTCCTTGAACGACCGTCCCTTGTATGGAAAACCTGTGCGCGGAGGAACCAACTCGTAGCTAGTTGCGCCCTTACTGTTGTTTCGAGTCTGCTCAACAACTTAAGTGAGCTGCGACTAGCTCTGCGACAAGGTTTCTTGCCGGCCGCGGCACCGCCTGCAGGCTGATGATATTCCGCACTCAGCGCTCGCGGCAAGCGCGGAGGAACCAGCTCGCAGCCAGTTGCGCCCTTACTGTTGTTTCGAGTCCGCTCAACAACTTAAGTGAGCTGTGACTGGCTCTGCGACAAGGTTTCTTGCCGGCCGCGGCACCGCCTGCAGGCTGCTGATGTTCCGCACTCAGCGCTCAAAGGTGCCCGCGCCGGCAAGTTCCCTAAAAGCGTAGGGTAAAAACATACAAGGGAAGGAATCAAGTAAAGGAAATAACATAGCAATTACTACCCAAGATAGAGTATATTACAAAATAACTTGTCGCATCTCTAACAGACTGTTTTTCATAACATGATTGATAGCGACAAGGAAAGAAAAAGATGGATGGCCTAGTCTACACGGTCGCCCTCGACCCTCCTAATTCCGCTCACCCTGTCCACGATAGGCGCGACAAGGGCCTTGAGCTCCTCCAGATCAGCATCTGGCGGCAAGCTTCAGAGGACGTTGGTGAGGCGGAGACCCGGGTTGCGGAAGGCCACCTTCATCAGGGTCGCCACCTCGGTCGTGGCCCCTGGCAAATATACGATGATCCTATCATTTTGCTATCGCTTCTTCTTTTATATATACATATCTATAGACAGGTTATTACTTACCCTTGTTCTCCTCGAGCTGCTTCTTGGCAAGGCCGAGCTCTTTATTGGACCCCTCGAGGTCCTACTTCAGTGTCGCGACCTCCGCAGTCAGTGGGGTAGATGCCAGCAGCGAAGCCTGCATACGCATATTAACATACTTATATTAGACTCCTGCGATACTGTTTGATCCTTTGTTCGTCTTTTCTTTGTGAACACCAAATAGAGCATCAGGGGCTACTGTCTATGCGGTAATATTTTTCCTATATTTTAAACACTTACCTCAAAGCCTGTTAGAAGGCTGGCACGAGCTACAGACAGTCCGCTCTTGGTGGACTAAACCTTCTGGACCACCGCACTCATAATAGTGCGGTGCTCCTCATCGATGGAAGCGCTGCAAAGCGCTCCCAGCAGATTGTCCAGTGCCTCTGGATGGACAGAGGTCACCGGAACAGGCGTCTTGCCCCTCCTAGAAGGAGGCCGCCTGCCCGAATCCGGAACCGCTGGAGGTTCCGGCGCGGTCTTCGGCTGAGGGCCGAACTCGGAGCCCTCGGGGGCCTTGTCCCCTCAGCTCCCGGAGTCTGGAAGGTCGCCTTGAGGCGCCTCCAGGACTATCTTCCCCCGACCCGGTGCCTCTTGAGACAATACCTCGGTGTTGTCCGTAGGGCAAGGGGAGGTGGCGGTCGGAAGTGGATCACTATCCATATCCGACGAGCCTAGGGAGCCGTTCGACAATACGTCGATACGGGCTCGTGGCGGTCTGCATAGTCATAATTCGGCGTTAGGAGAAGCAGTGCGACAAAGGAATGCTATGAGTTACTCTGGTATCCGAATACTTACGATTTTCCCAGGGGCTTGGCCCTGGGCAGCCACTCATCTTCGCCTTCGGCGGCGGTGGTAGAGTAGTCCGAAAGGAGAGTCCTTCCCTTCTTGGACCCTTCGCCCCCCGCCCCCCCGGTTGGGGCGGCCTTCCTTTTCTTGTCTCCCCCGACTGGAGGGGGAGTATCTTCATCTTCCTCCTCGTCTTCGAGGGAGGAGTGCGCCGCGGAGTTATCAGACGATAAGTCCGATAAACCATGGCGTCGGGAACTCTTTCGGGTTCCCTTGGCCTTCTTGGTCTTCTCCGGCACCTTGTAAGGATCCGGAGTCAGCATCTCCGTCAGGAGAGCGCCCGCAGTGTGTTCGGGCAGAGGGGCCGGACAGTTAATCGGCCCCGACATCTCCACCCAGTCCTGTCAAAGGCATGGAGATCAGACCCCGCACATGATTAAGCTAGGGGAAATAAATATCCTACGAGATGTATAGAACTCACTGAATGCGCTAGGCGCTTTGTGCTTAGCCCGCGGTCCTCGGCGAGAGAAGGAGGGACCTCGACGCCCTTGAACAGCACCTTCCCGACGTCCTTGTGCGTCGTATCGAAGAGCTCACTCAGAATCTGGTGCTGGGATAGGTCGAACTCCCACAAGTTAAAATCCCGTTGTTGACACGGGAGGATCCGGCGGATGAGCATGACCTGGACTATGTTGACAAGCTTGAGCTTCTTGCTTACCATACTCCAGATACATTTCTGGAGTCCATCCAGCTCCACCGATGAACCCCACGACAAGCCCTTCTCTTTCCAGGAAGTGAGCCGTGTAGGGAATCCGGACCGAAACTCGGGGGCCGCCCATTTGGCGTCACGCGGCTCGGTGATGTAGAACCACGCCGATTGCCACCCCTTTATGGTCTCCAACCATATAACATTGGGCATCTTGCCCACCATGGCTCCGCCGCATTCTGCTTCCACAATGACTCGGTGCCAAGGAACGGGCCTCGTATGCACCACAACTCGCCAAGCTTAGAGCTTTCATGGCCAACGGTTTAACAGGTGTGGACTTCGTCCGTTGCTGGATATACTGGAGTATCTTGCCATTAAGTCATCGCTCTGGTTTAATGTGCGAGTACACTGGTGATGTAAAAGACTCCCAACGTCATATTGACATTCAACTAATAGATGAGGAAGTTACTGAATATGTCAAGAAAATGCTCAATGAACCGGAAGCTGTCTGTAGCAAGACCGGGTTAAGTCCCTTTTATACACAGAACAAACCGCCCGCTGTAAGTATTGTTTTTTGCTTCCGCTTTACGCCTGCTATTTTTGAACTGTGCAACTTTGAATACCCTCTACCCATTGTTAAACAGGGTGATGATCCATTCTAGAAAAAGAAACCTCGGGAGAAAGCGGTGAAGCCTTCTCGACCTAAAATGAAAGTTGTCAAGAAAACCACGAAGAGAAAGGCAACTGAACCCATCGGTTTAGAGCTTGATGACGACCCTGATGAACCGGAAGCAGAGGTAGAACTTGATTCACTTGGTTCACTTTTCATGCACCTCATTGACAATGATATTTATCAGGAGGACGCTGAGGGCAGCCAAGCTGACGATGCAGAGGTAATTATCCTTTCCTCTGGTTCAGACCCTCCGCCAACACAAAAAATCCGTCAATCAGTCCGGAAAGTAAGATTTTCTCATCCTCTTGCTCACTTGGATCCAAAATTACTTTTGAAGAAGCAGCCGCACGAGGCTCGCCACACAACCCGGCACAACGGCCAAACGGTCACTTCGACCGGTTTACCGAACACCCCGGTTCAAAAACGCCGACCTGAGGTCTCACCCACTTCTGACACTTCTTATCCCAAGGCCGGCTATTTCCGACAACCTCTTAATCCGTCCGATTCGAATTATGGGGCGACACTTCCTTCATCATCCGGCGAATCAACGGCCACACAACTCCCTCCTCTTAAGACCGTTATTGGGTAAGTATTTCAACTCAATCTTTTGATGTTTCACACTTTATATGCTAGGCTAACCTTTGCATCTGTTCTTTATAGAGCCAAAGCCAGACACAGTAAGAAGTCTCGGGTCAATAACCCGTCTGAAGACCATGTGGTGATTGAACCGGAGCTGACTATGGAACCGGAAGGTCCAAATACTGAGGCCACATTTGATGAACCGCCCCCTCAAGATCATAATGTTGATGAACAAGAAGAAGTTGATACCGCTGTGCAAGATGATAAACCGACAAGTCCAGTCTGGACTGATGACGGACCTTCTAGTCCAGTGAAGGCTACTGACATTCCATCAACTCTAGAAAAGGCTACTGGTGACAAGGAAGATGAGGTTATCATTACTGGTGTTGGCCACACCTCTCCTGGCCATCCTGTTGTATTGGCAAAACATAGTGCCAAAGAAGAGGGTGCTGCCATGAAGAAAGGCAAGTGCAGCACCGATTTATCAAGATATGACCACCTTAACGCCCAAGAGCTCCATTCTGGTTTTTTGAACCGTCTGTACTCAAACCGTGACTATGAAGCCGATTTAGTGAATTTGATGAAGGAACGTTATGAAGTAAGTACAAATCCTCTTCTCTCTTAAGTCCAATTGACGTACCAATTCCAGTAGCTCCCAATGGCCGATTTATGATAGTAATCAAAAACCGGGACTTCATAATACCATACTTCTGCATACTTATCCTCCAAGGGTCCGTTGATCCTTTAAAAATGAACCGGTACTCTAGCATTGTATCCTTGTAACTTTCGCCTGTGTAGTCCCCAAGGGCCGGTTTACCTTTCCAATGTGAATCGGGACTTTAATAACTGTTACTTTTGAGCAGATGTACATTAGCCCCCAAGTGCCAAGAATAATGCTTGTATTATACTCTTGGGACTTGAAATAATTTTCTAGAATGAAGCGAGTAGGCATTAGCCCCCAAGTGCAAAGTGCATAACTTGTTATACGCTTGGTACTTCAAATATACATAGCCCATTGATGATATATCTTGTCTTTGTAGGCCGAGCTGAGTAAAAAGGATGCCCAAACCGCTGACCTTCAGGAGAACAGTAAATCTCAGCAAGCGGAGGCTTCCAAAGCCAATGAAGAACTGACTAATGCCTTAGCAGCCATGGAGAAGCTAAAGGAAACTTTTAAGAAGGAGCGTGCAGATTGGAACACAGAGAAGGCCGCTTTAGCAAAGAAGGCCGAAGACACAGAAGCAGCTCTGAAACCGGTGGTTGAGGAACTCACCGGTTTAAAGCGGCAAATAAACGCTATGACCTCTGCTATGTTTGGTACGCGTCCTCATCTGACGTTTTTCAAGTCACCTTTTCCTTATCAGCTGCCGGTTTACTGATGCTTACAATGTCACAAGGACCCGCATTACCCATCTGGGCTCTGACATGCGGATGAAGCTGAAGGCTGCATATATATTGATAGAGCAGCTATATTCCGGATCCCAACGGGCTATCTGCACTGCTGCTTACAACAGGCCTCCTCCAACGTTGATGAAAGAAACCATCGAGAAACTGTCAATGTTGCCTGCCCGGTTGGATGAACTGAAAAAATCTGCTGCAAGGTTAGGCGCACTAACTGCGCTAATCCGGGACAAGGCATGGATTCCAGATCTTGCACCGGCAGATATTGGCCAAGGCTACCCCAGCAGAAAGGAAGACGGTTCAGAATTCAACAATGATGATCTCCAAAGACTAACAAGGGAAATGCGACCCATAGCGAGCAAATTGGCGGATGAAATGGATCTGTCTCATTATTAGCCAGTTTATGATGTTGATCAGAAAAGATATCCCGCGCCGATACATGATGTAGAGGATCTTGTTCCACCAATTCGTAAGCACACTTATGCCCCTGACATTGATCCTCCCCCCTTATAAGTGAAGAAGCCGTGTTCCAAGCTTTAACCGAAATCAATTGGTTCCAGCCACTGGGTAGAGAGGAGGAGGATGCACCTACTCAAGATGATCCGCAATCTTCAAGTCGCCCTGGTGACGAATCCTGAATCGGAGAGCCGCTTTAGCCCGTCATAGCCTACCCTTCCATGCTGAAACATTTATCCTGTGTGGGCAGAAAAAATGCCTTGTGATAACTAGTTCAAACACTTTGTCTGTTATGCCATCGAGCATACTTATGTTGCTGGATACTGATAACTCGCCATGCTTTTGGGATTGTTATTATATGCATAATCCGCAGTGGCTGTATGTTAACTTGTTCCTGCATATAAAAGATTGAAAAAAAGGTCCTGGCGGTTTACCGCTGGACGGGTCATGATGCCCAAATACAGAACCTGGATGTAGGACCAAGGTTGTTTATAACATAGAAAAAATACTTGTTACCTCGTTCCTTTCACCCATGGCTGTGTAAAAAAGAGGTGATAACACCAAGCTGGAGTATAGATGACTCCTTCCAGGTTTGCCGGTTTACAATAAAATCGTACTGGGTTATGATACACACCGGTTTAACCGTATAATACTGGTGACTTGTAGTCAAAACTAGACCGGAGCAATAAGCGTCGGATTATATCTGATCATGTACTAACGATTTAGCATTGTATGCCATGCTGGGTTGTAATAAACACCGGTTTATCAGAAAACACTTATGAATATCAAAAAACAAAAAACTTTGCAAAAAACACAGGAAGAATATGCAAGGCTTTTCATGGGCTGCCAGGCCCTAAATCGAGGTTTTTCATGGGCTGCCAGGCCACTGAGTTAAAACCATTTTCAAAGCCTTTTAAGATGGACCTCAATCTTTAACCAATCATCGTTTTAACTTTGACAAGTTCAGGGTCTATGAGATTGACTTGTCAAACATTCGACGGGTCATACCAGGTTTACCTGGACGGAGTGGCTTACTTAAAGAGGCAGGATAACCCGGGGTTTTAGGTGAATACACCTGGCTTCCAAGCCTGGCTTGATAGCCTATTGCAAAGGTACAGACTCTTTGTTCTTTGAGAAGCAAGGAGCCCCTGAGCAACATTTGAGATGTGCTCTGTGGGTGCCTATGTTTGAGTTGTGCTGATGCAACACTCGCTTTGGCCCCACATAATTTCCTTTTGGCTTTAAGCCTATCAAGAGGTGTAGCTATGGTGTAAATACAACCAAGCCCCCTAGTGATTTCCCTTTGGCTTTAAGCCTATCAAGAGGTGTAGCTCAATTTCAGATATGACCAAGCCCCCTAGTGATTTCCTTTTATATGTGTGGCTTTACAAGCCGGACATACAGAACTCCGCTTCGTAAACAGAAGCCCCCATGAAAACACATCATGTAAAACAAACAGAGACCCCGCTTTAGCTGAGGCTCCGGTTTATTATATTGACTATAATATATATACATTGTCATAATTATGTACATGAAAAAGAGCCTATGGCTCAAGTATAGTAAGGGTGAAGATGAGCTATATTCCATGGCCACTGGGCCTCCTCCTCTGATTTACGTGAGTCTTTGTGCTCTCGAACATCGATAAGGTAGTATGATCCATTGTGCAAATTTTTGCTGACCACAAAAGGCCCTTCCCAAGGTGGGGATAACTTCTGCATATCAGTCTGATCCTGGATGAGCCAGAGTACCAGATCGCCTTCTTGAAAAGTCTTGGTTTTAACCCCGGCGGTTGTGATAACGTCGCAGATCTTGTTGGTAAATCGCTGAACGTGCTGCCGCAAGATCACGCTCCTCATCTAACAGGTCCAGTGAGTCCTGACGTGCTTTCTCGTTATCAGCTTCAACATAACCCGCCACACAGGCCGAGTCATGATGTATGTCACTAGGGAGAACTGCTTCTGCTCCGTAAACCATGAAGAAAGGAGTGTAACCCGTAGATCTGTTTGGTGTGGTGTTGATGCTCCATAACACGGAAGGTAACTCCTCCACCCAACAACCCAGCGTCCGCTTTAAAGGAACCATAAGCCGGGGTTTTATACCTCTCAAAATTTCTTGATTGGCCCTTTCTTCCTGACCATTAGATTGGGGGTGAGCCACTGATGACATGTCAAGCCGAATGTGCTCTCGTTGACAAAATTCCTCCATAGCACCCTTGGACAGATTAGGACCATTATCAGTGATAATGCTGTGTGGAAAACCAAACCGGAATATCACCTTTTTGATGGATTGAACCGCCGTGGCAGCATCACACTTACTGACTGGCTCTGCCTCTACCCACTTGGTAAACTTATCAGCTGCTACCAACAGGTGAGTCTTCTTATCCTTGGACCTCTTAAAAGGTCCAACCATATCGAGCCCCCAAGTTGCAAACGGCCAAGTTATTGGGATCATTCTTAATTCTTGGGCCGGAACATGAGCACGGCGTGCAAACTTTTGACAACCATCACACCTCTTTACCAAATCCTCAGCATCAGCATGAGCCGTCAACCAATAGAAGCTGTGACGAAAAGCCTTAGCCACCAAGGATTTTGAACCGGCGTGGTGACCACAATCTCCCTCATGGATCTCACGCAAGATCTCACAACCTTCTTGAGGAGAGACACAACGCTAAAACGCTCCTGTGACACTACAACGATGTAGCTCCCCATTGACAATGGCCATTGACTTGGATCGCCGGATTATCTACTGGGCCAGAGTTTCGTCGTCTGGCAACTCGCCCCGGTTCATGTATGCAAGGTACGGGACCGTCCAATCCGGAATAACATGAAGAGCTGCCACCAATTGAGCCTCCGGGTCGGGCACAGCCAAATTGTCTTCCGTAGGCATCTTCACTGACGGATTATGCAATACATCGAGGAAGGTATTGGGATGCACCGGTTTACGTTGAGAGCCTAAGCGGCTTAAGGCGTCAGCTGCTTCATTATTCCGCCGGTCTATGTGGTCCACTTGATAACCTTTGAAGTGACCAGCCACTGCATCCACCTCTCATCTATATGCTGCCATAAGTGGATCCTTGGAATCCCAAGTGTCGGGTACCTGCTAAGCCACCAGGTCCGAGTCACCAAAGCACTTAACCTGGCTTAAGTTCATTTCCTTAGCCATCCGAAGACCATGGAGCAAGGCCTCATATTCAGCTGCATTGTTAGTACAAGGGAACATTAAACGAAGAACATAACAAAACTTATCACATCGTGGGGAAGTTAATATGACTCTAGCCCCCGAGCCCTCCAATTGCCTGGACCCATCAAAGTGAATAGTCCAATAAGTGTTGTCTGGCTTTTCCTCTGGCGCTTGTGACTCTGTCCAATCATTGATGAAGTCCACAAGTGCTTGGGATTTGATTGCTGTGCGAGGTGTATATTTGAGCCCGTGCGGTCCAAGCTCAATAGCCCACTTAGCAATCCGGCCAGTTGCTTCTCTGTTTTGGATGATATCTCCCAGTGGGGTTGAACTGACCACTATGATAGGATGACCTTGAAGATAATGCTTCAGCTTTCGGCTTGCCATAAAAACTCCATACACCAGTTTCTGCCAATGTGGGTATCTCTGTTTAGACTCTATGAGCACCTCACTGATATAATAAACCGGCCGTTGAACCGGATACTCTTTCCCAGCCTCCTTGCCCTTCACAACAATAGCCACACTAACAGCTCGGGCATTAGCAGCCAGATATAGCAATAAAGGCTCCTTATCAACCGGAGCCGCAAGGACAGGTGGCTCGGCTAAATGTCTTTTCAGCTCTGCAAGTGCTTCATCAACAGCATCATTCCAGACAAAGTGATCCGTTTTCTTTAACATCTGATACAAAGGGATAGCCTTCTCTCCAAGGCGACTAATAAACTGGCTTAAGGCTGCAACCGGCTCGCCAGTCGTTGAACATCGCTAATGCATGCCAGTTTAGCCAGAGATGTGATAGCTGTGATCTTCCCCAGATTAGCTTCAATCCCTCTGTTAGACACCAGAAAACCCAAAAGCTTGCCTGCCGGTACACCAAAGACACATTTGGCTGGATTAAGCATCATCTTATAAACCCGGAGGTTATCAAAAGTTTCCCTCAAGGCACCTATCAATATGTCCTCCTTTCTGGATTTCACCATAATATCATCCACATATGCATGTACGTTGCGCCCAATCTGTTTATGTAGACAATTCTGAACGCAACACTGATAAGTTGCCTGGGCACTCTTGAGCCCGAAAGGCATAGATACATAGCAGAAGGCTCCAAAGGGAGTTATGAAGGCTATCTTCTCTTGGTCCTTAACTGCCATTTTGATCTGATGATAACTAGAATAAGCATCCAGAAAACACAAACGGTCACAACCTGCTGTAGCATCAATAATTTGATCGATTCGAGGGAGAGCAAAGGGGTTAGCTGAACATGATTTGTTTAAGTCTGTGTAATCCACACACATACGCCAAGTGCCATTTTTCTGAAGTACCAGCATCGGATTAGCAAGCCATTCAGGGTGAAAGACCTCCACAATAAACCCTGCTGCCAAGAGCCAGGCTACCTCCTCACCAATAGCCTTACGCCTTTCTTCGTTGAAGTGGTGAAGAAACTGTTTGACTGGTTTAAATTTAGGATCTATATTAAGGGTGTGCTTAGCGAGTTCCCTCGGTACACCTGGCATGTCAGAAGGCTTCCATGCAAAGATGTCCCGGTTCTCACGGATGAACACGATGAGCGCGCCTTCCTATTTCGGATCCAAGTTAGCACTGATGCTGAACTACTTGGATGAATCGCCAGGAACAAAGTCAACCAGTTTAGTTTCCTTGGCAGATTTAAACTTTAGTGCCGGATCATGCTCAGTAGTTGGCTTTTTCAGAGAAGTCATATCTGCCGGATCAACATTGTCTTTATAAAATTTCAGCTCCTTCGTGGCACAAACCGACTCAGCATAAGCTGCATCCCCTTCTTCACATTCCAAAGCAATCTTCCGGCTTCCATGCACCGTGATGGTCCCCTTATGACCCGGCATCTTAAGCTGCAAATAAACATAACAAGGCCTTGCCATGAACTTAGCATAAGCCAACCGTCCAAACAGGGCATGATATGGACTCTTGATTTTCACCACTTCAAAAGTCAACACCTCTGATCTTGAATCATGATCGTCTCCGAAAGCAACTCCCAAAGCTATCTTACCAACTGGGTACACCGATTTACCAGGCACTACCCCATGAAACACAATGTTCGATGGTTTAAGATTCTTATCTGTTAACCCCATGCGACGAAAGGTTTCATAGTAAAGGATATTGATACTGCTTCCTCCATCCATAAGCACCTTGGTAAATTTATACCCCCCCCCAACCTGGGGTGCTACCACTAAAGCCAGGTGACCCGGATTGTCAACCTGGGGTGGATGATCCTCTCAACTCCACATGATGGGTTGTTCAGACCAGCGCAGATAACGAGGTACTGCCGGTTCAACAGAGTTCATGACTCTTTTATGAAGCTTCTGATCGCGCTTACATAAGCTACTGGTGAAGACATGATACTGCCCACTATTCAACTGTTTTGGATTGCTCTGATAACCTGATTGCTGCTGCTGTTGATTCCCCTGATGGTTGTAACCTCCCTGGTTGCCCTGGCTATTCTGATTGACATGTCCGGTTTGGTTGCCCTGGAACCCTGAACCAGAACTGCCACCACCATAACCCGGCCCATGGAAACCGCCGGGCGGTCCATTATCATATTGAAAAAGATTTGAATTTTTGAACTCCCGCATAATGAAGCAATCTTAACAAAGATGCATAGCGGGTCTCTCCTTTGATCCGTGCTTTGGACAAGGCTGATTTAACAGGCGCTCTAGATTGGGGCCTGAACCTCCCCCCCGCTGGGGCAGTTTACCCTTACACCGCTGACCGTTATCCTGGGCGTTGGTGTTAGCCACAAAGTCCAAGCTATTATTTGTCTTGAGTTTACCATTGTTCCCATGTCCCACCGGATTATGCTGCTGCCCCTTGGCATTGCCGCTCTTCTTTCCCTTCCCGGTCTTGTCATCCTCAGACTCGGGGTCCTTGGTACTATCAGAGTCGGCATACTTCACCAGAGCCGCCATAAGTGTTCCCATGTCATTACAATGGCGTTTAAGCCGTCCCAATTTCTGCTTCAAAGGCACAAACCGGCAATTGCCTTCCAATGTTAAAACGGCCGTGTCAGCGTTGATGCGGTCTGACGAATGCAAAATCTCCGAAACCTGGCGCACCCAGTGGGTTATTGATTCTCCTTCCTCCTGGACACAGGCAGCTAAATCCACGATGGACATGGGCTGCTTGCACGTATCTTTGAAGCTCTGGATAAACTGGGCCCTTAACTCGGCCCATGATCCAACAGAGTTAGTCGGCAGATTTTTCAGCCACGTGCGAGTTGTTCCCTCCAACATCATGGTAAAGTATTTGGCACACACCGCTTCGTCCACATCCAACATCTCCATTGACATCTCATAACTCTCCACCCGTGACTCAGGGGATAAATCGGCGGTGTAATTCGGCACCTTACGCGGGCCCTTGAAATCCTTGGGTAATCGTACATTGCACATCGCTGGGACAAGACATGGCACTCCCAAAGAACTGGAAGTAACCCATGGTTCCACCGATGTTGTTGGACGAACCGGAGTGAACTGACGAACCTGCGTGAGCTGACGAACCGGAGCTTCATGCTGTGCCGCTAACTCGGCTTCCCGACGTGCCCTAGTGCGATCTACTACATCCTGGGCATTGCCACCGCCACCCGCCGGGTTATTGCCACGTGGCGGATTACGATTCCTCGCACTGCTTGATACGGCCGGTTCATCGATATGCCTGTTGTAGCTCCGTCTTAGGCGGGGAGTAGAATGAATCCTTTCGCGGCTATATGAATCGGCCTGCTGCTCAGTCAAAGCCGTTGGTAGGAGCTCCCTAGCCTGTCGTGTCTCAACTGCTACGGTGGACTCGCCATCAATCGGGAGAGCTGCCAATCATGAAGTGGCAGCAACGATGTTATCCAATGGGTTAGAGTAATGACCCGGAGGTGTTGAGACGTGTCGTGGTGGAATGTCGTTCTGACGAGGCAGAGGCGGTGGATCCGTTGCATGAGGCTGAGCCGGTGCCCCGGTCCCAGGTGCCTCCGCCTGGTTCACCACAGGTTGGTTGCTGGTGCCCGCTCCTAGCATGTTAAAGAGATTCCTCGCCTCCATGACCGATGGAAGGCGCGATCGGTATCTTCTCCTCATGATGTCATCTGATGCGCTCTGATCCAACATAAGCCGGTACGCCTGAGCCTCCAATCTGGCCCGCTCTATAGCCATCCTGGTGTTTTCTGCTGCCAGGTCCGCTTTAGCTTGAGTTATCTGATCCTTCTCCTTCGCAATCTTTGCGTTGTGCTGATCCCGGTTTGTCGTGTCCACCTCTGTGGCCAGTAACATTGCTAAAGCGTCGAACAGATCAGATAAAACTTGAGCCGGAGGCGGCGCAGAGCCCCCTGCTCCTGCTGGTGTTGCTGTTGCTGAACCGGAGATCATTGCCACGGCGGTAGAAGAGTGCTGCGCTGGTTGTGTACCGGCCATGAAGACCGCGACCCGGCTTGGCAGATCAAGGGGGTCCGGAATACTGTTGCCATCGGAACCTCCACTAATCCATCCATCCAGTAGCTGGTACAGCGACTCGGTCTCTCCGGTTGAAGACTCTTCATCGGAGCAGACAACGGTTTCGCCACCAGATGCCAATATATCCTCATATTTCGCTCCATGGATGACACCCACGAAGACATGCTTTACGGTGGGCTGAAGCTGGGCAGAGCTTGCACGCTGAGCCGTCTCGATGATGTCGATGCAGATGTCTGGTTCAGGGCCCAGTTCGCCGATCTTGCCGATGAAGACTTGAATTCCACCAAAGGGGACCCGATACCCGTATTCGACTGAACCGGCCTCGGGACCCCATCCCGTGTCATCGATGTAGAGCTTGCCGCAACGACTTTTAGTCATCCAGCCCACAACGTATCCCTTGAGTCCGTCGAAGTTGCCCTTCAAGAACTCGAAACCATCGTGCGATAGCCCCACGGTGGGCGCCAACTGTCGTGGTTTTGTCACGGTAGATGTCCTTGTGAAAGGACTTAGTCGTGGAGCCAACGCTACGGTTTAGCTTAAGGGGGTTAAAGCGGACAAGGGACGCGAGAGTTTTATACTGGTTCGACCCCTTATGATCAAGATAAAAGCCTACTCCAGTTGTGATGGAATTGCTAGGGTTTCGATGACCAGGGAGCGAATCCGCTTTGCCTGGCTCTCGAGTTGTTGTTTGTTCTCCCTAAACCGCCGTCGGGTCGTCCCTTTATATACATAGGTCGACGCCCGTCGGTTTACAGAGTCCCGCGGCCGGATCATCAACATGTCCAACTCGGTCTCTATTCCTCCTATCTTACAATACAAGTTACATGATAATGTCGGTTTATATCTACATGCCTTAACACGCCTTTGGGCCTTGGGCCTTCATAAAGCGCCACCATCCTTTGTCTTCCTGGGCTTCTAATCCTCATAGAGTTAACCCGGCCACTTCTGGCCGGTTTATGTCCAGTAGTAATATCCCCAACAATACTAGAACAAAGTATGACTCTATATTAATGCCTCCGACGGTGTACCAGGAAGGGCAGTGAATCAAGAGTGACATGTATGAAAAATTATGAACAGTGGCTTTGCCACAAATACAATGTCAACTACATGATCATGCAAGGCAATATGACAATGATGATGTGTGTCATGATAAATGGAACCATGGAAAGTTGCATGGCAATATACCTCGAAATGGATATGGAAATGTCATAATAGGTAGGTATGGTGGCTATTTTGAGGAAGATATAAGGAGGTTTAAGTGTGACAGAGCGTATCATATCACTGGGTTTGGATGCACCGGTGAAGTTTGGACCAACTCTCAAGGTGAGAAAGGGCTATGCACGGTACCGAAGAGGCTAGCAATGATGGAAGGGTGAGAGTGTGTATAATCCATGGACTCAACATTAGTCATAAAGAACTCACATACTTATTACAAAAATATACAAGTCATCAAAATCCATGGACCATCGCTCGTCCCCGACCGCCACTCATAAGGAAGACAATCAAATAACACCTCATGTTTCAAATTTATTACACAACGGTCACCATACGTGCATGCTACGGGACTTGCAAACTTCAATGCAAGTATTCCTCAAATTCACTACTACTCAACTAGCACACTCTAATATTACCACCTTTATATCTCAAAACAATAATCAAGTATCAAACTTCTCCTAGTACTCAATGCACTTTTTATGAATTTTTTATTATATCAATATTGGATGCCTATCATATTAGGACTAAATTCATAACCAAAGCAAAATACCATGCTGTTCTAAGGGACTCTCAAAATAATACAAGTTAAGCATGAGAGATCAATATTTTCTATAAAATACAACCACCACCGTGCTCTAAAAGATATAAGCGAGGCACTAGAGCAAAATTATCTAGCTCAAAAGGTATAAGTGGAGCACATAGAGTATTCTAATAAATTCCGATTCATGTGTGCCTCTCCCAAAAGGTGTGTACAGCAAGGATGATTGTGGTAAACTAAAAATCAAAGACTCAAATCATACAAGACGCTCCAAGCAAAACACATATCATGTGGTGAATAAAAATATAGCTCCAAGTAAGGTTACCGATGGATGAAGACGAAAGAGGGGATACCTTCCGGGGCATCCCCAAGCTTAGGCTTGTGGTTGTACTTGGATTTTATCTTGGGGTGCCTTGGGCATCCCCAAGCTTAGGCTCTTGCCACTCCTTGTTCCATAATCCATCAAATCTTTACCCAAAACTTGAAAACTTCACAACACAAAAATTAAAAGAAAATCTCGTGAGCTCCGTTAGTAAAAGAAAACAAACTGATGTCTACTACACAACCTTCTTCCTGTAGGCGTTGTTGGGCCTCCAAGTGCAGAGGTTTGTAGGACAGTAGCAAATTTCCCTCAAGTGGATGACCTAAGGTTTATCAATCCGTAGGAGGCGTAGGATGAAGATGGTCTCTCTCAAGCAACCCTGCAACCAAATAACAAAGAGTCTCTTGTGTCCCCAACACACCCAATACAATGGTAAATTGTATAGGTGCACTAGTTCGGCGAAGAGATGGTGATACAAGTGGTCTATGGATAGTAGATAAAGGTATTTGTAATCTGAAATTATAAAAACAGCAAGGTAACTAATGATAAAAGTGAGCGTAAACGGTATTGCAATGTGTTGAAACCAGGCCTAGGGTTCATACTTTCACTAGTGCAAGTTTCCTCAACAATAATAACATAATTGGATCATATAACTATCCCTCAACATGCAACAAAGAGTCACTCCAAAGTCACTAATAGCGGAGAACGAACAAAGAGATTATGGTAGGGTACGAAACCACCTCAAAGTTATTCTTTCCAATCAATCCGTTGGGCTATTCCTATTGAAGGAAATATGCCCTAGAGGCAATAATAAAGTTATTATTTATTTCCTTATATCATGATAAATGTTTATTATTCATGCTAGAATTGTATTAACCGGAAACATAATACATGTGTGAATACATAGACCAACAGAGTGTCACTAGTATGCCTCTACTTGACTAGCTCGTTAATCAAAGATGGTTATGTTTCCTAACCATGAACAAGGAGTTGTTATTTGATTAACGAGGTCACATCATTAGTAGAATGATCTGATTGACATGACCCATTCCATTAGCTTAGCACCCGATCGTTTAGTATGTTGCTATTGCTTTCTTCATGACTTATACATGTTCCTATAACTATGGGATTATGCAACTCCCGTCTACCGGAGGAACACTTTGGGTACTACCAAACGTCACAACGTAACTGGGTGATTATAAAGGAGTATTACAGGTGTCTCCAATGGTAGATGTTGGGTTGGCGTATTTCGAGATTAGGGTTTGTCACTTCGATTGACGGAGAGGTATCTCTGGGCCCTCTCGGTAATGCACATCACATAAGCCTTGCAAGCACTGCAACTAATAAGTTAGTTGTGAGATGATGTATTACGGAACGAGTAAAGAGACTTGCCGGTAACGAGATTGAACTAGGTATTGGATACCGACGATCGAATCTCGGGCAAGTAACATACCGATGACAAAGGGAACAACGTATGTTGTTATGCGGTCTGACCGATAAAGATCTTCGTAGAATATGTAGGAGCCAATATGGGCATCCAGGTCCCGCTATTGGTTATTGACCGGAGACGTGTCTCGGTCATGTCTACATTGTTCTCGAACCGTAGGGTCTGCACGCTTAACGTTACGATGACAGTTATTATGAGTTTATGCATTTTGATGTACCGAAGGTTGTTCGGAGTCCCGGATGAGATCACGGACATGACGAGGAGTCTCGAAATGGTCGAGACGTAAAGATTGATATATTGGAAGCCTATGTTTGGGCACCGGAAGTGTTCCGGGTGAAATCGGGATTTTACCGGATTACCGGGAGGGTTACCGGAACCCCCCCGGGAGGTAAATGGGCCTATTGGGCCTTAGTGGAAAAGAGAGAAGAGGCAGCCCACACCTGGCCGGCGCCCCCCCACCTTTCCCAAGTCCTAATAGGACTAGGAGAGGTGGGCCGGCCCCCTCTTTCCCCTTCTTCCCCAAGAATCCTAGTTGGAATAGGATTGGGGGGAAGGAGTCCTACTCCCTGTGGGAGTAGGACTCCTCCCTGCGCCTCCCTCCTAGCCGGCCGAACCCCCTGCCCCTGGCCTTTATATACGGGGGCAGGGGGCACCACAAGACACACAAGTTGATCGTTCCTTAGCCGTGTGCGGTGCCCCCTGCCACCAAATTCCACCTCGAACATACCGTTACAGTGCTTAGGCGAAGCCCTGCGTCGGTAGTACATCAAGATCGTCACCACGCCGTCGTGCTGACGGAACTCTTCCTCGATGCTTTGCTGGATCGGAGCCCGAGGAACGTCATCGAGCTGAACGTGTGCTAAGAACTCGGAGGTGCCGGAGTAACGGTGCTTGGATCGGTTGGATCAGGAAGAAGACGTACGACTACTTCCTCTACGTTGTGTGATCGCTTCCGCAGTCGGTCTGTGTTGGTACGTAGACATCACTCTCCCCTCTCGTTGCTGTGCATCACCATGATCTTGCGTGTGCGTAGGAATTTTTTTTGAAATTACTGCGTTCCCCAACAGTGGCATCCGAGCCTAGGTTTTATGGTTTGATGTTATATGCACGAGTAGAACACAAGTGAGTTGTGGGCGATACAAGTCATACTGCCTACCAGCATGTCATACTTTGGTTCGGCGGCATTGTTGGTTGAGACGATCCGGACCAACCTTACGCGTACTCTTACGCGAGACCGGTTCCCTCGACGTGCTTTGCACATAGATGGCTTGCGGAAGACTGTCTCTCCAACTTTAGTTGAACCAAGTGTGACTACGCCCGGTCCTTGAGAAGGTTAAAACGGAGTCTATTTGACGAACTATCGTTGTGGTTTTGATGCGTAGGTGAGATGAGTTCTTACTTAAGCCCGTAGCAGCCACGTAAAACTTGCAACAACAAAGTAGAGGACGTCTAACTTGTTTTTGTAGGGTATGTTGTGATGTGATATGGTCAAGGCATGATGCTGATTTTATTGTATGAGATGATCATGTTTTGTAACTAAGTTATCGGCAACTGGCAGGAGCCATATGGTTGTCGCTTTATTGTATGCAATGCAATCGCGATGTAATGCTTTACTAGATTACTAAACGGTAGTAATAGTCGTGGAAGCATAAGATTGGCGAGACGACAACGATGCTACGATGGAGATCAAGGTGTCGCGCCGGTGACGATGGTGATCATGACGGTGCTTCGGAGATGGAGATCACAAGCACAAGATGATGATGGCCATATCATATCACTTATATTGATTGCATGTGATGTTTATCCTTTTATGCATCTTATCTTGCTTTGATTGACGGTAGCTTTATAAGATGATCTCTCACTAAATTATCAAGAAGTGTTCTCCCTGAGTATGCACCGTTGCCAAAGTTCGTCGTGCCCAGACACCACGTGATGATCGGGTGTGATAAGCTCTACGTCCATCTACAACGGGTGCAAGCCAGTTTTGCACACGCAGAATACTCAGGTTATACTTGACGAGCCTAGCATATGCAGATATGGCCTCGGAACACAGAGACCGAAAGGTCGAGCGTGAATCATATAGTAGATATGATCAACATGACGATGTTCACCATTGAAAACTACTCCATCTCACGTGATGATCGGTTATGGTTTAGTTGATTTGGATCACGTGATCACTTAGAAGATTAGAGGGATGTCTATCTAAGTGGGAGTTCCTAAGTAATTTGATTAACTGAACTTAAACTTATCATGAACTTAGTACCTGATAGTATCTTGCTTGTTTATGTTGCTTGTAGATAGATGGCTCGTGCTATTGTTCCGTTGAATTTTAATGCGTTCCTTGAGAAAGCAAAGTTGAAAGATGATGGTAGCAATTACACGGACTGGGTCCGTAACCTGAGGATTATCCTCATTGCTGCATAGAAGAATTACGTCCTGGAAGCACCGCTGGGTGACAGGCCTGCTGCTGGAGCAACGCCAGATGTTATGAACGTCTGGCAGAGCAAAGCTGATGACTACTCGATAGTTCAGTGTGCCATGCTTTACGGCTTAGAATCGGGACTTCAACGACGTTTTGAACGTCATGGAGCATATGAGATGTTCCAGGAGTTGAAGTTAATATTTCAAGCAAATGCCCGAATTGAGAGATATGAAGTCTCCAATAAGTTCTATAGCTGTAAGATGGAGGAGAACAGTTCTGTCAGTGAGCATATACTCAAAATGTCTGGGTATAATAATCACTTGATTCAGATGGGAGTTAATCTTCCAAATGATTGCGTCATTGACAGAATTCTCCAATCACTACCACCAAGCTACAAGAGCTTCGTGATGAACTATAATATGCAAGGGATGAACAAGACTATTCCCGAGCTCTTCGCAATGCTGAAAGCTGCGGAGGTAGAAATCAAAAAGGAGCATCAAGTGTTGATGGTTAGCAAGACCACTAGTTTCAAGAAAAAGGGTAAAGGGAAGAAGAAGGAAAACTTCAAGAAGAACAGCAAGCAAGTTGCTGCTCAAGAGAAGAAACCCAAGTCTGGACCTAAGCCTGAAACTGAGTGCTTCTACTACAAGCAGACTGGACACTGGAAGCGGAACTGCCCCAAGTATTTGGCGGATAAGAAGGATGGCAAAGTGAGCAAAGGTATATATGATATACATGTTATTGATGTGTACCTTACTAGAGCTCGCAGTAGCACCTGGGTATTTGATACTGGTTCTGTTGCTAATATTTGCAACTCGAAACAGGGACTACGGAATAAGCGGACACTAGCAAAGGACGAGGTGACGATGCGCGTGGGAAACGGTTCCAAAGTCGATGTGATCGCGGTCGGCACGCTACCTCTACATCTACCTTCGGGATTAATATTAGACCTAAATAATTGTTATTTGGTGCCAGCGTTGAGCATGAACATTATATCTGGATCTTGTTTAATGCGAGACGGTTATTCATTTAAATCAGAGAATAATGGTTGTTCTATTTATATGAATAATATCTTTTATGGTCATGCACCTTTGAAGAGTGGTCTATTCTTGTTGAATCTCGAAGATAGTGATACACATATTCATAATGTAGAAGCCAAAAGATGCAAAGTTAATAATGATAGTGCAACTTATTTGTGGCACTGCCGTTTAGGTCATATCGGTGTAAAGCGCATGAAGAAACTCCATACTGATGGGCTTTTGGAATCACTTGATTATGAATCACTTGGTACTTGCGAACCGTGCCTCATAGGCAAGATGACTAAAACACCGTTCTCCGGTACTATGGAGAGAGCAACAGATTTGTTGGAAATCATACATACCGATGTATGTGGTCCGATGAGTATTGAGGCTCGCGGCGGATATCGTTATTTTCTCACCTTCACAGATGATTTAAGCAGATATGGGTATATCTACTTAATGAAACATAAGTCTGAAACATTTGAAAAGTTCAAGGAATTTCAGAGTGAAGTTGAAAATCATCGTAACAAGAAAATAAAATTTCTACGATCTGATCGTGGAGGAGAATATTTGAGTTACGAGTTTGGTGTACATTTGAAAAATTGTGGAATAGTTTCGCAACTCACGCCACCCGGAACACCACAGCGTAATGGTGTGTCCGAACGTCGTAATCGTACTTTACTAGATATGGTGCGATCAATGATGTCTCTTACTGATTTACCGCTATCGTTTTGGGGTTATGCTTTAGAGACGGCCGCATTCACGTTAAATAGGGCACCATCAAAATCCGTTGAGACGACGCCTTATGAACTATGGTTTGGCAAGAAACCAAAGTTGTCATTTCTCAAAGTTTGGGGCTGCGATGCTTATGTGAAAAAGCTTCAACCTGATAAGCTCGAACACAAAGCGGAGAAATGTGTCTTCATAGGATACCCAAAGGAAACTGTTGGGTATACCTTCTATCACAGATCCGAAGGCAAGACATTCGTTGCTAAGAATGGATCATTTCTAGAGAAGGAGTTTCTCTCGAAAGAAGTGAGTGGGAGGAAAGTAGAACTTGACGAGGTAACTGTACCTGCTCCCTTATTGGAAAGTAGTACATCACAGAAAACTGTTTCTGCGACACCTATACCAATCAGTGAGGAAGCTAATGATGATGATCATGAAGCTTCAGAACAAGATACTACTGAACCACGTAGATCAACCAGAGTGAGATCCGCACCAGAGTGGTACGGTAATCCAGTTCTGGAAGTCATGATGCTAGATCATGATGAACCTACGAACTATGAAGAAGCGATGGTGAGCCCAGATTCCGCAAAGTGGCTTGAGGCCATGAAATCTGAGATGGGATCCATGTATGAGAACAAAGTATGGACTTTGGTTGACTTGCCCGATGATCGGCAAGCAATTGAGAATAAATGGATCTTCAAGAAAAAGACTGACGCTGACGGTAATGTTACTGTCTATAAAGCTCGACTTGTCGCAAAAGGTTTTCGACAAGTTCAAGGGGTTGACTACGATGAGACCTTCTCACCCGTAGCGATGCTTAAGTCCGTCAGAATTATGTTAGCAATTGCCGCATTTTATGATTATGAAATATGGCAAATGGATGTCAAAACTGCATTCCTGAATGGATTTCTGGAAGAAGAGTTGTATATGGTACAACCAGAAGGTTTTGTCGATCCTAAAGGAGCTAACAAAGTATGCAAACTCCAGCGATCCATTTATGGACTGGTGCAAGCATCTCGGAGTTGGAATAAACGCTTTGATAGTGTGATCAAAGCATTTGGCTTTATACAGACTTTTGGAGAAGCCTGTATTTACAAGAAAGTGAGTGGGAGCTCTGTAGCATTTCTGATATTATATGTGGATGACATATTGCTTATCGGAAATGATATAGAATTTCTGGATAGCATAAAGGGATACTTGAATAGAAGTTTTTCGATGAAAGACCTCGGAGAAGCTGCTTACATATTAGGCATAAAGATCTATAGAGATAGATCAAAACGCTTAATTGGACTTTCACAATGCACATACCTTGACAAAATTTTGAAGAAGTTCAAGATGGATCAAGCAAAGAAAGGGTTCTTGCCTGTGCTACAAGGTGTGAAATTGAGTAAGACTCAATGCCCGACCACTGCAGAAGATAGAGAGAAAATGAAAGATGTTCCCTATGCTTCAGCCATAGGCTCTATCATGTATGCAATGTTGTGTACCAGACCTGATGTGTGCCTTGCTATAAGTTTAGCAGGGAGGTACCAAAGTAATCCTGGAATGGATCACTGGACAGCGGTCAAGAACATCCTGAAATACCTGAAAAGGACTAAGGATATGTTTCTCGTATATGGAGGTGACAAAGAGCTCACCGTAAGAGGTTACGTTGATGCAAGCTTTGACACTGATCCGGACGATTCTAAATCGCAAACCGGATACGTGTTTACTTTAAACGGTGGAGCTGTCAGTTGGTGCAGTTCTAAACAAAGCGTCGTAGCGGGATCTACATGTGAAGCGGAGTACATAGCTACTTCGGAAGCAGCGAATGAAGGAGTCTAGATGAAGGAGTTCATATCCGATCTGGGTGTCATACCTAGTGCATCGGGTCCAATGAAAATCTTCTGTGACAATACTGGTGCAATTGCCTTGGCAAAAGAATCCAGATTTCACAAGAGGACCAAACACATCAAGAGACGCTTCAACTCCATCCGGGATTTAGTCCAGGTGGGAGACATAGAGATTTGCAAGATACATACGGATCTGAACGTTGCAGACCCGTTGACTAAGCCTCTTCCACGAGCAAAACATGATCAGCACCAAGGCTCCATGGGTGTTAGAATCATTACTATGTAATCTAGATTATTGACTCTAGTGCAAGTGGGAGACTGAAGGAAATATGCCCTAGAGGCAATAATAAAGTTATTATTTATTTCCTTATATCATGATAAATGTTTATTATTCATGCTAGAATTGTATTAACCGGAAACATAATACATGTGTGAATACATAGACCAACAGAGTGTCACTAGTATGCCTCTACTTGACTAGCTCGTTAATCAAAGATGGTTATGTTTCCTAACCATGAACAAGGAGTTGTTATTTGATTAACGAGGTCACATCATTAGTAGAATGATCTGATTGACATGACCCATTCCATTAGCTTAGCACCCGATCGTTTAGTATGTTGCTATTGCTTTCTTCATGACTTATACATGTTCCTATAACTATGAGATTATGCAACTCCCGTCTATCGGAGGAACACTTTGGGTACTACCAAATGTCACAACGTAACTGGGTGATTATAAAGGAGTATTACAGGTGTCTCCAATGGTAGATGTTGGGTTGGCGTATTTCGAGATTAGGGTTTGTCACTCCGATTGACGGAGAGGTATCTCTGGGCCCTCTCGGTAATGCACATCACATAAGCCTTGCAAGCACTGCAACTAATAAGTTAGTTGTGAGATGATGTATTACGGAACGAGTAAAGAGACTTGCCGGTAACGAGATTGAACTAGGTATTGGATACCGACGATCGAATCTCGGGCAAGTAACATACCGATGACAAAGGGAACAACGTATGTTGTTACGCGGTCTGACCGATAAAGATCTTCGTAGAATATGTAGGAGCCAATATGGGCATCCAGGTCCCGCTATTGGTTATTGACCGGAGACGTGTCTCGGTCATGTCTACATTGTTCTCGAACCGTAGGGTCTGCACGCTTAACGTTACGATGACAGTTATTATGAGTTTATGCATTTTGATGTACCGAAGGTTGTTCGGAGTCCCGGATGAGATCACGGACATGACGAGGAGTCTCGAAATGGTCGAGACGTAAAGATTGATATATTGGAAGCCTATGTTTGGGCACCGGAAGTGTTCCGGGTGAAATCGGGATTTTACCGGATTACCGGGAGGGTTACCGGAACCCCCCCCCCCCCCCCGGGAGGTAAATGGGCCTATTGGGCCTTAGTGGAAAAGAGAGAAGAGGCAGCCCACACCTGGCCGGCGCCCCCACCTTTCCCAAGTCCTAATAGGACTAGGAGAGGTGGGCCGGCCCCCTCTTTCCCCTTCTTCCCCAAGAATCCTAGTTGGAATAGGATAGGGGGGAAGGAGTCCTACTCCCGGTGGGAGTAGGACTCCTCCCTGCGCCTCCCTCCTAGCCGGCCGAACCCCCTGCCCCTGGCCTTTATATACGGGGGCAGGGGGCACCACAAGACACACAAGTTGATCGTTCCTTAGCCGTGTGCGGTGCCCCCTGCCACCAAATTCCACCTCGAACATACCGTTACAGTGCTTAGGCGAAGCCCTGCGTCGGTAGTACATCAAGATCGTCACCACGCTGTCGTGCTGACGGAACTCTTCCTCGACGCTTTGCTGGATCAGAGCCCGAGGAACGTCATCAAGCTGAACGTGTGCTAAGAACTCGGAGGTGCCGGAGTAACGGTGCTTGGATCGGTTGGATCAGGAAGAAGACGTACGACTACTTCCTCTACGTTGTGTGATCGCTTCCGCAGTCGGTCTGCGTTGGTACGTAGACATCACTCTCCCCTCTCGTTGCTGTGCATCACCATGATCTTGCGTGTGCGTAGGAATTTTTTTTGAAATTACTGCGTTCCCCAACACCTATAAGTGTCACAAACAGCCCCAGAGTTCATACTAGAATAACACCTTAAGACAGAAATCAACCAAAACCCTAATGTCACCTAGATACTCCAATGTCACCTCAAGTACCCGTGGGTATGATTATACGATATGCATCACACAATCTCAGATTCATCTATTCAACCAACACATAGGACCTCAAAGAGTGCCCCAAAGTTTCTACCGGAGAATCATGACGAAAACGTGTGCCAACCCCTATGCATAGGTTCATGGGCGGAACCCGCAAGTTGATCACCAAAACATACATCAAGTGAATCACGTGGTATCCCATTGTCGCTACAGATACGCACGGCAAGACATACATCAAGTGTTCTCAATACTTTAAAGACTAAATCCGATAAGATAACTTCAAAGGGAAACTCAATCCATTACCAGAGAGTAGAGGGGGAGAAACATCATAAGATCCATCTATAATAGCAAAGCTCGCGATACATCAAGATCATGCCACCTCAAGAACACGAGAGAGAGAGAGAGATCAAACACATAGCTACTGGTACATACCCTCAGCCCCGAGGGAGAACTACTCCCTCCTCATCATGGAGAGCATCGGGATGAAGATAGCCACTAGAGAGGGATTCCCCCTCCGGCAGGGTGCCGAAACGGGTCTAGATTGGCTTTCGGTGGCTACAGAGACTTCTAGCGGCGGAACTCCCGATCTATTGTGCTCCCCGATAGTTTTAGGGTATATGGATATATATAGGCGGAAGAAATACATCATGGGAGCCACGAGGGGCCCACTAGGGTGGAGGGCGTGCCCAGGGGGTGGGCATGCCCCCTGCCTCATGGCTTCCTCGTTGATCCCCTGACGTGCACTCGAAGTCTCCTGTGTTGCTTTCTTTCCAAAAATAACTTGTCCGAAGGTTTCATTCCGTTTGGACTCCGTTTGATATTCCTTTTCTGCGAAACATTGAAACAAGGGAAAAACAGAAACTGGCATTGGGCTTTGGGCTAATAGGTTAGTCCCTAAAAATCATATAAAATAGCATATAAATGCATATAAAACATCCAAGGTTGATAATATAATAGCATGGAACAATCAAAAATTATAAATATGTCGGAGACGTATCACAAACCACCACTTCAAGGTACTGTAATGAAATCATTCTTTATTTATATTTCTTGTTAAACCTACTGTATTCCAAATTTTCTATGGTTCATATACTCTATTACTAGCCATAGATTCATCAAAATAAGCAAACAACACACGAAAAACAGAATCTGTCAAAAACAGAGCAGTCTGTAGTAATCTGTAGGTTTCGAATACTTATGGAACCCCAAAAATTCTAAAATAAATTTATGGACGTGAGGAATTTATATATTAATCATCTGCAAAAAGAATGAACTAAATATCACTCTCCAGTAAAAAAATGGCAGCAAATCTCGTGAGCGCTAAAGTTTCTGTTTTTTACAGCAAGATCGCAAAGACTTTCCCCAAGTCTTCCCAAAGGTTCTACTTGGCACAAACACTAATTAAAAGCTAAAAACCACATCTAAACAGAGGATAGATGAACTATTTGTTACTAAACACAATAAAAAAGCAAGGAACAAAAATAAAATTGGGTTGCCTCCCAACAAGCGCTATCGTTTAACGCCCCTAGCTAGGCATTGATAATTTCGATGATGCTCACATGAAAGACAAGAATTTAAGCACAAAGAGAACATCATGAAACGTGTGACAAACACATCTAAGTCTAACATAGTTCCTATGCATAGGCGTCTTATAGGCAAACAAATTATCATAGCAAGCAAAAGCTAGCATATGCAAGGATGCAGAAAGAAACAATAGCAATCTCAACATAACGAGAGGTAATTTTGTAACATGAAAATTTCTAAAATCATATTTTCCTCTCTCATAATAATTACATGTGGGATCATAAGCAAATTCAACAAAATAGCTATCACGTAAGATATTTTCAACACGATCCACATGCATGCAAAGTTGACACTCTTCCAAAATAGTGGGATTAACATTAACTAAAGTCATGACCTCTCCAAACCCACTTTTATCAAAAATTTCATAAGATTGAACATTCTCCAAACATTTGGGATCTAAAGTTGACACTCTTCCAAACCCACTTTCAATAATATTGCAAACACTATTATCAATCTCATATTCATCATGGGGCTGGAAAAAAAATCAAGATCAAAAGAAGAATCACCCCAATCATGATCATTGCAACAAATAGTAGTTATAGCAAAACTAGCATCCCCAAGCTTAGGATTTTGCATATTATTAGCACAATTTACATTAATAGAATTTATAATAACATCATCGCAATCATGCTTTTCATCGAAGGAACCATCAAGTATGGGTGCAATAGCAATGATCTCATGTTTAACATAAGGAACTATAGCAAATTCATCTTCATAAATATTGGCATCATGTCCACAAGAATAGAAAGCATCATGTTCATCAAGGGATATTTCAATCAAATCATTGGAATCATAATTATCTATAGATTCATGCATATCATTATTTTCTTCCAAAGCAGCGGCCATTCTTTCAATAAATTCTTTGACATAGACATTATGAGCATAGTTTTCATAGCAATATTTAAGTATGTCAAGATTTTCAGATTTGTAGAGAGTAATATCATACTTTTAAATCAAAGAAGCAACTTCATAAGCACCCTTAAAAGCAACAAGTTCTTCAATTTGTTCAATCATAGTAACTATAAACACCCTTTCATAAGAAGATAAGATTTCATTTTCATTAAACTCACATAGGTAGGGAAGGTGTTTTTAGGGTTCTTAGAGCAACAAGTAAAATCACAAATTTCACAAAGATTCCAAGCATAACACAGCAATCTATTTATTTGATCCCATAAGAGTTTCCCTTTTCAGACAAATGGTGATGCACAAAACGAGCATGCTCATCTAAAGATTTTCCATCAACCAGGCTAGTTGGGGTTTCAGCACGAGCGCATAAGGACTGAAGATGATCCAAATAGAACACTTTAAGTGGATCCATATCAATAGATTTTTAGCAAGAAAAGATGCAAGCAAATAGAAGGCACGTGGAAACACAAACAAAGATACATGCAGAAAGAAAGAGAACGGAAAAGAGGGCGAATAAAACGGCAAGGGTGAAGTGGGGAAGAGGAAAAGGAGAGGCAAATGGCAAATAATGTAATGCGAGGGATAAGAGTTTATGATAGGTACTTGGTATGTCTTGACTTGTGCGTAGATCTCCTCGACAACGGTGCCATAAATCTTTCTTGCTATCTCTTGAGCACTGCGTTGGTTTTCCCTTGAAGAGGAAAGGGTGATGCATCAAAGTAGCGTAAGTATTTCCCTCGGTTTTGAGAACCAAGGTATCAATCCAGTAGCAGGCCACACGCAAGTCCCTCGTACCTACACAAACAAATAAGAACCTCGCAACCAACGCGATAAAGGGGTTGTCAAGCCCTTCACGGTCACTTACGAGAGTGAGATCTGATAGAGATAATAATAATAAGATAAATATTTTTGGTATTTTTATGATATAGATTGAAAGTAAAGATTGCAAAATAAAATAGATTGGAAACTTCTATGATGGAAAATAGATCCGGGGGCCATAGGTTTCACTAGTGGCTTCTCTGAAGATAGCATAAGTATTATGGTGGGTGAACAAATTACTGTCGAGAAATTGATGGAAAAGCGAATAATTATGAGAATATCTAGGCATGATCATGTATATAGGCATCACGATCGTGACAAATAGACCGACTCCTGCCAGCATCTACTACTATTACTCCACACATCGATTGCTATCTTGCATGCATCTAGAGTATAAAGTTCATAAGAACAGAGTAACGCATTAGGTAAGATGACATGATGTAGAGGGATAAACTCAAGCAATATGATATAAACCCCATCTTTTTATCCTCGATGGCAACAATACAATATGTGTCGTTTACCTTTCTGTCACTGGGATCGCGCACCGCAAGATTGAACCCAAATATAAGCACTTATCCCATTGCAAGAAAGATCAATCTAGTAGGCCAAACCAAACTGATAATTCGAAGAGACTTGCAAATATAACCAATCATGCATACAAGATTTCAGAGAAAAGTCAAATATTGTTCATAGATAGACTTGATCATAAACCCACAATTCACCGAACCTCGACAAACACACTGCAAAAAGAGTTACATCGAATAGATCTCCAAGAAAATTGATAACACACAAGTATAGGGGATCGCAACAGTTTTCGATAAGTAAGAGTGTCGAACCCAACGAGGAGCTAAAGGTAGAACAAATATTCCCTCAAGTTCTATCAACCACCGATACAACTCTACGCATGCTTAACGTTCGCTTTACCTAGAACAAGTATGAAAATAGAAGTACTTTGTAGGTGTTGTTGGATAGGTTTGCAAGATAATAAAGAGTACGTAAATAAAAAGTAGGGGCTATTTAGATAAAGAAACAATAAAGTAAATATAGCGAGTGTGGAAAAGTGGTGGTAGGAGTTGCGAAATTGCCGCTAAGCAATTGACTACTTTACTAGACCGATATCAAGTATTATGTGGGAGAGGCCACTGCTAGCATGTCATCACTGACTTGGAATTCTATGCACTTATGATTGGAACTATTAGTAAGCATCCGCAACTACTAATGTTCATTAAGGTAAAACCCACCCATAGCATTAAGGTATATTGGTCCCCCTTCAATCCCGTATGCATCAATTTCTATGCTAGGTTGAACCTTCTGTCACTCTTGCCCTCCAATACATAGTCCTATCAACATATGTGTGATCCACGCGCTCAATCATAAGATGGGCACCAAAGGACAGCAACATAACCACAAGCAAATTAAATCAATCATACCAATTCATCAACCACCAATAGGACAACGAAAATCTACTCAGACATCATAGGATGGCAACACATCATTGGATAATAATATGAAGCATAAAGCACCATGTTCAAGTAGAGGGTACAGCGGGTTGCGGGAGATTGGACCGTTGTAGATAGAGGGGGGAAGGTGATGGAGATGTTGGTGAAGATGGCAGAGATGTTGGTGTAGATCGCGGTGATGATGATGATGGCCACGGGAGCGTTCCGGCGCCACCGGAAGCGAGGGGGAGAGAGCCCCCCTCCTTCTTCTTCTTCCTTGACCTCCTCCCTAGATGGTAGAAGGGTTTCCCCTCTGGTCCATGGCCTCCATGGCACAGGAGGGGCGTGAGCCCCTCCAAGATTGGATATGTCTCTCTGTCTCTCTCTGTTTCTGCGTTCCCAGATTCTTCCCTTTCACCGTTTCTTATATTCCCGGAGATCCGTAACTCCGATTGGGCTGAAATTTTAACACGATCTCTATCTGGATATTATCTTTCTTGCGGCGAAAGAAGGGCATCAACTGCCTTACGGGTGGCCCACGAGGGTCAGGGGCGCGCCCCCCTGCCTCGTGGCCACCTCGGGCACCGTCTCGCGTGGATTTTTCTTCCTAAAAATCATATATATTCCAAAAAAATCTTCGTCAGTTTTTATCCCGTTTGGACTCCATTTGATATGGATATTCTGCGAAACAAAAAACATGCAACAAACATGAACTGGCACTGGGCACTGGATCAATATGTTAGTCCCAAAAATAGTATAAAAAGTTGCCAAAAGTATATGAAAGTTGAATAATATTGGCATGGAACAATCAAAAATTATAGATATGACGGAGACGTATCAGCATCCCCAAGCTTAATTCCTGCTCGTCCTCGAGTAGGTAAATGATAAAAAGATAATTTTTGATGTGGAATGCTACCTAGCATAATCTTGATCATATGTCTAATCATGGCATGAATATTAAGACACGAGTGATTCAAAGCAATAGTCTATCATTTGACATAAAAACAATAATACTTCAAGCCCACTAATAAAGCAATCATGTCTTTTCAAAATAACAAGGCCAAAGAAAGTTATCCCTACAAAATCATATAGTCTGGATATGCTCTATCTTCACCACACAAAATACTCACATCATGCACAACCCCGATGACAAGCCAAGCAATTGTTTCATAATTTTGACGTTCTCAAACCTTTTCAACTTTCACGCAATACATGAGCGTGAGCCATGGACATGGCACTATAGGTGGAATAGAGTGATGGTTGTGGAGAAGACAAAAAGGAGAAGATAGTCTCACATCAACTAGGCGTATCAACGGGCTATGGAGATGCCCATCAATAGATATCAATGTGAGTGAGTAGGGATTGCCATGCAACGGATGCACTAGAGCTATAAGTATATGAAAGCTCAAACTGAAACTAAGTGGGTGTGCATCCAACTTGCTTGCTCACGAAGACCTAGGGCATTTGAGGAAGCCCATCGTTGGAATATACAAGCCAAGTTCTATAATGAAAATTCCCACTAGTATATGAAAGTGATAACTCAAGAGACTCTCTATATGAAGAACATGGTGCTACTTTGAAGCACAAGTGTGGTAAAAGGGTATTAACATTGCCCCTTCTCTCTTTTTCTCTCATTTTTTTTCTTTTTTTCTTTTTTTGTAGGCTTCTTTGGCCTCTCTCTCTCTCTCTCTCTCTTTTTGGGGCTTCTTTGGCCACTTTTATTTTGATAACCTCACATGGGACAATGTTCTAATAATGATGATCATCACACTTTTATTTACTTACAACTCAATATTACAACTCAATGTCTAGAACAAAGTATGACTCTATATGGATGCCTCCGACGGTGTACCGGGATGTGCAATGATCTAGCGCAGCAATGACATCAAAAAACGGACAAGCCATGAAAACATCATGCTAGCTATCTTACGATCATGCAAAGCAATATGACAATGAATGCTCAAGTCATGTATATGATGATGATGGAAGTTGCATGGCAATATATATCGGAATGGCTATGGAAATGCCATGATAGGTAGGTATGGTGGCTGTTTTGAGGAAGATATATGGTGGGTTTAAGGTACCCGCGAAAGTTGCGCGATACTAGAGAGGCTAGCAATGGTGAAAGGGTGAGAGTGCGTATAATCCATGGACTCAACATTAGTCATAAAGAACTCACATACTTATTGCAAAAATCAATTAGTCATCGAAACAAAGTACTACGTGCATGCTCCTAGGGGGGTAGATTGGCAGGAAAAGACCATCGCTCGTCCCCGACCGCCACTCACAAGGAAGACAATCAATAAATACCTCATGGTCCAACTTCGTTACATAACGGTTCACCATACGTGCATGATACGGGAATCACAAACCTCAACACAAGTATTTCTACAATCCACAACTACCCACTAGCATGACTCTAATATTACCATCTTTATATCGCAAAACTATTGCAAAGAATCAAACATATCATATTCAGTGATCTACAAGTTTTATGTAGGATTTTATGACTAACCATGTGAATGACCAGTTCCTGTCATCTCTCTAAATAGATATAAGTGAAGCAAGAGAGTTTAATTCTTTCTACAAAAGATATGCCCACGCTCTAAAAAATATAAGTGAAGCGAAAGAGCATTCTACAAATGGCGGTTGTCTATGTAAAGAGAAACAGGCAATCCAAACTTCAAATGATATAAGCGAAGCACATGAAGCATTCTATAAGGCCATACTCAAAAGATATAAGTGAAGTGAAATGAGAATTCTATAAATAAACCAAGGACTATCTCATAGCAGCATGGTGCATAAAAATAAAAATGAAAACTAAATGCAAAAGACGCTCCAAGATTGCACATATCGCATGAACGAAACGAATCCGAAAACATACCGATACTTGTTGAAGAAAGAGGGGATGCCTTCCGGGGCATCCCCAAGCTTAGACGCTTGAGTCTCCTTGGATATTTACTTGGGGTTCCTCGGGCATCCCCAAGCTTGAGATCTTGCCTCTCTTCCTTCTTCTCACATCGAGACCTTCTCGATCATCGAACACTTCATCCACACAAAACTTCAACAGAAAACTCGGTAAGATCCATTAGTATAAGAAAGCAAATCACTACTCTAAGTACTGTTGCAAACCAATTCATATTTTGTTTTTGCATTGTTTCTACTGCAATATAACTTTTTCATGGCTTAATCCACTAATATAAATTGATAGTTTCATCAAAACAAGCAAACTATGCATCAAAAACAGAATCTGTCTAAAACAGAACAGTCTGTAATAATCTGAACATTCACCATACTTCTGATACTTGAAAAATTCTAACAAAATTAGGAAAAATAAACAATTTGTATAGAGAGATAGTGCAAAAAGAATCAGAACCATTTGACATTCCAGCAAAAAGGTAAAATCGCACACTACGGCCAAAGTTTCTGTCCTGCACCGTACAAACCATCAAGCAAATGTAAACATCCTAAAGGCAAACTTTGGCACATTATTTTTATTTCTAAACTTTATAAAAGCACATAACAGAAATAAATGACTCTGTAAAACTTCCGGGTTGTCTCCCTGGCAACGCTTTCTTTAAAGCCATTAAGCTAGGCATATATGCTCAAGTAATGGATCCACCCGGATCCCAAGGTATATCAAAGCCAATTTTAATTAACAATGATTTGTAATTTAGTAGTGAGCACAAAGTAACATATATCATGCAACAACGAAGTCTAACTCTCTTCCTATGTATCGGCATGTCATAAAAGAACAATTCATGCACACAAAGTAAAGGCCAATGCATAGTATAAACAGTTTCTTGCAATTTTATCATGTGGGAAACGTAGAGAGGTGGAGATATAGTTCCTCTCTCATAATAATTGCAAGTAGGAGCAGCAAGCACATGCATATTATATTCATCAAAATCATCATGTGCAACGGTAAAAGGCAACCCATCAATATAATCCTTAATAAGTGCAAACTTCTCCGATATAGTGTACTCGGCAGAATTCAAAAAGATAACAGGACTATCATGTGTGGGTGCAATAGCAACAATTTCATGTTTAACATAAGGAACTATAGCAAGTTCATCTCCATAAGCATAATTCATATTGGCATCTTGGCCACAAGCATCGCAAGCATCATCAAAAAAGGGATATTTTTCAAGAGAATCAAAGGAATCATAATAGTCATCATAGAAATCATCCTTCGGTAAGCACGAAGGGAAATTAAACAATGTATGAGTTGAAGAGTTACTCTCATTAGAAGGTGGGCACGGGTAGCTAATCCGCTCTTCCTCCTTTTGTTCTTCGCGCTCCTCATCATCTTTTTCATCCAATGAGCTCACAGTTTCATCAATTTCTTCTTCCATAGACTCCTGCAAAATATTAGTCTCTTCTTGGACAGTGGAGTAGTCCTCAATATATGGTTCAACATAGGCATTAGAAGCATAATTATCATAGCAATATTTAAGTATGGCAAAAATTTCAGATTTGTAAAGAGTAGCATCATACCTTTCAATCAAAGAAGCAATTTCGTAAGCACCCTTAAAAGCAACAAATTCATCAATTTGTTGAACATCATAGTAATTATAAACACCCTTAGCATACGAAGATACAATTCCATTATCACTAAACTCACGTTGATAGGGAAGGTGTTTCTTAGGGTTTTCAGAACAACAAGTAAAATCATATATTACACATAAATTCCGAGCATAGCATTGCAAACGATGAATTTGACCCAGTAAAATTTTCCCTTTTTCGGATATTCAGTGTCGCACAAAACAAGCATGCTCATCTAAAGATTTTCCCTCAACTAAGCTAGTTGGGGTTTCAGCACGAGCACATAGGGATCGAAGATGATCCAAGTAATAAGATTCAGTAGTGTGATAGATTTTGACTGGTTCTTCAACCATTGGTTTAGTAGGTACAACTAATTTTTTTGGTATTTTGCGTTTCCTACCCATAAATAAAGATAGAAAACAACTAAGAACAGCAAATAAAAATTACTTAGTGATAAAGAAAACAAGCACTTACGAGAATATTCACCCCGCGCTATTGCTCCCCCGCAACGGCGCCAGAAAAAGGTCTTGATAACCCACAAGTATAGGGGATCGCAACAGTTTTCGATAAGTAAGAGTGTCGAACCCAACGAGGAGCTAAAGGTAGAACAAATATTCCCTCAAGTTCTATCGACCACCGATACAGCTCTACGCACGCTTAACGTTCGCTTTACCTAGAACAAGTATGAAAATAGAAGTACTTTGTAGGTGTTGTTGGATAGGTTTGCAAAATAATAAAGAGTACGTAAATAAAAAGTAGGGGCTGTTTAGATAAAGAAACAATAAAGTAAATATAGTGAGTGTGGAAAAGTGGTGGTAGGAGTTGCGAAATTGCCCTTAAGAAATTGACTACTTTACTAGACCGATAGCAAGTATTATGTGGGAGAGGCCACTGCTAGCATGTCATCCCTGACTTGGAATTCTATGCACTTATGATTGGAACTATTAGCAAGCATCTGCAACTACTAATGTTCATTAAGGTAAAACCCAACCATAGCATTAAGGTATATCGGTCCCCCTTCAATCCCGTATGCATCAATTTCTATGCTAGGTTGAAGCTTCTGTCACTCTTGCCCTCAAATACATAGTCCTATCAACATACAACTAACCCTAATGTGTGATCCACGCGCGCAATCATATGATGGGCACCAAAGGACAGCAACATAACCACAAGCAAATTAAATCAATCATACCAATTCATCAACCACCGATAGGACAACGAAAATCTACTCAGACATCATAGGATGGCAACACATCATTGGATAATAATATGAAGCATAAAGCACCATGTTCAAGTAGAGGGTACAGCGGGTTGCGGGAGATTGGACCGCTGTAGATAGAGGGGGGGGGGAAGGTGATGGGGATGTTGGTGAAGATGGCAGAGATGTTGGTGTAGATCGCGGTGATGATGATGATGGCCACGACAGCGTTCCGGCGCCACCGGAAGCGAGGGGGAAAGAGCCCCCCTCCTTCTTCTTCTTCTTCCTTGACCTCCTCCCTAGATGGGAGAAGGGTTTCCCCTCTGGTCCATGGCCTCCATGGCACGGGAGGGGCATGAGCCCCACTGAGATTGGATATGTCTCTCTGTCTCTCTCTGTTTCTGCGTTCCCAGATTCTTCCCTTTCACCGTTTCTTATATTCCCGGAGATCCGTAACTCCGATTGGGCTGAAATTTTAACACAATCTCTATCCAGATATTAGCTTTATTGCGGCGAAAGAAGGGCATCAACCGCCTTACGGGTGGCCCACGAGGGTCAGGGGCGCGCCCCCCTGCCTCGTGGCCACCTCGGGCACCGTCTTGTGTGGATTTTTCTTCCCAAAAATGATATATATTCCAAAAAAAGCTCCATCAGTTTTTATACCGTTTGGACTCCGTTTGATATGGATATTCTGCGAAACAAAAAACATGCAACAAACAGGAACTGGCATTGGGCACTGGATCAATATGTTAGTCCCAAAAATAGTATAAAAAGTTGCCAAAAGTATATGAAAGTTGAATAATATTGGCATGGAACAATCAAAAATTATAGATACGACGGAGACGTATCAAAGATCAAGGAGAACTTTGTATTGAGATTCAAAAAGAGAGAAGAAGCCATCTAGCTAATAACTATGGACCCGAAGGTCTGAAGTAAACTACTCACACATCATCGGAGGGGCCATGGAGTTGATGTAGAGGCCCTCCGTGATCGGTGCCCCCTCCGGCGGAGCTCCGAAAAAGGCCCCAAGATGGGATCTCTTGGGTACATAAGGTTGCGGCTGTGGAAATAGGGTTTCGTGGTGCTCCTCGATGTTTTCAGGGTATATGAGTATATATAGGAGGAAGAAGTAGGTCGGTTGAGCCACGAGGGGGAGGGCGCGCCCAGGGGGTAGGCGCGCCCCTGCCTCGTGGACTCCTCATTCATTTCTTGACATCCACTCCAAGTCCTCTGGATCACGTTTGTTCCAAAGATCACGTTCCCGAAGGTTTCATTCCGTTTGGATTCCGTTTGATATTCCTTTTCTGCGAAACACTGAAATACGCAAAAAACAGCAATTTGCACTAGGCCTTGGGTTAATAGGTTAGTCCCAAAAATAATATAAAAGTGTAAAATAAAGCCCATTAACATCCAAAACAGATAATATAATAGCATGGAACAATAAAAAATTATAGATACGTTGGAGACGTATCACTGCTCTAGCTAATTGTTCCCACTTTCAATATGTATCTAGATCGGTGTCAAAAGCTTGCATCGACGTAACTCTTTAGGACGAACTCTTTTATCACCTCCATAACCGAGAAATATTTCCTTAGTCCTCTAGGGATAATGTTGACCGTCGTCCAGTGATCTACTGCTAGATCACAATTGTACTCCCTTGCCAAAATCATGCTAAGGTATACAATAGGTCTGGTACACAGCATATCATACTTTATATAACCTATGACTGATGCATAGGGAATGACTTTTCATTCTCTTTCTATTTTCTGCCGTGGTCGGGTTTTGAGTCTTTACTCAACTTCACACCTTGCAACACGGGCAAGAACTCCTTTGAGTGTTCCATTTTGAACTACTTCAAAAACTTGTCAAGGTATGTACATATTGAAAAATTTATCAAGCGTCATGATCTATCTCTATAGATCTTGATGCCCAATATGTAAGCAGCTTCTCCGAGGTCCTTCATTGAAAAATTCTTATTCAAGTATCCTTTTATGCTATCCAGAAATTTAGTATCATTTCTGATCAACAATATGTCATCCACATATAATATCAGAAATGCTTCAGAGCTCCCACTCACTTTCTTGTAAATATAGACTTCTCCAAAAGCCTGTATAAAATATATGCTTTGATCAACTCATCAAAGCGTATATTCCAACTCTGAGATGCTTGCACCAGTCCATAGATGGATCGCTGGAGCTTGCACACTTTGTTAGCACCTTTAGGATTGACAAATCCTTCTGGTTGCATCATATACAACTCTTCTTTAATAAATCCATTAAGGAATGTAGTTTTGATATACATTTGCCAGATTTCATAAAATGCGGCAACTGCTAACATGATTTGGATAGACTTTTAAGCATCGATACAAGTAAGAAAATCTCATCGTAGTCAACACCTTGAACTTGTCGAAAACCTTTTTGTGACAATTTGAGCTTTGTAGATAGTAACACTACTATCAGCGTCCGTCTTTCTCTTGAAGATCCATTTATTCTGAATGGCTCACCGATCATCGGGAAAGCCAATCAAAGTCCATACTTTGTTCTCATACATCGATCCCATCTCAGATTTCATGGCCTTAAGCCATTTCGCGGAATCTGGGCTCATCATCGCTTCCTCATAGTTCATAGGTTCGTCATGGTCTAGTAACATGACTTCCAGAATAGAATTACCATACCACTCTGGTGCGGAACGTACTTTGGTTGACCTACGAGGTTCGGTAGTAACTTGATCTAAAGTTTCATGATCATCATCATTAACTTCCTCACTAATTGGTGTAGGCATCACTGGAACTGATTTCTGTGATGAACTACTTTCCAATTTGGGAGAAGGTACAATTACCTCATCAAGTTCTACTTTCTTCCCACTCACTTCTTTCGAGGGAAACTCCTTCTCTAGAAAGGATCCACTCTTAGCAACAAAGATCTTGCCTTCGGATCTGTGATAGAAGGTGTACCCAACAGTTTCTTTTGGGTATCCTATGAAGACACGTATTGTATTGGGAGAAGTGCTTAGCTTTTGGTTCAATCTTGCGGTGTCCTTTCCAAGTGACAGCAGGGGCAGCAAGGCACGTATTGTATTGTTGCCATCGAGGATAAAAAGATGGGGTTTATATCATATTGCTTGAGTTTATCCCTCTACATCATGTCATCTTGCTTAAAGCGTTACTCTGTTCTGATGAACTTAATACTCTAGATGCATGCTGGATAGCGGTCGGTGTGTGGAGTAATAGTAGTAGATGCAGAATTGTTTCGGTCTACTTGACACGGACATGATGCCTATATTCATGATCATTGCCTTAGATATCTTCATAACTATGCACTTTTCTATCAATTGCTCGACAGTAATTTGTTCACCCACCGCAATACATGCTATCTTGAGAGAATCCACTAGTGGAACCTATAGCCCCCGGGTCTCTTTCTTATTATATTGCATCTCTTTTATTTACATCGCATCTCGTTTACTATTTTGCAATCTTTACTTTCCAATCTACACAACAAAAATACCAAAAAATAATAATTTACTATCTTTATTAGATCTCACTTTTGTGAGTGGTCGTGAAGGGATTGACAACCCCTTTATCGCGTTGGTTGCAAGGTTCTTGATTGTTTGTGCAGGTACTAGGTGGCTTGTGTGTTGTCTCCTACTGGATTGATACCTTGCTTCTCAAAAACCAAGGGAAATACTTACGCTACTTTGCCGCATCACCCTTTCCTCTTCAAGGGAAAACCAACGCATGCTCAAGAGGTAGCAAGAAGGATTTCTGGCACCATTGTTTGGGAGATCTACACCAAGTCAGGACATACCAAGTACCCACCATAAACTCTTCTCCCTCGCATTACATTATTTGCCATTCGCCTCTCGTTTTCCTCTCCCCCACTTCTAAAATGATGTTCGATAACCTTTGCCTTTTATCCCCCCCTCTTTCGTTCGTCTCTTTTTGCTTTCTTCTTGTGTGCTTGTGAGTTGGATTGATTGTTTGCCACGATGGCTCAAGATAATACTAAATTGTGTGACTTTTCCAATACCAACAACAATGATTTTATTAGCACTCCGATTGCTGCTACTACCGATGCTAAATCTTGTGAAATTAATACCGCTTTGTTGAATCTTGTTATGAAAGATCAATTTTCTGGCCTTCCTAGTGAAGAAGCCGCTACCCATCTAAACAACTTGGTTGATTTGTGTGATATGCAATAGAAGAAAGATGTGGATAATGATATTGTTAAATTGAAGCTATTTCCATTTTCGCTTAGAGATCGTGCTAAAACTTGGTTCTCTTCTTTGCCTAAAAATAGTATTGATTCATGGAATAAGTGCAAAGATGTTTTTATCTCTAAGTATTTTCCTCCCGCTAAGATCATCTCTCTTAGGAACGATATTATAAAATTTAAGCAACTTGATCATGAGCATGTTGCACAAGTTTGGGAGAGGATGGAATTAATGATACGTAATTGCCCTACACATGGTTTGAATTTGTGGATGATTATACAAATTTTTTATGCCGGATTGAATTTTGCTTCTAGAAATATTTTAGATTCGACCGCAGGAGGCACTTTTATGGAAATCACTTTAGGAGAAGCTACTAAACTCCTAGACAATATTATGGTTAATTATTCTCAATGGCACACCGAAAGATCCACTAGTAAAAAACTTCATGTGATTGAAGAGATTAATGTTTTCAGTGGAAAGATGGATGAACTTATGAAATTGTTTGCTAAAAAAGTGTTTCTTCTGATCCTAGTTATATGCCTTTGTCCACTTTCATTGAGAATAATAATGAATCTATGGATGTGAATTTTGTTGGTAGGAGCAATTTTGGTAACAACGCGTATAGAGGAAACTTTAATTCTAGTCCGTTACCTAGTAATTCCTCTAATAATTATGGTAATTCCTACAACAACTCTTATGGAAATTTTAATAAGATGCCCTCTGATTTTGAGACTAGTGTTAAATAATTTATGAGTTCGCAAAATAATTTCAATGCTTTGGTTGAAGAAAAATTTCTTAAGATTGATGAATTGGCTAGGAACGTGGATAGAATTTCTATTGATGTTGATTCCTTGAAACTTAGATCTATTCCACCTAAACATGATATCAACGAGTCTCTCAAAGCCATGAGAATTTTCATTGATGAGTGCAAAGAAAGAACCGCTAGGATGCGTGCTAGAAAAGATTGCTTTGTAAAAGCATGTTCTTCAAGTTTTCATGATAATAATGATGAAGATCTAAAAGTGATTGATGTGACTCCTATTAAATATTTGTTTTCCAATATGAATCTTGATAAAGATGGGACTGGAGATGAGTCAAATTTAGTTAAAAGGCGTCCCAATGATTCGGAGTTTTTAGATCTTGATGCAAAAATTAATAAAAGTGGGATTGAAGAGGTCAAAACTTTACAGAGCAATGAACCCACTATTTTGGATTTCAAGGAATTTAATTATGACAATTGCTCTTTGATAGATTGTATTTCCTTGTTGCAATCCATGTTAAATTCTCCTCATGCTTATAATCAAAATAAAGCTTTTACTAAACATATCATTGATGCTTTAATGCAATCCCATGAAGAAAAGCTTGAACTAGAAGTTTCTATCCCTAGAAAACTTTATGATGAGTGGGAACATACTATTAAAATTAAGATTAAAGATTGTGAATGCTATGCTTTGTGTGATTTGGGTGCTAGTGTTTCCACGATTCCAAAAACTTTGTGTGATGTGCTAGGTTTCCGTGAATTTGATGATTGTTCTTTAAATTTGCAGCTTGCGAACTCCACCATTAAGAAACCTATGGGAAGGATTAATGATGTTCTTATTGTTGCAAATAGGAATTATGTGCCCGTAGATTTCATTGTTCTTGATATAGATTGCAATCCTACATGTCCTATTATTCTTGGTAGACCTTTTCTTAGAACGATTGGTGCAATTATTGACATGAAAGAAGGAAATATTAGATTCCAATTTTCGTTAAGGAAAGGCATGGAACACTTTCCTAAGAATAAAATTAAATTGCCTTATGAATCTATTGTGAGAGCCACTTATGGATTGCATACCAAAGATGACAATACCTATTTCTATTCTTGTTTTTATGCCTAGCTAGGGGCGTTAAACGATAGCGCTTGTTGGGAGGCAACCCAATTTTATTTTTGTTTTTTTACTTTTTGTTTCTGTTTAGTAATAAAAAATTCATCTAGCATCTGTTATGATTGTGTTTTCTATGTTTTAATTACTGTTTGTGCCAAGTAAAGCCTTTAGGATCTTCTTAGGTGATTATTGTTTGATCTTGCTGATAAAAACAGAAAGTATGCGCTCACGAAAATAATTTTCATTTTTACCAGAGTGCCATACAAATTCCAACTGCATTAGATCAATATACAAATTTTCCCAGTCGTCCTAATTTTTCAGAATCTTTGGAGTTACAAAAGTATTCGAAACATCAAGATTTCTACAAACTGTTCTGTTTTTGACAGATTCTGTTTTTCGCGTGTTGCTTGCTTATTTTGATGAACCTATGAGTAGTATCAGGGGGTATGAACCATGGAGAAGTTTTAATACAGTAGGTTTAACACCAATATAAATAAAAAATGAGTTCATTACAGTACCTTAAAGTGGTGATTGATTTTCTTATACTAACCGAGCTCGTGAGATTTTCTGTTGTGAAGTTTTCAAGTTTTTGGGTAAAAAATTGATGGATTTTGGAATAAGGAGTGGAAAGAGCCTAAGCTTGGGGATGCCTAAGGCACCCCAAGGTAAAATTCAAGGACAACCAAAAGCCTAAGCTTGGGGATGCCCCGGAAGGCATCTCCTTGTTCGTCTTCATCTATCGCTAACTTTACTTGAGACTATATTTTTATTCACCATATGATATGTGTTTTGCTTGGAGCGTCTTGTATTTGAGTCTTTGCTTTTAGTTTACCACAATCATCCTTGCTGTACACACCTTTTGGGAGAGACACGCATGAATCAGAATTTATTAGAATACTCTATGTGCTTCACTTATATCTTTTGAGCTAGATAACTTTGCTCTAGTGCTTCACTTATATCTTTTTAGAGCATGGTGGTTGTTTTATTTTATAGAAATTATTGATCTCTCATGCTTCACTTATATTATTTTGAGAGTCTTTTAGAACAGCATGGTAATTTGCTTTGGCTATAAAACTAGTCCTAATATGATGGGCATCCAAGATGGGTATAATAAAAACTTTCATATAAAGTGCGCTAAATACTATGAGAAGTTTGATGCTTGATGATTGTTTCGAGACATGAGGATGGTGATATTAGATTCATGCTAGTAAATTAATTGTGAATTCGAGAAATACTTGTGTTGAGGTTTGCAAGTCCCGCAGCATGCACGTATGGTAACTATTGTGTAACAAATTTGAAGCATGAGGTATTTATTTGATTGTCTACCTTATGAGTGGCGGTCGGGGACGATCGATGGTCTTTTCCTACCAATCTATCCCCCTAGATGCGTGTAGTGCTTGGTTTTTTATGGCCTCTAGATTTTTGCAATAAGTATGTGAGTTCTTTATGACTAATGTTGAGTCCATGGATTATACGCACTCTCACCCTTCCACCGCTGCTAGCCTCTCTAGTACCGCACAACTTTCGCCGGTACCATAAACCCACCATTTACCTTCCTCAAAACAACCACCATACCTACCTATTATGGCATTTCCATAGCCATTCTGAGATATATTGCCATGCAACCTTCCACTGTTCCGTTTATTATGACGCGCTTCATCCTTGTCATATTGCCTTGCATGATCATGTAGTTGACATCGTATTTGTGGCAAAGCCACCATTCATATTTTTTTTCATACACGTCACTCTTGATTCATTGCACATCCTGGTACACCGCCGGAGGCACGCATATAGAGTCATATTTATTTCTAAGTATTGAATTGTAATCTTTGAGTTGTAAATAAATAGAAGTGTGATGATCATCATTATTAGAGCATTGTCCCATGTGAGGAATCAAAAGAGAGAGAGAAAAAGGCCAAAGAAGCCAAACAAAAAAAAGAGAGAAGGGACAATGCTACTATCCTTTTTCATACTTGTGCTTCAAACTAGCACCATGATCTTCATGATAGAGAGTCTCTTATTTTGTCACTTTCATATACTAGTGGGAAATTTTCATTATAGAACTTGGCTTGTATATTCCAACGATGGGCTTCCTCAAATGCCCTAGGTCTTCTTGAGCAAGCAAGTTGGATGCACACCCACTTAGTTTCTTTTGTTGAGCTTTCATACATTTATAGCTCTAGTGCATCCGTTCCATGGCAATCCCTACTCACTCACATTGATATCTATTGATGGGCATCTCCATAGCCCATTGATACGCCTAGTTGTTGTGAGACTATCTTCCTCCTTTTTGCCTTCTCCACAACCACCACTCCATTCCACCAATAGTGCTATGTCCATGGCTCACGCTCATGTATTGCGTGAAAGTTGAAAACGTTTGAGAATACTAAAATATGAAACAATTGCTTGGCTTGTCATCGGGGTTGTGCATGATTTGAATATTTTGTATGATGAAGATGTAGCATAACCAAACTATATGATTTTGTAGGGATGAACTTTCTTTGGCCATGTTATTTTGAGAAGACATAATTACTTTGTTAGTATGCTTGAAGTATTATTATTTTTATGTCAATATTAAACTTTTGTCTTGAATCTTTCAGATCTGAACATTCATGCCACAATAAAGAAAATTACATTGATAAATATGTTAGGTAGCATTCCACATCAAAAATTCATTTTTTATCATTTACCTACTCGAGGGCGAGCAGGAATTAAGCTTGGGGATGCTTGATACGTCTCCAACGTATCTATAATTTTTTATTGTTCCATGCTATTATATTATCTGTTTTGGATGTTTAATGGGCTTTAATATGCTCTTTTATATTATTTTTGGGACTAACCTATTAACCGAAGGCCCAGTGCCAATTTCTGTTATTTTGCCTATTTTAGTGTTTCGCGAAAAAGGAATACCAAACGGAATCCAAACGGAATGAAACCTTCGCGATGATCTTTCTTGGACCGAAAGCAAACCAGAAGACTTGGAGTGGAAGTCTGGAACTCCGTGAGGCGACCATGAGGTAGGACGGCGCGCCTAGGGGGATAGGCGCGCCCCCACCCTCGCAGGCCCCACGTAGCTCCACCGGCATACTTCTTTCGCCTATATATACTCTTATACCCTAGAAATATCAGGGGGAGACACGAAATCACTTCTCCACCGCCGCAACCTTCTGTACCCATGAGATCCCATCTTGGGGCTTTTTCCGGCGATCTGCCGGAGGGGGAATCGATCATGGAGGGCTTCTACATCAACATCATAGCCTCTCTGATGAAGCTGAGTAGTCTACCACAGACCTTCGGGTCCATAGTTATTAGCTAGATGGATTCTTCTCTCCTTTTGATCTTCAATACAAAGTTCTCCTTGATGTGCTTGGAGATCTATTCAATGTAATACTCTTTTGCGGTGTGTTTGCCGAGATCCGATGAATTGTGGATTTGTGAACTTGATTATCTATGAATATTATTTGGTTCTTCTCTGAATTATTATATGCATGGTTTGATATCTTTGCAAGTCTCTTCGAATTATCGTTTTAGTTTGGCCTACTAGATTCATCTTTCTTGCAATGGGAGAAGTGCTTAGCTTTGGGTTCAATCTTGCGGTGTCCTTTCCTAGTGACAGTAGGGGCAGCAAGGCACATATTGTATTGTTGCCATCGAGGATAAAAATATGGGGTTTATATCATATTGCTTGATTTTATCCCTCTACATCATGTCATCTTACTTAAAGCGTTACTCTGTTCTTATGAACTCAATACTCTAGATGCATGCTGGATAGCGGTTGATGTGTGGAGTAATAGTAGTAGATGCAGAATCATTTCGGTCTACTTGACACGGACGTGATGCCTATATTCATGATCATTGCCTTAGATATCTTCATAACTATGCGCTTTTTTATCAATTGCTCGGCAGTAATTTGTTCACCCACCGTAATACATGCTATCTTGAGAGAAGCCACTAGTGAAACCTATGGCCCCCGGGTCTCTTTCTTATTATATTGCATCTCTTTTATTTAAATCGCATCTCGTTTACTATTTTGCAATCTTTACTTTCCAATCTATACAACAAAAATACCAAAAATATTTACTTTACTATCTTTATTAGATCTCACTTTTGCGAGTGACCGTGAAGGGATTGACAACCCCTTTATCACGTTGGTTGCAAGGTTCTTGATTGTTTGTGCAGGTACTAGATGACTTATGTGTTGTCTCTTACTGGATTGATACCTTGGTTCTCAAAAACTGAGGAAAATACTTACGCTACTTTGCTACATCACCCTTTCCTCTTCAAGGGAAAACCAACGCATGCTCAAGAGGTAGCACACAGTTGTCCGAACGCCCGTAAGCCGCCCCCACCTACTTCATCTCAGGTTTGGGGTAAAAACACGTCCGGGCCACCAAGCGGATCGATACATGACCATGTTGAATGTCAGAACACGTCTAGACTGCGCGGTGGAAACGTTACGCCAACTCTCTCCTCTCTGATTCTCTCACATCCATTTAGATTACTAAATAAGACAAATTATCAATGAAAGAGATTGTCGGTATACCCAGATGATTATCTACACATGGATTGGGTGATGTTTAATGATGCAACATCTATACATTAAGCATATCCTTTCTTTAAGCACTGATTTTCTTTTCCATGTAGTGGCCCATAAGAAGTACATATTAGTATTTTATAACGATAATGATAACTGACGAACGTTCACTCTAAACGAGGAGCTAACGAATGCCTATATAGCCTCTTGATCGTGATCGAACGATGGCAAATTTTTTGCAAGAAAATGTCTTCAAAAGTGAAACCTAACAAGTGAAATTGTCACCCTTCGACAAGTGAAACTGTCACCCAAATTGTTTGCAAATGCCATACCCCGGCGAAGGTTCGCTAGCTGTTGAGGTCCTTTAAGAATCATTGCAATTTTTCATTGTTATGTGTTAAAAGAAAAAAGACCTTAGAGCCGCCCCGACCTCTCTCCCCCGAGGCGGCGGCGCTGCGCCGCCCCCAGAGAGTCCCCGTCCACACCGCTCTCAGCCCTTCCCTTCCATAGCCTCCCTCTACCGCCCCGGTGGTAACGCGACGGGGCAGCGGTGTCCATCTCCCTCCTCCTCCAACGGCAATGCACAACGGGTTGGCGGTGGCCAGGAGATCTCCTGCGACCGTTTGACGAATGAGATTTGGCTGCGATGGGATCTGATCTGAGCCCGAGGGGTTTAGATCGAGATCCACTGTGGCTGCGCCTCGTCTCGACAACGTTAAGAGAAGATCCCCCTGGGTAATCTTCATGGCACGAGGACGTCCGAGTCTCTTGGCCCGGGCATGGTGGTGGTGGCTGCCTTCTCCACTGAAAGCGGTTGGCTAGGCTAGTAGTGACAGATCTTGGATCCCACTATTAGCACTGGCGGCAAGTTGGGGAGACATGGTCGCCGGTGAAAACCGAGCCGACTCCGGTCATGGCGGGCGATGGCGGCGTCTACATTGTTACCCTGATGAAGGCATCGTCAAGCAACTATCGTCAACCTGCTCGTGCCGCTCCGGGAGAAATCCTTAGATCTCCGGATCGTATGATGGCGGCGTTGTGGTGTCGTGTTCCCTATTGGGGGCATCATTTGTGGAGCGGCGCCGGATAGAAGAGGCGTGAGGTGGTGTGGCGTGCCTTCTCTCGCGTCACGACGGCGGGTCTCGGCGGCATGGAGCAGCGGGGTCTCACCGGTAGGCGTGTGATGTTGGACGAGCGCAGGATGGTGACGTTGTCTGGCGTCGTGGTGGCGTCGACAGCAGCTAGACCGGGCAAGGTAGATGCAGCAGTACATCATTGAAGATGGATTGATGGCAGGTGGCTGCGGCGGCCTCATACCTGACAGACGTCCTGGTTGAGAACTGCACCAGACTGGTGGGTGCCCCATTGTAACGCCCCATATGTAACCTTCCCGAATTGTACTCCAACTCATGCCGTTTCCGGCATTAAGTTATATTTAATTCTCGGGTTCGGGTCTTTGTCTCCGTGTGTTGTTTTTGTTTTCGTGCATCTCATATCATGTCATCACGCGCATTGCATTTGCATACATGTTCATCTCAGGCATTCGAGCATTTTCCCCGTTGTCCGTTTTGCATTCCGGCGCTTCGTTCTCCTCCGGTGGCCATTTCTAGCTTTCTTTCGTGTGTGGGGATTAAACATTTCCGGATTGGACCGAGACTTGCCATGCGGCCTTGGTTTACTACCGGTAGACCGCATGTCAAGTTTCGGGTCATTTGGACTTCGTTTGATACTCCAACGGTTAACCGAGGGACCGAAAAGGCCTCGTGTGTGTGCAGCCCAACACCCCTCCATTTTGGCCCAAAACCCACCAAACTCAGCTCCATCCTCTCGGTCGTTCGATCACGATCGTGTGGGCGAAAACCGCACCTCATTTGGACTCTCATAGCTCCACTTATGCCTATTTAAACACCCCCCATTTCAGATCTCGTCTTCCTCCCCGTCCTCCTCCTAAAAAAACATATCAAATCGACCCCGCCGCCGACGGACGTGTCCGGATCGGACCGGACAATGTCCGCCCCGCCGCCGCCAGCCAATCGCCCGCCGCCACCTGTCCCCGGGGCGGGACCGCATCGCCGCCGACGCCCGGGGCCCGCCAGGCCGACGCGGGGCCCTCCCCGGCCCACAGTCGCCCCGCCGCCTCCTCCTTCGTCCGTCGCTGCCACCTCCGGCGCCGGTGGCCGGCGCCGCCACGGGCTGCCGCGCCCCGCCACGGGACGCCATCGCCGCCGCACCACCGTGCCTCCCCAGCCCCGCGCGCCGCGCCGCCCTACGGCGCCGCCGCCGCCGTCTCGCCGCCCCGTCCTCCGGTCTCCTCGTCGCCGGCCGCTGCCTCCTTCCCCGTCGTCGTCGGTGAACAGTGCCACCGCCGCCTCGAAGTCCGTGCCGCTGGATCTGGATCTGGATCTAACGTGACGGTTGACTTTTGTCCCGAAACCCTAATTTTTCTTGCAACTTTGACTGCTCGTATCTCCGCATCCGTAGCTCCGATTTAGGCATATGATTTGTCAAAATCTTCGTCTCGACGAGTACATCATTTCATTCCATTGCACCATTTGCGTTTGAGGTCATCTTGGTGCCCAAAATGCTGTTGGAAGGAGGCATCATGAGTTAAATTGCAGATCCGTTAGTTCATCATGCACTTTTGTCATTTTTGCCATGTTTAATCCGTGCATGATATGCCTGTGCCCCTTTGGGATGAATTGTTAAGCATGTTGTCTTCTTTCCAGAGGTGCCTCCCATGTACGGATTCAACATGCTTAACAATTCATCCCAAAGGGGCACAGGCATATCATGCACGGATTAAACATGGCAAAAATGACAAAAGTGCATGATGAACTAACGGATCTGCAATTTAACTCATGATGCCTCCTTCCAACAGCATTTTGGGCACCAAGATGACCTCAAACGCAAATAATGCAATGGAATGAAATGATGTACTCGTCGAGACGAAGATTTTGACATATCATATGCCTAAATCGGAGCTACGGATGCGGAGATACGAGCAGTCAAAGTTGCAAGAAAAATTAGGGTTTCGGGACAAAAGTCAACCGTCACGTTAGATCCAGATCCAGCGGCACGGACTTCGAGGCGGCGGCGGCACTGTTCACCGGCGACGACGGGGAAGGAGGCAGCGGCCGGCGACGAGGAGACCGGAGGACGGGGCGGCGAGACGGCGGCGGCGGCGCCGTACGGCGGCGCGGCGCGCGGGGCCGGGGAGGCACGGTGGTGCGGCGGCGATGGCGTCCCGTGGCGGGGCGCGGCGGCCCGTGGCGGCACCGGCCACCGGCGCCGAAGGTGGCGGCGGCGGACGAAGGAGGAGGCGGCGGGGCGACTGCGGGCCGGGGAGGGCCCCGCGTGGGCCTGGCGGGCCCCGGGCGTCGGCGGCGATGCGGTCCCGCCCCGGGGACAGGTGGCGGCGGGGCGATTGGCTGGCGGCGGCGGGGCGGACGTTGTCCGGTCCGATCCGGACACGTCCGTCGGCGGCGGGGTCGATTTGATCTGTTTTTTTTAGGAGGAGGACGGGGAGGAAGACGAGATCTGAAATGGGGGGTGTTTAAATAGGCATAAGTGGAGCTAGGAGAGTCCAAATGAGGTGCAGTTTTCGCCCACACGATCGTGATCGAACGACCGAGACGATGGAGCTGAGTTTGGTGGGTTTGGGCCAAAATGGAGGGGTGTTGGGCTGCACACACACGAGGCCTTTTCGGTCCCTCAGTTAACCGTTGGAGTATCAAACAAAGTCCAAATGACCCGAAGCTTGACAGGCGGTCTACCGGTAGTAAACCAAGGCCGCATGGCAAGTCTCGGTCCAATCCGGAAATGTTTAATCCCCACACACGAAAGAAAGCTAGAAATGGTCACCGGAGGAGAACGAAGCGCCGGAATGCAAAACGGACAACGGGGAAAATGCTCGAATGCCTGAGATGAACATGTATGCAAATGCAATGCGCGTGATGACATGATATGAGATGCACGAAAACAAAAACAACACACGGAGACAAAGACCTGAACCCGAGAATTAAATATAACTTAATGCCGGAAATGGCATGAGTTGGAGTACAATTCGGGAAGGTTACATATGGGGCGTTACAACACTCCACCACTACGAAAAGATCTCGTCCCAAGATCTAGGACTGAAAGAACTCCGGGTACTCAGAACGGAGGTGATCCTCGCGTTCCCAGGTAGCTTCACGGTCGGAATGGTGTGACCACTTGACTTTGAGAAACTTGATTGACTTGTTGCGAGTTTTGCGTTCAGTCTCTTCCAGGATTGCAACTGGGTGGTCACGGTAGGAGAGATCTTCTTGGAGCTCAATGTCCTCGAAGTTGACGGTGCGCTCAGGCGTCTTGAAGCCCTTTCGGAGTTGCGAGACATGGAACACATCATGAACATTGGGAAAGTTTGCAGGAAGCTCGAGTTGATAGGCGAGGTCGCCTCTCTTGCTGACGATCTTGAAAGGCCCGACGTATCTGGGGGCAAGCTTCCCTTTGATACCGAAGCGACGAGTCCCTTTCATAGGAGAGACGCGGAGGTAGACATGATCTCCGATCTCGAAAGCCAAATCACGGTGCTTGCTGTCATAGTAGCTCTTCTGACGAGATTGTGCTGCTTTGAATTTATCACGAATGACCTTGCACATCTCTTCCGCCTCTGTGATCAGGTCATTACCCAGCAGCTGACGTTCACCGGTTTCAGACCAGTTGAGAGGTGTACGACACTTCCTACCATACATAATTTCAAACGGGGCCTTGCCGGAACTTGCTTGGAAACTGTTGTTGTACGAGAATTCAGCATAAGGAAGGCAATCCTCCCACTTCATGCCGAAAGAAATCACACAAGCCCTGAGCATGCCTTCGAGAATCTGGTTGACATGCTCGACTTGACCACTCGTTTGAGGATGGAAAGCAGTGCTGAAGCGAATGCTGGTGCCCATGGCCTTCTGGAAAGAATCCCAAAACTTGGAGGTAAAGATGCTGCCACGGTCTGAAGATATCACTTGAGGAATACCGTGCAGAGAGACAATTCGCGAGGTGTAGAGCTCCGCCAATTTAGCTGCAGTGATTGACTCTTTGATAGGCAGGAAATGAGCCACTTTGGTGAGCTTGTCGATGACAACGAATATAGCATCATTGCCACGCTTGGACTTTGGAAACCCAGTCACGAAGTCCATTTCAATGTGGTCAAACTTCCATTCTGGAATGGTGAGAGGTTGGAGGAGACCTGCTGGCCTTTGGTGTTCTGCTTTCACTCTTCTGCAGACATCACATTCATTCACGAATTGAGCGATCTCGCGCTTCATTCGAGTCCACCAATAAGTTTGCTTCAGATCTTGATACATCTTCGTGCTCCCAGGGTGGATGGAGAGGAGAGAGTTGTGAGCCTCGTTCATGACCACTTTACGAAGTTCACCTTTGGGCACAACAATTCGATCCTCGAAGAAGAGAGTGTCCTTGTCATCAAGTCGGTAGCACTTGTACTTGGACTGACTCTTTGCAATACCAATCTTCACCTTTTTCACCATAGCATCAAGAAGCTGGGCTTGGCGAATCTGGTCTTCCAAGGTAGGAGAAACTTGAAGGTTGGCGAGGAAACCTTGAGGAACAACTTGCAGATTAAGTTTGCGGAAAGCTTCACAAAGCTCAGGTTGATAAGGCTTGAGAATCAGACTGTTGCAATATGCTTTTCTGCTCAAAGCATCAGCAATCACATTAGCCTTGCCTGGAGTATACTCGATACTCGGATTGTACTCTTGAATCATTTTGACCCATCGAGTCTGCCTGAGGTTGAGATTAGGCTGAGTGAAGATGTACTTGAGACTCTTGTGATCAGTGAAAATGTCCACTTTCCTTCCCAAGAGAAGATGTCTCCAAGTCAACAATGCGTGCACAACTGCCGCCAACTCGAGATCATGAGTGGGGTAGTTTTTCTCATTAGGCTTCAACTGGCGAGAGGTATAAGCGACAACTTTCTTCTCTTGCATCAGTACCGCACCTAGACCTTGGAGAGAGGCATCACAAAAGACCTCGTACGGCTTGGTTTCATCAGGCGGAGTTAGAACTGGAGCAGTGATCAATTTCTCTTTCAAAGCGTTGAAAGCAACATCACACTCCGGAGACCAAACGTACTTGACGTGCTTCTGAAGAAGATTTGAGAGAGGCTTCGCGATCTTGGAGAAGTTTTCAACGAATCTTCGGCAATAACTTGCAAGACCGAGGAAGCTACGGAGTTGCTTCACATTCTGAGGAGGTTCCCAATTAACGATTGCAGACACCTTCTCAGGATCCACGGAAATGCCCTTGGCAGAGATAATATGGCCAAGATAAAGAACCTCATCGAGCCAAAACTCACACTTGGAGAACTTGGTGTAGAATTGATGTTCCCTGAGCTTGTCAAGAACCAAACGCAAGTGTTTGGCATGATCTTCCTTGTTCTTCGAGAAAACCAGGATGTCGTCGAGATAGACCAAAACAAAGTCGTTGGTGTAGGGGTTGAAGATGAAGTTCATCATGCGAGAGAACGTCGGAGGAGCATTGGCGAGGCCAAAAGACATAACAGTGTATTCATATGACCCATAGCTTGTTCTGAACGCCGTCTTTGGAATATCTTGCTCACGAATGCGAATTTGATGATAACCCATACGGAGATCAAGCTTGGAGAATACTTGAGCACCCTTGAGTTGTTCAAACAGCTCATTAATGTTGGGAAGTGGGTATTTGTTCTTGATGGTCTTCTTGTTCAATGGACGATAATCAACACAAAGTCGGTCCGTTCCATCCTTCTTCTTCACAAAAAGAACACCACAACCCCACGGAGAAGTACTAGGCCGAATGAGACCCATTCTTTCTTGAACATCGAGTTGTTTCTTCAACTCCTTCAACTCTTCGGGGCCGAGCTTGTAAGGCCGTTTGCACACGGGTTCCGTACCGGGCTCAAGTTCAATAACAAATTCAACCGGCCGGTTTGGAGGCATGCCTGGGAGCTCTTCAGGGAAGACATCTTGATACTCACAAACAACCGGAATCTGTGAAATAGCATCCAATTCACCCTTTTCATTGAGAGAGAACAACCGGATGGTATTATCCCGAGCAGCAAAGACAATTACTTCCTCAGACGAATGAGTCAGTTGAATCTGCTTGGCTGCGCAATCGAGGTGAGCTTTATGTTTAGAGAGCCAGTCCATCCCAAGAATAAGATCGATATCAGAATTGCCAAGAACCATTGGAGAAGCGAGGAACTTGAAATCACCCATCATGATAGAAATATCCGGAATCATCATAGTGGAACTCAGACGCTTCGCTGGAGAGACGACTTGCATAGCTCTAGGTAATGCCTTAGTGCTAAAATTGTTCTCCGATGCAAATGGGAATGACATGAAGGAATGCGATGCACCAGAGTCAAAAAGAACTTTTGCAGGAATATCATTAACAGGAAGGTTACCCATGATCACATCTGACGAATCCTCTGCCTGAGCTGCGTTCATCAAGTTGACCTTGGCGGACTTGGGGTTATGCTTGACCACAGCTGTACTTGCCGATCTGACAGGAGGAGGAGGAAGACGCCTTTGGTTGAAACACTTGTTGGCATAGTGACCCTTCTGTTGGCACTTGTTGCACGTGACCTCTAAGAGCGGACGGTGGTACGGAGCACTCGATCTTGAAGCTTGAGACGAAGTCTTGTTCTGAAAGCCTGGGTTGGGTGGGTGGGAGGAACCACTGCCACCTTTGCTCTTCTGCTGATACAGCTGACGGAACGGAGGAGGAGGAAGCCAATACTTCTGCTGCTTGGCCACTTGAGTAGAGGAAGAAGACGTAGTGTCTCGGACTCGCTTCCTGGAAGCATCACACCTCCAAGTTTTGGGATTCTTTCCAAAAGGCCATGGGCACCAGCATTCGCTTCAGCACTACTTTCCATCCTCAAACGAGCGGTCAAGTCGAGCGTGTCAACCAGATTCTCGAAGGCATGCTCAGGGCTTGTGTGATTTCTTTCGGCATGAAGTGGGAGGATTGCCTTCCTTATGCTGAATTCTCGTACAACAACAGTTTCCAAGCAAGTTCCGGCAAGGCCCCGTTTGAAATTATGTATGGTAGGAAGTGCCGTACACCTCTCAACTGGTCTGAAACCGGTGAACGTCAGCTGCTGGGTAATGACCTGATCACAGAGGCGGAAGAGATGTGCAAGGTCATTCGTGATAACCTCAAAGCAGCACAATCTCGTCAGAAGAGCTACTATGACAGCAAGCACCATGATTTGGCTTTCGAGATCGGAGATCATGTCTACCTCCGCGTCTCTCCTATGAAAGGGACTCGTCGCTTCGGTATCAAAGGGAAGCTTGCCCCCAGATACGTCGGGCCTTTCAAGATCGCCAGCAAGAGAGGCGACCTCGCCTATCAACTCGAGCTTCCTGCAAACTTTGCCAATGTTCATGATGTGTTCCATGTCTCGCAACTCCGAAAGTGCTTCAAGACGCCTAAGCGCACCGTCAACTTCGAGGACATTGAGCTCCAAAAAGATCTCTCCTACCGTGAGCACCCAGTTGCAATCCTGGAAGAGACTGAACGCAAAACTCGCAACAAGTCAATCAAGTTTCTCAAAGTCAAGTGGTCACACCATTCCGACCGTGAAGCTACCTGGGAACGCGAGGATCACCTCCGTTCCGAGTACCCGGAGTTCTTTCAGTCCTAGATCTCGGGACGAGATCTTTTCGTAGTGGTGGAGTGTTGTAACGCCCCATATGTAACCTTCCCGAATTGTACTCCAACTCATGCCGTTTCCGGCATTAAGTTATATTTAATTCTCGGGTTCGGGTCTTTGTCTCCGTGTGTTGTTTTTGTTTTCGTGCATCTCATATCATGTCATCACGCGCATTGCATTTGCATACATGTTCATCTCAGGCATTCGAGCATTTTCCCCGTTGTCCGTTTTGCATTCCGGCGCTTCGTTCTCCTCCGGTGGCCATTTCTAGCTTTCTTTCGTATGTGGGGATTAAACATTTCCGGATTGGACCGAGACTTGCCATGCGGACTTGGTTTACTACCGGTAGACCGCCTGTCAAGTTTCGGGTCATTTGGACTTCGTTTGATACTCCAACGGTTAACCGAGGGACCGAAAAGGCCTCGTGTGTGTGCAGCCCAACACCCCTCCATTTTGGCCCAAAACCCACCAAACTCAGCTCCATCGTCTCGGTCGTTCGATCACGATCGTGTGGGCGAAAACCGCACCTCATTTGGACTCTCCTAGCTCCACTTATGCCTATTTAAACACCCCCCATTTCAGATCTCGTCTTCCTCCCCGTCCTCCTCCTTAAAAAAAACAGATCAAATCGACCCCGCCGCCGACGGACGTGTCCGGATCGGACCGGACAACGTCCGCCCCGCCGCCGCCAGCCAATCGCCCGCCGCCACCTGTCCCCGGGGCGGGACCGCATCGCCGCCGACGCCCGGGGCCCGCCAGGCCCACGCGGGGCCCTCCCCGGCCCGCAGTCGCCCCGCCGCCTCCTTCTTCGTCCGCCGCCGCCACCTCCGGCGCCGGTGGCCGGCGCCGCCACGGGCCGCCGCGCCCCACCACGGGACGCCATCGCCGCCGCACCACCGTGCCTCCCCGGCCCCGCTCGCCGCGCCGCCCTACGGCGCCGCCGCCGCCGTCTCGCCGCCCCGTCCTCCAGTCTCCTCGTCGCCGGCCGCTGCCTCCTTCCCCGTCGTCACCGGTGAATAGTGCCGCCGCCGCCTCGAAGTCCGTGCCGCTGGATCTGGATCTGGATCTAACGTGACGGTTGACTTTTGTCCCGAAACCCTAATTTTTCTTGCAACTTTGACTGCTCGTATCTCCGCATCCGTAGCTCCGATTTAGGCATATGATATGTCAAAATCTTCGTCTCGACGAGTACATCATTTTACTCCATTGCATCATTTGTGTTTGAGGTCATCTTGGTGCCGAAAATGCTGTTGGAAGGAGGCATCATGAGTTAAATTGCAGATCCGTTAGTTCATCATGCACTTTTGTCATTTTTGCCATGTTTAATCCGTGCATGATATGCCTGTGCCCTTTTGGGGAATTGTTAAGCATGTTGTATTTTTTCCAGAGGTGCCTCCCATGTATTTTTAGGAGGTGTGTGTTGTCTTGTGCAAGCTTGCGAAGTAGGCTACCTGAGTTTACTGATTTCAGGGACTTGGTGAAAATCACTGTTTGGGACGTTTTAGTTCACGATGCTATATGTCCAGCTTGTTTCCTAGTGATCCGTGCCTCTTTTGAGGATGATCAGTAAGAGTGATTTGTTATGCTTGTTGTGCTTAATCCATCCATGTCTTTACTTGTTATGTTGGAGCACCCTAGCTTGACTCAATTGAGCTCAACTTTTGCATAGTTGCTGTTTTGGGCAGATCGTGAACTATTTTGCGATTTTGCCGGAGTGATTGCTAGTGATCCATGCACGCTATGCCTTTGTTCTTGCCATGTCTAGCTAGCATTTTGTGCCTTCTTAATGGATATATGCTTGCCTTGCCATGACTTGCACCGTAGTGAGTGCATCGAGCTCGTTTACATGCCTCCGTGAGTTACTATTTCAGCATGTCCCAGTTTTCACCAAGTCTGAAAACTGATTATGTTTCATCGATGTTCGTGTGCTCGGTAGAGTATTTTGTGAACCCTTTTGGCCCCAGGTCATTTTGGGTGTTTTGTTAAGCTTGTTGAGTAGCTCCATGCCATGCTCTTACTTGCCATGTTCAGGTTTTTCTTCATGTTGTTTTGCTGCTCTGAAGAGAGCATCGTGGTCTGAAATTTCAGACTAGCGTTAATTTCGCTAAGTCTGAAATCTGTTTTGCTTATTCAGTTTTGCCATGCTTGTTTGAAGCCCTTAATGGATGAATTTGCCTATGCCTCAGTCCTGCTGATTTGTTAAGCTTCTTGAGTACATCACTGCCATGCAATTTGTTTTCATGTTTGGTGGCTGTAACATATTCATTTTGTTGCATATAGGAGTCTACTTGCTGTAAATCGCAGATCGGTTCGTTTAGTAAATCGCTTGCCATTTCTAAACCGTAGCTCCGTTTGCCATGATCTTTATATCGTTTTCAGGGGATTTCTTCCCCTCTATCCAGTGGCACACTTGGATTTCCAAGTTGAGGCCAGGTTCATGCATTTCCTGTTACATCTTGCATTTGGCATCCCGCATCGCATCCCGCATAGCATATCATCTTTGCATATTATTGGTTGCCCTTGCACGTGGTTGATTATATCCTTGTTGCTTGTTTGTGTTGTTGGGTAGAGCCGGGAGACGAGTTCGCTAACGAGGAGCCCATTGAGTTTGCTTTTGAGGATCCAGTCAATTCTGACAACTGTGCGGGCAAGATGATCACACCCTTGAAATCACTACTATCTTTGCTATGCTAGTTTGCTCGCTCTTTTGCTTTGCCATTGCTACGATGCCTACCACTTGCTTGTCAGCCTCCCAATTGCCATGATTGAGCCTCTAACCCACCTTTGTCCTAGCAAACCATTGATTGGCTATGTTACCGCTTTGCTCAGCCCTTCTTATAGCGTTGCTAGTTGCAGGTGAAGTTTGGAGCCGTTCCTTGTTGGAACATTTATTTACTTGTTGGGATATCATTATATTGCTATGTTATCTTTATTCATCTATATACTTGGTAAAGGGTGGAAGGCTCGGCCTCTCGCCTAGTGTTTTGTTCCACTCTTGCCGCCCTAGTTTCCGTCATATCGGTGTTATGTTCCCGGATTGTTGCGTCCCTTACGCGGTTGGGCTATAATGGGAACCCCTTTAGTTCGCCTTGATTAAAGTTTTTCCAGCAATGCCCAACATTGGTTTTACCATTTGCCACCTAGCCTCTTTTTCCCTTGGGTTTCCGGAGCCCGAGGATCATCTTTATTTTAGCCCCCCACGGGCCAGTGCTCCTCTGAGTGTTGGTCCGAAATGAGCTGCCTGCGGGGCCACCTCGGGGAAACTTGAGGGTTGGTTTTACTCGTAGCTAGTCTCATCTGAGTGTGCCCTGAGAAAGAGATATGTGCAGCTCCTATCGGGATTTGTCGGCACATTCGGGCGGTGTTGCTGGACTAGTTTTGACCTGTCGAATCATCTTGTTGTACCGGGATACCGAGTCTGATCGGTGGGTCCTGGGTGGAGGTCTATTCCTTCGTTGACCGTGAGAGCTTGTTATGGGCTAAGTTGGGACCCCCTGCAGGGATTGATCTTTCGAAAGCCGTGCCCGCGGTTATGGGCGGATGGGAATTTGTTAATGTCCGGTTGTAGATAACTTGAACTTAAATAATTAAAATGAATCAACCGAGTGTGTTGCCGTGATGGCCTCTTCTCGGCGGAGTCCGGGAAGTGGACACGGCGTTGGAGTTATGTTTGCGCAGGCTGCTCTATATAGTTTTTCCGCTCGTGCTTTGCCTTCTCTTCTCGCTCTCCTTTGCGAATAAGTTAGCCATCATATGCTAGTCGCTTGCTGCAGCTCCACTTTACATTACCCCTTTCCTACCTATTTAGCTTAAATAGTCTTGATCGTGAGGGGTGCGAGATTGCTGAGTCCTTTGTGGCTCACAGATTACTATTACACCAGATGCAGGGATCGATGATACTTCTTCGGATGGCGCGCTCGAGCTGAAGTGGGAGTACGACGAGGACTCTCAGCGTTACTATGTGTCGTTTCCTGATGATCAGTAGTGGTGCCTATTCGGGGTTAGATTCAGGGCCTAGTCGCTTGTTGGGGGTCTTTTCTATTTTGGCGCCGTAGTCGGGCCATGAGTGATTGTATGATGGATGTTATTTATGTACTTTGATGTGACGTGGCGAGTGTAAGCCAACTATATTATTATTCCCCTTTTATATTATATATGTACATGTGTTGTGTAGTGATTCCCGACTTGCGACATTACTTTCCATGCGCCTATGTCTCTAAGTCGTGCCTCGACACGTGGGAGACATAGCCGCATCGAGGACGTTACACCCATACCCGGCAGGCGTCCTGGTTGGGACCTTACGTCTTAGATGTTAGGTTTGGCTGCGAGGTCTGTTTGGTATTAGGCCCAAATTATCAGCATCCCTACATCAACTGGATAGGAGTAGCGACAGATGTTGACTAGATGGTGGCTTTAATCTTATTGTTGTATGACTTTGTAAGGTCTTTTGTGATTAATTAATAAAGTGGCTGTATGCATCATCCAGATGCAGAGGCCGAGGGTCCTCCTCCATTTCTGAAAAAAAAAACTCATCTGAAACACAAACATAGCTCCGTTGATATACCCAATACTAAATGTGCAAAAGACACTGGGAAATTAGGCAAAAGCTTGGCCACAACTTCGAACCCCGGGGCTTCAAGGGGCATCACTGCTGTGCAGGGAAAATGTGCAGAAGACACTGAAAAATTAAGCAAAAACTTGGCCACAACTTCCAAGCCCCCGTCACTGCTGTGCAGGGAAATAAAAATCAGCCAGGTCTCTATCACGATGTGGAAGAAACAAGGCCACAGCAGGAGCGCGTCACCATTTCGCCTTCCTTTTAAAGCGGGAGATGTATACCGCTTAATGAGTGAAAGGTTGAAAACTTTGGGAGCGCTCCCCGATGATGGCACCGCGCGTGTCCTGTCCACTTGGGAAAGGGAAACCCCTGCTCGGCCAGTCGGATGCTGATCGCTTTTGGTTCGGCCGCGAGGCAAAGCGCGCGCGTATCTTTGCAGAAAATTGTCGTGGTCGCGGGCTCTCTCGATGGCACGTCGCTCCTGTAAACAAACGACCCAAGAAAGTCTCGAACTAAAAAGATGCGGAGGAGAAAGCAGAAGGGAACGGGACAACCACGGATCAATATCTGACGTGAACTGGATGTGTGGACTCCGCGAGAGTTGCAAATAGCTGCCATATCAACCTCTAATCATCCTTTGATTTTGATTGGAAAAAAAAACTGGATGTGGTTAGTGTTACTACTCTATGATTCTTGCGTTGTGGCTGCATGTGGGTGTGGGGATATGTATATGTATGAACAAAGTCAGAGTAATCAAACCAACATTAAAACAAATGTGTATATGTATGAACCACCAGTACTAGACCTTCAAAAAAAAATTTAGACCTTAAAAAAAACTACCAGTACTAGTGTGGGTTTATTTATGCGGAGGAGAATTTTTTTTGTTATAAGTAATAAGAAGTCAGGTTCTGTCCAACGCATGATTGCCGCGTTAGCCGTGATCGGACGTGAATATTCATTCCAGAGGACAGGACACCGGCCGGTGGTGGAGGAGAAGATACTCTGAATGTGAGAGCGTTTTTTTTCTGAATGTGAGAGAATTGGGGCCTAAGGAAGAGGATGAACGAGGAGCCATTAAGATTAGGACAAGTAATTAGAGTTGCTTACGGGCCACAACTGCGCGCGGTAAGAAGTGAAAGATGGGAGGGGTCTTGGCCCGCAAGCCGCCTCCGCACGCGGCACGCCTCTTTCTCTGCTAGTGACCGCGTGGAGCCTTATATAAGCCGGCCCTCGGTTCCTCCCCCCGGCCCAGTCTCTCTCCCTTCCCTTGTTCCTAAACCCGCCTCTCTCTCCCTCTTTCACACACGCCTCTTCCTCTCTCTCCTCTCTCTCGGCGTCCATTTCCTCTTCTTCTAGCTAGCTTGCTTCGGTGCCCGGCGTGCGGAGATGTCTGAGGCGTCGGTGATAAACCAGGCGGAGGTGGAGGACGCGGCGGCGGCGGCCGGGCTGGACCTGCCGCCGGGCTTCCGGTTCCACCCCACGGACGAGGAGATCATCTCGCACTACCTCACCCCCAAGGCGCTCGACCACCGCTTCTGCTCCGGCGTCATCGGCGAGGTCGACCTCAACAAGTGCGAGCCATGGCATCTCCCAGGTACACAACACACCCAAATTAAGCTGCTCCTTTGCGCGTACTTTCTCTCATCTTGCTTGATCCGAGCCCGACCGGCCGCGGGAATCTTGCCTTACTTACTCCCGTGTTTCTACCGGACAGGCAAGGCCAAGATGGGCGAGAAGGAGTGGTACTTCTTTTGTCACAAGGACCGCAAGTACCCGACGGGGACGCGGACGAACCGCGCCACCGAGAGCGGCTACTGGAAGGCCACCGGCAAGGACAAGGAGATCTTCCGGGGGAGGGGCCTCCTCGTCGGAATGAAGAAGACGCTCGTCTTCTACCTAGGCCGCGCCCCCCGCGGCGAGAAGACCGGCTGGGTCATGCACGAGTTCCGCCTGGAGGGCAAGCTCCCCCACCCGCTCCCGCGCTCCGCCAAGGTTTGCTTTCGCTCCTTCCTGATTCATTATCAAGTATTTTTCTCCTTAATTTCTTTCTGGGCTCATTCATGATTTGCTGCTAAATATGATATATGATTCGCGTGCAGGACGAGTGGGCCGTGTCCAAGGTGTTCAACAAAGAGCTCACGGCCACCAACGGGGCAATGACAGCGGCGGACGCCGGGATCGAGCGGGTCAGCTCCTTCGGCTTCATCACTGACTTCCTTGACTCTGGGGAGCTGCCGCCCCTCATGGACCCTCCCTTGGGCGGCGACGTCGACCAAGTCACCGATTTCAAGTCCACCTCTGCCTACGCCACCGGTGCCCATTCCGGACACCAGGTTAAGATGGAACAGCACATGCCGCAGCAGCCGCCGCACATGATGTACTCGAGCCCCTACTTCTCCCTGCCGGCCGCTAACTCCGGCGACATGTCGCCGGCGATCCGGAGGTACTGCAAGGCGGAGCAGGTCTCGGGGCAGACGTGTGCGCTCAGCCCGTCCCGCGAGACCGGGCTGAGCACCGACCCCAACGCCGCCGGTTGCGCGGAGATCTCGTCGGCGGCGACACCGTCGTCTCAGAATCAAGAGTTCCTTGACCAATTCGACGAGTACCCCGCCCTGAACCTCGCCGACATTTGGAAGTACTGAAGCCAGCCGGAGCTGCACCTACCACATGATTCGCTCGTCGATTGGTTCTGGCTCGTTGATTAATTACTGAATTGGATTACTTAACTTGGTGTGTGATGCTGGTGTTAGTGGTTTGCCGATGCAGCATCATCTTCTTTCCGGAGGATTCTCAGGTCGGATCAGGTTATTATCCATCCAGACAGACAGACCTCCAGGGATTAGCTAGGCCTCCTTATGTTAATTAATTAAATTAATTAGTCCTAGGTTCATATCTTGATCTGTGTGTACATACCACTACCACAACAGCTATTCTTATTGTGATTAGCAGTAGCAGCATGATGGTTATACAATTAATGTGTGTAGATTAGGGGGGACGACTTGAGATCCATTTGTGAATCGATTAATTTGGGCGCTGTTGATGAGCCAGGCAGCTAGCGCTACTACTAGCTTTGTATGTACATGTACCACCATTGATCATTAATTGCTTGAGTTTGACATGTCACTATGTGAATCGATGCTTGTGTTCTCTCTATGCCGCTTTACACTTGGTAATCAATCAAGACGAGACTCGACGAGACGAGAGGCACTGGTACCACTTATGGTGCTGCTCATGGGGACCTTCCGAAATCTAGCAAGGGGAGATATGGGATGGATGGATGGATGGATCATGGTTTTGGCCCGACGGATGGGGCCTCCGCGGGCTTGTTTGGATCGCCCAATTATTCCCGGAGCACGTCGTGGTCATGGCGTCCAGTTGGCGAGGGGAGACGTACTCCTCCTACTAGGCGCCGAGGTGAGTAGGCTACGTACGAGCTCCGGCCTTATCTCGTTTCGGAAAACCCTCGGCCCGCCCCACCTCTCTCTCTCGTGTCTCCAAGCGATCCAGCAACGGAAGAGAGGAAGGAGACAAGCACACGATCCAGCAACGGAAGACAGGAAGGAGACGAGCACATCCGTTGATCCTAACCAACCAAACAACCAACCCCAGCTCGACGCGGGGGGGGGGGGGGGGGGGGGGGGGGGGGGGGGGCGAAAAACAGAGGTGAGGCGCGCCGGGACGGGAATCGCTTGCTTTCCGCTGGACGCAAGCCGTGGCGAGTTTCGCGGCGATCTGTTCGCTGTTGGCACGCGCTCGCTTCCTTGGTGCATCAAAACTCGGCCAAGACCAAGGCGGTGCAGCAAGGAAAAGGATGCGAGGATCAGCAGGAATCTTCCATCCATTCCTTTTCTCTTTTTTGTGAAACAATCATTCATTCAGAGTAGTCTTGCTGCGACACATGGAAATATTTATTCAAATTTAGAGTAGTAATAGTTTATTACGAACGTCCGCTTGCCAAATATTCTGGGTTGCCCCTTATATATAACAGTTTTATTAAAGTACATCTAGATGTGCCATAAGTATTGCATATCTAAGTTATATGGCATTAATTTTATATTAAGATTCGTGTGAATATTTTCTTTCTCTTTTTTCTTTTTTTCTTTATGCTTGATTCATTCATTTAGATGTGCAATAACTAGAACATATTTAGATGTGCCATGGATACACCCTATATATAAAAAAACAAGAAAAGGCTAAGCTAGACTCATGAAAACTAATATCGTGGGTGGGTCCCTGGGCTCCTGGAACTCGGATTGCATCATTAAGGCATCTTCAATGGTTGTAAAATAGTTGTTGATAGACTTTGCCATATAGGATTTTTTATGATGTGTTATATAATAAATGAGGTAAGAGAGGAAGGTTGTATGTACTCCTCTTGCAGAAGCTTCAATGTAGAATGAGAAAACACCTTATTTATTATCCCACATCTTATTGGGCAAACTAGATACAACCTATTAAAGTTGTTGTATGTTAAAATGTTGGTCGATGACATGGCATATTTTACCAACAAATTAACATACAGACTGTTGGAGATGCCCCTTAAAGGTCCAAGTCGCACAGCCGCAGTTACCTTTTCTCCTTCTCCCTCCCCTCCTCTGGCTATAGCTATAGCCTATAGGTTAGCCAAGTTGTTTAACTCCTCGTCAATGATCGCAGGGAGGAAGAGGGAGGTCTAAACAAACAAAGATGGTCAGGAAGGGTAGGAGGGTGCATCACCCATGTTGCCCCTAAGGATCCTCAATTTGTTTATTTATTTCCCCAAGGATTTGGTTAATTAATCCGATGTGGATGTCCAGATGCAGGTTGCTATCAGTCTGTTGATTAGGGCACGGATTTTGTACCCATTTTATCCGGTGATTTGACAAGACACAGCTAGTGGCGGTTGACGTGGGGCCTCTTCGTTCCATATTTTCTTTTCACAGAAGCATCCATAATAAGCATTTGTTTCTGCATCAGGTTAGATATCAGGGATCGTTCCGGACGTGACCACTAACCACCAAGACAAACAGGCCACCAACACTATTCCCCGGTCCAAGGTCTTGCATCCGGCAGACCGAAGCTTCATTTGCACACACGGTATCGGCCGGTGAGATAATGCTGCACAGATGGTACTATCATAGAGTAGAAACTGGTGGCCGGTTCTCCTCTTTTTTTCACTGTCGAGTGAACCAGAACCAGGGCGCGCGCGACACAGCAGCACTTCAAGAAGTGGACAGGACACACACTAATCTGAGACCGCTACATCGCATCTGCCTCTAGATTACTGGACAGGGTCACAGCTTAACATCTACAGCTTGCGCTTTTGGCAAGAGAAAGATTTGGCATAGCAAAATGGGATCCGGGAGTAATGGCTGATATGGACTCTCCACATACTTTTCGACTGAGATGAGGTACCTTTTTCATAAAGTTTGCAATCCTCCTTGACAGGAATGTTGTGTTGCCCACACGGTCTCTATAATTCTACGCTTGACTTGTTTGGCCTGTGAGAGATCAGAGATAGATATGTGCTGTGCTACTTTTGTCCCCAGAAAGAAACTCTACTTTTAGACATAAGAAATCGCTATAATGCAGCACAGTTTTTCTCTTGTTGGGGAACATAATGCGAGTTTATAGCTGGAAAACACATTCTGCACAGCATCCAGTATGTATGTCTAGTGGGAGGTAACAGTTTTGCAGAGGAGTCGCTTGCATTTCTATCTCTAGATAGGCTTTCATAGCATCGTTCTCTGTAGAAAAATGCTCTAAACATTGTTACTTTCAGGCACAGTTTCTCTACACTCATATTTGATGTCAAACGACGTTTTGGGTTTTGGGTGGTTTCTGGAGGGTGCATCCGTCCACGTCAGGACGGGTTCGTTTCATCCACGTCGCCCTCTCGCCCACGCGCGTTTTTAGTCTTTCTATCCAAGAAACTCTCACTCATCTTTCTCTCTCTCTCTCTATCTCCTTTTGTTTTCTACTCCCTCCGTCCGGAAATACTTGTCGCAGAAATGGATGAAAATGGATGTATTTAGAACTAAAATACGTCTAGATACATCCATTTCTCCGACAAGTATTTCCGGACGGAGGGAGTACTCTAGATGAAAGTTTTCTTCGCTGATACTGTAGAAATGTTTCGGGTATCAGCCGGTTCCTCTTAACGAAATTCGCAGCTGTCGTGCGTTTATTTCAAAATACATATAATGTAGAAAAATTAACTGTACCGCTCTCCTGTTGAGCTTCAAAAAGAATTTTTTTGACCATAAATCACACAATGTCTACAAGTTTAAAAAGGGAATCACACAGTTTCTGCTACTCAAAGCATTTCTTACTTTCTCTCCCCGCGATTGAGCGGATCATGATTAATGCTTTAATTGAACTACATGCCTTTGACTTAATTTTAACGAGAAGAGACATCGCACGAAGATCTGCACATCTGTCAAACTTTGCCTAACCTTGATGGGCAAAAGATCCATACCGTATTAATTGAAGTAGAAGAGATGTACAAATCTTAGAGCTGACTTTGAATGACCAGACAGTCCATACCTCCGCAGCTAGCTTCGCTGCCGTGGCACGCTTCTTTTCTAGCATGCACGAGGTATGTTTCACATGGCATATTTGCCTCGCCTAATTAAGCAGGACGCCTTTCTAACCTTGACGAGTCACCGCCTTATTGGTGTACTCCCTCCGTTCTTTGAAGAGTGTATTTCCAACTTTGTTGGAAAATCAAACGTTTTTATGTTTGACCGTATTTACACAATAATATGTTAACATTTATGACATTAAAGTAGTAGAATTAGATTCATGATAAAGTATATTTTTACCACATACCCATTTGATTTCACAAATATTGCTATTTTTTTGCACAAACTCGGTCAAACTATGAGATAGTTTGACCCTCCAACAAAGTTAGAAGTACACACTTTAAAGGACGGAGGGAGTATGCGTGAACCTACACTTTCTTTCTGGATCTCTGTTAGAGTACGTAATGGGCCTAATGGCCTGGGCTGGCGGTATAGCCCGTTAGTCTTAGGGTTAATTAGAGATAAGGGTCGCTTTCTTAGGGGTCAAGTAAGCCTTGCTTGGGAGTCAATTAAGGGCCAGTTCTTTTCGGCGATTCTCCCAGAATCGCCCCCTTCCCCAGCTTCTCCCAGAATCGTCACTCCATATTTTTTTTACAATCCTATTTAGTTAAGGTCTAATTAGCTAGGATTGTAAAAAACATATGGAATGATGATTCTGGGAGAAGCTAGAGAGGGGGGTGATTCTGGTAGAATCGCCCAAAAGAATTGGCCCTAAACCTCTCTATATAAAGAGAGGAGATGTATCAATCTAAGCAAGCAAGAATTAAGAAGAAAATCCCTTCCATCTTGCCCGGCCGTGGGCAAAAGGCCCCCGGCCGGCCCTCTCGCGCCCTCCTTCTAGCAGCACCATAACAATTTGGTATCAGCTAGCTTCGGTTCGATCATGTCTTCACCGCCGCCCAACCCGTCTCTTCCGCTGCCGGTCACGACCGTCGCCCCGCTCCTGCCCGCGCCGGATCCTCCGTCGCGCCCGCTGTCGGTGTCAAAACCGGCGGATCTCGGGTAGGGGGTCCCGAACTGTGCGTCTAGGCCGGATGGTAACAGGAGGCAGGGAACATGATGTTTTACCCAGGTTCGGGCCCTCTCGATGGAGGTAAAACCCTACGTCCTGCTTGATTAATATTGATGATATGGGTAGTACAAGAATAGATCTACCACGAGATCAAGGAGGCTAAACCCTAGAAGCTAGCCTATGGTATGGTTGTTGTATATGGAGTTGATGAAGATTGCCTACGGACTACAACCCTCCATTTTATATAGACACCGGATAGGGTTAGGGTTACATAGAGTCGGTTACAATGGTAGGAGATCTTGAATATCCGCATCACCAAGCTTGCCTTCCACGCCAAGGAAAGTCCCATCCAGACACGGGATGAAGTCTTCAATCTTGTATCTTCATAGTCCTGGAGTCCGGCTGAAGGTATAATCTGGCTACCTGAACACCCCCTAATCCAGGACTCCCTCAGTAGCCCCTGAACCAGGCTTCAATGACGACGAGTCCGACGCGTAAATTGTCTTCGGCATTGCAAGGCGGGTTCCTCCTCCAAGTCCTTCATAGAAGATTTGTAAACACCAAAAGTAGTGTCCGGCTCTGCAAAATAAGCTTCCACATATTGCCATAGAGAGAATAATATTAACACAAATCAAATATGCTGACGTATTCCGCAGTGCGTTATCACACTACGGCCAAGTCCTTTACTCGAATCGTTTTCACTTTTCCACCTCAGCGTATTTTGCGAGGCGGTTTCCTTGGCACGTCTTGTCAAAGCAGAGATTGTGTACCCCCCCTTTTACGGGATTCTCATCAATACAGACGTGGGTAACCCAATCGTGTCCGTTAGCATGTTTTCTCGATTAAAGGCGAGTCCCAAACGGTTACGGGGAGGGCTCCTGGTATTCAGCCTCTTATAAAGAGACCAGGGCCTTATCCTTTTCTCCAATCCCAAAACAAGTTCGCCCGTCGCCTCGAGTTCCAACACCCTAGGCTCCAGATCCCGGGCGCTTCGGACCTTCGACAATGTCCGGTTCCGACCTTCAAGGCCGATGGATGCCCTCCTCCGTCACGGAGGAGGACATGCTAAAGTTGAGAGAGGCTAAGTTCTTGACCGCCGAAATTTCGCATAGGTTGCCCGCTCAAAGGCAGGCTATCCCCAGTCCCCAGCCCGGTGAGAGCGTAGTGTTCATGTCTCACTTCCTTCAGGGGTTAGGCTTCCCGATGGATCCCTTTGTGAGGGGACTGCTGTTTTATTACGGGATGGAATTCCACGACTTAGCTCCGGAGTCCATCCTCCATATCTCCTTGTTTATCGTTGTGTGCGAAGCGTTCCTCCATGTTACCCCTCACTTCGGACTATGGCTCAAGACCTTCAAAGTGGAGCCGAAGATGATCGAGGGACGACACGCAGAGTGCGGAGGCGCTGTTATAAGCAAAAATGCTGATGCTCCATGGCCCGAGGGCTCTTTTCAAGAGGAGCTGGGCTTGTGGCAACGAGAGTGGTTTTATATCACCGCTCCCCGGAGCACCAAACGGGTGGCGCCTCCTGCCTTTCGCTCGGGTCCCCCACCACGGCTAGCGTCACGGGTCAAGGTGACGCAGGTCATGCTGATTCGCCGAATATTGCCCGGCAAATGTCGCCCCCTTCGCCTGTGGGAGTTTAATCCAGAGGGACCGCGAGCTCTCCAGAACTTTATGGGCGCAACGCCCGCGGAGATGTATAAACTGTTCTTCGGATCACAAGAGATGTGTCCGGATTCAACCGAGGACGCAGGCCTAAGCCGCAATCGCCCAGATACTCAAGTAAGCAACCTTGTGCCCGGACCTTCTATCCGTATAATTGTCATAAACTTGCCCCTAAAAGAGCCATCCTTTTAAACAGGAGTGGATAGCGAAGGCAAAGCTGATCAGGTGTCCGGCTCCCCTTCCTGAAACCAGGCCGGATCCCGTGCTGGTCAGGATGCTGGAGATAATGCCTTTGGAGGGGGAGGACAAGGAAGCTGTGGCCTCCTCGAAGGAGGTTGCTCCGAAGGGAGGAACCGACAATTCCTCTCCTAAGGGGAAGAAGAGAGCTGCCTCTGACGACCCAGAAACCATGGCCTCGAAGCGGGGGAGAAAATCCTCGTTAGAGGGTCCGACGCCGGGGAGTTCCTCGGCCGGACTACGCCCTCAAGGGGATCGGCCCTCCAGCGAGCCGTAAGTAGAGAAAGATTTTCCTTTTGAGGGATGAGGGAAATCCTTGATTTATGTCTGAGAAAATTAACCAAACTTTTACCTTGTAGCTCGGACCTCAGCCCTTCTCAGCAGAGCTCGTCTTCGGGGGATCTCCTTCCGAAGATGATGGAGAGCGGGACGCCTCCCCCTGCCGTGCCGCCTAGCGAGGCGGGCGACCCTGAGGTGTCGTCGCGGAGGGTTTCTTCGAATCCGGCAGGGGCGGAAGATAGCTATGTGGCCCCCCGAGGTTCTCCGCGTCCGGCCTTCGAAAGAGGTCATGGGACAAGTCCGGCACCGTCTGGTGCTCGATCGGACGAGCTAAAGATTCTGCTGGGGCGAGCTTGTATCTCAGAGGAGCACCGTGCATTGATGGGCACGGTGATTGAAAGGATTTCATCCGCAGAGAGCGAGTTGTATGAGGCCGTCAAAAGTTTACTGACGGGTTTCGAGGTACATTAGATAATGTACACTTTTGGCAGTTGCGCATGAATAAGATGTGCCCTGTGTAGATAGTAGCCCCTGAGACTCTGCGCATCGTCAAGAAATGGCGGCACGCAGAGGATCATAATCCCAGGTCTAAGATGTCGCCTTTGAATGTAGGCGGCATGGTGTCCGGAATCGAGCCGAACTGACGATTTTGCCGAACTAAAGCGGCAACTGGATGTGGCAGATGTCGACATCACGCTTGTCAACAAGCGGCTTGATGAGGCTCAAGGTATGTAATTCCTCGGGCGGCATCAGGTAAGAACAATTTTATGCCTGTGTCTTACGATGTGTGTGCTTGACGCAGATGGTGCAGCCGCCGTGGGGAGTCTTAGGGCAGAACTTGCCCGAGCGAAAGAACAAGCCAGAGAAAGTGATGCGGCCACCAAGAAAGCCCTTGAAGAGCTGAGAGTCAAACAGGCTGCTCATTGCCGAAGCAAGGAAGAGATGGCCGAGATGGCCAAAAATTTAAAAAGCGCTACAGACCGTTGCAGGCTTCTTGAAAAAGAAGACCAGGCGAAACAGACGGACCTAGAGAAGGCCGTTGCCAATGCCAAGGACGCGCGCTCTGCTATGAGAGATGCGAGGGAGGAGCTGCGTCAGGCCAAACAGATTGCGGCTGGAAAGCCTTTTATGCTGCGAAGGAGATTTTTTGCGATCCGAAGTTTGCTCCGTTGGACCGGATGTGGAGTGTGGAGGATACCTATCTAGACTTGGCAGCGGGTGCTACTGATGCGACCGAACACTTTCGAGATCAAAAAGATCGCGAAGTGGAAAAGCTTTTCTGGTCGCAGTTTCACAATCCAGAGCGTCCACTAGCAGTGGACGATCGTTTGGCTCAATGGGCCGAACTGAATAGGTTGTCCGGACTCGCCATGAAGTACGTCATGGGTCATCTGTGGCCGGGGAGATCGGAGCCAAAGAGTTATTTCAGCTTGGTGCAGCAGTTCCTTGACGCGGTGCCGCGTATTAATGCAATGAAGAGGTCAGCATGCATAGAGGGCGCAAGGATGGCTCTTGCCCGTGTCAAGACATACTGGGCAGAGATGGAGACCACCGTTGTTGCGTCCCGAGATTCGGACAAAAGCCGAGTGCCCTCCGAGCACTATTTTCAGGAAGTCCTTGAAGGCGCTCGTGTAATAGAGACGCAGTGCTCGAAAGATGCTATGTTATGATAGCATATGTAATTATAAAGTAATAAAACTGTAGTGGACTTTTAATACTTGTGCCTTCAAGTATTGGGAACACCTCCTATGCGGCCGTTTTAAGATATATATATACAAAATCTGAAAGATGGCAGTCGTTGGCTTCAGCCCCCATGCACATAGTGTGGGGGTGCTCGCAGAAGACGCATTTTCACACTTAACCCAACGTCTTGGTCCTACAAAGGAGGTGATAGCGCAGCGGGCCAGGCAACTAGACTATAATGCTTTAACACTTTCACTTAGCCATAGGAGCTTGACAGTGAGACTATTTAGGTAGCCCCTTGGTGGTGACTGCGCTCGCCCGAGATCGGGGCGCGTATGTGCCTGACCGGAAAGCGGCCCTTCGTTAAAGCGGAGAAATCCGATAGATTCCGATTGGTCATCGAGTGATTGACCAGTCTCACGCTATATCATGACAGTCAGTTTTCGGCTTTCTCTACTGAGGTGCTCGCCCGGCCGAACCGGGGCACAATCGCAGTAGTTCTCCTGGTGCTACCTTAGCCGATAGAGCGGAACGTAAGGTAGACGAACTCAGGAGCCGGGCAACCCAACATTTGACCAAAGACATGATTCGGAGCTGATGCATATAATGCCAAAACTCGCGACGCCGAACACTCCCTAAGGTGTTCGGTCTTTATGAGTGTGGGCGAAACAACACTCTTTATTAAAAAGCCCCTAGTGTCCAGGTACGTGCAAAAATTCTGACATGGCCACATGCCAAGACGCCAGCCTCCTCCTTGGTTATATCAGAAAAAAACTAGGGGATGTGTAGCAACAAAAGACAGTAAAAAAGGTTTACGCAGGGTCTTAATCTAAAAAGAATCCTTTAGGACGGGTCCGTACTGCACGTCTGCGCCTGTGTCTCCGTTGTGCCGTATCCTGGACGGGCGCCGCACGACGTTCATCTGTAAAAGAGAGGAACTGAGTTGAGAACGGGTCGTGCCGAAAAAGTTTAAAATAAACAAAGTATAAAGTAAAATATATAAGTTGAGCTTTATTGTCTCTTATTGTGTATGCGTGGAGCCCCTAGTGCGGGGGTATATGGCCACTAAGCCTGCATCAATGATGATTTTGCACCGAACTCGTCTATCCGCGTTCGTGGTCTTCAAAGACCTATTTTGAAGTTTTTTGGCTGGTGAGGCCATTTTGCTGTGGGGCTATTAAAGCGGCCGCACAGTCCTCCGCTTGGGGAGGCGCACTTTAGTGCTTCCCCTTCAAGGAGATGATGCCTCGTGGACCGGGCATCTTAAGCGTAAGAGATGCATAATGCGGTATTGCGTTAAAGCGAGCGAAAGCTTCGCGTCCCAGTAGTGCTTGATAGCGACTTGAGAACGGGGCGATATGGAAGGTCAGCTTTTCACGGCGGAAGTTATCGGCAGAGCCGAATATGACTTCGAGCCAGAGAAAACCCATACAATGGGTGTCCGGACCAGGTATTACCCCTTGAAAGGAGGTTTTGCTGCGGCGGGTTCTTGTTGGGTTTATCCCCATGTGCTGGATTGTATCCTGATATACCAGGTTTAGTCCACTGCCGCCGTCCATAAGGACATTTGAAAACTGGAGTCCGCCAATTATTGGATCGAGTATCAAGGTAGTCCAGCCTGCATTCTTGATATTTCTAGAATAATCTAGCTGATCGAAGATGATCGGTTTTAACAACCAGTGGCAGGACCCTTTGGGGATGGGCCGTGTGGTGCGTACCTTTATGGGCGCTGCACGTTTTGTTATGTGAAGTAAGTTCACTGTTTTTACTTCTTGTGGGAAGTTCTTTTGTTTCCCGGTGCTCTGCTTTTGGGGTTCGTCCTCGTCTTCGCTTGGTGTGTCGAGCCCCTTGTGTTCGGCATTGAGTCTGCCGGATTGTTTGAAAACCCAACACTCTCTGTGGGTATGGTTAGCAGGCTTCCCGGGAGTACTGTGTATCTGACATATCCTGTCCAGGATTTTATTTAGGTTGGATGGATCGTCCCTGTTATCCTGGGGGGCGATTTTGCCTGATTTTGTCGTGAGCCTTTGAATCCGGCATTGACTGCCGTGCTCTTCGGACTTTTGTCCTTAGTCCGGCGACGGTCCTTGTTGCGTCGCGGTTTTCCGTTTCCATCCCTAGTTTCGGATGTACTTGGGTCGCTGGGGCCGCACCTTGCTAATCAGCTGTCCTCCCCTGCACAAAAGCGGGTCATGAGGTTTGTTAGTGCGGCCATTGTTCTTGGCTTTTCTTGGCCGAGGTGTCTGGCGAGCCATTCGTCTCGGACGTTATGCCTGAAAGCTGCTAAGGCTTCGGCGTCCGGACAGTGGACTATCTGATTCTTTTTAGTGAGGAATCTATTCCAGAACTGCCGAGCTGATTCTCCGTGTTGTTGAGTTATGTGGCTAAGATCGTCTGCATCCGGAGGGCGGACATAGGTCCCTTGAAAGTTTGCTCGGAAAGCATCCTCGAGCTCTTCCCAGCTTCCAATTGTGCTTTCGGGAAGGCTTTTAAGCCAATGCCGGGCTGGCCCTTTAAGCTTAAGGGGTAAATATTTTATGGCATGGAGATCATCTCCTCTAGCCATGTGTATGTGGAGGATATAATCCTCGATCCAAACTCCAGGGTCTGTTGTTCCATCATATGCCTCTATGTTTACGGGTTTGAATCCCTTTGGAAATTCATAGTCCAGAACCTCATCGGTGAAACATAGGGGGTGTGCAGCGCCCATGTATTTGGGTGTGCCGGATTCTAATGATGGCTTCATAGCTTTGCTTACGAGAGCTTGCTTTCTTGGCCCATAAATGGACCTGACTGGGCCATGGTGCGAATCCTTAAGTGGGTCGCATGCCGATTTAAGTGCGGCGCCGCTTGCCGCTTTATGGGGTCGTCTATCCGACCGTGTGGCTTTCTTATTTTTTGAATGCGAGGGCTCTAGGGCCTCTTCATCGAATTCAGGCAGTAGCTTTCTTTTCGGATAGCTTTTAGTGCGGCGACCGTCGCCGTATTTATCTGCGGTATTGATTACTTTGCTCCATCTAATCCGGAGTGCATCTTCCGCTATTTTTAGCTTCCGCTTCTGCTTTTTCAGGCTGCGTGCAGTTGCAACGAGCCTCTCGCGGAGATTCTTCTGCTCCATGGGTTTATCCGGCGCGAGGTCGTCTGGAATGCCATTTTCGCCGGAGGAGGGATGTTCGGTTTCTCTATCCGTGTTGCCCTGTTCGGACGGTTGCTCTAAGGCCTGCTCGTCCTCTACCGGCTCGTCCTGCTCTCTGGCTGGGTTTTTATCGAGGCGGGGCTTGGGTCGGCGTTTATGCCGACGCTTTGATTGCTTTTCGGGGGGTCGATCTCCCGTTCCATCCCTTTTTTCCTCGTTGTCGCTTCCTTTAGGGGTATCCACCATGTATACATCGTGAGGTGAGGTGGCTGTCCAATGCCCTATGGGCGTTGGTTCGTCGGTATCTCCTGCGTCGTCATCCATGCTGTTGATGTCTCCGGAGTCGAAGTTGAGCACGTCGTTTAAATTGTCGACAGTGGCTACCAAGTGGGTGGTGGGTGGGCTTTGAATTTCTTCATCGTCCGTATCCCACCCTCACTGACCGTAATCCGGCCAGGGCTCTCCTGATAAAGAGAGAGACTTAAGAGAATTCAGGATGTCACCAAAAGGCGAGTGCTGAAAGATGCCTGCGGCGGTGAACTCCGTTATCGGCGCCCAATCGGATTCGATTGGCAGGGGGGCGGGGGGTTCGGAGTCCGGGGAGGAGTCCGGGACCTCGGAGTCACGGGTCATGCAGAGTGTGGGGCTACCGTTCGGCTTGATTGCCTTTGAGATCGCAGCCCCGGAGGTGACGTCCAACCGCTCGTCCTCGATTGGCACAATAGGCTCCGAGTTAGGGGTCGGAACCGATGCGTGTGCGGCCTCCAGGACACTGTCCGAAGGCAGAGCTAGATCATGCCCCTCTAGATAGTGCGGCGTGCTTGGCCGTGGCTCGAACCCGTCGAAGATCAAGTCTCCGCGGATGTCAGCCATGTAGTTTAAGTTTCCAAACCTGACTCGATGGCCAGGGGCATAGCTTTCGATCTGCTCCAGGTGGCCAGGCGAATTGGCCCGCAGAGCGAAGCCGCCGAAGATGAAGGTCTATCCGGGGAGAAAAGTCTCACCCTGGATCGCATCGTTGTTGATGATCAAAGGAGCCATCGGGCCTAAAGGCGATGACACAGAGGAACTCTCAATGAAAGCACCAATGTCGGTGTCAAAACCGGTGGATCTCGGGTAGGGGGTCCCGAACTGTGCGTCTAGGCCAGATGGTAACAGGAGGCAGGGAACACGATGTTTTACCCAGGTTCGGGCCCTCTCGATGGAGGTAAAACCCTACGTCCTGCTTGATTAATATTGATTGTATGGGTAGTACAAGAGTAGATCTACCACAAGTTCAAGGAGGCTAAACCCTAGAAGCTAGCCTATGGTATGGTTGTTGTATATGGAGTTGATAAAGATTGCCTACGGACTACAACCCTCCGGTTTATATAGACACCGGATAGGGTTAGGGTTACATAGAGTCGGTTACAATGGTAGGAGATCTTGAATATCCGCATCGCCAAGCTTGCCTTCCACGCCAAGGAAAGTCCCATCCGGACACGGGACGAAGTCTTCAATCTTGTATCTTCATAGTCCTGGAGTCCGGCTGAAGGTATAGTCCGGCTACCCAAACACCCCCTAATCCAGGACTCCCTCACCCGCCCCCGTCGTCCTCACCTCGGAGGTGTCCGGGGCGCTGCGGGACCTAACACAGGCGGTCCAGGAGATCCACCTGTTCTTGGCCGGGTCCTATGGGCCGCACCCGGCTGCGCCGCCCATCAACGCCACCGCGCCGCCATGGCTGCCGTGGCAGCCGCCGCCTCAAGCGGCACCCGCCGCGCTCGTCGGGCTGCTGCAGTAGCCGCTGCAGCTGCCATCCATCGCCCCGTCCTGGCAGCCGCCGCACCAGGCGGCCTTCGCCGCGCTCGTCGGGCTGCTGCAGCAGCCGCTGCAACTGCCATCCACCGCCACCACCGCCCTGTCCTGGTTGCCGTGGCAGCCGCCGCACCAGGTGGCCTCCGTCGCGCTCACCGGGCCGCTGCAGCAGCTGCCATCCACCGCCCCGCCCTGGCTGTAGTGGCAGCCACCGCTCCTGGCGACCTCCGCCGCGCCCGGCGCTCCGCCGCAGCGGCCGCTACAACTTCAGCAACCATCACCGGTCAGCTCCGGCCCCGCATCGACCGCGCCGACGGGAGTCCCGATCCACCAGATCAAGTTCCCGCTGTCGCCATCACCGCTTCCCTAGGGCGTCCCCATCCAGTAGATAGCTTCCGCCGTCACCGTCACCGCTTCCAGCTTGGATCACTTCCCGTCACGTGTCGGCAACGGTGAGGCTGCAGGCTGCTGCACGCGGCCTCCTAGCGCGTCGGCGTGTGCGGGAGTTGCGTGATCTGTAGCTGCCGATCCTCCTAGTTGCGCTTCGCTGCGCAAAGCACCTCGATCTCGTCCACTGCGTCGGGGATCTTGGGCATGCTGTTTTCCCCACAGACAACGCCCTCAAAGTCTGCGACATCGGCGGTTGGGGAGGTGCACCCCTCCTCGCCATTGTCCATCGACAACCCTCCACTCTTCTATGTGCGGTGCCGACCAACAGCTGTCCGGCGGGGAGAAGGCATGGTGTCACCGACAAGAGCGCACCGTGTAGCACCACTGCATTCCGCTGCCGGTCGCCGCGAGGGCGCCTCTGCTGGTCGCTCTTGCGATCACTTCCAGGTGGCCATACACATGCACTCCTTTTGTCCAGATGGTGTCCATGGGATCTAGGTGGCTGTACACGTGCACGTCCGACGTGCGGATGCTATCCACTTTTTTTAAGAGGTCCAAAATAAATCATCCCAGTCCATTTCAGGTTGAGAGTAATAAAACAAGCTGAGATGTAAAAGGCTTGTTTTTAGGTGTTAGGTTTGTGTTGCCTCGAGTCATGGTTATAAGTTGGTTAGGCTGCAGCTTGAGGACAAGCTGCATGTCCAGGTGGGGTGTAGTGTTAGAGTACGTAATGGGCCTAATGGCCTGGCCAGGCGGTATAGCCCGTTAGTCTTAGGGTTAATTAGAGACAAGGGTCGCTTTCTTAGGGGTCAAGTAAGCCTTGCTTGGGAGTCAAGTAAACCTCTCTATATAAAGAGAGGAGATGTATCAATCTAAGCAAGCAAGAATTAAGAAGGAAATCCCTTCCATCTTGCCCGGCCGTGGGCAAAAGGCCCCCGGCCGGCCCACTCACGCCCTCCTTCTAGCAGCGCCATAACAATTTGGTATCAGCTAGCTTCGGTTCGATCATGTCTTCACCGCCACCCAACCCGTCTCTTCCGCTGCCGGTCACGACCGTCGCCCCGCTCCTGCCCGTGCCGGGATCCTCCGTCGCGCCCGCCCCCGCCGTCCTCACCCCGGAGGTGTCCGGGGCGCTGCGGGACCTAACACAGGCGGTCCAGGAGATCCACCTGTTCTTGGCCGGGTCCTATGGGCCGCACCCGGCCGCGCCGCCCATCACCGCCACCGCGCCGCCGTGGCTGCCGCCGCACCAAGCGGCCCCCGCCGCGCTCGCCGAGCTGCTGCAGCAGCCGCTACAGCTTCCATCCATCGCCCCGTCCTGGCTGTCGTGGCAGCCGCCGCACCAGGCGGCCTCCGCCGCGCTTGTTGGGCTGCTGCAGCAGCCGCTGCAACTGCCATCCACCGCCCCGTCCTGGCTGCCGTGGTAGCTGCCGCACCAGGTGGCCTCCGCCGCGCTCATCGGGCCGCTGCAGCAACTGCCATCCACCGCCCCGCCCTGGCTGCAGTGGCAGCCATCGCTCCTGGCGACCTCCGCCGCGCCCGGCGCTCTACCGCAGTAGCCGCTGCAACTGCAGCAGCCATCATCGGTCAGCTCCGGCCCCGCATCGACCGCGCCGACGGGAGTCCCGATCCACCAGATCAAGTTCCCGTCGTCGCCATCACCGCTTCCCCAGGGCGTCCCCATCCAGCAGATCAAGCTTCCGCCATTGCCGTCACCGCTTCCAGCTTGGATCACTACCCGCCACGTGTCGGCGACGGTGAGGCTGCAGGCTGCTGCACGTGGCCTCCTAGCGCGTCGGCGTGTGCGGGAGTTGCGTGGTCTGCAGCTGCCGCTCCTCCCAGTTGCGCTTCGCTGCGCAAAGCACCTCGATCTCGTCCACTGCGTCGGGGATCTTGGGCATGCTGTTTTCCCCACGAACAACACCCTCAAAGTCTGCGACATCGGCGGTTGGGGAGGCGCACCCCTCCTCGCCGTTGTCCATCGACAACCCTCCACTCTTCTATGTGCGGTGCCGACCAACAGCCGTCCGGCGGGGAGAAGGCATGGTGTCACCGACAAGAGCGCACCGCGTAGCACCACTGCATTCCGCCGCCGGCCGCCGCGAGGGCGCCTCTGCTGGTCGCTCTTGCGACCACTTCCAGGTGGCCATACACATGCACTCCTTTTGTCCAGATGGTGTCCATGGGATCCAGGTGGCTGTACACGTGCACGTCCGACATGCGGATGGTATCCACTTTTTGTTAAGAGGTCCAAAATAAATCATCCCAGTCCATTTCAGGTTGAGAGTAATAAAACAAGCCGAGATGTAAAAGGCTTGTTTTTAGGTGTTAGGTTTGTGTTGCCTCGAGTCATGGTTGTAAGTTGGTTAGGCTGCAGCTTGAGGACAAGCTGCATGTCCAGGTGGGGTGTAGTGTTAGAGTACGTAATGGGCCTAATGGCCTGGGCTGGCGGTATAGCCCGTTAGTCTTAGGGTTAATTAGAGATAAGGGTCGCTTTCTTAGGGGTCAAGTAAGCGTTGCTTGGGAGTCAAGTAAACCTCTCTATACAAAGTGAGGAGATGTATCAATCTAAGCAAGCAAGAATTAAGAAGGAAATCCCTTCCATCTTGCCCGGCCATGGGCAAAAGGCCCCCGGCCGGCCCTCTCGCGCCCTCCTTCTAGCAGCGCCATAACAATCTCATCTGTTTTGGTGTGGTTGCTAGGTACGCTCTATACCTATGTCCAACGCCCTACACAGAAGCCAATGAAAAGTTAGAGCATCTACAACCACATGTTGCAAATTTAGACTCTCAAACGTTTGTAAATGCGTCCGCGGACAGTGACCAGACGAGCCTTAAAATTTACCATTTGCAACCACATACCCTATGTCCACAACACCTATTACATGCAGCGCCATGCACCAGGGGCGGAGCCAGGATTTTGGTATAGGGGGGCCAAGTCGAGTTCCTAAACTTTTCTAGACCAAAAAATAACAATCATCATACTGTAATATATGCTACGCGCTACAAAACATTGATACAGTTGTATGAGTTTAAATTTGCCTTTACAATTGCCAATAAGATGACAAAAAATTAATAATTTCACTGAAAGAGAACTTACGCTTTGTAAAAAATCAACGTGTATGGACATGCATAACCCAAGTAAGCCTCCAGTTTCACGATGTCCGGCATATCCTGATCATGAGTGTCAATTGGACCGGATTTGTGACTTGCACATCAGCCTCATTAACAATTTCTCAGTAGAGAACTTGAAGCAACTGGCTTAAAAATGAATTAATGTTAATAGTGTTTGACAATGATTTTCTCTTCATAGCTGCTTTGCAGTATAACGATTAGCTATATTGGATAAATTTGACATGGGGAAAGTTTGCATCACGGTCACACTAATTTTTAGGACATGTACATGATAGGAATTCTTCATAGAATAATAGCATTACAAATCAGACTACCAAAACATGTAAACTAGTAAAATCTGATGTACTCCTTGTGTTTCTTTTTACTCCGCATATAAGATTTGGTCAAAGTCAAACTACACAAAGTTTGACCAAATTTATATAAAAAATATATAAACATCTACAATACTAAAACTATATAGTATGAAAATACGTTTCATGGTGCATATGATAATATTGATTTCATATTGTGAATGTTTATACTTTTTAATATAAACTTAGTCAAACTCTACAAAACTTGACTTTGACCAAACCTTATATGCGGACTAAAAAGAAATGGAGGGAGTATATGTTCAACAATGATACAAGATGAGAATTGAGATTTGTAGATGAATGGTCTGATGTGCTGATGTGCTAAACCTTGGGTCCTTTGCTAGTTTCCGCTGGTTGGAATCAAGCCTGCGTCGCACCGTCGCAGTTATGCCGTATGAATAGAGTTGGGAGCAGTAGGGCAGGGAAAAGAGGTGGCCGGGCGGGTGAGGGCACGGAACGACGGCGACGAAGCCACATACAGGTTTTTTTAGGGGGTAAAGCAACTTTATTCATCAAAGTCCACCAACAGTGGGATACAATTAGGGTTATGGGGCTGGCCTAGCCAAGTATGCCGCCCCGTCCCTCTACCAATAGCAAATCTAGCTAAGCTATGTGCTTCCTTATTGGCTGCACGACCTTCAAAAGTAAATTTACAAAGAAAATCACTTGACCGGGTAATAATCTCCCTAACTATTAAACCATTCTTTCCCATGCTAGCATTGTTGATGTCCAGTATAGCCTGTTTGGAATCTGACGCAATGAGCACATTATGTAAGTTTAGATCTTCCGCTAGGGCAAGAGCCTCTCTACATGCAATAGTCTCCAGGATTAATGGATCGTCCAGACCGGCTATTACTAGCGCGGAGCTTCCCAGATAGGCTCCATTGTGGTCCCGACACGCAGCCGCTGCCGAGCCTCCCCTGCCCGCTCGGACTCCTGCATCGACATGAATTTTCACATAACCCGTCGGTGGGGCCTTGTGGCATGTGACCGGGCTGGAAGTGCGCCCCCCTGCAGCCCCTCCTGTTATGGCGGTAGCTCCGTTCTCGGACAGGACCGAAAGCTCCTGTATGAGTCTTCCTACGAACAAATGAGTAGCTCGAGGAGTTTGAAAGATGTGCTCATGAATGGCTTTGCGTCTAGCTGTCCAAATTGCCCAGAGTGTGACCGCCACCTTAATGAACTGATCATGTGATAATGAATCGATGAGTGTAAACAGCCACTGTTTTGCCTTGGTCTCATTAGTATTCACTAGTTGACTAGCTAGCTCGTCATCAACCAGTGCCCAGGTGCACACGTACAGGTTTTTCTTATAAGCCTAATCCACGTACAGGCTAATCACACGAGAACGCAAAGCCCAGAGAGACTATGGGACTAGAGCGAAACCTGGCCGCTGGTGTGGGCTTCGCATGGGCCTTTTCTCTTTTTTATAAATTCACGCTGTGACATAGGGGGGCCCAGAAACGTATAAGCCTAAGGAATACAAGCGTTCGTATCGCTAATTACATAGCATCGTTCGACCATTAGGGGGGGGGGCAGGCCCCTGCTCGCCCCTGGCTCCGCCACTGCCATGCACGACGATCATCCCGTCCGTCTTGGGTCAGCTGGGCTGTCAAAACACATCGAAAATTGCTCATACTTAATATTTTCACACCCGTATTAGTCACACCTCGCTGCGTGATGAGCTAGTCGGCCTACTTAATAGCCAGGTCGTGCAGAAGCGATATGTTTCTCACATCATTGGATCCTTTGTAAAGAAGATATCATGTTAATATGAATATTCTATGTTTATCACATAGAAGATTCATAGTCAGGGTTATCTCCTTCACAAGGGAAATATTCATGTCCGTACTGCTTTTTATGAATTACAATTTGCCGGAAAAAATCGATGAAGAAAATAAAAAATCCGATGATGATGTGGTTGGGATAGAAGAGGCCGATGCCAGTGGTGAAGAAGACCGTATGTAACCTTGAATCCTATGCTAATGACAATGTCTGATGTTTGCTAGCAGCCTAGAACTTTATTTTGGACTTTTGGTTGTGATTTGTGAGAGAACCAGAGAGCAAAGGACTATGTGTTGATTGGTGTTTGGTTGTGTGCTAGCAAAGTAGCAAGAACTATGTTATTTGTGTTTTCTGGACCTTCTTATGACCTTGTTTAACCTTGTTTGAACATTCCTAGACCTTGTTACCACCTTATTTGCTTGCAAAGCAGCTAGACTACTATATATTATATGCGCTGCTGTACTGGACTACTTTCTACTATTAAGTGTTATCTCTTATCTCTTATGTAATGTATATTATATATGCACTGTTTGAGTTTTGAAACATGCAAAAAAGGGCATGTGTGTACTGTTACATATTGATGTAGTATTCTGTAGTATTGTGCTATTTAAAGGCATAATGTTTAAGTGAAGATTTTTTTTTCTAATTTTATTTTATTAGTCCTTGAAACCTATGACTTATAAAAAAACTGATCGATTAATAGTCCACCGATAAAATCAATTAATCATCCGATTCTTTGATTAATCACTAATCTCCAGCTGACCAAGACGATAACGATAAGCAATATCACAAACATTGATCTGGATATGTATTGAAAGTGAGAGCAATTAGCTAGAGTAGCTCCATGCAGAGCATTGTAGACATAGAAATTTGTAAAATACATGCGGATCTGAATGTGGCAGACCCGTGGACTAAACTTCTCTCACAAGCAAAACATGATCACACCTTAGTACTTTTTGGGTGTTAATCACATAGCGATGTGAACTAGATTATTGACTATAGTAATCCTTTTGGTGTTGGTCACATGGCGATGTGAACTATGGGTGTTAATTACATAAAGATGTGAACTATTGGTGTTAAATCACATGGCGATGTGAACTAGATTATTGACTCTAGTGCAAGTGTGAGACTGAAGGAAATATGCCCTAGAGGCAATAATAAAGTTGTTATTTTATATTTCCTTATATCATGATAAATGTTTATTATTCATGCTAGAATTGTATTAGCCGAAAACTTGATACATGTGTGGATACATGGACAAAACACCGTGTTCCTAGTAAGCCTCTACTAGACTTACTCGTTAATAAAAGATGGTTAAGTTTCCTAACCATAGACATGTGTTGTCATTTGATGAACGAGATCACATCATTAGGAGAATGATGTGATGGACAAGACCCATCCGTTAGCTTAGCATATTGATCGTTCAGTTTTATTGCTATTGGTTTCTTCATGTCAAATACATATTCCTTTGACTATGAGATTATGCAACTCCTGGATACCGGAGGAATACCTTGTGTGTTATCAAACGTCACAACATTACTGGGCGATTATAAACATGCTCTACAGGTATCTCCAAAGATATTTGTTGGGTTGGCATAGATCGAGATTAGGATTTGTCACTTCGAGTATCGGAGAGGTATCTCTGGACCCTCTCGGTAATACACATCATAAGAAGCCTTGCAAGCAAAGTGACTAATGAGTTAGTTGCGGGATGATGTATTACGGAACGAGTAAAGAGGCTTTCTGGTAATGAGATTGAACTAGGTATGTAGATACCGATGGACAAAGGGAATAATGTTTGTTGTCATAATGGTTCGACCAATAAATATCTTCGTAGAATATGTAGGGGCCAATATGAGTATCCAGGTTCTTCTATTGATTATTGACCGAAGAGGTGTCTCGGTCATGTCTACATAGTTCTCAAATTCATAGGGTCCGCACGCTTAACGTTTGATGACGATTTTGTATTATATGAGTTATGTGATTTGGTGACCGAATGTTGTTCGGAGTCCCGGATGAGATCACGGACATGACGAGGAGTCTCGAAATGGTGGAGAGGTAAAGATTGATATATAGGACGATAGTTTCGGGCACCAGAAGTGTTCTGGAGAGTACCAGGTACATATCGAGTCTCCGGAAGGGGTTCCAGGCACCCTCGGCAAAGATATGGGCCTAATGGGCCAAGAGGGGAAACACAACAGCCAGCAGGGGCTGCTGCCCCCCCATATGGGCCGCATGTTAGGAGGAAGGAAAAGGGGGAAGAGAGAAGGAAGGGGAGGGATTCAGTCTCCCCTTTCCTTCCCTCCTCCTCCTATTCTCCTATTTCCTTCCCCCTTCGATGAATATGGTAGGGGGGGGGGCGAATTGGACACGGCCCCAAATAGGATTCCTCCTACTTGGGGCGCCCCTTGGTCTCTCCTCCCCCTCCCACCTATATATATGTGGAGAGGGGGTGCCTAGAACACAGAACATCAACTGTTAGCTATGTGCGGCGCCCCCTCCATAGTTTACACCCCCGGTCACATTCTCGCGGTGCTTAGGTGAAGCCCTGCGTGGATCACTTCGCCATCACCATCACCACGTCGTCGTGTTGACGGAACTCATCTACTTCCTCGACACCTTGCTGGATCAAGAAGGCAAGGGACGTCATCGCACTGAAAGTGTGCAGAACTCGGAGGTGTCGTACGTTCGGTGCTTGATCGGTCGGAGCTAGAAGAAGTTCGACTACATCAACCGCTTTTTCAAATGCTTTTGCTTTCGGTCTACAAGGTTACGTAGACACTCTCCCCCTCTCATTGCTATGCATCTCCTAGATAGATCTTGCATGAGCGTAGGAATTTCTTTTGAAATTGCATGCTACGTCTCCCAACAGTGGCATCCGAGCCAAGTCTATGCGTAGATGATATGCACGAGTAGAACACGAAGAGTTGTGGGCGGTGATCGTCATACTGCTTACCACCAATGTCTTATTTTAATTCGGTGGTATTGTTGGATGAAGCGGCCTGGACCAACATTACATGACCACGTTCATGAGACCGGTTCCACTGACAGACATGCAACTTGTTTTGCATAAAAGGTGGCTGGCGGGTGTCTGTTTCTCCTACTTTAGATGAATCGAATTTGACTGCGGCCGGTCCTTGTTGAAGTTTAAAACAACAAACTTGATAAATCACCGTTGTGGTTTTGATGCGTAGGTAAGAACGGTTCTTACTAGAAGCCCGCAGCAGCCACGTAAAACTTGCAACTACAAAGTAGAGGACGTCTAACTTGTTTTTGCAGGGCATCCTACGATGTGATATGGTCAAGAAATGATGTGATATACGTTATTGTATGAGATGATCATGTTTTGTAAAAGCTATCGACAACCGACAGGAGCCTTATGGTTGTCTCTTTATTGTATGAAATACAAACGCCATGTAATTGCTTTACTTTATCACTATGCGTTAGCGATAGTTGTAGAAGCAATAGTTGGCGAGACGACCACGACGCTACGATGAAGATCAAAGTGTTGAGCCGGTGACAATGGAGATCATGACGATGCTTTGGAGATGGAGATCAAAAGCACAAGATGATGATGGTCATTGAAGGAAATATGCCCTAGAGGCAATAATAAAGTTATTATTTATTTCCTTATATCATGATAAATGTTTATTATTCATGCTAGAATTGTATTAACCGGAAACATAATACATGTGTGAATACATAGACCAACAGAGTGTCACTAGTATGCCTCTACTTGACTAGCTCGTTAATCAAAGATGGTTATGTTTCCTAACCATGAACAAGGAGTTGTTATTTGATTAACGAGGTCACATCATTAGTAGAATGATCTGATTGACATGACCCATTCCATTAGCTTAGCACCCGATCGTTTAGTATGTTGCTATTGCTTTCTTCATGACTTATACATGTTCCTATAACTATGAGATTATGCAACTCCCGTCTACCGGAGGAACACTTTGGGTACTACCAAACGTCACAACGTAACTGGGTGATTATAAAGGAGTATTACAGGTGTCTCCAATGGTAGATGTTGGGTTGGCGTATTTCGAGATTAGGGTTTGTCACTCCGATTGACGGAGAGGTATCTCTGGGCCCTCTCGGTAATGCACATCACATAAGCCTTGCAAGCACTGCAACTAATAAGTTAGTTGTGAGATGATGTATTACGGAACGAGTAAAGAGACTTGCCGGTAACGAGATTGAACTAGGTATTGGATACCGACGATCGAATCTCGGGCAAGTAACATACCGATGACAAAGGGAACAACGTATGTTGTTATGCGGTCTGACCGATAAAGATCTTCGTAGAATATGTAGGAGCCAATATGGGCATCCAGGTCCCGCTATTGGTTATTGACCGGAGACGTGTCTCGGTCATGTCTACATTGTTCTCGAACCGTAGGGTCCGCACGCTTAACGTTACGATGACAGTTATTATGAGTTTATGCATTTTGATGTACCGAAGGTTGTTCGGAGTCCCGGATGAGATCACGGACATGACGAGGAGTCTCGAAATGGTCGAGACGTAAAGATCGATATATTGGAAGCCTATGTTTGGGCACCGGAAGTGTTCCGGGTGAAATCGGGATTTTACCGGATTACCGGGAGGGTTACCGGAACCCCCCCGGGAGGTAAATGGGCCTATTGGGCCTTAGTGGAAAAGAGAGAAGAGGCAGCCCACACCTGGCCGGCGCCCCCCACCTTTCCCAAGTCCTAATAGGACTAGGAGAGGTGGGCCGGCCCCCTCTTTCCCCTTCTTCCCCAAGAATCCTAGTTGGAATAGGATTGGGGGGAAGGAGTCCTACTCCCGGTGGGAGTAGGACTCCTCCCTGCGCCTCCCTCCTAGCCGGCCGAACCCCCTGCCCCTGGCCTTTATATACGGGGGCAGGGGGCACCACAAGACACACAAGTTGATCGTTCCTTAGCCGTGTGCGGTGCCCCCTGCCACCAAATTCCACCTCGAACATACCGTTACAGTGCTTAGGCGAAGCCCTGCGTCGGTAGTACATCAAGATCGTCACCACGCCGTCGTGCTGACGGAACTCTTCCTCGACGCTTTGCTGGATCGGAGCCCGAGGAACGTCATCGAGCTGAACGTGTGCTAAGAACTCGGAGGTGCCGGAGTAACGGTGCTTGGATCGGTTGGATCAGGAAGAAGACGTACGACTACTTCCTCTACGTTGTGTGATCGCTTCCGCAGTCGGTCTGCGTTGGTACGTAGACATCACTCTCCCCTCTCGTTGCTGTGCATCACCATGATCTTGCGTGTGCGTAGGAAATTTTTTGAAATTACTGCATTCCCCAACAGTGGCATCCGAGCCTAGGTTTTATGGTTTGATGTTATATGCACGAGTAGAACACAAGTGAGTTGTGGGCGATACAAGTCATACTGCCTACCAGCATGTCATACTTTGGTTCGGCGGCATTGTTGGTTGAGACGATCCGGACCAACCTTACGCGTACTCTTACGCGAGACCGGTTCCCTCGACGTGCTTTGCACATAGATGGCTTGCGGAAGACTGTCTCTCCAACTTTAGTTGAACCAAGTGTGACTACGCCCGGTCCTTGAGAAGGTTAAAACGGAGTCTATTTGACGAACTATCGTTGTGGTTTTGATGCGTAGGTGAGATGAGTTCTTACTTAAGCCCGTAGCAGCCACGTAAAACTTGCAACAACAAAGTAGAGGACGTCTAACTTGTTTTTGCAGGGTATGTTGTGATGTGATATGGTCAAGGCATGATGCTGATTTTATTGTATGAGATGATCATGTTTTGTAACTAAGTTATCGGCAACTGGCAGGAGCCATATGGTTGTCGCTTTATTGTATGCAATGCAATCGCGATGTAATGCTTTACTAGATTACTAAACGGTAGTAATAGTCGTGGAAGCATAAGATTGGTGAGACGACAACGATGCTACGATGGAGATCAAGGTGTCGCGCCGGTGACTATGGTGATCATGACGGTGCTTCGGAGATGGAGATCACAAGCACAAGATGATGATGGCCATATCATATCACTTATATTGATTGCATGTGATGTTTATCCTTTTATGCATCTTATCTTGCTTTGATTGACGGTAGCTTTATAAGATGATCTCTCACTAAATTATCAAGAAGTGTTCTCCCTGAGTATGCACCGTTGCCAAAGTTCGTCGTGCCCAGACACCACGTGATGATCGGGTGTGATAAGCTCTACGTCCATCTACAACGGGTGCAAGCCAGTTTTGCACACGCAGAATACTCAGGTTATACTTGACGAGCCTAGCATATGCAGATATGGCCTCGGAACACAGAGACCGAAAGGTCGAGCGTGAATCATATAGTAGATATGATCAACATGACGATGTTCACCATTGAAAACTACTCCATCTCACGTGATGATCGGTTATGGTTTAGTTGATTTGGATCACGTGATCACTTAGAAGATTAGAGGGATGTCTATCTAAGTGGGAGTTCCTAAGTAATTTGATTAACTGAACTTAAACTTATCATGAACTTAGTACCTGATAGTATCTTGCTTGTATATGTTGCTTGTAGATAGATGGCTCGTGCTATTGTTCCGTTGAATTTTAATGCGTTCCTTGAGAAAGCAAAGTTGAAAGATGATGGTAGCAATTACACGGACTGGGTCCGTAACCTGAGGATTATCCTCATTGCTGCACAGAAGAATTACGTCCTGGAAGCACCGCTGGGTGACAGGCCTGCTGCTGGAGCAACGCCAGATGTTATGAACGTCTGGCAGAGCAAAGCTGATGACTACTCGATAGTTCAGTGTGCCATGCTTTACGGCTTAGAATCGGGATTTCAACGACGTTTTGAACGTCATGGAGCATATGAGATGTTCCAGGAGTTGAAGTTAATATTTCAAGCAAATGCCCGAATTGAGAGATATGAAGTCTCCAATAAGTTCTATAGCTGTAAGATGGAGGAGAACAGTTCTGTCAGTGAGCATATACTCAAAATGTCTGGGTATAATAATCACTTGATTCAGATGGGAGTTAATCTTCCAGATGATTGCGTCATTGACAGAATTCTCCAATCACTACCACCAAGCTACAAGAGCTTCGTGATGAACTATAATATGCAAGGGATGAACAAGACTATTCCCGAGCTCTTCGCAATGCTGAAAGCTGCGGAGGTAGAAATCAAAAAGGAGCATCAAGTGTTGATGGTTAGCAAGACCACTAGTTTCAAGAAAAAGGGTAAAGGGAAGAAGAAGGAAAACTTCAAGAAGAACAGCAAGCAAGTTGCTGCTCAAGAGAAGAAACCCAAGTCTGGACCTAAGCCTGAAACTGAGTGCTTCTACTACAAGCAGACTGGACACTGGAAGCGGAACTGCCCCAAGTATTTGGCGGATAAGAAGGATGGCAAAGTGAGCAAAGGTATATATGATATACATGTTATTGATGTGTACCTTACTAGAGCTCGCAGTAGCACCTGGGTATTTGATACTGGTTCTGTTGCTAATATTTGCAACTCGAAACAGGGACTACGGAATAAGCGGACACTAGCAAAGGACGAGGTGACGATGCGCGTGGGAAACGGTTCCAAAGTCGATGTGATCGCGGTCGGCACGCTACCTCTACATCTACCTTCGGGATTAATATTAGACCTAAATAATTGTTATTTGGTGCCAGCGTTGAGCATGAACATTATATCTGGATCTTGTTTAATGCGAGACGGTTATTCATTTAAATCAGAGAATAATGGTTGTTCTATTTATATGAATAATATCTTTTATGGTCATGCACCTTTGAAGAGTGGTCTATTCTTGTTGAATCTCGAAGATAGTGATACACATATTCATAATGTAGAAGCCAAAAGATGCAAAGTTAATAATGATAGTGCAACTTATTTGTGGCACTGCCGTTTAGGTCATATCGGTGTAAAGCGCATGAAGAAACTCCATACTGATGGGCTTTTGGAATCACTTGATTATGAATCACTTGGTACTTGCGAACCGTGCCTCATAGGCAAGATGACTAAAACACCGTTCTCCGGTACTATGGAGAGAGCAACAGATTTGTTGGAAATCATACATACCGATGTATGTGGTCCGATGAATATTGAGGCTCGCGGCGGATATCGTTATTTTCTCACCTTCACAGATGATTTAAGCAGATATGGGTATATCTACTTAATGAAACATAAGTCTGAAACATTTGAAAAGTTCAAGGAATTTCAGAGTGAAGTTGAAAATCATCGTAACAAGAAAATAAAATTTCTACGATCTGATCGTGGAGGAGAATATTTGAGTTACGAGTTTGGTGTACATTTGAAAAATTGTGGAATAGTTTCGCAACTCACGCCACCCGGAACACCACAGCGTAATGGTGTGTCCGAACGTCGTAATCGTACTTTACTAGATATGGTGCGATCAATGATGTCTCTTACTGATTTACCGCTATCGTTTTGGGGTTATGCTTTAGAGACGGCCGCATTCACGTTAAATAGGGCACCATCAAAATCCGTTGAGACGACGCCTTATGAACTATGGTTTGGAAAGAAACCAAAGTTGTCATTTCTCAAAGTTTGGGGCTGCGATGCTTATGTGAAAAAGCTTCAACCTGATAAGCTCGAACCCAAAGCGGAGAAATGTGTCTTCATAGGATACCCAAAGGAAACTGTTGGGTATACCTTCTATCACAGATCCGAAGGCAAGACATTCGTTGCTAAGAATGGATCATTTCTAGAGAAGGAGTTTCTCTTGAAAGAAGTGAGTGGGAGGAAAGTAGAACTTGACGAGGTAACTGTACCTGCTCCCTTATTGGAAAGTAGTACATCACAGAAAACTGTTTCTGCGACACCTATACCAATCAGTGAGGAAGCTAATGATGATGATCATGAAGCTTCAGAACAAGATACTACTGAACCACGTAGATCAACCAGAGTGAGATCCGCACCAGAGTGGTACGGTAATCCAGTTCTGGAAGTCATGATGCTAGATCATGATGAACCTACGAACTATGAAGAAGCGATGGTGAGCCCAGATTCCGCAAAGTGGCTTGAGGCCATGAAATCTGAGATGGGATCCATGTATGAGAACAAAGTATGGACTTTGGTTGACTTGCCCGATGATCGGCAAGCAATTGAGAATAAATGGATCTTCAAGAAAAAGACTGACGCTGACGGTAATGTTACTGTCTATAAAGCTCGACTTGTCGCAAAAGGTTTTCGACAAGTTCAAGGGGTTGACTACGATGAGACCTTCTCACCCGTAGCGATGCTTAAGTCCGTCAGAATTATGTTAGCAATTGCCGCATTTTATGATTATGAAATATGGCAAATGGATGTCAAAACTGCATTCCTGAATGGATTTCTGGAAGAAGAGTTGTATATGGTACAACCAGAAGGTTTTGTCGATCCTAAAGGAGCTAACAAAGTATGCAAACTCCAGCGATCCATTTATGGACTGGTGCAAGCATCTCGGAGTTGGAATAAACGCTTTGATAGTGTGATCAAAGCATTTGGCTTTATACAGACTTTTGGAGAAGCCTGTATTTACAAGAAAGTGAGTGGGAGCTCTGTAGCATTTCTGATATTATATGTGGATGACATATTGCTTATCGGAAATGATATAGAATTTCTGGATAGCATAAAGGGATACTTGAATAGAAGTTTTTCGATGAAAGACCTCGGAGAAGCTGCTTACATATTAGGCATAAAGATCTATAGAGATAGATCAAAACGCTTAATTGGACTTTCACAATGCACATACCTTGACAAAATTTTGAAGAAGTTCAAGATGGATCAAGCAAAGAAAGGGTTCTTGCCTGTGCTACAAGGTGTGAAATTGAGTAAGACTCAATGCCCGACCACTGCAGAAGATAGAGAGAAAATGAAAGATGTTCCCTATGCTTCAGCCATAGGCTCTATCATGTATGCAATGCTGTGTACCAGACCTGATGTGTGCCTTGCTATAAGTTTAGCAGGGAGGTACCAAAGTAATCCTGGAATGGATCACTGGACAGCGGTCAAGAACATCCTGAAATACCTGAAAAGGACTAAGGATATGTTTCTCGTATATGGAGGTGACAAAGAGCTCACCGTAAGAGGTTACGTTGATGCAAGCTTTGACACTGATCCGGACGATTCTAAATCGCAAACCGGATACGTGTTTACTTTAAACGGTGGAGCTGTCAGTTGGTGCAGTTCTAAACAAAGCGTCGTAGCGGGATCTACATGTGAAGCGGAGTACATAGCTGCTTCGGAAGCAGCGAACGAAGGAGTCTGGATGAAGGAGTTCATATCCGATCTAGGTGTCATACCTAGTGCATCGGGTCCAATGAAAATCTTCTGTGACAATACTGGTGCAATTGCCTTGGCAAAGGAATCCAGATTTCACAAGAGGACCAAACACATCAAGAGACGCTTCAACTCCATCCGGGATTTAGTCCAGGTGGGAGACATAGAGATTTGCAAGATACATACGGATCTGAACGTTGCAGACCCGTTGACTAAGCCTCTTCCACGAGCAAAACATGATCAGCACCAAGGCTCCATGGGTGTTAGAATCATTACTGTGTAATCTAGATTATTGACTCTAGTGCAAGTGGGAGACTGAAGGAAATATGCCCTAGAGGCAATAATAAAGTTATTATTTATTTCCTTATATCATGATAAATGTTTATTATTCATGCTAGAATTGTATTAACCGGAAACATAATACATGTGTGAATACATAGACCAACAGAGTGTCACTAGTATGCCTCTACTTGACTAGCTCGTTAATCAAAGATGGTTATGTTTCCTAACCATGAACAAGGAGTTGTTATTTGATTAACGAGGTCACATCATTAGTAGAATGATCTGATTGACATGACCCATTCCATTAGCTTAGCACCCGATTGTTTAGTATGTTGCTATTGCTTTCTTCATGACTTATACATGTTCCTATAACTATGAGATTATGCAACTCCCGTCTACCGGAGGAACACTTTGGGTACTACCAAACGTCACAACGTAACTGGGTGATTATAAAGGAGTATTACAGGTGTCTCCAATGGTAGATGTTGGGTTGGCGTATTTCGAGATTAGGGTTTGTCACTCCGATTGACGGAGAGGTATCTCTGGGCCCTCTCGGTAATGCACATCACATAAGCCTTGCAAGCACTGCAACTAATAAGTTAGTTGTGAGATGATGTATTACGGAACGAGTAAAGAGACTTGCCGGTAACGAGATTGAACTAGGTATTGGATACCGACGATCGAATCTCGGGCAAGTAACATACCGATGACAAAGGGAACAACGTATGTTGTTATGCGGTCTGACCGATAAAGATCTTCGTAGAATATGTAGGAGCCAATATGGGCATCCAGGTCCCGCTATTGGTTATTGACCGGAGACGTGTCTCGGTCATGTCTACATTGTTCTCGAACCGTAGGGTCCGCACGCTTAACGTTACGATGACAGTTATTATGAGTTTATGCATTTTGATGTACCGAAGGTTGTTCGGAGTCCCGGATGAGATCACGGACATGACGAGGAGTCTCGAAATGGTCGAGACGTAAAGATCGATATATTGGAAGCCTATGTTTGGGCACCGGAAGTGTTCCGGGTGAAATCGGGATTTTACCGGATTACCGGGAGGGTTACCGGAACCCCCCCGGGAGGTAAATGGGCCTATTGGGCCTTAGTGGAAAAGAGAGAAGAGGCAGCCCACACCTGGCCGGCGCCCCCCACCTTTCCCAAGTCCTAATAGGACTAGGAGAGGTGGGCCGGCCCCCTCTTTCCCCTTCTTCCCCAAGAATCCTAGTTGGAATAGGATTGGGGGGAAGGAGTCCTACTCCCGGTGGGAGTAGGACTCCTCCCTGCGCCTCCCTCCTAGCCGGCCGAACCCCCTGCCCCTGGCCTTTATATACGGGGGCAGGGGGCACCACAAGACACACAAGTTGATCGTTCCTTAGCCGTGTGCGGTGCCCCCTGCCACCAAATTCCACCTCGAACATACCGTTACAGTGCTTAGGCGAAGCCCTGCGTCGGTAGTACATCAAGATCGTCACCACGCCGTCGTGCTGACGGAACTCTTCCTCGACGCTTTGCTGGATCGGAGCCCGAGGAACGTCATCGAGATGAACGTGTGCTAAGAACTCGGAGGTGCCGGAGTAACGGTGCTTGGATCGGTTGGATCAGGAAGAAGACGTACGACTACTTCCTCTACGTTGTGTGATCGCTTCCGCAGTCGGTCTGCGTTGGTACGTAGACATCACTCTCCCCTCTCGTTGCTGTGCATCACCATGATCTTGCGTGTGCGTAGGAATTTTTTTGAAATTACTGCATTCCCCAACAGTCATATCATGTCACATATTTTGAATGCATGTGATGTTTATCTTTTATGCATCTTATTTTGCTTAGTACGGCGATAACATTATAAGATGATCCCTTAACTAAAATTTCAAGGTATAAGTGTTCTCCTTGAGTATGCACCGTTGCGACAGTTCGTCGTGTTGAGACACCACGTGATGATCGGGTGTGATAGACTCTACGTTCACATACAACGGGTGCAAGACAGTTTTGCACATGCAGAATACTCGGGTTAAACTTGACGAGCCTGGCATGTACAGACATGGCCTCGGAACACTGGAGACCAGAAGCTCGAACGTGAATCATATAGTAGATATGATCAACATAGAGATGTTCACACATAGGATAGTAGTAATTTAAAAAAAATCCTACGCACACACAGGATCATGGTTATGCATAGCAACGAGAGGGGAGAGTGTGATACGTACCCTCGTAGACCGAATGCGGAAGCATTAGCACAACGCGGTTGATGTAGTCGTATGTCTTCACGATCCGACCAATCCAAGTACTGAACGCATGGCACCTCCGAGTTCTGCACACGTTCAACTCGATGATGTCCCACGAGCTCCGATGCAGCAAAGCTTCACAGGAGAGTTTTGTCAGCACGACGGCGTGGTGATGGTGATGATGATGCTACCGACACAGGGCTTCGCCTAAGCACCGCTACGATATGATCAAGGTGGATTATGATGGAGGGGGGCACCGCACACGGCTAAGAGATCAATGATCAATTGTTGTGTCTATGGGGTGCCCCCTGCCCCCGTATATAAAGGAGCAAGGGGAGGAGGCGGCCGGCCAGGGAGAGGCGCGCCAAGAGGGGGAGTCTTACTCCCACTAGGAGTAGGATTCCTCCTTTTCCTAGTAGGAGTAGGAGAGGGGGGGGGAGGAAATGGAGAGGAGGAGAAGGAAAGAGGGGGGCAGCCCCCTTTCCCTAAACCAATTTGGTTTGGGCCTTGGGGGGGCGCACCCCACACTCCCCTTGCTGCCCTCTATTTCCACTAAGGCCCATGTAGGCCCATTAAGCCCCCCGGGGGGTTCCGGTAACCCCCCGGTACTCCGGTATATGTTTGAAACCTTCCGGAACCTTTCCGGTGTCCGAACATAGTCGTCCAATATATCGATCTTTATGTCTCGACCATTTCGAGACTCCTCGTCATGTCCACGATCATATCCGGGGATCCGAACTACCTTCGGTACATCAAAACACAAAAACTCATAATACCGATCGTCACCGAACTTTAAGCGTGTGGACCCTACGGGTTCGAGAACTATGTAGACATGACCGAGACACATCTCCAGTCAATAACCAATAGCGGAACCTGGATGCTCATATTGGCTCCCACATATTCTACTAAGATCTTTATCGGTCAAACCGCATAACAGCATACGTTGTTCCCTTTGTCATAGGTATGTTACTTTCCCGAGATTCGATCATCGGTATCTCAATACCTAGTTCAATATCGTTACCGGCAAGTCTCTTTACTCGTTCGGTAATACATCATCCCGCAACTAACTCATTAGTTACAATGCTTGCAAGGCTTATAGTGATGTGCATTACCGAGTGGGCCCAGAGATACCTCTCCGACAATCGGAGTGACAAATCCTAATCTCGAAATACACCAACTCAACAAGTACCTTTGGAGATACCTGTAGAGCACCTTTATAATCACTCAGTTACATTGTGACGTTTGGTAGCATTCTCATAGTCATAGGAACATGTATAAGTCATGAAGAAAGCAATAGCAACATACTAAACGATCAAGTGCTAAGCTAACGGAATGGTCAAGTCAATCACATCATTCTCCTAATGATGTGATCCCGTTAATCAAATGACAACTCATTTCTATGGCTAGGAAACATAACCATCTTTGATCAACGAGCTAGTCAAGTAGAGGCGTACTAGTGACACTCTGTTTGTCTATGTATTCATACATGTGTCATGTTTCCGGTTAATACAATTCTAGCATGAATAATAAAAATTTATCATGATATAAGGAAATAAATAATAACTTTATTATTGCCTCTAGGGCATATTTCCTTCAGTCTCCCACTTGCACTAGAGTCAGTAATCTCGATTACACAGTAATGATTCTAACACCCATGGAGCCTTGGTGTTGATCATGTTTTGCTCGTGGAAGAAGCTTAGTCAACGGGTCTGCGACATTCAGATCCATATGTATCTTGCAAATCTCTATGTCTCCCACCTGGACTTGATCCCGGATGGAGTTCAAGCGTCTCTTGATGTGCTTGGTTCTCTTGTGAAATCTGGATTCCTTTGCCAAGGCAATTTCACCAGTATTGTCACAAAAGATTTTCATTGGACCCGATGCACTAGGTATGACACCTAGATCAGATATGAACTCCTCCATCTAGACTCCTTCATTTGCTGCTTCCGAAGCAGCAATGTACTTTGCTTCACATGTAGATCCCGCCACGATGCTTTGTTTAGAACTGCTCCAACTGACAGCTCCACCGTTCAATATAAACATGTATCCGGTTTGCGATTTAGAATTGTCCGGATCAGTGTCAAAGCTTGCATCAACGTAACCATTTGCGTTGAGCTCTTTGTCACCTCCATAAACGAGAAACATATCCTTAGTCCTTTTCAGGTACTTCAGGATGTTCTTGACCGCTGTCCAGTGATCCACTCCTGGATTACTTTGGTACCTCCCTACTAAACTAATAGCAAGGCACACATCAGGTCTGGTACACAACATTGCATACATGATAGAGCCTATGGCTGAAGCATAGGGAACATCTTTCATTTTCTCTCTATCTTCTGCAGTGGTCGGGAATTGAGTCTTACTCAACTTCACACCTTGTAATACAGGCAAGAACCCTTTCTTTGCCTGATCCATTTTGAACTTCTTCAAAACTTTGTCAAGGTATGTGCTTTGTGAAAGTCCAATTAAGCGTCTTGATCTATCTCTATAGACCTTGATGCCCAATATGTAAGCAGCTTCACCGAGGTCCTTCATTGAAAAACTCTTATTCAAGTATCCTTTTATGCTATCCAGAAATTCTATATCATTTCCAATCAACAATGTGTCATCCACATATAATATTAGAAATGCTACAGAGCTCCCACTCACTTTCTTGTAAATACATGCTTCTCCAAAAGTCTGTATAAAACTATATGCTTTGATCACACTATCAAAGCGTTTATTCCAACTCCGAGAATCTTTCACCAGTTCATAAATGGATCGCTGGAGCTTGCACACTTTGTTAGTACCTTTTGGATCGATAAAACCTTCAGGTTGCATCATATACAACTCTTCTTCGAGAAATCCATTCAGGAATGCAGTATTTACATCCATTTGCCAAATTTCATAATTATAAAATGCGGCAATAGCTAACATGATTCGGACAGACTTAAGCATCGCTACGGGTGAGAAGGTCTCATCGTAGTCAACTCCTTGAACTTGTCGAAAACCTTTCGCAACAAGTCGACATTTGTAGACAGTAACATTACCATCATCGTCTGTCTTCTTCTTGAAGATCCATTTATTCTCGATGGCTTGCCGATCATCTGGAAAGTCAACCAAAGTCCACACTTTGTTCTCATACATGGATCCCATCTCGGATTTCATGGCCTCAAGCCATTTTGCGGAATCTGGGCTCATCGTCGCTTCCTCATAGTTCGTAGGTTCATCATGGTCTAGCAACATGACCTCCAGAACAGGATTACCGTACCACTCTGGTGCGGATCTTACTCTGGTTGACCTACGAGGTTCAGTAGTAACTTGATCTGAAGTTTCATGATCATCATCATTAGCTTCCTCACTAATTGGTGTAGGTGTCACAGGAACCGGTTTCTGTGATGAACTACTTTCCAATAAGGGAGCAGGTACAGTTACCTCATCAAGTTCTACTTTCCTCCCACTCACTTCTTTCGAGAGAAACTCCTTGTCTAGAAAGGATCCATTCTTAGCAACAAAAGTCTTGCCTTCGGATCTATGATAGAAGGTGTACCCAACTGTTTCTTTTGGGTATCCTATGAAGACACATTTCTCCGACTTGGGTTCGAGCTTATCAGGTTGAAGCTTTTCCACATAAGCATCGCAACCCCAAACTTTAAGAAATGACAACTTTGGTTTCTTGCCAAACCATAGTTCATAAGAAGTCATCTCAACGGATTTAGATGGTGCCCTATTTAACGTGAATGCAACCGTCTCTAAAGCATAACCCCAAAACGATAGCGGTAAATCAGTAAGAGACGTCATGGATCGCACCATATCTAGTAAGGTACGATTACGACGTTCGGACACACCATTACGCTGTAGTGTTCCGGGTGGCGTGAGTTGCGAAACTATTCCGCATTGTTTCAAATGTAGACCAAACTCGTAACTCAAATATTCTCCTCCACCATCAGATCGTAGAAACTTTATTTTCTTGTTACGATGATTTTCCACTTCACTCTGAAATTCTTTGAACTTTTCAAATGTTTGAGACTTATGTTTCATTAAGTAGATATACCCATATCTGCTCAAATCATCTGTGAAGGTGAGAAAATAAAGATACCCGCCATGAGCCTCAATATTCATTGGACCACATACATCAGTATGTATGATTTCTAACAAATCTTTTGCTCGCTCCATTGTTTCGGAGAACGGCGTTTTAGTCATCTTACCCATGAGGCATGGTTCGCAAGTACCAAGTGATTCATAATCAAGTGATTCTAAAAGTCCATCAGTATGTAGTTTCTTCATGTGCTTTACAGCAATATGACCCAAACGGCAGTGCCACAAATAAGTTGCATATCATTATCAACTCTGCATCTTTTGGCTTCAACATTATGAATATGTGTGTCACTACTATCGAGATTTAACACAAATAGACCACTCTTCAAGGGTGCATGACCATAAAAGATATTACTCATATAAATAGAACAACCATTATTCTCAGATTTAAATGAATAACCGTCTCACATCAAACAAGATCCAGATATAATGTACTTGCTCAACGCTAGCACCAAATAACAATTATTCAGGTCTAAACTTAATCCCGAAGGTAGATGTAGAGGCAGCGTGCCGAGGGCGATCACATCGACTTTGGAACCATTTCCTACGCGCATCGTCACCTCATCCTTAGACAGTCTTCGCTTAATCCGTAGTCCCTGTTTCGAGTCGCAAATATTAGCAACAGAACCAATATCAAATACCCAGGTGCTACTGCGATCTCTGGTAAGGTACACATCAATAACATGTATATCACATATACCTTTGTTCACCTTGCCATCCTTCTTATCCGCCAAATACTTGGGGCCGTTCCGCTTCCAGTGACCAGTCTTTTTGTAGTAGAAGCACTCACTCTCAGGCTTAGGTCCAGACTTGGGTTTCTTCTCTTGATCAGCAACTTGTTTGCCATTCTTCTTGAAGTCCCCTTTCTTCTTCCCTTTACCCTTTTTCTTGAAACTAGTGGTCTTGTTGACCATCAACACTTGATGCTCCTTCTTGATTTCTACCTCCGCTGCCTTTAGCATTGCGAAGAGCTCGGGAATTGTCTTATTCATCCCTTGCATATTATAGTTCATCACGAAGCTTTTGTAGCTTGGTGGCAGTGATTGAAGAACTCTTTCAATGACACTATCAACAGGAAGATTAACTCCCAGTTGAGTCAAGTGATTATGATGCCCAGACATTTTGAGTATATGTTCACTGACAGAACTATTCTCCTCCATCTTGCAGCTCTAGAACTTATTGGAGACTTCATATCTCTCAATCGGGGCATTTGCTTGAAATATTAACTTCAACTCCTGGAACATATCATATGCTCCATGACGTTCAAAACGTCGTTGAAGTCCCGGTTCTAAGCCATAAAGCATGTCACACTGAACTATCGAGTAGTCATCAGCTTTACTCTGCCAGACGTTCTTAACGTCATCAGCAGCATCTGCAGCAGGCCTGGCACCCAGCGGTGCTTCCAGGACATAATTCTTCTGTGCAGCAATGAGGATAATCCTCAAGTTACGACCCAGTCCGTGTAATTGCTACCATCATCTTTCAACTTTGCTTTCTCAAGGAACACATTAAAATTCAACGGAACAACTGCACGGGCCATCTATCTACAATAACATAGACAAGCAAAATACTATCAGGTACTAAGTTCTTGATAAATTTAAGTTCAATTAATCATATTACTTAAGAACTCCCACTTAGATAGACATCCCTCTAATCATCTAAGTGATCACGTGATCCATATCAACTAAACCATAACCGATCATCACGTGAAATGGAGTAGTTTTCAATGGTGAACATCACTATGTTGATCATATCTACTATATGATTCACGCTCGACCTTTCGGTCTCAGTGTTTCGAGGCCATATCTGCATATGCTAGGATCGTCAAGTTTAACTCGACTATTCTGCGTGTGTAAAACTGTCTTACACCCATTGTAGATGAACGTTGAGCTTATCACACCCGATCATCATGTGGTGTCTCGGCACGATGAACTTTGGCAACGGTGCATACTCGGGGAGAACACTTTTACCTTGAAATTTAGTGAGAGATCATCTTATAATGCTACCGTCAAACAAAGCAGAATAAGGTGCATAAAGGATAAACATCACATGCAATCAATATAAGTGATATGATATGGCCATCATCATCTTGTGCCTTTGATCTCCATCTCCAAAGCACTGTCATGATCACCATCGTCACCGGCGCAACACCTTGATCTCTATTGTGGCATTGTTGTCGTCTCGCCAACTATTGCTTCTACGACTATCGCTATCGCTTAGTGATAAAGTAAAGCAATTACAGGGCGATTGCATTGCATACAATAAAGCGACAACCATATGGCTCCTGCCAGTTGCCGATAACTCCATTACAAAACATGATCATATCATACAATAAATATAGCATCATGTCTTGACCATATCACATCACAACATGCCCTGCAAAAACTAGTTAGACGTCCTCTACTTTGTTGTTGCAAGTTTTACGTGGCTGCTATGGGCTGAGCAAGAACCGTTCTTACCTACGCATCAAAACCACAACGATAGTTCGTCAAGTTAGTGTTGTTTTAACCTTCGCAAGGACCGGGCGTAGCCACACTTGGTTCAACTAAAGTTGGAGAAACTGACACCCGCCAGCCACCTGTGTGCAAAGCACGTCGGTTGAACTAGTCTCGCGTAAGCGTACGCATAATGTCGGTCTGGGCCGCTTCATCCAACAATACCGCTGAACCAAAGTATGACATGTTGGTAAGCAGTATGACTTGTATCGCCTACAACTCACTTGTGTTCCACTCGTGCATATAACATCTACGCAATAACCTGGCTCGGATGCCACGAACGTAGTAATTTCAAAAAAATCCTCCGCACACACAGGATCATGGTGATACATAGCAACAAGAGGGGAGAGTGTGTCTACGTACCCTCGTAGACCGAATGCGGAAGTGTTAGCACAACGCAGTTGATGTAGTCGAACGTCTTCACGATCCGACCGATCCAAGTACCGAACACACAGCACCTCCGAGTTCTGCACACGTTCAACTCGATGACGTCCCGCGAGCTCCGATGCAGCAAAGCTTCACAGGAGAGTTTCGTCAGCACGACGGCGTGGTGACGGTGATGATGATGCTACCGACGCAGGGCTTCGCCTAAGCACCGCTACGATATGATCGAGGTAGATTATGGTGGAGGGGGGCACCGGACACGGCTAAGAGATCAATGATCAATTGTTGTGTCTATGGGGTGCCCCCTGCCCCCGTATATAAAGGAGCAAGGGGAGGAGGCGGCCGGCCAGGGAGAGGCGCTCCAAGAGGGGGAGTCCTACTCCCACTAGGAGTAGGATTCCTCCTTTTCCTAGTAGGAGTAGGAGAGGGGGAAGGAAAGGGAGAGGAGGAGAAGGAAAGAGGGGGCCGGCCCCCCTGCCCTAAACCAATTCGGTTTGGGCCTTGGGGGGGTGCCCCACACTCCGCTTGCTGCCCTCTATTTCCACTAAGGCCCATGTAGGCCCATTAAGCCTCCAGGGGGTTCCGATAACCCCCCGGTACTCCAGCATATGTCCAAAACCTTCCGGGGCCTTTCCGGTGTCCGAACATAGTCGTCCAATATATCGATCTTTACATGTCGACCATTTTGAGACTCCTCGTCATGTCCGTGATCATATCCGGGACTCCGAACTACCTTCGGTCCATCAAACACAAAAACTCATAATACCGATCATCACCGAACTTTAAGCGTGCGGACCCTACGGGTTCGAGAACTATGTAGACATGACCGAGACACATCTCCGGTCAATAACCAATAGTGGAACCTGGATGCTCATATTGGCTCCCACATATTCTAAGATCTTTATCGGTCAAACCGCATAACAACATACGTTGTTCCCTTTGTCATCGGTATGTTACTTGCCCGAGATTCGATCGTCGGTATCTCAATACCTAGTTCAATCTCATTACCGGCAAGTCTCTTTACCCGTTCTATAATGTATCATCCCACAACTAACTCATTCGTACAATGCTTGCAAGGCTTATAGTGATGTGCATTACCGAGTGGGCCAGAGATACCTCTCCGACAATCGGAGTGACAAATCCTAATATCGAAATATGCCAACTCAACAAGCACCTTCGAAGACACCTGTAGAGCACCTTTATAATCACCCAGTTACATTGTGATGTTTGGTAGCACACAAAGTGTTCCTCCGGTAAACGGGAGTTGCATAATCTCATAGTCATAGGAACATGTATAAGGCATGAAGAAAGCAATAGCAACATACTAAACGATCAAGTGCTAAGCTAACAGAATGGGTCAAGTCAATCACATCATTCTCCTAATGATGTGATCCCATTAATCAAATGACAACTCATGTCTATGGCTAGGAAACATAACCATCTTTGATCAACAAGCTAGTCAAGTAGAGGCATACTAGTGACACTCTGTTTATCTATGTATTCACACATGTATCATGTTTCCGGTTAATACAATTCTAGCATGAATAATAAACATTTATCATGATATAAGGAAATAAATAATAACTTTATTATTGCCTTTAGGGCATATTTCCTTCACTCATGTGATGACCGGGCATGGTTTAGTTGATTTGGATCACGTATCATTTAGATGACTTGAGGGATGTCTACCTAAGTGGTAGTTCTTAAGTAATTTGATTAATTGAACTTAATTTATGATGAACTTAGTCTTGATAGTTTTCGCATATCTATGGTGTAGATCAATAGCTCGCGTTGTAGCTCCCCTATTTTTTGATATGTTCCTAGAGAAAACTAAGTTGAAAGATGATAGTAGCAATGATGTGGACTGGGTCCGTGGTCTGAGGATTATCCTCATTGCTACACAGAAGAATATGTCCTTGATGCACTGCCAGGTGACAGACCTGTTGTAGGAGCTGATGCAGACGTTATGAATGTTTGACAAGCTCGGTATGATGACTACTTGATAGTTTAGTGCGCCATGCTTTACGGCTTAGAACCGGGACTTCAAAGAAGTTTTGAACGCCACGGAGCATATGAGATGTTCCAAGAGCTGAAATTGGTATTTCAGACTCATGCCCATGTCGAGAGGTATGAGACCTCTGACAAGTACTTTGCCTGCAAGATGGAGGAGAATAGCTCACCAGTGAGCATGTACTCAGAATGTCTCGGTACTACAATTGCTTGAATCAAGTGGGAGTTAATCTTCCAGATAAGATAGTGATTGTCAGAGTTCTCTAGTCACTATCACCAAGCTACTAGAACTTCGTGATGAACTATATTATGCAAGGGATGACGAAAATAATTTCCGAGCTCTTCACGATGCTGAAATCGGCGAACGTAGAAATCAAGAAAGAACATCAAGTGTTGATGGTTAACAAGACCACTAGTTTCAAGAAAAAGGGCAAAGGGAAAGAAAAGGGAACTTTAAGAAGAATGGCAAGCAAGTTGCCACTCCCATGAAGAAGCCCAAAGATAGACCCAAGCCTGAAACTTAGTACTTCAACTGCAAAGGAAATGGTCACTAGAACTGGAACTACCCCAAATACTTGGCAGATAAGAAGGATGGCAAAGTGAACAAAAGTATATTTGATATACATGTTATTGATGTGCACTTTACTAGTGTTTGTAGTAACCCCTGGGTATTTGATACCGGCTCAGTTGCTAAGATTAGTAACTCGAAATAGGAGTTGCGGAATAAACATAGACTCGTTAAGGGAGAGGTGACGATGAATGTTGGAATTGATTCCAAGGTTGATATGATCAACATCGCACACTCACTCTACATTCGGGATTAGTATTGAACCTAAATAAATGTTATTTGGTGTTTGCGCTGAGCATGAATATGATTAGATCATGTTTATTGCAATACGTATATTCATTTAAGTTAGGGAATGATTGTTGTTCTATTTACATGAATAAAACCTTCTATGGTCATATACCCAATATCAATGGTTTATTGAATCTCGATCATAGTGATACACATATTCATAATATTGATGCCAAAAGATGCAAAGTTGATGATGATAGTGCAACATATTTGTGGCACTGCCATTTAGGTCATATTGGTGTAAAGCGCATGAAGAAACTCCATGCATATGGGCTTTTGGAATCACTTGATTATGAATCATTTGATACTTGCGAACCATGCCTCATGGGCAAGATGACCAAAACTCCGTTCTCCAGAACAATGGAGCGAGCTGATGACTTATTGGATATAATACATATCGATGTATGCGGTCCTATGAATGTTGAAGCACGCGGCGGGTATCATTATTTTCTGACCTTCACGGATGATTTGAGTAGATATGGGTATATCTACTTGATGAAACACAAGTCTGAAATGTTTGAAAAGTTTAGAGAATTTCAGAATGAAGTGGAGAATGATCGTAACAAGAAAATAAAGTTTCTCGATCTAATCGCAGAGGCGAATATTTGAGTTCTGAGTTTGGCCTTCGTTTAAAACAATGTGGAATAGTTTCATAACTCACGCCACCCAGAACACCACTGCGTAATAATATGTCTGAACGTCGTAACCGTACTTTATTAGATATGATGCGATCTATGATGTCTCTTATCGATTTACCACTATCGTTTTGGGGTTATGCATTAGAGACAACTGCATTCACGTTAAATAGGGCACCGTCTAAATCCGTTGAGACAACACCGTATGAACTGTGGTTTGGCAAGAAACCTAAGTTGTCATTTCTTAAAGTTTGGGGTTGCGATGCTTATAAGCTCGAACGTGAATCGAAGAAATGTGTCTTCATAGGATACCCAAAAGAAACTGTTGGGTACACCTTCTTCCACAAGATCCGAATGCAACATATTTGTTGCTAAGAATGGATCCTTTATAGAGAAGGACTTTCTCTCAAAAGAAGTGAGTGGGAGAAAAGTAGAACTTGATGAGGTAATTGTACCTTCTCTCGAATGGGAAAGTAGCTCATCACAGGAAACTGTTCCCGTGATGCCAACACCAACTAGAGAAGAAGCTAATGATAATGATCATGAAACTTCAGATCAAGTTACTAGCAAACCTCGTAGGTCAACCAGAGCACGTTCCGCACCAAAGTGGTATGGTAATCCAGTTCTGGAAGTCATGTTGCTAGACCATGACGAACCTACGAACTATGAAGAAGTGATGATGAGCCCATATTCCAATAAATGGCTTGAGGCCATGAAATCTGAGATATGATCCATGTATGACAACAAAGTATGGACTTTGGTTGACTTGCCCGATGATTGGCAAGTCATAAAGAATAAATGGATTTTCAAGAAGACTCACGCTGATGGTAATGTTACTGTCTACAAAGCTCGACTTGTCGCAAAAGATTTTTGACAAGTTCAAGGAGTTGACTACGATGAGACCTTCTCACCCGTAGTGATGCTTAAGTCTGTCCGAATCATGTTAGCAATTGCCTAATTTTATGATTATGAAATCTGGCAAATGGACATCAAGACTGCATTCCTTAATTGATTTCTTAAAGAAGAGTTGTATATGATGCAACTAGAAGGTTTTGTCGATCCTAAAGGTGCTAACAAAGTGTGCAAGCTCTAGCGATCCATTTATGGACTGGTGCAAACATCTAGGAGTTGGAATATACGCTTTGATGAGGTGATCAAAGCATATGGTTTTATACAGACTTTCAGAGAGCCTGTATTTACAAGAAAGTGAGTGGGAGCTCTGTAGCATTTTTAATAGTATATGTAGATGACATATTGTTGATTGGAAATGATATAGAATTTCTGGATAGCATAAAAGGATACTTGAATAAGAGTTTTTCAATGAAAGACCTCGGTGAAGCTGCTTATATATTGGGCATCAAGATCTATAGAGATAGATCAAGACGCTTAATTGGACTTTCACAAAGTACATACCTTGATAAAGTTTTGAGGAAGTTCAAAATGGACCAGTTAAAGAGATGGTTCTTGCCTGTGTTACAAGGTGTGAAGTTGAGTAAAGACTCAAACCCGACCACGACAGAAGATAAAGAGAGAATGAAAGTCATTCCCTATGCCTCAGCCATAGGTCCTATAAAGTATGCCATGATGTATACCAGACATATTGTGTATCTTGCCATGAGTTTGGCAAGGGGGTACAATAGTGATCCAAGAGTGGATCACTAGACAACGGTCAAAATTATCCTTAGAAGACTAAGGAAATATTTCTCGGTTATGGAGGTGATAAAGAGTTCATCGTAAAGAGTTACGTCGATGCAAGCTTTTACATTGATCCAGATGACTCTCAGTCTCAATCTGGATTACTGTTCAAGAAATCGGCCGATTCAGTGATTTATCGGCCGATTAATCGCTACTCGGTGTGTGGCTGCTAAGATAAGGCCATATCTTCAGCATTATTCTTCTGGGCCGATTTATCGGTCTGACAACCGACTTGTTGTGAATATTCTGATTAATCGGTATGGGCCCCCGTGTACAGAAACCTCAAAATGGGCCTCCCTTCCCCCACAAAGCACCAAATATTACCGCTCGATAGGGTTTGGGATCCAGTTGACCAGTCCACAAGAATTCCCGAACGTATCTCCCCTCTCATTAGGGTTTTGTTCTCCTCCCAGCGGCGTTGCGACACCGACGTGGAGATCGCGATCCCCTCCGCCTCTCCCCCACCAATTGCCGGCGCACTGCGTCGGGAGAGTGTGGCCGGGAGAGGTTTGGCTTAGGGAACCACCCCGCTCATGGAACCTGCGTTTTTCTCCGGGTAAGAGATCTGAAAAGATGGGCTCGATGTCCGCGGCTGATGCGGCGATGAGCGAGATGGAAGCGATGATGAAGGATCTTGGTTTGAAGGAGGATGATCTGATTGATGTGGTGGTTCAAGATGGTGACATCCCGAAAGAGGCGGCTCGATGGATGGCGATAGCCCGAGTAAACACGGACAAACAGTACAACCAATACTGGTTTTATCGCAATATGCGTGTTGCCTGGGATCTAGCAAAAGAGGTAAAGTCTCGGCCGCTCGAGAAAAATCTATACACCCTGCAATTCGCCTGCCGCGGTGACTGGGAAAGAGTCATGGGGGACGGACCATGGACTTTCAAGGGAAAAGCAGTTATCATTGAGCCGTACGATGGATTCACTAGGCCATCAGCGATAGAACTCAACAAGATCGAGATGTGGATTCAAATCCATGATCTTCCAGAGCTTTTCTTTGGGTTGATAAAGTCCCTGGCGGCCACCGTGGGAGATTTCATATATGCCGAACCCAAGTCACAGGATTTCGAAGGTAATTTCTTCAGAGTTAGAGTCAGAGTGGATGTCACTAAACCACTAAAGAACGCGGTCTTGTTAGTGGTGAAAAGGAAGAGGGAGATCTTCAGGGTAAAATATGAAAGGCTACCTGATTGGTGTGCGGTGTGTGGTATGCTAGGGCACTTGTATAAAGAATGCGGTGATGGGATTCACCCCCATCGGCATTAGTGTTCAGAAATCTTCAGGCTAGCTGGTTCAAGGGACCGGGCCGTGGTCCGGGTGCATAAAACTCATCAGGAGGAGGCAGAGGCCGAGGCCGTGGAGGACGAGTTGCAGGACGTGGGAGGGGCCAGCGAAACGGCTCGGAAAGGATGGATCGAGAGGAGCTAAACCCACAACCAGACGATGAGATGATGAGGGATGCTGAAAATAATCGCAAGCATGGATTGGGGCAAGCTCATGCGGGGGGCCCTGTGTTGCCAGACAATGCAACGATCCTTGATAACACCGGAAAACAACTTCTAGTTCTACCAGCACCGACAGTTCCACCTAGCCCTGATTCAAAGCAAGAACGAAAGAGAACAAAGGCAACAGTGATGATGTTTGAGAAGGAACACCTGAGTTTGACAGGCAGCAAAAACCCACCTAATGCGTGTTTGGCAGGCTCCCTTGAGGAGTCGCGCCGAGCGCAATGAGTTATCTCTGTTGGAACTGTCGTGGGGCTGGCAAACCCGCGACAGTTCGTGAGCTTCGCGATCTAGCGAGGCAACTTGCCCCTCGATATTATGTATTGTTGAAACTCAAATCGAGGCCTCCAGGGTGGAGAATATGGCTGTAAACTTGGGTTATAATAAAAGTTTTGCGGTTAGTAGTTCTGGTAGAAGCGGTGGCCTTGGAATCTTTTGGAACGATGAAATAAAGCTTGATGTTTTGGGGTACTCGAAATACCACATTGATGTAGTGGTGAGGGAACTTTTTGACTTTCAAACCCGAGTGACTTTTGTTTATGGAGAGGCTCAAGTGAGTGAAAGGCACAATACTTGGAACACACTAAAAGGTATTGTGGGATCTTCAAATTTGCCGTGGGTGGTACTTGGTGATTTCAACAAAGTGCTTCACGGACATGAGCATGATGGAGTAGGGATGCGGAGCAAGGCTCAGATGGATGGATTCCGGGATGCACTAGACACCTGCGGTTTATCAGATATTGGCTACATGGGCACTAACTGGACCTTTGAGAAGAAGGTGACGGGAGGGACTTTTACGAGAGTTCGGCTGGATCGGGCAGTGGCGAACCCGGCCTGGAGCATTGCCTTCCTATCTGCTGTTTTAGAGCACAAGCTGGCGGCGTCGTCTGATCACGTACCCATACTTCTGAAGCTACGCAACGTGCATGCAGCCGGGGCCCCCGCGCTTTTAAATATGAGTTGGCTTGGGAGCGCGAGGAATCCCTGGCGACGGCAGTGCATGCTGGTTGGGAAAGAGGGACAGCTGATTCTGCTCAATCATTGCACAACAAACTCGAGCAAGTGGCTGGAGACCTGAGCACCTGGGAGCGCGTGAACTTTGGCAATATCCGTCAGGAGATTTCCCACCTAAAGCTGCAGCTACAGGAGCTTCGCCAGACCCCAGGCAGAGCGGGCCCCACGCATGCTGAAATAAAAATGTGTGATAGGCTGGTTGAATTATACCACAGAGAGGAGATTCTATGGCGACAAAGGGCGAGAATAGATTGGCTCATGCACGGCGAAAAAAATACTTACTTTTTTCACTTGCAAGCGAGTAGGAGGAGAAGGAAGAATCAAATTAAACAGCTACAACGCCCCGATGGCCAGATCACAGCTAACACTGGGGAAATGGAGGCCATGACCACTTCCTTTTACAAGAACCTTTATACCTCAGAAGGTGTACACGACATGGACCGAGTCCTTGATACTGTCCCGATAAAAGTGACGCAAAGCATGAATGAATCCCTCAATGCTCCGTACAGCCCCGAAGAGGTCAAAAGAGCTCTTTTTCAGATGTTTCCTATCAAGGCCCCTGGCCCTAACGGCTACCCTGCACACTTTTTCCAGCGTCACTGGGAGCTATGCGAAGTGAGGTGACAAATGTGGTCATCAAAATTGTGGAGGGAACAGAATCTGCGGAGAGCATAAATGAAACTGTCCTGGTCTTAATCCCAAAGGTAAAGAATCCAAAATTGCTAACACAATTCCGCCCTATAAGTTTGTGCAATGTTTTGTATAAAATAGCATCGAAGGTGATCTCTAACCGTTTGAAGTTAGTTTTACCTGACATCATCTCTGAGGAGCAGTTGGCTTTTGTTCCTGGAAGATTGATCATAGATAATATTATAGCTGCATATGAGTGTTTGCATTTCATGAAGAGGAATAAGGCAAAGAAACATCAGTCTTGTGCGCTCAAGTTGGATATGATGAAAGCATATGACAAGGTTGAATGGGCCTATCTGAGGGCCATAATGCTAAAGCTGGGTTTTTCTGAAAGATGGGTAGATATTGTCATGGGCCTGGTTAGTACAGTCTCTTTTTTGGTTATGTTCAATGGCAAAAGGTTGGAGGGATTCAAGCCATCACGAGGAATCAGACAGGGGGATCCGATATCTCCATACTTGTTCTTGATAGCAGCAGACGGCCTTTCATGCCTCTTAAAATCAAAAGATGAGTCATCAAACATGCATGGTCTGCAGGTAGCACCCACGGCGCCACCGGTAAACCATTTACTTTTTGCAGATGACAGCCTGCTGTTTTTTTAAGGCAAATGGTGTCGGGGCTACCGAGGTGAACCATGCTTTGGAAAGTTACTGTCAGGCTTCAGGACAGCGAATTAACTATGACAAGTCTTCAATTTTTTCCAGCAAAGGTGTTCCAGATAGCACACGTTTCGAAATAAAAATTGTGCTTAATGTGCCAAATGAGACCCTTAATGAAAAATACCTTGGCATGCCGTCTGACATTGGCTCTTCAAGAAAGGGAGCTTTCAAGTACCTAAAAGATAGGTTATGGAGTAAGGTGCAAGGTTGGATAGAAAATTGCATGTCCACGGCAGGCAAGGAGGTCCTAGTTAAAGCAGTTGCGCAGTCTGTTCCCGTTGTCTCCATGGCTTGCTTTAAGCTTCCTAGGGGTTTGTGTGAACACCTAAACATGATGATCCGGAAGTTTTGGTGGGGCTCTAAGGAAGGAAAACGCAAACCGCACTGGGTCTCCTGGGAGACTATGACAAAGCCAAAGGGAATGGGTGGTCTTGGTTTTAAGGATTTCGAACTGTTTAATTTGGCCATGCTGGCAAAGCAAGCTTGGCGTCTGCTTCAAGAGCCAAATTCTCTTAGTGCCCGCTTGCTTAAGAGCATTTACTATCCAACAAGTGACATCCTCCAAGCTTCGCTAGGGGGACACCCGAGCCAGATATGGAGATCTTTAATTGAGGGCCGCGATGTGCTGAAACAGGGCCTGATTCGCCGGATCGGTAATGGTGCAACGACCAATATATGGAGAGACAACTGGCTTCCGAGAAACAAGATGCTGCACCCTTATGGATGCATATCTACTAACCCACCGCAATTTGTTTCAGAATTATTAGACCCATCTTCGGCTAGCTGGAACAAGCAAAGGGTGAATGAGGTCTTTATGCCAATGGACGCAGTGGTCATTCTGGGTATCCCTCTGTGCACACGCAATATACATGATTTCTGGTGTTGGAATTTTGAGAGCAAGGGTGTCTTTATAGTAAAGTCCGCGTACAGAATGTTGTCTGAAACAAAGCAGCGCCGTGAGGCCTGGCTTGAGGGGGCTCCAGGAACTTCAACACTACAATCAGAGGAGGGGATGTGGAAGAAGCTTTGGAAAACTGATGTACCAGCAAAGGTTCGGATATTCCTTTGGCGTCTGTCAAAACATTCATTACCCACAGAGGATGTGCGCGCCTATCGCCACATGTCGGTCTCTTCCAGATGCGGGCTATGCGGTATGCCGGATTCGTGGAGACACTCTTTGATGCAATGCACAATGTCCAGATGCATATGGGTGCTGGTAGACGAAGACCTTGCACAGAATTTGCTGACGGTGACCGAACCGCGAGCGAAGCAATGGCTATTCTCGCTGATTGAGACACTAACTCGTGACCAGTTTGCACTAATCTCTATCACTTTATGGTCGATATGGTACGCGAGGCGTAAGGCGATACATGAGGGTATCTTTCAAAGTCCCCAAGCAGTTCAGAACTTTATCACCAGGTACTGCGAGGAGCTGAAATTGCTTCGGCCCACTAGTGCACAGCCGGTAGCACGTAGTAGCATGATAGTTCCCCGCCGACCCAAGGCTCCGCCGGTGGGTTTTGCTAAAATACATGTTGATGCAGCAGTCAGGCCTGTAAGGGGCGGTTCAGCCGCTGCGGTGTGTCGTGACTCGAGTGGAAATTATCTCGGGAGCTCAGCTCTGGTTTTGGAAGGTGTAGATGACCCGGCGTCTTTGGAAGCGGTGGCCTGCAGAGAAGCAATATGTCTTGCAGAGGATTTACTCATAAACAACTTCATAGTTGCCTCCGATTGCAAGCAAGTTGTTGCTGACATCAAGTCAGGCAGCAGGGGAAGTATGGAGCCATTGTGGCTGAAATCAATCTTAGGTCTACTTTTTTTTCATTGTTCTTTTTCTTTCGAGAGTCGTGCTGTAAATTATGAAGCACATAGTCTAGCAAAATACTCCATTAGAAGGGGTCCGGGGCACCATGTGTGGCTTGGCGATCCCCATGACCGGTCTTGTATCCCACTCTCTGTGGCTTTTGAGAAATAAAATTTGCTTTACCCCTAAAAAAAAGTTGACCAGTCCACACTACTGCCGCAATGTTCCCCATCCACACTACCGCCTCCATATTTCCGATCCACACTGCCGCTGCCACCCTGTTTGCCTCCGACGGCCGGAGCTAGCACCACTGGAGCTGCCCGTCCTCTGGATCTTCTCCTCCTCTTCCTCAACAACCCAGTTACCTACACCCTTGCCATCTTTCCATATCCACCACGAGAGCTTCTCCAGGAGCAAGACGCCGGACGCCCGATGGCCGGAGCATCTCGCAGCCGCCACCACTCCCGCCCGTCCTCCAGCAGAAGTAGAGCACCGCGACCCCTTCCTCAACTCACAAGAAGTGGCAAATATCAGCACCACCATCCCTCCAGGAGCGCTACATCGACGCCACCACTTCCTACAGACGGACGACGACTGGAGTATCTCACCACCGCCACCACTTCCTGTAGCAGCACACAATCCTCGCCACTTCCTCCTCCGGTAGCAAGCAAGCTAGAGATTGGACCTGTTGCCATCCCGCCACCCCTCCCTGCCGCCACTTCCACTTCTAGTGTAATGCAAGACTAGACTCCCTCTCAACCAGCAGGGCATTTTTTTCTTCTTACTGTTTTTTAGTTTTGTAGATGAGTGGATGCTAATTTAGATTGTAGATGAATAGATGCTACAGCCTGCAAGATATACATGCTACTGCCCTTTGATTTAAATCTAATACCGTAATACATGCTGTAATTCTTTGATAATTTGCTAAAATAAATGTTGTTGCCATTGTCTAGAACTCTAGGTTGTACTGTGTACTGTCTACATTCACTTTCTATTGGTTGAATTTGTAGTCTAAATTTCTAAACGTCTAATACTAATACTATAATACATGCTACTGCCCTTGTGATTTTTGTAGATGTCTGCTTCTGGTACTTCAGAGGTTGCAAGTTCCAAACTTAAGAGAAAATCAGATGACATGGCTTGGGAATTTGTTGTGCTGATTGATCCATATGATCTGCAAAGAGTCAAGTGCATTCTTTGTGGAAAGGAGATGTCAGGTGGGGTGACTAGGATGAAGCAACACATAGCTGGTATCAAAGGGGAAATAAAAAGTTGTATGCAAGCCACACCAGAACAAAAAGCTCGATGTAGGGCTGCACATGAGGCACCAAAGAAGAGGAAGAGGGAAAAGCAAAAACAAGAAGAAGTAAGAGCTTTGGGGATGATAGAGGCCAATGACAATGAGATGATCAACAAGAGCTCAATGAAGTTGGCAACGGTGATCCGAAGAAGTGGCCTATGGATCAATATCTTGCTCCAATCGACCCTTCAATCCCGTTGAACACGATAAATTTTAGCGGAATATTAATGATAGTGTCGATAAGGAGAGAAGCTACCAAGTAGGACAATATCAGGCTAGATGGTTGTACAAGAAGAATGTGCCCTTTAATGCTATAAATGATGATGACTTCAAACAATTTTGTGAGGCTCTTGGTCGTTATGGTCCTAACTGGAAGCAACCTTCACAATATATGATTAGAGAGAAGATGTTGTTGCAAGAGGTGGAAAGGAATAAGGGTTTGTTGAAGCCACATGAAGTTGAGAGGGTGGATATCGGGTGCTCTATCATGACCGATGCTTGGACAGACAAGAAAAAGAGGAGCATCATGAACTTGTGTGTGCATTGCAAGTTGGGGACAGTCTTTTTGGGATCAAAGGAGGCATCAGCAGATGCATAGACAAGTCTATACATCTTCAATTATGTGGATGAGTGCATTGAGAAAATTGGTACTAATCTCAACCTTTTAATTTCTCTCATTCATTGCTTTTCAAGTTTTCATCATGTGGTTCAATAGTTGTATGCTGATTATTTTGTTTTGCAATGATGTTTTGTAGGGGCTGATAATGTGGTGCAAATAGTCATTGATAACGCATCAAACAACATGGGATCTGAGGGAGTCCTGGATTAGGGGTGTCCGGATGGCCGGACTATACCTTCAGCCGGACTCCCGGACTATGAAGATACAAGATTGAAGACTTCGTCCCGTGTCTGGAAGGGACTTTCCTTGGCGTGGAAGGCAAGCTTGGCGATACGGATATGTAGATCTCCTACCATTGTAACCGACTTTGTGTAACCCTAACCCTCTCCGATGTCTATATAAACCGGAGGGTTTTAGTCCGTAGGACAACATACACAACATTCATACCATAGGCTAGCTTCTAGGGTTTAGCCTCTCCGATCTCGTGGTATATCTACTCTTGTACTACTCATATCATCAATATTAATCAAGCAGGAGATAGGGTTTTACCTCCATTAAGAGGGCCCGAACCTGGGTAAAACTTCGTGTCCCTTGCCTCCTGTTACCATCCGGCCTAGACGCACAGTTCGGGACCCCCTACCCGAGATCCGCCGGTTTTGACACCGACATTGGTGCTTTCATTGAGAGTTCCTTTGTGTCGTCACCGTTAGGCTTGATGGCTCTTACGATCATCAATAGCGATGCAGTCCAGGGTGAGACCTTCCGCCCCGGACAGATCTTCGTCTTCGGCGTCTTCGCACTACGGGCCAATTCCCTTGGCCATCTGGAGCAGATCGAAAGCTATGCCCCTGGCCGTCAGGTCAGATTTGGAAGTTTAAACTACACGGCTGACATCCGCGGGAACTTGATCTTCAACGGATTCGAGCCACTGTCGAGCGCGCCGCACTGTCACGATGAGCATGATCTAGCTCCGCCGTCGAACAGTGCCCGAGGGGCCACACCCGCATCGGCTTCGACCCTTAATTCAGAGCCAACTGCGCTGATCGAGGATGGGTAGTTGGACACCGCCTCGGGGGCTGCAATCCCAATGGTGATCGAGCCGAACACCAGCCCCGCACTCCGCGAGACTCGTGACTCCAAGGAGACGGACTCCTCTCCGAACTCCGAACCCTCCGCACCCCTGCCGATCGAATCCGATTGGGCGCCGATCATGGAGTTTACTGCCGTGGACATCTTTCAGCACTCGCCTTTCGGCGAAATTCTGAAGACACTAAAGTCTCTCTCTTTATCAGGAGAGCCCTGGCTGGACTACGGTCAGCAAGGTTGGGATACGGACGATGAAGAAATTCAAAGCCCACTCACCACCCACTTTGTAGCCACTATCGACGATTTAACCAACATGCTCGACTTCGACTCCGAAGACATTGACGGTATGGACGCCGATGCAGGAGACGATGAAGAACCAGCGCCTATTGGGCCCTGGAAAGCCACCTCGTCATATGACATATACATGGTGGACACCCCAAAAGAAGGAGATGGCGATGGAACAGCAGAGGATGACCCCTCCAAGAAACAGCCTAAGCGCCGGTGTCAGCGGCGCCGCTCAAAATCCCGTCAAAGCAAATACAGCGATTCCAGCACGGGAGATAATAATACTCCGGAGAGTGCCGAAGAAAACCCCCTCCAGCAAGATCCAACACAGGATGATGAAGAAGCTAGCCCTCATGAGAGAGCGGCAGACAGAGAGGTCGAGGATGATAATTATATACCTCCCTCCGAAGACGAGGCAAGCCTCGACGATGACGAATTCGTCGTGCCAGAGGATCCCGTCGATCAAGAGCGTTTTCAATGCAGGCTTATGGCCACAACAAGAAGCCTCAAGAAAAAACAGCAATGGCTTAGAGCTGATCAAGATTTGCTAGTCGACAGATGGACTGAAGTCCTTGCGGCCAAAGAGCATAAACTCGAACGCCCCTCCGAGAGCTACCCAAAGCGCAGGTTGCTACCCTAATTAGAGGAGGAAGCACTTAAACCTACATCACCAGCACTTGATACGGCCGACCGGCCACCTCGTGGCCGCGACAGAGAGGCCTCTCGGCCCTCCACTCAAGCCGCACCCCATACCAAGGCACGGGAAAATGCGCCAGGCCTGCGAGATATGTTGGAGGACAAGGCAAGGCAAACAAGATCGATCTACGGATCGCGTGGGCGCCCCACGACTCGAGACGATAACCGTCACGCCGGACACAAATCCGGTAGGGCCGAACACAGTAGACAAAGCTCATTGGAGCTACGTCGTGATATAGCCCAGTACAGAGGCGCCGCACACCCACTATGCTTCATAGACGAAGTAATGGATCATCAAATCCCCGAGGGTTTCAAACCCGTAAACATCGAATCATATGATGGCACAATGGATCCTGCGGTATGGATCGAGGATTATCTCCTTCATATCCACATTGCCCGCGGCGATGATCTCCACGCCATTAAATACCTCCCACTCAAGCTTAAAGGACCAGCTCGACATTATTTTAACAACTTGCCAGCAGGATCAATCAGTTGTTGGGAGGACCTGGAAGCCGCATTCCTCGACAATTTCCAGGGCACTTATGTGCGACCACCAGAGCCAATGACCTAAGCCACGTAATTCAGCAGCCAGAGGAATCGGCCAGGCAATTCTGGACACGGTTCCTAACAAAGAAAAATCAAATAGTGGACTGTCCGGACACAGAGGCCCTAGCAGCCTTCAAGCACAATATCCGTGACGAGTGGCTTGCCCGGCACCTTGGACAGGAAAAGCCGAAATCTATGGCAGCACTCACGACACTCATGACCCGCTTTTGCGTGGGAGAAGACAGCTGGCTTGCTCGTAGCAACAATATGACCAAGAACCCTGGTAATTCGGATACCAGGGACAGTAGTGGCAGGTCGCATCGCAACAAGCAGAAGCGCAGCATTAACGGCAACAATGTTGAGGATACGGCAGTTAATGCCGGATTCAGAGGCTATAAATCCGGTCAGTGCAAAAATCCATTCAAAAGAAATCCTAGGGTCCCGTCCAGTTTGGACCGAATACTCGACCGCTTGTGCCAGATACATGGCACCCCCGAAAAGCCGGCCAATCACACCAAGAGGGATTGTTGGGTGTTCAAGCAGGCAGGCAAGTTAAATGCCGAAAATAAAGACAAGGGGCTGCATAGCGATGATGACGAAGAGCCCCGACCGCCGAACAACAATGGACAGAAGGGTTTTCCCCCACAAGTGCGGATGGTGAACATGATATATGCAACCCACATCCCCAAGAGGGAGCGGAAGCGCGCGTTAAGGGACGTATACGCGGTAGAGCCAGTCGCCCCAAAGTTCAACCCATGGTCCTCCTGCCCAATCACTTTTGATCGAAGGGACCATCCCACTAGCACCCGTCATGGCGGATTTGCCGCATTGGTTCTAGACCCAATTATTGACGGATTTCATCTCACTAGAGTCCTTACGGACGACGGCAGCAGCCTGAACCTGCTTTACCAGGATACAATGCGGAAAATGGGCATAGATCCCTCGAGGATTAAGCCCACCAAAACGACCTTCAAAGGCGTAATACCAGGTGTAGAGGCCAACTGTACAGTCTCAGTCACACTTGAAGTAGTCTTCAGATCTCCGGATAATTTCCGAAGCGAGGAGTTAATCTTCGACATAGTCCCATTCCGCAGTGGCTATCACACACTGCTCGGGCGAACCGCATTCGCCAACTTGAATGCGGTACCGCACTACGCATACCTTAAGCTCAAGATGCCAGGCCCTCGAGGAGTAATTACGGTCAATGGAAACACCGAACGCTCCCTCCGAAGGGAGGAGCACACGGCGGCCCTTGCAGCGGAAGTACAAAGTAGCCTCTCCAGGCAGTTCTCCAGTCCGGTCATTAAACGTCCGGACACCGTCAAGCGTGCCCAGAGTAACCTACAACAAGACCGCCTGGCATGTTCCGAGCAGGCATAGCAATGCGTCCCCAACCCCAGCCCTCGCAAAAATGTGACACCAGTGCTTCGCGTACATAACTACGCTTTAGAAATACCATGGGTACAGGGGGAGGGGCACCATCTCGGCACGCCCGAAATACGGCTTAAACCGCACCAGGGGCTGCCAAATTTTTAATTTTCTCTTACTTTCAGGACTCCATTCTTCGGAAGGCCTGTTCGACAGTTCAATTGCCGCACTAATGATGCAAGAACCAGGGAAGCAGACAAGCCACGCCGCATTACAGAACTCCCAGGTGGTCTCTATCACGAGCAGTATACCTGTTTCGCATACCATTTCGCAGCCTGCCCCTGGAGCGGACATGTTAAATAGTCCAACCTTTTGCTTATCGCATTATTTGTATCGTTCTGCTTTGATCGCAGCCCTTTTTAATAAACAATGCATAGCTTTTGTCTATTTTTGCATTTACTCTTTTTTTACAAATATATGTTCCTTAACGACATGTTGCACCCGTACACTTTGGTACGGCCAAAATACTCCAGGGGCTTTAGTACCCCTCAATATGGTGTGAGAAGTCCGAACACTTTAACAAGTGCGACACCCCGAACTTATAGCATTATATGCATCGGCTCCGAATCATGTCTTGGGTCAATAGTTGGGTTTGCCCGGCTCCTATGTTTTGGTGCCTTACGTTCCGCTATATCGGCTAAGGTAGCACTAGGAGAACTACTGCGATTGTGCCCCAGTTGAGCTGGGTCGAGCACCTTAGTAGAGAAAGCTAAAACTAACTGTCATGATGAAGCGAGAGCTGGTCGCTGTTCGAGAGGTTTTTCGAGTCCCTAAAGACTTATGCTCCTTAGAGCGAGGAGTCGGCTCTGTCCGGCCAAGGCGTGGATAGCGCCCCGAACTCGGTCTTCCGAATACCAGGGGCTTCGCCGAAATTTAAAATTATAGAATTTTATGGCTAAGTGAGAGTGTTCAAGCATTATAGTCCGATTGCCTTGTTCGTTGTGCTGAGCGCCTCCCTCGAAGGACCCAAACATGGGAAAAAGAGCGCTCAGGTTTATCCCCGAACACCCCAGCACTAGCGGCACGGGGGCACAAGCCGACGACTCGCCATCTCTCAGAATTGATAAACAGCCGCACAGAAGGTAATATTTTAAATTCCAACAGCATTGCTTAGCGCATATGAACAAGTTTTCAGTGCACAGGACAAAACGAGCGAGTTTTACTCGAAAATTACATCCCTGGAACATTCATCCGCCATAAGGCGGGCACCCTTCAGAACATCCTTATAATAATTCTCGGGCTTGCGATGCTCTTTCCCCGGTGGTGGCCCGTCCTTCACAAGCTTCTCAGCATCCAGCTTGTCCCAGTGCACCTTAGCATGGGCAATGGCCCTACGGGCACCTTCAATGCAGACGGAGCGCTTGATGACTTCGAGCCTTGGACAGGCCCCACCAGCCGCCGCACTAGCCCGAAATAGCTCCCAGGCAGAGCCTCTCCAGGCCACAGCCAAACTATGAGGCCCTTCATGGCCTGTTCGGCCGCCTTGTGGAGCTCGACCAGTTGCTTCAGCTAGTCGCTCAGGGGCACGGGGTGTCCGGCCTCAGCATACTGAGACCAGAACACCTTCTCTGTCGAGCTGCCCTCCTTGGCTCGATAGAATGCGGTGGCATCGGACATGCTACGGGGAAGATCTGCGAATGCTCCTGGAGAGCTCCGGATTCGGGTAAGTAACAAGTAACTTACGTTTATGTGTTTGCTTTGCATAAAGAATGCCTTACCCGCCGCTATCTTTTTCACCGCATCCAACTCCTGGAGGGTCTTCTGGGATTCGGCCTTGGCAGACTTGGCATTTTCAATAGCCACCGCGACCTCGGACGCTCGCGTCTTTGACTCACGCTCCAAACTCTCATGTTTTTTCATGAGAGCCTGGAGCTCTTGCTGCACCTTGTCAACCTGGGCCTCATACTTCTCCCGCTCGGTGCGCTCCGCGGCCGCCCTCTTCTCGGCCTCGGACATCGCTTGCTTAAGGGTCGCCACCTCAAACGTGGCCCCTACAATAGCCACGATAATCCCGTCATTTCTTGCAATTGCACTTTTTTATATATATATTTAAACAAGGTATTTCTTACCTTCCTTGTCCTCGAGCTGCTTCTTGGCACGCCCGAGCTCTTGCTCGGACTGCTCAAGGTTCTGCTTTAGCGTGTCCACTTCCGCAGTCAGTGCGGCGGACGCCAGCAGAGAAGCCTGCATACGCATATTGACTCCTGCGGATTTTATTTGATCCTCTATTCGGCTTTTCTTCCCGAACGCCAAACAGAGCATCAGGGGATACTGCCTATGCGGTAATATTATTTACACATTCTTTACTTACCTCAAAGCCTGTTAAAAGGCTAGCACAAGCTTCAGTCAGTCCGTTCTTGGCGGACTGAACCTTCTGGACCACCGCACTCATAATGGTGCGGTGCTCCTCGTCGATGGAGGCGCCTTTGAGCGCCTCCAACAGATTGTCTGGCGCCTCCGGTTGGACGGGGGTCACCGACACGGTGGGCTTGCTCCTCTTGGAAGGAGGTCGCCCGCCGGACTCTGGAACCTTTGAAGGTTCCGGAGCGGTGTCCGGCCTAGAGCCGGACTTGGAGCCCTGGGGGTTTTATCCCCTTTGCGCCTAGAGTCCGGGAGGTTGCCTTGCGGCGCCTCCAGGACCACCTCCTCCTAGCTTGGAACCCGTTTGGACAGCAGCTCGGCGTCGACCGTAGGGTGGGGGGAGGTAGCGGGCGGAAGTGAATTCACGTCCGACGAATCCAGGGAGCCGCTCGACGACTCGTCGAGCCCTGCCTTGGGGGGTTTGCATAATCATATTCGACATAAGGGAAAGATGTGCAATAAAGGAATACTATGAATTACTCTGGTATCCGGATACTTACGATTTCGCCAGGGGCTTGGCCCTGAGTGGCCACTCCTCTTCGCCGTCGTCGGCGTTGGTGGAGTAGTCCGGAGGAAGGGTTTTCCCCTTCTTGGACCATTCGGCCTCCCCAGTGTGGGCGGCCTTCCTTTTCTTCTCTTCCCCCGCTGGAGGGGGAGAGGTCTCTTCTTCCTCCTCCTCGTCTTCACGGGAGGAATGCGCCTTGGAACCGTCGGATGATGAACCCGACACCTCCGGGCGTCGGGCACTTTTTCGAGTCCCCGTGGCCTTCTTCGTGGCCTTCTTCTCTGGCACCGCATAGGGTGCCCGAACCAGCAGCTTCGCCAAGCGGGCATCTGCTGGGTCTTCGGGCAATGGAGTCGGACAGTCGATCTGTCCGGACTTCGCCTGCCAATCCTGTGAAAGGTATGGGAGCTTAGATCCCGCATAGAGTTAAACTATGAAAAACTAATACCCTGTAAAAAGGTACAAACAACTTACCGCATTAGCATGACGCTGCGTGCTGAATCCACGATCCTCGGTAGCGGATGCGGGAGCCTTGGCGCCCTTGAAAAGCACCTTCCAGGCATCTTCGTACGTCGTGTCGAAGAGCCTGCTCAGAGTTCGGTGTTGCGCCGGGTTGAACTCCCACAGATTGAAGGCCCGTTGTTTACACGGGAGGATCCGGCAGATGAGCATAACCTGGACTACGTTGACAAGCTTGAGTTGCTTGTCCGCTAGGGTTTGGACGCATGTTTGCAGTCCAATCACCTCTCCTTTGCTGCCCCACGACAGGCCCGTCTCTTTCCAGGACGTGAGCTGCGTTGGGGGTCCGGACCGAAACTCGGGGCCTGCGACCCACTTAGGGTCGCGCGGCTTGGTGATGTAAAACCACCCCGATTGCCACCCCTTCAGGGTCTCCACAAAGGAGCCCTCGAGCCATAAGACGTTGGGCATCTTGCCCACCATGGCGCCTCCGCACTCCGCCTGGTTGCCGCGCACCACCTTCGGCTTGACATTGAAAGTCTTGAGCCATAGGCCAAAATGAGGGTGGATGCGGAGGAAAGCCTCACACACGACGATGAACGCCGAGATGTTGAGGATGAAGTTCGGGGCCAGATCATGGAAATCCAGGCTGTAGTAGAACATGAGTCCCCGGACGAATGGGTGGATAGGAAAGCCCAGTCCGCGGAGGAAGTGGGGAAGGAACACTACCCTCTCATGGGGCCCTGGGGTGGGGAGGAGCTGCCCCTCTTCGGGAAGCCGGTACGCGATGTCGTTAGACAAGTATCCGGCCTTCCTCAGTTTTTTGATGTGTCCCTCCATGACGGAGGAGACCATCCACTTGCCTCCCGCTCCGGACATGGCTGGAGAAGGTTGAGGTGGGGAGTGCGGACTTGGGCGCTGGAGCTCGAGTGTGCGAAAACGGATAGGAAAAGGAGGAAGAAGGCGTAGGTGAAAAGGTGGATCCTTATCCCCTTATATGGGTGGACGCAACTACGTGTCCCCACCAGCCTGGTAAAACTTGCTTATCTCCAAGCGCCGTAATCAATGGCGCGGTTGGGTTACCCATGCCCGTATTGATGAGAATCTAGGAATAAGGGGACACAATCTCTGCTTTAACAAGACGTGCCAAGGAAACCGCCTCGCATGACACGCCGAGGTGGGATAATAAAACGATTCGAATAAAGGCTTGGCCGTGGTGTTGTCGCACTACGGAATACGTCAGCAGATTAGATTTGTGTAAATATTATTCTTTCTGTGGCAATATGTGGAAATTTATTTTGCAGAGCTGGACACTATCTTTGTGTTCAAAATCTTCTATGAAGTACTTGGAGGAGGAACCCGCCTTGCAATGCCGAAGACAATCTGCGCGCCGGACTCGTCGTCATTGAAGCCTGGTTCAGGGGCTACTGAGGGAGTCCTGGATTAGGGGGTGTCCGGATGGCCGGACTATACCTTCAGCCGGACTCCCGGACTATGAAGATACAAGATTGAAGACTTCGTCCCGTGTCCGGAAGGGACTTTCCTTGGCGTGGAAGGCGATACGGATATGTAGATCTCCTACCATTGTAACCGACTTTGTGTAACCCTAACCCTCTCTGGTGTCTATATAAACCGGAGGGTTTTAGTTTGTAGGACAACATACACAACATTCATACCATAGGCTAGCTTCTAGGGTTTAGCCTCTCCGATCTCGTCGTAGATCTACTCTTGTACTACTCATATCATCAATATTAATCAAGCAGGACGTAGGGTTTTACCTCCATCAAGAGGGCCCGAACCTGGATAAAACTTCGTGTCCCTTGCCTCCTGTTACCATCCGGCCTAGACGCACAGTTCGGGACCCCCTACCCGAGATCCGCCGGTTTTGACACCGACAGGATCAAAGACAATGTTGAAAAGTAAAAGGCCCAAGATATTTTGGACCTCATGTGCAACTCGCACGATCAACTTGGTGGTAGAAGCAATTGCAAAGTTGGAGCGGTTTGCTCTTGCAATAACCAAAGCCAAGGAGATGGCATGTTTCCTTTATGCACATCATACGACATTGGCATTGATGGGACATCATACAAAAAAGAGAGACATTGTTAGGCCGGGAGTAACTAGATTTGCTTCGGCATTTCTTACCTTGCAAAGTCTTGTTGCTAAGAGGAAGCAACTAAAGGATATGTGTTGTAGTGAGACTTGGGAAAATTGCCAGCACACAAGAACAAAGAAAGGGAAGGTGGATCATGCCACAATAATGAGTTGGGCATTTGGGAAAAATATCTCTCTTCGCATCAAGGTATGGGTAGATGAACTACAAATTCTGTCTTGTTTCATGATGCCACAATAGTTAAATACTAATGTTGTGCTTGCCTATGTTTTATGTTGGAATGCAAGGTTTTCTAGCCATTGGTGAACTTACTTTGGTTGGATGATAGTGATGGACAGTCCATGGCCTCTATGTATGGACAAATAATAGAAACAAAGAAGGCAATAATGCTTGCAGTTGAAAGTTCAGAGAAGGATTACAAGTTGATCACAACAGCCATGGAGAGCAAGATGAATGGGAGGCTAAATACCAGATTGCACATGGCAGCGTATGTCTTGAATCCTTATTATAGCTATGCTACTACAAGCATCTTTACTGATGTTGAAGTCATGTCCAGGTTGATGGAAGTTATTGAACAATTTTATCATGATGATGATGACAAGTAGAATAAAGCACTTAATACGGACTTGCCCAAGTTTAAGAAGAAGGAAGGCATGTTTGGAAAGGTGGCTTCCACAAAATCCATTACCAATGAAAAATACAATGCCAGTAAGCTTGTTCTCAATGATAATTTTGCCATATTGCATTTCTGAAAGTTTTGGACTGGTGCATTATAGTTTCAATTTTCTATAAATGTAGGGGAGTGGTGGGCAACTTATGGACTACAAACTCCTACATTGATGTACATGGCTTTGAGGATACTCAACTTGACCACATGTTCATCAGGATGTGAAAGAAATTGAAGCGTTTTTGAATAAGTAATTCTCAACTTGCAAAAACTCAAACTCGATCCTTACTTTGTTTTTGACAAGATGTGAATCTCTAAGCTTCACTTTGCAATTTGTAGGTAGATGCAAAGAGGATAAATAAACTAGATGTGCGTTGTAGGGATGATCTAGTTTATATTCAATTCAATGGAAGAATGCTAGACACGAGAAAGCAGTAATCATCATCTTATGATGTCCTCCTTCGTGAAGATGCTTCCACAGGCCAAGATTGGATATGTGAAGAATCTTACATTGATGATGAGATGGGGGCAACCGAAGATGATAGTGCAATGGAGCCTCTTAGAAGTCTAAGGGTGAGAGAACTACATGAAGTGGAAGAGTTCGTTTCTGATGATGAATCTGACACTGTGCCTATCAATGAGGATGAGTGTCGGTGTCAAAACCGGCGGATCACGGGTAGGCGGTCCCGAACTGTGCGTCTAAGGCGGATGGTAACAGGAGGCAGGGGACACGAAGTTTACCCAGGTTCGGGCCCTCTTGATGGAGGTAGTACCCTACGTCCTGCTTGATTGTTCTTGATGATATGAGTATTACAAGAGTTTCTCTACCACGAGATCATAGAGGCTAAACCCTAGAAGCTATCCTATGGTATGATTGTTGTTGTCCTATGGACTAAACCCTTCGGTTTATATAGACACCGGAGGGGGCTAGGGTTACACAGAGTCGGTTACAAGGGAGGAGATCTACATATCCGTATTGCCTAGCTTGCCTTCCACGCCAAGGAGAGTCCCATCTGGACACGAGACGAAGTCTTCAATCTTGTATCTTCATAGTCCAACAGTCCGGCCAAAGGATATAGTCCGGCTGTCCGGAGACCCCCTAATCCAGGACTCCCTTAGTAGCCCCTGAACCAGACTTCAATGACGATGAGTCCGGCGCGCAATATTGTCTTCGGCATTGCAAGGCGGGTTCCTCCTCCGAATACTCCATGGAAGATTTTGAACACAAGGATATTGTCCGGCTCTGCAAAACAAGTTGCACATACCACCGTAGAGAGAATAATATTTTCACAAATCTAATCTGCTGACATGTTTTGACAGGACGACATCACGCCATGGCCCGGTCATTATTTGAACCGTTTTCCTCAACCAGCACCGCACATATCGCGAGGCGGTTTTCTTGACACGTCTTGTCAAAGCAGAGATCATGTCCTCCTTACTACGGGATTCTCATCAATACGGACGTGGGTAACCCAACCGCACCATCAATTATGGTGCTTGGGGAATAAGCGATTTTACCAGGCAAGTGGGGAGGCGCATCGCCTCTTCCGCCCTTATAAAGGGATTAGGATTCACTCTTTTCACCCACGCCTTCTTCCTCCTTGCTTACCCACTCTCGCACACTCAAGCTCCAGCGCCCAAGTTCGCGTCTTTCTTCTCAAACCACTCCAAGCATGTCCGGAGCAGGAGGCAAGTGGATGGTCTCCTCCGTCACGGAGGAGAACATCACAAAGTTACGGGAAGCCGGATATTTGGCCGCGGATATCGCGCACCGGCTGCCAGATGCAGGGCAGATCATCCCTACGCCCGAACCCCATGAGAGGGTAGTTTTTCTTACCCACTTCGTCCGCAGACCGAGATTTCCCCTCCACCCGTTTGTCCGTGGGCTCATGTTCTACTACGGGCTGGATTTTCATGATCTGGCCCCCAATTTCATACTCAACATCTCGGCGTTTATCGTTGTGTGCGAGGCCTTCCTCCGCATCAAGCCCCATTTCAGCCTGTGGCTGAAGACCTTCAATGTCAAACCGAAGGTGGTGGTCGGCCAGCAAGCAGAGTGCGGAGGCGCCATGGTGGGCAAGATGCCTAACGTCACCTGGCTTGAAGGCTCCTATGTGGAGAACATAAAGGGGTGGCAATCGGGGTGGTTCTACATCACCGAGCCGCGCGGCACCAACTGGTTGGCGGCCCCCAAATGTAGATCCGGAATCCCCACGCGGCTCACTTCCTGGAAAGAGAAGGGCCTGTCATGGGGTTCTTCGGTAGAGCTGACCGGACTCCAGACCTGCATCCGGAACATGATGAGCAAGAAAATCAAGCTCGTCAATGTCGTCCAGGTCATGCTCTTCTGCCAGATTCTCCCGTGTCAACGACGGGCATTCAATTTGTGGGAGTTCGACCCGGCCAAGCACCAGACACTGCGAGGGCTCTACGACACGACGCACAAGGACGTCTGGAGGGTGCTGTTCAAGGGCGCCGAGGTACCTCCTTCCCTCACCGAGGACCGAGGACTCAGCGCAAACCGCCATGCCAATTCGGTAAGTTTCGATATCTCACAGGGTATTTATTTGCCCCAGTTGAATCATGTGCGGGATCTAAGCTTCCATGTCATTAACAGGACTGGATAAAGACAATGGAGGAGCTCAATTGCCCAACCCCCCTGCCTGAAGATCCTGCAGATGCTTTCCTGAAAATGAGGAGGAGGAGGAGTAAAGTTCTAAAGGAAATATTCCCTAGAGGCAATAATAAAGTTATTATTTATTTCCTTATATCATGATAAATGTTTATTATTCATGCTAAAATTGTATTAACCGGAAACATAATACATGTGAGAATACATAGACAAACAGAGTGTCACTAGTATGCCTCTACTTGACTAGCTCGTTGATCAAAGATGGTTATGTTTCCTAACCATAGACATGAGTTTTCATTTGATTAACGAGATCACATCATTAGGAGAATGATGTGATTGACTTGACCCGTTCCGTTAGCTTAGCACTTGATCGTTTAGTTTGTTGCTATTGCTTTCTTCATGACTTATACATGTTCCTATGACTATGAGATTATGCAACTCCCGTTTACCAGAGGAACACTTTGTGTGCTACCAAACGTCACAACGTAAATGGGTGATTATAAAGGTGCTCTACAGGTGTCTCCGAAGGTACTTGTTGGGTTGGCGTATTTCGAGATTAGGATTTGTCACTCCGATTGTCGAAGAGGTATCTCTGGCCCACTCGGTAATGCACATCACTTAAAGCCTTGCAAGCATTGCAACTAATGAGTTAGTTGTGGAATGATGTATTACGGAACGAGTAAAGAGACTTGCTGGTAACGAGATTGAACTAGTTGTTGAGATACCGACGATCGAATCTCGGGCAAGTAACATACCGATGACAAAGGGAACAACGTATGTTGTTATGCGGTTTGGCCGATAAAGATCTTCGTAGAATATGTAGGAGCCAATATGAGCATCCAGGTTCCGCTATTGGTTATTGACCGGAGATGTGTCTCTGTCATGTCTACATAGTTCTCGAACCCGTAGGGTCCGCACGCTTAAAGTTCAGTGACGATCGTAATTAGAGTTTTTGTGTTTTGATGTACCAAAGGTTGTTCGGAGTCCCGGATGTGATCACTGACATGACGAGGAGTCTCAAAATGGTCGAGACATAAAGATTGATATATTGGAGGCCTATATTTGGATATCGGAATCGTTCCGGGTGAAATCGGTATTTTACCGGAGTACCGGGGGTTACCGGAACCCCCTCGGGGGGTTAATGGGCCTACATGGGCCCTAAGGGAGAAGAGGAGGTCCATCTAGGGCAGGCCGCGTGCCCCCTCCCCCTAGTACGAATAGGACAAGGAAGGGGGGCGGCGTCCCCCTTTCCTCTTTCCCCCTTCCCCTTTCCTTCTCCAACAAGGCAAGAGGGGGGAGTCCTACTCCCGATGGGAGTAGGACTCCTCCAGGCGCACCCCTAGGGGCCGACTGCACCTCCCCCCTCCCTCCTTTATATACGGGGGCAGGGGGCACCCCATGACACACAAGTTGATCTTCATGATCGTTCCTTAGCCGTGTGCGGTGCCCCCTTCCACTATATTCCACCTCGGTCATATCGTAGCGGTGCTTAGGCGAAGCCCTGTGTCGGTAGAACATCATCACCGTCATCACGCCGTCGTGCTGACGAAACTCTCCCTCAACACTCTGCTGGATTGGAGCTCGAGGGACGTCACCGAGTTGAACGTGTGCAGAACTCAGAGGTACTGTACGTTCGGTACTTGAATCAGTCGGATCGGGAAGATGTACGACTACTTCCTCTATGTTGTGTCAACGCTTCCGCTGCCGGTCTACGAGGGTATGTAGACAACACTCTCCCCTCTCGTTGCTATGCATCACCATGATCTTGCGTGTTCGTAGGAATTTTTTTGAAATTACTACGTTCCCCAACAGTGGCATCCGAGCTAGGTTTTATGCGTAGATGCCATATGCACGAGTAGAACAAAAGTGAGTTGTGGGCGATATAAGTCATACTGCTTACCAGCATGTCGTACTTTGGTTCGGCGGTATTGTTGGATGAAGCGGCCCGGACCGACATTACGCGTACGCTTACGCGAGACTGGTTTCACCACCGTGCTTTGCACACAGGTGGCTGGCGGGTGTCAGTTTCTCCAACTTTAGTTGAAACGAGTGTGGCTATGCCCGGTCCTTGCGAAGGTTAAAACAACACCAACTTTACTAACTATCGTTGTGGTTTTGATGCGTAGGTAAGAACGGTTCTTGCTAAGCCCGTAGCAGCCACGTAAAACTTGCAACAACAAAGTAGAGGACGTCTAACTTGTTTTTGCAGGGCATGTTGTGATGTGATATGGTCAAGACATGATGCTAAATTTTATTGTATGAGATGATCATGTTTTGTAACCGAGTTATCGGCAACTGGCAGGAGCCATATGGTTGTCGCTTTATTGTATGCAATGCAATCGCCCTGTAATGATTTACTTTATCGCTAAGCTGTAGCGATAGTCGTGGAAGCATAAGATTGGCGAGACGACAACGATGCTACGATGGAGATCAAGGTGTCGTGCCGGTCACGATGGTGATCATGATGGTGCTTCGGAGATGGAGATCACAAGCACAAGATGAGGATGGCCATATCATATCACTTATATTGATTGCATGTGATGTTTATCTTTTATGTATCTTATCTTGCTTTTATTGACGGTAGCATTATAAGATGATCTCTCACTAAATTTCAAGATAAAAGTGTTCTCCCTAAGTATGCACAGTTGCCAAAGTTCGTCGTGCCCAGACACCACATGATGATCGGGTGTCATAAGCTCTACGTCCATCTACAACGGGTGCAAGCCAGTTTTGCACACGCAGAATACTCATGTTAAACTTGACGAGCCTAGCATATGCAGATATGGCCTCGGAACACTGAGACCGAATGGTCGAGCGTGAATCATATAGTAGATATGATCAACATAAGTGATGTTCACCATTGAAAGCTACTCCATTTCACGTGATGATCGGTTATGGTTTAGTTGATTTGGATCACGTGATCACTTAGAGGATTAGAGGGATGTGTATCTAAGTGGGAGTTCTTAAGTAATATGATTAATTGAACTTAAATTTATCATGACCTTAGTCCTGGTAGTATTAGCATATCTATGTTGTAGATCAATAGCTCGCGTTTAGATCCCCTGTTTTATTTTTGATATGTTCCTAGAGAAAATTAAGTTGAAAGATGTTAGTAGTAATGATGCGGATTGGATCCATGATCTGAGGATTATCCTCATTGCTGCACAGAAGAATTATGTCCTTATTGCACCGCTAGGTGATAGACCTATTGCAGAAGCAGATGCAGACATTATGAACGTTTGGCTAGCTCAATATGATGACTACTTGATAGTTTAGTGCACCATGCTTAAACGGCTTAGAATCGGGACTTCAAAGATGTTTTGAACGTCATGGACCATATGAGATGTTCCAGGAGTTGAAGTTAATATTTCAAGCAAATACCCGAGTTGAGAGATATGAAGTCTCCAACAAGTTCTATAGCTAAAAGATGGAGGAGAATAGCTCAAGCAGTGAGCATGTGCTTAGATTGTCTGGGTACTACAATCGCTTGAATCAAGTGGGAGTTAATCTTCCAGATAAGATAGTGATTGACAGAATTCTCTAGTCACCATCACCAAGTTAGTAGAACTTCGTGATGAACTATGATATGCAAGGGATAATGGAAACGATTCCCAAGCTCTTCGTAATGCTGAAATCAACGAAGGTAGAAATCAAGAAAAATATCAAGTGTTGATGGTAAACAAGACCACTAGTTTCAAGAAAAGGGCAAAGGGAAGAAGGGGAACTTCAAGAAGAACGGCAAGCAAGTTGCTGCTCAAGTGAAGAAGCCCAAGTCTGGTCCTAAGCCTAAGACTAAGTGCTTCTACTACAAAGGGACTAGTCACTGGAAGCGGAACTGCCCCAAGTATTTGGCGGATAAGAAGGATGGCAAAGAGAACAAAGGTATATTTGATATACGGATTATTGATGTGTATTTTACTAGTGTTCGTAGCAACCCCCCGGTATTTGATACTGGTTCAGTTGCTAAGAGTAGTAACTCAAAACGGGAGTTGCAGAATGAACAGAGACTAGTTAAGGGTGAAGTGGTGATGTGTGTTGGAAGTGGTTCCAAGATTGATATGATCATCATCGCACACTCCCTATACTTTCGGGATTAGTGTTGAACCTAAATAAGTGTTATTTGGTGTTTGCATTGAGCATGAATATGATTTGATCATGTTTATGGCAATACGGTTATTCATTTAAGTAAGAGAATAAATTGTTGTTCTGTTTACATATATGGTTACACACCCAATGAAAATGGTTCGTTGGATCTCGATCGTAGTGATACACATATTCATAATATTGAAACCAAAAGATGCAAAGTTAATAATGATAGTGCAACTTATTTGTGGCACTGCCGTTTAGGTCATATTGGTGTAAAGCGCATGAAGAAACTCCATGCTGATGGACTTTTGGAATTACTTGATTATGAATCTGTTGATGCTTGCGAACCATGCCTCATGGGCAAGATGACTAAGACTCCATTCTCCGGAACAATGCAGCAAGCAACAGATTTGTTGGAAATCATGCATACTGATGTATGTGGTTCGATGAATATTGAAGCTCGCGGCAGGTATCATTGTTTTCTGATCTTCATAGATGATTTGAGCATATATGAGTATATCTACTTGATGAAAGACAAGTCTGAAACATTTGAAAAGTTCAAAAGAATTTCAGAGTGAAGTGGAGAATCATCATAACAAAATAAAAGTTTCTACGATATGATTGCAAAAGTAAAATATTTGAGTTACGAGTTTGGCCTTCAGTTAAAACAATGTGAAATAGTTTCACTACTCACACCACCTGGAACACCACAGTGTAATGGTGTGTCCGTACGTTGTAACCGTGCTTTATTAGATATGGTGCGATCTATGACGTCTCTTACTGATTTACCGCTATCGTTTTGGGGTTATGCATTAGAGACAGCTACATTCACGTTAAATAGGGCACCATCTAAATCCATTGAGAGGACACCATATGAACTATGGTTTGGCAATAAACCTAAGCTGTCGTTTCTTAAAGTTTGAGGTTGCAATGCTTATGTGAAAAAGTTTCAACCTGATAAGCTCAAACCCAAATCGGAGAAGTGCGTCTTCATAGGATACCCAAAAGAAAATGTTGGGTACACCTTCTATCACAGATCTGAAGGCAAGATATTCATTGCTGAGAATGGATCCTTTCTAGAGAAGGAGTTTCTCTCGAAAGAAGTGAGTAGGAGGAAAGTAGAACTTGATGAGGTAATTTTACCTGCTCCCTTATTGGAAAGTAGTTCATCACAGAAATATGTTCCTGTGACTACTATACCAATTAGTGAGGAAGCTAATGATGATGATCATGTAACTTCAGATCAAGTTACTACCAAACCTTGTAGGTAAACCAGAGTGATATCCGCACCAGAGTGGTACGGCAATCCTGTTCTAGAGGTCATGTTACTTGACCATGACGAGCCCAGATTCCGCGAGATGGCTTGAGGCCATGAAATCTGAGATGAGATCCATGTATGAGAACAAAGTATGGACTTTGATTGACTTGCCCATTGATCGGCGAGCCATTGATATTAAATGGATCTTCAAGAGGAAGACATACGCTGATAGTAGTATCACTATCTACAAAACTAGAATTGTCGCAAAAAGGTTTTCGACAAGTTCAAGGTGTTGACTATGATGAGAGTTTCTCACTCGTATCTATGCTTAAGTCTGTCCGAATCATGTTAGCAATTGCTGCATTTTATGAAATCTGGCAAATGGATAAACAAAACTGCATTCCTTAATTGATTTATTAAAGAAGAGTTGTATATGATGCAACCAGAAGGTTTTGTCAATCCTAAAGGTACTAACAAAATATGCAAGCTCCAGCAATCCATCTATGGACTGGTGCAAGCATATGAGAGTTGGAATATACGCTTTGATAAGTTGATCAAAGCATATAGTTTTATACAGACTTGCGGTGAAGCCTGTATTTACAAGAAAGTGAGTGGGAGCACTACAGCATTTCTGATAAGTATATGTGAATGACATATTGTTGATCGGAGATAATGTAGAATTATTCTGCAAAGCATAAAGGAGTGTTTGAAAGGAGTTTTTCAAATAAAGACCTCGGTGAAGCTGCTTACATATTGAGCATCAAGATCTATAGAGATAGATCAAAGACGCTTGATAAGTTTTTCAATGAGTACATACCTTGACACGATTTTGAAGTAGTTCAAAATGGAACAGTCAAAGAAAGAGTTCTTGCATGTGTTACAAGGTGTGAAACTGTGTAAGACTCAAAGCCCGACCACGGCAAAAGATAGAAGGAGAATGAAAGTCATTCCCTATGCCTTGGCCATAGGTTCTATAAAATATGCCATGTCGTGTACCAAATCTATTGTATACCCTACACTGTTTTTGGCAAGGGAGTACAATAGTGATCTAGGAGTAGATCACTGGACAACGGTCAAAATTATCCTTAGTGGAATTAGGATATGTTTCTCGATTATGGAGGTGACAAAAAGGTTCGTCATAAAGGGTTACGTCGATGCAAATTTTGACACTGATCCAGATGACTCTAAATCTCAATCTGGATACATATTGAAAGTGGGAGCAATTAGCTAGAGTAGCTCCGTGCAGAGCATTGTTGACATAGAAATTTGCAAAATACTTACGGATCTGAATGTGGCAGACTCGTTGACTAAATTTCTCTCACAAGCAAAACATGATCACACCTGAGTACTCTTTGAGTGTTAATCACATAGCAATGTGAACTAGATTATTGACTCTAGTAAACCCTTTGGGTGTTGGTCACATGTCGATGTGAACTATGGGTGTTAATTACATGGTGATGTGAACTATTGGTATTAAATCACATGGCGATGTGAACTAGATTATTGACTCTAGTGCAAGTGGGAGACTGAAGGAAATATGCCCTAGAGGCAATAATAAAGTTATTATTTATTTCCTTATATCATGATAAATGTTTATTATTCATGCTAGAATTGTATTAACCGGAAACATAATACATGTGTGAATACATAGACAAACAGAGTGTCACTAGCATGCCTCTACTTGACTAGCTCGTTGATCAAAGATGGTTATGTTTCCTAACCATAGACATGAGTTGTCATTTGATTAACGGGATCACATCATTAGGAGGATGATGTGATTGACTTGACCCATTCCGTTAGCTTAGCACTTGATCGTTTAGTTTGTTGCTATTGCTTTCTTCATGACTTATACATGTTCCTATGACTATGAGATTATGCAACTCCCGTTTACCGGAGGAACACTTTGTGTGCTACCAAACGTCACAACGTAACTGGGTGATTATAAAGGTGCTCTATAGGTGTCTCAGAAGGTACTTGTTGGGTTGGCGTATTTCGAGATTAGGATTTGTCACTCCGATTGTCGGAGAGGTATCTCTGGGCCCACTCGGTAATGCACATCACTTAAAGCCTTGCAAGCATCGCAACTAATAAGTTAGTTGCGGAATGATGTATTACGGAATGAGTAAAGAGACTTGCCGGTAACATGATTGAACTAGGTATTGAGATACCGATGATCGAATCTCGGGCAAGTAACATACCGATGACAAAGGGAACAACGTATGTTGTTATGCGGTTTGACCGATAAAGATCTTCGTAGAATATGTAGGAGCCAATATGAGCATCCAGGTTCCGCTATTGGTTATTGACCGGAGACGTGTCTCGGTCATGTCTACATAGTTCTCGAACCCGTAGGGTCCGCACGCTTAAAGTTCAGTGGCGATCGTAATTAGGGTTTTTGTGTTTTGATGTACCGAAGGTTGTTCGGAGTCCCGGATGTGATCACGGACATGCCGGGGAGTCTTGAAATGGTCGAGACATAAAGATTGATATATTGGAAGCCTATATTTGAATATCGGAATCGTTCCAGGTGAAATCGGGATTTTACTAGAGTACCGGGGGGGTTACCGGAACCCCCCCCCCTTGGGGGGGGGGGGGTTAATGGGCCTACATGGGCCCTAAGGGAGAAGAGGAGGGCTGGCCAGGGCAGGCCGTGTGCCCCCTCCCCCCTAGTCCGAATAGGACAAGGAAGGGGGGCGGCGCCCCCCTTTCCTCTTTCCCCCTTCCCCTTTCCTTCTCCAACAAGGCAAGAGGGGGGAGTCCTACTCCCGGTGGGAGTAGGACTCCTCCAGGCGCACACCTAGGGGCCGGCTACACCTCCCCCTCCCTCCTTTATATACGAGGGCAGGGGGGCACCCCATGACACATAAGTTGATCTTTTTGATCGTTGCTTAGCCGTGTGCGGTGCCCCCTTCCACCATATTCCACCTCGGTCATATCATAGCGGTGCTTAGGCGAAGCCCTGTGTCGGTAGAACATCATCACCGTCATCACGCCGTCGTGGTGACGAAACTCTCCCTCAACACTTGGCTGGATCGGAGCTCGAGGGACGTCACCGAGTTGAACATGTGCAGAACTCGGAGGTACCGTACGTTCGGTACTTGGATCGGTCGGATCGGGAAGATGTACGACTACTTCCTCTACGTTGTGTCAACGCTTCCGTTGCCGGTCTACGAGGGTACATAGACAACACTCTCCCCTCTCGTTGCTATGCATCACCATGATCTTGCGTGTTCATAGGAAATTTTTTGAAATTACTACGTTCCCCAACAAGTTCTCCCCCCCCCAGCCGGGGGAAACAAGAAAAGGAAGGCCAACCCTACCGGGGAGGCCGAAGGGTCCAGGAAGGGAAGGACCCTCCCTCCAGACTGCTCCACGATGGCTGCCTACAGCGGCGATGAGTGGCTACCCAGGGTCAAGCCCCTGGCGAAGTCGTAAGTATCCGGACACCATAGTAATTCATGGTATGTTTTATTGCACTGCTTTTCCTCATCCCGAACATGATTATGCAGTCCGTCCCGAGATCATCTCGACGTACCTTCGTCGAGCGGTTCATTGGACTCGTCGGATATGAACAGCGGTTCTCTTCCGACCGCCTCCACCCCTCGCCCTATGGACAACGCCGAGGTGTTGTCTCAAAAGGCACCAAGCCAAGGGGAGGTAGTCCTAGGGGCGCGACGAGGTGACCTTCCGGACCCTTGGCGTAAAGGGAGCAGGACTCCGATGGGCTCCAGGTTCGGCCCCTAGCCGAACACTGCGTCGGAATCTTCGGTGGTTTCGGACTCCGGTGGGCGACCCCCCGTTAAGGGGGCAAGCCGCCCGTGCCGGTGTCCTCTGTCCATCCAAAGGCACCGGACAACTTGCTGGAAGCGCTTCGCGGCGCTTCCATCGACGAAGAGCACCGCACTATCATGAGTGCGGTGATCGAGAAAGTTCAGTCCGCCAAAAACGGAATGACCGAAGCTTGCGCCAGCCTCCTAAGAGGCTTTGAGGTAAGCAATCAAAATATAAGAAAATATTACCGCATAGATAGTAGCCGCTGATGCTCTGTTCGGCGTTCGAGTAGAAAGGCCGAATAGAGGAGCAAATGATGACTCAGGAGTTTAATCAGAATATATCTATGTGTATGTGCAGGCTTCACTGCTGGCCACTGCCGCACGTACTACGGAGGTCTCTGCACTAAAGCAGGACCTGGAGCGGTCCGAGAACGAGCTCGGCCTTACCAAGAGGCAGTTCGAGGAGAGAAAAGGTAAGCAATACCTTGTCTATATATAAAAAATAAGTTCAGGTGTAAAGTAATAGGATCATCATGAATTTGCCAGGGGCCACGACCGAAGTGGCGACCCTGAAGAAGGCGTTGTCCGAGGCCGAAGACAAAGCGGCCAAGGAGCACATTGAGCGGGAGAAGCAAGAAGCCCGAGTGGGCGAGGTGCAGCAAGAGCTCGAGGCTCTCGCCAAAAAACATGAGTCCTTGGAGCTTGACTCTAAGACGCGAGAGTCCGAGCTTGCGCAGGCGCTTGAAAGTGCCCGGAGCGCCAAGGCTGAAGCCCACAAGGCCCTCCAGGAGATTGATGCGGTGAAGAAGATAGCAGCAGGTAAGGCATTCATTATGCAAAGCAAGCATGTGGAGGAAACTTTCCTTTTACTTACCCGAGTTTGGAGCTCTCCAGGAGCGTTCGCAGATCTTCCCCGCAGTGTACTGGATGCCTCGGAGTTTTACCGAGCTCAGGAGGGGAGCTTGACGGAAAAGTTGTTCTGGTCTCAATATACTGGGACCGAACACCCAATGCCCTTGAGCGACCAGCTGAAGAAATTAGCCGAGCTTCACAAGGCGGCCGGACAGGCTATGAGGGGCCTTATAGTCCGGATGTGGCCTGGCGAGCCCCTGTCCGGCAGCTACTTCGGTCTGGTGAGGCGGCTTGTGGAGGTCTGCCCACGGCTTGAAGTCATAAAGCGGTCCATCTGCATCAAGGGTGCATGCAGGGCTTTTGCCCGGGCGAAGGTGCACTGGGCGAAGCTGGACACCGTGAAGCTGGTGAAGGAGGGGCCGCCGGAGGGTAAGGAGCATCGCTGCCCCGAGATGTATTATGGGAGTGTCCTGAAGGGTTCCCGCCTTGTGGCGGATGAATGTGCCAGGGATGTAATTTTTGAATAAACATGCTCATGTGATCCTGTAATATGAAACGAGTTCATTTGCGCCATGCGACGCTTTTTTAATTTAAAATATTACCTTCTATGCGTTCGTTTATAAAATCTGAGAGTTGGCCAGTCGTCGGCTTCTGCCCCCATGTAACTAGTACTGGCGTGTTCGGGATAAACCTGAGCACTCTTTACCCCAATTTTGGGTCCTTCAAGGGAGGTGTTCAGCGCAACGAACCAGGCAATCGGACTATAAGGCTTTATCACTCTCACTTAGCCATAGAAGTCTACAATTTTAAATTTTGGCAAAGCCCCTAGTATTCGGAAGGCCGAATTTGGGGTGCTATACATGCCTAAGCCGGACAAGGCCGACTCCTCGCCCAAAGCGGAAAAAGTCTTTAAGGACTTGAGACCTCTCGAACAGCGACCAGTCTCTCCCCTTATCATGACAGTCGGTTTTTGGCTTTCTCTACTGAGTTGCTCGTCCGGAAGAACCGGGACACAATCGCAGTAGTTCTCCTAGCGCTACCTTAGCCGATATAGCGGAATGTAAGGTACCAAAGCATGGGAGCCGGACAAACCCAACTATTGACCCAAGACATGATTCGGAGCTGATGCATATGATGCTATAAGTTCGGGGTGCCGCACTGTCGAAAGTGTTCGGACTTCTCGTGCCGTATTATGGGGTAAACAAAAGCCCCTGGCGTACTGACCGTACCCAAATGTACGGGTACAGATTGTCGTAAATGAACATATATAAAAAAGGATGAATAATGCAATGATAGACTAATGCTATGCATTGTTATTTAAATAATACGTCGAAGCGTATTGGTACAAGTGGTGCAATAAGCAAACAATAGGAATATTTGACATGGCCTATCCAAGGGCAAGCTGCGTATAGATAGTAGAAAGCGGGTATATGATTATTATTAGAGACCACCTGAGGGTTCCTGTGTACATCTTAGGTTCTTGCCTCCTTGGTTTTTCCTTCCTGTAGTGTGTCCGGCCATCGTACTGCCGGACAGGGCTTCCAGAGAGTTAGATCCTGAAAGAGAAAAAATGATAAAGGTATACAGCCCCTAGGGCGGTTAAGCCGCATTGCGGGACGTGCCCTGATCGTGCCCCCACCTATGTCCATCGTATTTTCAGTGCGTAATTATGTACGCGCGGCATGGATTTCGGTGCTTGACTGGGACTGGGACGGGGGCCGAATTGCTAGGCGAGCTCTGAACGTGCCAGGCGATCCTATTGCAGTTTACTCCAGACTCGCTTGAAGGTGTCCGGGGGCTGTATCGCCGAATTAGTGGTTTGCCTTAAAAGGCTGCTTTGTGCTTCTGCTGCGAGGGCTGCAGTGTGCTTGAAAGTGCAACTATCCCTAGGTGGTTTTGGTATTTCATAACAACATATAGCTCATTTAGCTAATGCTATTCCAAGATGATTATTTCAGGAAAGCTCAATGATTGGCATGGCATGGATGTGAAAGTGGAACCCTCAAAATGCTAAGGACAAAGGGTTGGCTCAAGCTCAAAAGCTCAAGACTCTTCATTTTATATTTTAGTGATCCTAGATCACACTGAGTCTTTAGGAAAAGCCAATACTATCAAGGAGGGATGAGGTGTTGCTTAATGAGCCTCTTGCTTCATGTGCTTAATGATATGCTCCAAAATCCTCAGCTACTTTCCCATATCCACAAATGACCTAAACCCTAAGCCAAACTCGGTCATACCGATTCTATCTATCCGGCGCCACCGAGTTTCACTTGTCATAAGCCACTGCCAAACCCTAGCAATTCGGTCCTACCGATAGGGATCTCGGTCTCACCGAGATGGGGTTGCAAACTCTCTGTTTCCCTTTCGTAACTTTTCGGTCTCACCGAAAGAGCGAATTGATCCCACCGAGATTGCAATGTAAACTCTGTGTTTCCCTTTTGTAACTTTTCGGTCTCACCGAAAGAGCAAATCGGTCCCACCGAGTTTGCCTGACCAACTCTCTGGTTAGCTTATTACCAAACTCGGTCTCACCGAGTTTGTGTAATCGGTCTCACCGAGATTACGTTATGCCCAAACCCTAACAGAATCGGTCCTACCGAGTTGCATGTCAGTCCCACCAAAAATCTCTAACGGTCACTAGGTTTACCTTTTCGGTCTGACCGAATTTATTGATTCGGTCCCACCGAGATTGATAGATTGTGTGTAACGGTTGGATTTTGTGTGGACGCTATATATACCCCTCCACCTCCTCTTCATTCGAGAGAGAGCCATCAGAACACATACACCATTCCAACTCATATGTTCTGAGAGAAAACCACCTACTCATGTGTTGAGACCAAGACATTCCATTCCTACCATATGAATCTTGATCTCTAGCCTTCCCAAGCTGCTTTCCACTCAAATCTTCTTTCCACTAGATCAAAATCCTATGAGAGAGAGTTGAGTGTTGGGGAGACTATCATTTGAAGCACAAGAGCAAGGAGTTCATCATCAACACACCATTTGTTACTTCTTGGAGAGTGGTGTCTCCTAGATTGGCTAGGTGTCACTTAGGAGCCTCCGACAAGATTGTGGAGTTGAACCAAGGAGTTTGTAAGGGCAAGGAGATCGCCTACTTCGTGAAGATCTACCGCTAGTGAGGCAAGTCCTTCGTGGGCGATGGCCATGGTGGGATAGACAAGGTTGCTACTTCATGGACCCTTCGTGGGTGGAGCTCTCCGTGGACTCGCGCAACCGTTACCCTTCGTGGGTTGAAGTCTCCATCAACGTGGATGTAGGATAGCACCACCTATCCGAACCACGGGAAAAACATTCGTGTCTCCAATTGCGTTTGAATCCTCCAAACCCTTCCCCTTACATTCTTGCAAGTTGCATGCTTTACTTTCCGCTACCAATATACTCTTTGCATGCTTGCTTGAATTGTGTGATGATTGCTTGACTTGTCCTAAAATAGCTAAAATCTGCCAAGAACTAAAATTGGGAAAAGGTCAAGTTTTTTATTTGGTAAAGTAGTCTAATCACCCCCCTCTAGACATACTTTCGATCCTACAGTGCTCCTCCTTGAGGAGCGAGCATTCTGTGTTTCCGTTCATTGTTATGACCCCCTAGGTCTTGGCATCTTGAGCTTGAGGTATGCGTAATGCGGTACTGCATTGAACTTTGCAGATGCGGTTCGCCCAAGCAGTGTGTGATAGCCACTGCGAAATGGGACGATATCGAAGATTAACTCCTCGCTTCGGAAGTTGTCCGGTGATCCGAAGACCACTTCCAGTGTGATTGAGCCCATGCAATGGGCCTCTACACCTGGGATGACACCCTTAAAGGTGGTTTTGGTGGGTTTGATCCTCGAGGGATCGATACCCATTTTTCGCACTGTATCCTAATAGAGCAGGTTCAGGTTGTTGCCGCCGTCCATAAGGACTCGAGTGAGGTGAAATCCGTCGATGATGAGGTCTAGGACCAGTGCGGTGGATCCGCCATGACGGATACTAGTGGGGTGGTCCCTGCGATCAAAGGTGATCGGACAAGCGGACCATGGGTTGAACTTTGGGGCGACGAGCTCCATCGCATAGGCGTCCGTTAGTGCATGCTTCCGCTCCCTCTTGGGAATTTGGGTTGCGTATATCATGTTAACCGTCTTCACTTGTGGGGGGAACCCCTTCTGTCCTCCCATGTTCGGCGGCCGGGGCTCCTCCTCATCATCACTATGCAGCCCCTTGTCCTTGTTTTCGGCATTTAACTTGCTAGCCTGCTTGAACACTCAGCATTCTCTGTTGGTGTGATTGGCTGGCTTGTTGGGAGTGCCATGGATTTGACACGAGCGATCCAGTATGCGATCCAAACTGGAAGGCGCTGGAGTACTTCTTTTAAATGGCTTTTTCCGCTGACCGAATCTAGAGCCTCTGAATCTGGCATTGACTGCCGTATCCTCGGTGTTATCACTGTTATTGCGGCGCTTTGGTCTATCACGACATGGTCTGCCGTTGGCATCTTTGGTATCCAAAGTGCCAAGATTCCTTGATGTGTTGTTGCTGCGAGCCAGCCAGCCATCCTCGCCCGCGCAAAAGCGGGTCATGAGTGTCGTGAGGGCTGCCATAGACTTCGGCTTCTCCTGGCCGAGGTGGCAGGCAAGCCACTCGTCACGGATGTTGTGCTTGAATGCTGCTAGGGCCTCTGCGTCCGGACAGTCGACAATTTGGTTTTTCTTAGTCAGGAACCGTGTCCAGAATTGTCTGGCCGATTCCCCTGGCTGCTGAGTTATATGGCTCAAGTCATCAGTGTCCGGTGGTCGCACATAAGTGCCCTGGAAGTTGTCAAGGAATGCGTCTTCCAAATCCTCCCAACTGCCGACGGAGTCTGCTGGCAAGCTATTCAGCCAATGCGGAGCTGGTCCTTTGAGTTTTAGTGGGAGGTACTTGATGGCATGTAGATCATCACCGCGAGCCGTGTGGATGTGAAGGAGGAAATCCTCAATCCATACAGCGGGATCTGTTGTACCATCATATGATTTGATATTTACGGGTCGAAAACCCTCTTGTATTCGTGATCCATAACTTCATCAGTGAAGCATAGGGGGTGTGTGGCGCCTCTGTGCCGGGCTATATCATGACGCAGTTCGTATGAGTCTTGTGTGCTGAATTCGGCCCGGCCGGATTTACCTTTAGTGTATCCGGCGCGGCGGTCATCGTCCCGTGTTGGCGCACGCCCCCGTGACCCATATATTGACCTTGCATGTTTTGCCCTGCTGTCCAATACGTCTTGTAGGTCCCGTGTGTTGCCCCGGGCCTTGGTATTTTTGATTGAGTGGCGGCGGGGTGCAGGCTGAACTTCAGGCTGAAACGCCTCTCTAGCTCGGCCACGCGGTGGCCGGTCAGCTGCATCGTCACTAGTGATGGAGGTTTCAATGCTTCCTCCTCGATGTAAGGTAGCAACCTGCGTTTTGGGTAACTCTTGGAGGGGCGCTCGAGTTCGTATTCCTCGGCAGCAAGGACTTCGGTCCAACTGTCTGCTAGCAAGTCTTGATCAGCTTGAAGCTGTTGTTGCTTTTTCTTCAAGCTATTTGTTGTGTCCGTAAGCCGGCGCTTGAAGCGCTCCTGCTCGACGGGATCCTCAGGCACGATAAATTATTCGTCGCCGAGGCTTGCCTCGTCTTCGGAGAGAGACACGTAATTGTCCTCCTCCGTTTCTCCATCTGCTGCCTGCTCTGGAGGGCTAGCTTGTTCATCCTCCGGCTCTACATCATGCAGGAGAGGATTCTGGTTGTCTTCGGCACTATCCGGAGTGTTATTGTCTCCTATGCCGGTATCACTACTTTTGTTGTGGCAGGTGTCGTGGTTCTAAGTCTGACAGTGAGGTAGGGGGTGTGTATGAAGAGGCTAGACCTTAGCTATTGGGAAGTTGTAAGCACGCAAGGTTTACGAGTTCAGGCCCTTCTCGGAGGAAGTAACAGCCCTACGTCTCGGTGCCCGGAGGCGGTCGACTGGATTATGCGTGTCTAAAATGACAGGGGTGCGAACCCCTGATACCGAGGAGGGGGGTGGCTTATATAGAGTTCGTCGGCCCTCTCCTGCCCTCAGTAATGCAGGGTTTAAGGTACATTTAAGGTGGGCGTTACTGATAACGTCCCTAATAAAGCGTCATAATGATCATAAAGGCTACTTAATAACCGACCGTTTGCCTAGGAGTGACTTGAGGTCTTCTGGCAGTCGAGTGGTTGGCTCCTTGGTCGAGTGACAGCCCTTGGTCGAGTGTCTTCAATCCGTCGAGTGGGATATCTTCAAGTTGTCTGAAAGGTGACTTCCTCTAAGGATGTCCTATGGTAGGGCTCTTAGGACGGGTCCGTGTCCCTACCGTAGGTACGTGACTACATCATTAGCCCCCGAACGGATCGAGGCTGGAGTGGAAAAAAGGGTTAGGGACCTTTTCATCCGACCCCTCGGGTTATTATGGGTGCTTCGTTCTGGGTCGACTGCCACGGATGACATCATTAACCTTTTTTAGTCGTCTTGATCCGTTCCAGGTCTTTCGTCGAATGGATTTCTTCACCTGCGAGGCATCGAGCGCCGGCGTGCGCGGGATTTCCATTTCGTCAAGTTGTTCTGCAGCTGGCGGAGATCGCGGGATTTGGATTTTTTGGGAAGCGCGCGGAACGGGGGCGGCCGCAGTAATCGGGAGCGACAGTGCGAAGGCTCCTCGATCCCCGCGCCGCCTTTTTCGCCACGTACAGTGCGCGCGCCTGCCATGGGATTTGACTGGATAGCTCGGGCCTACCTGCCAGCCACTCGGGAGCGGCCCCTTATAAATAGTTGGCCCGGAGCCTCTCTTCAGTACGCGTGCTCATCTCTTCCTCTTCCTTCTCTGTTTCTCCGTCGTCTCCTCCGCTTCCTTCGCTCTCGCCCCGCCACCACAAAACCAGCCCGAGACCTCGCCGGCGACGATGGTGAAGGGCAAGACGACCGCTCTGGAGCGCGCGAAGAAGGCGGTGGCGGCGGGGAAGGGAAAGAAGTCTACGCGCAGGGGTTCTTCCTCTTGGACGGCCCTGCCCAAGGGGTGGATCCAGGGCGACTGGATGCCCTCGGTGCTTCGTCAGGAGGACCTCGACGACCTGGTCGAGGGAGGAGTCATCCCCCACAAGGCGGCGCGTCTTCCGGGGGGAGAAATCGAGCCCCAGCCACGCGACGGTGAGCGCGTCCTCCTGGCGACTCACATTGACCGTGGTTTCTCTCTGCCGCCCCACTCTTTTTTCCGCAATTTTCTGAACTTCTTCGGGGCGCAGCTCCATCACTTCACTCCGAACTCCATAGTCTATCTTGCCGCTTTTATTTCTATGTGTGAGGCGTTCCTGGGGTGCCGCCCACACTGGGGACTTTTCAAGCACATCTTCACCGTTCGCTCTCAGTCGGTGAAGAAGGCTAAGTCGAGTGACGAGAGGACACAGGTGATCCAGCTGTGCAGGGTTTGGCGATCCAGACAAGGGGGAAAAGTTGTTTTCCCTCCATCACCTTCCCGGAGTCAGTTCGAGGGTGGCAGGCGACTTGGTTCTACTTCCAGGATCAAGTGACCCCAGGGCAGTCGACTGGACTTCCACCCTTCACCCTCGACCGAGCCGAAAAGCCGGCTTCTCTGAAGGTGACGCCCGAAGAAAAGGCCCAGGTCAAGATACTGGCGGGTCGAGTGGTCGAACTCGTCCGTGAGGGCGTGACGGGGATGGACCTGCTCGAAGTCTTCCTCAAGAGGAGAATCCAACCACTCCAGGCTCGGGACCACCCGATGTGGCTGTACTCCGGCCTCGAGGACTCCACTCGGATCCACCCGGAGGAGGTCACCGACGAGATGTTGGAGGGGTGGCTGTCAAGTATTACAGGGAACAAAGACAACCCCCGAGGAGCTAGGAGGGTCATTCCACTCGACAGCTCATATGAGGTCGACCAGGTGTGTCTTTATGTTTCCGACTGAAATCTTGCTTTCTGCATTGGTCTTCTTTTGAGCGAGTCGACTGACTTTCCATTTTGTCTGCTGTCTTTCAGGCGACTACTGAGATGTATTCGACGCCCAATGGGGCACAGGGGTCGACTGAGGAAGGAGAAGGGAGCGGAGGTGAGAGCGGGGATGACCAGGGCGAGTGGGAGTCAGACGGTGAAGGAGAGGGAGGCGATGACATCTTCTCCAGCGAGGAGGAGGAGGAAGAGGCCGAACCTCCCCGCCCAGAAAGGCGATCCAAGCTCACACACGACCCGGCGCAGGGACGTGGTCAGGCGACTGCCTCCGCCGGGCCATCGTCGAAACGCCCTCGGACCTCTTCTCCAACACCGACTGGGAAGGTTCCCAAGCAACCACGCACGACGCAGTCCAAGCCACCCAAGACTCTGCCGAAGATGAAGATAACTGTCCCTGTTATCTCCGGGTAACAAGCCTTGTCTTCTTTCGTCGATTGGAGGACAGATCCTCAGTCGACTCGTTATGCTGAACTGGCTGATTCTTCGAAATTTGCAGTGCTGCTACCTCCGAGGTCTCAGCCAAGGACGACGACCAAGAGATGGGGGACACTGCAACCTCCAACCCTGGTACGATCATTGACATTTTGTTTTTGAGTTGGCTTGGTCGTTTCTTGCAATTCTGGTCGATTGAAAGTTCTTCCTGCAGCTCCTCCTCATGTTATCGACCTCCCGGATGACGATGACAACGAGCCGCTGAGGATAGGGAGGACCAAGAGGCCGTCGACTGACAGGGCTCCCCAGCCTGCTCCGGCGCCTGAGGCCGCGGCTCGGGACGGCGGCGATGCCCCTCGGGCTTCTGTGTCCTTCGTCAATCCCCTGTCGAGTGCGCAGCCCTCGGCGTCGACTGCCAATCCCCTGTCGAGTGCGCAACCCTCGGCGTCGACTGCCGATCCGACTTCACTCTTTGTTGCGTACTCTGTCCCTGAAGACGAAGTGGCCGCTGCGAAGGAGGCCATCCACCAGGCAGGGGTCATGATGGAACAGGTGAAGAAGGCTCGGGAGGCCAGCCAGGCGGCTTACGATGCGAGTTCGGCGCTTCAGAGTAACATCCAGGTCAGTTGACTTGATACTTGTTTGTTTGAAGAGTCTTTCTCTCTCTTTCTTTTTCTTTTTGAAGATATTTGTATCCGTACTTGTACACCCACTGGGTGTTTTCTCTCTTTGGTCGAACCAGTGGGGGCACGCTGAGTGCACCCACTGGGTGTAGTCCCCGAGACTACGGTGGACTGCTGGCAGTCGACTGTAGTCTGTATATTGTGTTTGTGAATCTGTACTTCTTCACTCGGTTTGGTCTGCCAGGTCGAGTGGTCCGTGTCCTGTCGACTGTGGGCAGTCGTTTTTTTTGGTCGAACCAGTGGGGGCACGCTGAGTGCACCCACTGGGTGTAGTCCCCGAGACTACGGTCGAATGTCTTTGATTCGGCTGTGGTCTTAAAAACGTCACCATTGTTCCTTAGTTACTCGGAAGCAACTTATCTCGAACGTCTGTCGACTGGTTTTTCCTTTTGCAGAGATCCTGCGAACTTGCCGCTCGTTATGCTGAATAGGAGAAACAGAAGATTCAACTGGACCTTGATCTAGAGCTGGCCAGGACGGAGTTGCAGAAGGTCAGGGAGGGCGCCGCAGGTAAAGCGACTTTGTCGACTGATTTTGTTTTCAGGCTTGGGCATTCCTTTGTTGTTTCCAATTCAATCGCCGTTTCTTTGTAGGAGAATTGGAAAGAGCTTTGGCGAGGAAGGACCAGGACCTGGCTGTTGCCCGCAAGGCGGCTGACGACAAGATGGCTCTGGCTGAACAGAAGCTGGCTTCGGTCGACCAGTTGGAACAAGAGAACATTAGGTTGCAGACCACTCTGACTGATGCCAACAAGCTGACTGCCGGTTGGAAGAAGAAGAACCTCCTCTTGGGCGAGGAGATGGAAGGCATCGCCCGTAGGAGGGACGACCTGGAGAGCTACATGAGGAGCCTCGCCAAGAGGCTGTACATCAAACTTGAAGGTGCACGTCTAATTTTGACTGTTTTGTACTTTTGTGTCGACTCAATCTTGTGATCGTTGGCTTATCTTTAGGTCTTGTGTGCAGAATTCTGTCAGAACTTCGAAGAGGAGACTGGGCGGATCGAAACGGGTCTGGACCCAATCAATTCTCCGGTGAAAGACGATACTGCCATGAACCTGCTCCGACTGGAATCTCGAATCGACGGCGCCGTGGATTACCTGGCTCGACTGAAGGTTGCCGTGTCGCGGATCGACTCGACACTTTGGCCCGAATCCGCGCTCCAGAACGATCTCGAGTCTCTTATGGCTCGACTTGAAAAAATCCCCGATCGAGTGCAGGAGTGGAAGAAGTCCTCTGCCTGGTGCGGCGCCGACGTGGCTCTATCCTTAGTCCGCGTTCACTGCAAGGAGGCGCGAGAAGAAAAGCTGGCCGCCATCCAAGTTGCCAATACCAAGAGGCACAGCTTCCAGGATTTCATGGAGACCTTCATCGCTGCAGCCACTCGCATTGTGGACGGAATCGACCTGGATGAGTTCGTTGCTCCTGCCAGCCCTCCTCTTGAGGAGTGAGAAAACTTTTTATGCCTCCCCTTAAATTAGCCTCGGAATGCCGAGTGGACTTGTAATCATTTAAATTCTGCCGAGCTGAGGGCTCGAGTACTTTGATTCGGGGCCCAGGGCCTTTTAAGCTTTATCCGAACTTAATTTTTGCTGAATGTCTTCGTGGTCTGGAACTGTTGTGGGGGGCTTGATGGCCGACCCCACCCTGTTGTTGTACATTGTATTTGTGGCGGAGCTCTCGGGAAAAGGTCGCAGTCGACCCACACCCTGTTGTCGTACATTGTATTTGTGGCGGAGCCCTCGAGAAAAGGCGGCAGTCGACCCACACCCTGTTGTTGTACATTGTATTTGTGGCGGAGCTCTTCAGGAGAAGGCGGGTTTCGAACTTAGGCGAGTATCTGACTGTAGCTAAGTCCCTTCGTGAAGATCTTAGGCGAGTGCTGAACTGCAGCTAAGCTCCCGAGTGGGAGGTTCGCTCTCCACTCGGTAGGATTTTCCAAACTTAGGCGAGTGTCTGACTGCAGCTAAGTCTCTTCGTGGAGAACTTAGGCGAGTGCTGAACTGTAGCTAAGCACCCGAGTGGGAGGTTCGCTCTCCACTCGGTAGGATTTTTCAAACTTAGGCGAGTGTCTGACCGCGGCTAAGTCTCTTCGTGGAGAACTTAGGCGAGTGCTGAACTGCAGCTAAGCCCCCGAGTGGGAGGATTGCTCTCCACTCGGTAGGATTTTTCAAACTTAGGCGAGTGTCTGACTGCAGCTAAGTCTCTTTGTGGAGAACTTAGGCGAGTGCTGAACTGCAGCTAAGCCCCCGAGCGGGAGGATTGCTCTCCACTCGGTAGGATTTTTCAAACTTAGGCGAGTGTCTGACTGCAGCTAAGTCTCTTCGTGGAGAACTTAGGCGAGTGCTGAACTGCAGCTAAGCCCCCGAGCGGGAGGATTGTTCTCCACTCGGTAGGGTTTTTCAAACTTAGGCGAGTGTCTGACTGCAGCTAAGTCTCTTCGTGGAGAACTTAGGCGAGTACTGAACTGCAGCTAAGCCCCCGAGTGGGAGGATTGCTCTCCATTCGGTAGGGTTTTTCAAACTTAGGCGAGTGTCTGACTGCAGCTAAGTCTCTTCGTGGAGAACTTAGGCGAGTGCTGAACTGCAGCTAAGCCCCCGAGTGGGAGGATTGCTCTCCACTCGGTAGGATTTTTCAAACTTAGGCGAGTGTTTGACTGCAGCTAAGTCTCTTCTTGGAGAACTTAGGCGAGTGCTGAACTGCAGCTAAGCCCCCGAGTGGGAGGATTGCTCTCCACTCGGTAGGATTTTTCAAACTTAGGCGAGTGTCTGACTGCAGCTAAGTCTCTTCTTGGAGAACTTAGGCGAGTGCTGAACTGCAGCTAAGCCCCCGAGTGGGAGGTTCGCTCTCCACTCGGTAGGATTTTTCAAACTTAGGCGAATCGGATTCGTAGCTAAGTCACCCACTGGGGGATTTCGGATACATATAACAGTGACAACAATTATTGGAACATTCTTATTTCTGATAAAAATGAACCTCAGGAGTTTTTCTTATTACATCTGGTTTGAGAGCGGACTTAAGTGTAAAAGGGGCGGAGAAGCTCCGCGTTCCAAGCTCGAGGTTCGTCGATTTGTCGATCAACATTGTAAAGGTGATATGCTCCGTTGTGGAGGACTCTGGTGATGATGAAGGGACCTTCCCAAGTGGGAGCGAGCTTGTGAGGTTTCTGTTGATCCACTCAGAGGACCAAATCTCCTTCTTGAAAGGCTCGACTCTTCACATTCCGGGTGTGGAAACGACGCAAGTCCTGCTGGTAAATGGTCGATCTGATCATTGCCATCTCCCTCTCTTCCTCCAAAAGGTCGACTGCGTCTTGCCTGGCCTGCTCCGCTTCATCTTCGGTGTAAAGTTCAACTCGGGGCGCATTATGAAGGAGATCGCTTGGCAGGACAGCTTCGGCTCCATAAACCAGAAAGAACGGGGTCCTTCCAGTCGACCGGTTAGGGGTGGTCCTTAATCCCCACAGCACCGACGGAAGCTCGTCGACCCAAGCACCTGCCGCGTGCTTGAGATCGCGCATCAGCCGAGGTTTTAGCCCTTTGAGGATCAGACCATTTGCCCTCTCAGCCTGTCCGTTCGACTGGGGGTGAGCGACTGAGGCGTAGTCGACTCGTGTGCCTTGAGAAGCGCAAAATGCCCTGAATTCGTCTGAATCAAAGTTTGACCCGTTATCAGTGATGATGTTGTGTGGGACTCCATATCTGAATGTCAATCCTCTGATGAAACTGATAGCGGTGCCAGCGTCAAGGCTCTTTATGGGCTTAGCTTCGATCCATTTGGTAAACTTGTCGACTGCCACAAGCACATGAGTGAACCCACTCCTGCCTGTTCTCAAGGGGCCAACCATGTCCAATCCCCAGACGGCAAAGGGCCAGACGAGCGGAATGGTTTTCAGGGCTGACGCGGGCTTGTGTGACATGTTGGAGTAGAACTGGCAGCCCTCACACCTGTCGACTATCTCTTTCGCCATCTCATTTGCCCTTGGCCAATAAAATCCAGCTCGGTATGCCTTAGCCACAATGGTCCGAGAGGACGCATGGTGACCGCAGGTTCCCGAGTGGATATCGTTGAGGATTATTTGACCCTCTTCTGGCGTTATGCATTTCTGGCCGACTCCGGTCGCACTTTCTCTGTACAGCTGTCCCCTTATGACTGTGAAGGCCTTAGATCGGCGGACGATCTGTCGAGCCTCCTCCTCGTCCTCCGGGAGTTCTTTTCTTAGGATATATGCAATGTATGGTATCGTCCAGTCAGGGGTGACTGCCAAGACTTCCATGATTAGGTCGACTGCTGCAGGCACTTCAACTTCAGTCGCGTCCGTGGCACTTTTTGGCTGCGGGGCTTCTTCTGTGAAAGGATCTTCTTGGACTGACGGTGAGTGGATGTGTTCCAAGAACATGTTGCTTGGAATGGCTTCTCTCTTGGAGCCTATCTTTGCCAAGTCGTCAGCTGCCTGGTTTTTCAGTCGGGGGATGTGGTGGAGTTCCAACCCCTCGAACTTCTTCTCTAGCTTCCGTACTGCGTTGCAGTACCCAGTCATTGCCGGACTCCTGACGTCCCATTCCTTCATCACTTGATTAACCACCAGATCTGAATCGCCATAGACCATGAGGCGATGGACGCCGAGTGAAATGGCCATATGCAACCCATACAAAAGTGCTTCATACTCTGCTTCGTTATTGGAGGAATCGAAGTGAATCTGGAGAACGTATCTGAGCTTATCTCCTCGGGGGGAGACCAGAACTACCCCCGCGCCCGAACCATTCAGCATCTTGGATCCATCGAAGAACATAGTCCAGTGTTCCGAGTGAACTTGAGTCGGAAGTTGCTGTTCAATCCACTCGGCGATAAAATCCGCGATTGCTTGAGACTTGATGGCTTTCTTTGCTTCAAACTTGATGTCTAAAGGAAGGAGTTCAATCGCCCACTTGGCCACTCAACCAGTTGCATCTCTGTTATGCAGGATCTCCGATAATGGGGCGTCGCTGACGACTGTAATGGAGTGGTCAGAGAAATAATGTGCAACTTTCTTTGTGGTCATGTAAATCCCATATACAAGCTTCTGGTAGTGGGGGTATCTTTGTTTTGAAGGGGTCAAAACTTCAGACACATAATAAACAGGGCGTTGAACTTTGAAGGCCTTCCCTTCCTCTTCCCGCTCGACCATAAGTACTGTACTGACAACTTGTCCCGTGGCTGCAATGTAAAGCAGCAGAGGCTCTTTGCTGATTGGAGCAGCTAGCACCGGCTGGGTGGAGAGCAGAGCTTTGAGCTCTGCAAATGCTGCATCAGCTTCTGGAGTCCATTCGAACTTGTCAGATTTTTTCATCAGTCGGTAAAGAGGCAACGCTTTTTCACCGAGTCGAGAGATGAATCGACTTAAGGCGGCCAAGCAACCTGTAAGTTTTTGGACATCATGCACACGTACAGGACGCTTCATCCGGAGTATGGTGCCAATTTTTTCAGGATTGGCATCGATTCCCTGTTCGGAAACGAGAAAACCGAGTAGCTTGCCACCGGGAACTCCGAAAGTGCATTTTGACGGATTGAGCTTGATATCGTATCTCCTGAGGTTGGCGAAGGTTTCAGCAAGGTCAGCCCGTAGGTCGGAACCTTTCCGGGACTTGACTACGATATCGTCCATGTACGCCTCCACATTCCGACTGATTTGAGTGAGTAAACACTTCTGGATCATTCTCATGAATGTGGCTCCGGCGTTCTTGAGGCCGAATGGCATGGTGACATAACAGAAGCATCCGAATGGAGTGATGAAAGCTGTTTTGATTTCGTCAGGCCCATACAGACGGATCTGATGGTACCCGGAGTAGGCATCTAGAAAAGACAATCTCTCGCATCCCGCAGTTGAGTCGACAATTTGGTCGATGCGAGGGAGAGGAAAATGATCTTTCGGGCAGGCCCGATTGATATGCTTGAAATCAATGCACATGCAGAGTGACTTGTCCTTCTTGGGGACCATGACAACATTGGTGAGCCACTCGGAGTGGTAGATCTCTCGAATGAACTCAGCTGCTAAGAGCCGAGCCACTTCTTCGCCTATGGCTTGTTTATTCTGGACGGCGGACCGCCGCAGATGTTCCTTCACGGGTTTGAACTTTGAGTCGACTCACAGGCGGTGCTCAGCCAGCCCCCTGGGAACTCCGGGCATGTCAGAGGGTTTCCATGCGAAGATGTCCCAGTTCTCACGGAGGAGCTGGATGAGCGCTTCTTCCTATTTGGAGTCGAGCGTCGTTGAGATGTGAGTCGGAGCTGCATCGGGGTCGGTCGGGTGAATGTGGACCGTCTTCGTTTCGCCGGCTGACTGAAAAGCTGACTCGGAGGCAGGCTTCTTAGCCCGCAGCAATTCACTCGGGTCGGCAGTCTTTTGGTACTCTTTCAGCTCGATTACTGCCATCTGAGCATCGACGATCTTTGATCCCTTCTGGAAACATTCTTCCGCTTTCTTCCGGTTGCCCGTAACAGTGATCACACCTTTGGGGCCAGGCATCTTTAATTTAAGATACACGTAGCATGGTCGAGCCATGAAGCGTGCGTAAGCCGGCCTGCCCAAGATGGCGTGATAAGCACTCTGGAAGTCCACAACTTCAAACGTTAACTTTTCCTTGCGGTAATTCTTTGAATCACCGAAAACCACATCAAGAGCAATCTGGCCGAGTGACTCGGCTTTCTTCCCAGGAATGACTCCGTGGAAGCTCATGTTACTGGTGCTGAGTCTGGACATCGGAATGCCCATTCCTTTCAAGGTTTCCGCGTACAGTATGTTCAGGCCACTCCCACCGTCCATCAGGACTTTGGTCAGTCGAGTGCCTTCGACAACTGGGTCGACCACCAAAGCTTGCCTCCCAGGGGTGGCAATGTGTGCTGGGTGATCGGATTGGTCGAACATGATGGCCGTCTGAGACCACTTCAGGTAACTGGGAGTCGCAGGGGCAACCATGTTCACCTCACGGTTAATGACTTTCAGTCGACTTTTGCTTTCGACATCGGCAAAAATCATCAGGGTGGAATTGACCTGGGGGTATCCATCGTCACTATCATCTCTGTCCTCAACCCTGTCTGGCTCTTTCTCTTTATCCTTGGGCTGCTTGCCCTGAAACTGCTGGATCAGGAGCCGGCATTGTCGAGTGGTATGTTTGGGGTAAATAAAATTACCCTCTTCATCTTTCTTGGTGTGGATGTGACATGGCAGATCCAAAACATCATTCCCATCCTGATCCTTGACTTTCTTGGGCTTCCAAGTGCCCTTGGGTTTCCCCTTGAAGTTTCCCTGGGCCACGGCCAGGGCCTCCCCGGGAGCGGCTGGCTCGGCCTTCCGCTTCTGCTTCCGACTGGAGTTTCCTCCGGTTTCTTGGGCGACTGACTTAAGTTTGCCGCTTCGGAGTCGGTCCTCGTCTTCTCCATTAGCGTACTTGGTGGCAATCTCCATCATCCGATTAAGGGACATCTCCCGGTCCGGCCAAATTTCAGATTCAACTCCCTGTACTTGACGCCTTCCTTGAAAGCGCAAACTGCTTGATGGTCTGGCACGTTCTCGACCAAGTGGTGCAGTGTGATCCACCTCTGGATGTATTCCCTCAGTGTTTCATTCGGCTTCTGTACGCAAGACCGCAGCTCCGTAAGGCCTGCAGGGCGCTTGCACGTCCCTTCGAAGGTTGTAACAAACACTCGGGAGAGATCCTCCCAAGTGTAAATGCTGCTGGGCGCCAGCTGATTCAACCACGCCCTAGCTGAGCCTTCCAACATGAGGGGTAAATGCTTCATGGCCACCTCGTCGTTGCCGCCGCCGATCTGCACAGCCACTCGGTAATCCTCGAGCCACGTGTCGGGCTTGGACTCGCCGGTGAACTTGCTGATTCCAGTCGCCAGCCGGAAATTGGGAGGGATCACCGCAGCTCTGATGGCTCGACTGAAACACTCAGGCCCCGAGGCGTGTGCTCTGCTGCCGGTGGGCGTATCTCTGTTGTGGCCCTCTCGATGAGCCCTGTTCCTGTCCACCAGACCTTGAACGAGGATGGATCTCGCGTCAAAGCCTGGGTCTCTGGGGTCGACTGGGATCCTCTGCCCAGTGTGATGGGGGCGCCTGTCGTCCCGATGCTGAGGTGCATATGATCCACTCCGCGGAGGAGGGGACGGCACCCGACGCCCATCATCACGGTCGGGTCGGTGATCATATTGCTCGTTCCTCCTATACCGATCGTGCCGGTCTCCACGCCCCTCACGCCTCGGGGGCGATCTCGGGCTGTGAGCCGACTGGACGGTCTCCGTTGCGACGGATCGACTGTGGATCCTGTCCCGCGACTGAGAAACGGCGGAATTCTGATTCCCCGCTGCTCGGAGCAATGCTTTGATCTGCAGCAATCCTCTTCCGGCCTCCGACTGGGAGGGCTGGATCAACTCCGCTATGCGGGCCGCGGCAGCCAGGTTCTGAACCGGAGTTCGGTACACCTGTGGTGGCGGGAAGAGCTGCCGTCGACTGGGTTCGGGTGCCTGCTGGCGTCGACTGGACTCGGGAGCCTGCTGGCGTCGACTGGACTCGGGAGCCCGCTGACGCGCCCGCTCGTCGAGAGCCCGCTATAGATTCTCCAGTCGAGTGCGCTCGGCTAGATTAGCCAAGCGCGCGTCCTCCAAGGCCCGGGCCTCGGGGGTTTCTCCAACAATAGGCGTGTAGAGCGCGTCCATGTTCCGGCGACGAACCTCCTCCCATTGCAACGACGTAAGAGGCTCGGGGAGGTATTCGTCGTGAGGGTGCGACGGATCGCCCCTGTCGGCACCATCATCAGCGCGATGGAATCCGGGGGGACTGCGTGTCCCCTCGACCGCCAGAACCTCCGCCAGGGGGTCGCTGCTGTCACACTCGGAAGCGGTCCCCGTGGAGCCAGTCGACAGATCGAACAGGCCGCAAAGGGATTCGTCAGGCTCGATTGCAGCGACTTGCGGGGTCGCCGACTGGCGGGCCACGGCGTGCTTCATCCACCGCTGGAGCCTCGACCGACCCGAGCGCTTGCGCTGGCGGGAGACAGGACGGGGAGATGGCACGGGAGTCGACCGATAGGGGGCCGATGGCTGCCTCAGGAGGACGCCACGGACACACGCGCGGAAGTGCGTCGCACCGCGGACGGGGAGCGCGTCGACGTCGAGCGGCGCCTCCTGGAGCCAGGCGGAGTCGTCGGCGATGAAAGTGAGTCCGCCGAGATGGATCTCGCAGCCCTCCGCCAAAGCTCCGCGGGAAAACATGATCAAGTGGATCGGAAAAAATCGCAACTTCTCCAATTAGGCGCTAAGACTAATGCCCCACGGTGGGTGCCAACTGTCGTGGTTCTAAGTCTGACAGTGAGGTAGGGGGGTGTGTATGAAGAGGCTAGACCTTAGCTATTGGGAAGTTGTAAGCACGCAAGGTTTACGAGTTCAGGCCCTTCTTGGAGGAAGTAACAGCCCTACGTCTCGGTGCCCGGAGGCGGCCGACTGGATTATGCGTGTCTAAAATGACAGGGGTGCGAACCCCTGATACTGAGGAGGGGGGTGGCTTATATAGAGTTCGCTGGCCCTCTCCTGCCCTCAGTAATGCAGGGTTTAAGGTACATTTAAGGTGGGCGTTACTGATAACGTCCCTAATAAAGCGTCATAATGATCATAAAGGCTACTTAATAACCGACCGTTTGCCTAGGAGTGACTTGAGGTCTTCTGGCAGTCGAGTGGTTGGCTCCTTGGTCGAGTGACAGCCCTTGGTCGAGTGTCTTCAATCCGTCGAGTGGGATATCTTCAAGTTGTCTGAAAGGTGACTTCCTCTAAGGATGTCCTACGGTAGGGCTCTTAGGACGGGTCCGTGTCCCTGCCGTAGGTACGTGACTACATCAGCAGGACTTAGAGCGGCGCCGCTGACGTCGGTGCTTTGGTTGCTTCTTGGAGGGGTCATCCTCCGTTGTCTTGTCGCCATTGCCTTCTTTGGGGGTATCCACCATGTATATATCATATGATGAGGTGGCAGTCCAGCGCCCTGTGGGCGGTGGTTCCTGTTCGTCTCCTACATCATTGTCCATACTGTCGATGTCTTCGGAGTCGAAGTCGAGCATGCCGGCTAAATCGTCGACAGTGGCTACTAAGTGGGTGGTGGGTGGGCAGCGAATTTCTTCGTCGTCCGCATCCCATTCTAGCTGGACATAGTTCGACCAAGGTTCTCCTGACAAGGAGAGAGATCCTTAATGAATTTAGCGCATCACCGAAAGGCGAGTGCTGAAAGATATCCGCGGAGGTGAACTCCATGATCGACGCCCAGTCGGATTCGACGGACGCGGATGCAAGCGGCTCGGAGTCCGTGGCCGGAGATGAATCCAGTGGTTCGGCGACACGTCTCTCGTAAGGGGTGAAGTCAGTATCCGGCTCTATCGCCACTGAGAGTGCGGCCTCCCTGGCGGGGTCTATCCTCTCGGATGGCGCGATTTGCTCTGGATTGACGGCCAGAGTAGTTGCAGATGCGATCTCCCGAATATTGTGCGACGGCAGAGTTACGTCATGCTCGTCGTGACTGTGCGGCGCACCTGACATAGGCTCGAATCCGTCGAAGATCAAGTCTCCGCGGATGTCGGTAGTGTAGTTTAAGTTTCCGAACCTGACCTGATGGCCAGGGGCGTAGCTCTCGATCTGCTCCAGATGGCCAAGCGAATTGGCCCGCAGTGTGAAGCTGCCGAATACGAAGGTCTGTCCAGGGAGGAAAACCTCATCCTGGACCGCATCGTTACCGATGATCGAAGGAGCCATCAATCCTTACGGTGACGGCACAGCGGAACTCTCAATGAAATCACCAATGTCGGTGTCAAAACCGGCGGATCTCGGGTAGGGGGTCCCGAACTGTGCGTCTAAGGCGGATGGTAACAGGAGGCAGGGGACACGAAGTTTACCCAGGTTTGGGCCCTCTTGATGGAGGTAATACCCTACGTCCTGCTTGATTGTTCTTGATGATATGAGTATTACAAGAGTTGATCTACCACGAGATCATAGAGGCTAAACCCTAGAAGCTAGCCTGTGGTATGATTGTATGTTATCCTACGGACTAAACCCTCCGGTTTATGTAGACACCGGAAGGGACTAGGGTTACACAGAGTCGGTTACAAGGGAGGAGATCTACATATCTGTATTGCCTAGCTTGCCTTCCACGCCAAGGAGAGTCTCATCCAGACACGGGATGAAGTCTTCAATCTTGTATCTTCATAGTCCAACAGTCCGGCCAAAGGATATAGTCCGGCTGTCCGGAGACCCCCTAATCCAGGACTCCCTCAATGAGATAGAGTTCGAGTCTGATGATGTGGTTGGGATAGAAGAGGCCAATGACAATGGTGAGGAAGACCGTATGCAACCTTGAATCCTATGCCAATGACAATGTCTGATGTTTGCTAGCAACCTAGAACTTTATTTTGGACTTTTGGTTGTGAGTTGTGAGAGAATCAGAGAGCAAAGGACTATGTGCTGATTGGCGTTTGGCTATGTGCTAGCAAAGTAGCAAGAACTATGTTATTTGTGTTTTCTGGACCTTCTTATGACCTTGTTTAACCTTGTTTGAACATTCCTGGACCTTGTTATCACCTTATTTGCTTGCAAAGTAGCTACACTACTATGTATTATATGCACTGCTGTACTATACTACTTTCTACTATTAAGTGTTATCTCTTATCTCTTATGTAATATATATTATATATGCACTGTTTGAGTTTTGAAACATGCAAAAAAGGGCATGTGTGTACTGTTACATATTGATGTAGTATTCTATAGTATTGTGCCATTTAAAGGCATATTGTTTAAGTGAATATTTTTTCTAATTTTATTTTATTAGTCCTTGAAACCTATGACTTATAAAAACTGATCAATTCATAGTCCACCAATAAAATCGATTAATCATTCGATTCTTCGATTAATCACTAATCTCCAGCCGACCGAGACGATAACGATAAGCGATATCCCAAACATTGATGTGGATACGTATTGAAAGTGAGAGCAATTAGCTAGAGTAGCTTCATGCAGAGCATTGTAGACATAGAAACTTGCAAAATACATGCGGATCTGAATGTGGCAGACCCGTTGACTAAACTTCTCTCACAAGCAAAACATGATCACACCTCAGTACTCTTTGGGTGTTAATCACATAGCGATGTGAACTAGATTATTGACTATAGTAATCCTTTGGGTGTTGGTTACATGGCGATGTGAACTATGGGTGTTAATTACATAAAGATGTGAACTATTGGTGTTAAATCACATGGCGATGTGAACTAGATTATTGACTCTAGTGCAAGTGAGAGTCTGAAGGAAATATGCCCTAGAGGCAATAATAAAGTTGTTATTTTATATTTCCTTATATCATGATAAATGTTTATTATTCATGCTAGAATTGTATTAACTGGAAACTTGATACATGTGTGGATACATAGACAAAACAATGTGTCCCTAGTAAGCCTCTACTAGACTAGCTTGTTAATCAAAGATGGTTAAGTTTCCTAACCATAGACATGTGTTGTCGTTTGATGAACGAGATCACATCATTAGGAGAATGATGTGATGGACAAGACTCATCCGTTAGCTTAGCATATTGATTGTTCAGTTTTATTGTTATTGCTTTCTTCATGTCAAATACATATTCCTTCGACTATGAAATTATGCAACTCCCGGATACCGGAGGAATACCTTGTGTGCCATCAAACGTCACAACATAACTGGGTGATTATAAAGATGCTTTGCAGGTATCTCCGAAGGTATTTGTTGGGTTGGCATAGATCGAGATTAGGATTTGTCACTCCGAGTATCGGAGAGGCATGTCTGGGCCCTCTCGGTAATACACATCATAAGAAGCCTTGCAAGCAAAGTGACTAATGAGTTAGTTGCGGGATGATGTATTACGGAACGAGTAAAGAGACTTGCCGGTAACGAGATTGAACTAGGTATGTAGATACCGACGATCGAGTCTCGGGCAAATAACATACTGATGGACAATGGGAATAATGTATGTTGTCATAACGGTTCGACCGATAAAGATCTTCGTAGAATATGTAGGAACCAATATGAGCATCCAGGTTCCACTATTGGTTATTGACCAAGGAGGTGTCTCAGTCATGTCTACATAGTTCTCGAACCCGTAGGGTCCGCACGCTTAACGTTCGATGACGATTTTGTATTATATGAGTTATGTGATTTGGTGACCGAATATTGTTCGGAGTCCCGAATGAGATCACAGACATGACGAGGAGTCTCGAAATGGTCGAAAGGTAAAGATTGATATATAGAACGATAGTATTCAAACACCGGAACTGTTCTGAAGAGTACCGGGTACATATTGGGTCACCGGAAGGGATTCCGGGCACCCCTGGCAAAGATATGGGCCTAAAGGGGCAAGAGGGGAAACGCAGCAGCCAGCAGGGGCTGCTACGGCCCCCATATGGGCCGCACCTTAGGAGGAAGGAAAAGGGGGAAGAGAGAAGGAAGGGGAGGGATTCGGCCTCCGCCTTCCTTCCCTCCTTCCTCCTCTTTCCTTCCCCCTCCAGTGAATATGGTAGGGGGGGGCGAATTGGACAAGGCCCCCTAAGTAGGCTTCCTCCTACTTGGGGCGCCCCTGGCTGCCTCTCGTCCCCCTCCCACCTGTATATATATGGAGAAGGGGCGCCTAGAACACAGAACATCAACTGTTAGCTGTGTGCGGTGCCCCTGTACAGTTTACACCCCCGGTCATATTCTCGCGGTGCTTAGGCGAAGCCCTACTCGGATCAGTTCACCATCACCGTCACCACGCCGTCGTGTTGACGGAACTCATCTACTTCCTCGACACCTTGCTGGATCAAGAAGGCGAGGGACGTCATCGCGTTGAACGTGTGCAGAATTCAGAGGTGTCGTACGTTCAGTGCTTGATCGGTCGGAGCTAGAAGAAGTTTGACTATATCAACCGCGTTGTCAAACACCTCCGCTTTCGGTCTATGAGGGTACGTAGACACACTCTCCCCCTCTCGTTGCTATGCATTTCCTAGATAGATCTTGCGTGAGTGTATGATTTTTTTTTTGAAATTGCATGCTACATTTTCCAACACTGTCTGCGTCGAAATTTCATGACTGATCAGTGACCGGGCCGCCTGTTCAGACGTATGAGGCCGGTTTGAAGCACCCGACTGTAGATGCTCTTAAAGTGGTATTTTTGCCATGGCTCGATTACCATAAACAAAGTTGGAGGCACCTCTGGCATTTGAGGCTTGTTTAAGGCGTCCATCTGTGTCGAAATTTCGTGACTGGTCAGTGACCGAACGGCCCGTCCGGACATATGAGACAGGTTTGAAGCACCCGGCTGTAGATGCTCTTAAAGTGGTATTTTTGTCCATGGCTCGATTACCATAAACAAAGTTGGAGGCAGCATTCCTGTTCGGTTCCAACAATAACAAAACATGAAAGCAAGGCAACTCATGTATGCGAGTGTGCGTGAGAGCCTCCACAAGCGAGAGGACATACACATACATGTAGTACGTATGATCTAATAGTGCCTACTGGCGTCTTCGGTCTCAGCTGCACACTTGAAAAAGTGTTGTACCTTGCCGGTCAAAGGAAAACCTGTAGTTTTATGTGGCAGGAATGCGTCTCACGACACTTGTAGCCCGAGGATACATTTCGCGATGACAACCTTGCAAACTCCCACGAACTTGGAGAGTTTTGGAGGCAACGAAAACACCATAATAAATGTGCGTTAAACCAGACAAGGATGCTATTTTGGAACCATCCTAAGGATGTTTGCTTCTTTGCCACTCCAACATTTATATGTCTCCATCGATCTTAAGCCCATCATTATCAATGGCTGCATTTTCTTTTTTATACAATGGGACGCCATGTTGATTTCCATTAAAGAAACTACCAACATACACTACCGAGTTCAATTTTAAAAACATCAAAGGGAGTAGGATTTTCTACATCTTATCCCACTACAGTGAAAGGGAACAAGCAAAACACCCGACTACAAGAAACAATTTCTCCGTATCAGGAGAACATGGAAAGCTCTTATCCTAGACCAAACAACATAAAAGCAGCGCATTTCCTATTCGGTGCATAGAGGCGCACCCCACCCCTACCTCCATCGATGCTACATGAGCTGGCCCATTTAAAAGGTATACCAGGGCAGTTCGATCGCTGGTTTTGGGATGCTTTGAGAAGCTTCCAAGCCGGGTTTTTTTCGATATTGGTTTTTTGGACCGGTTTTGTTTTATTTTTATTTCATTTTTTTCTTTTTATTTTCTTTAATATTTTTTTTGGAATGCAAAAACTTTTTTTAATATCGATGAACGTTTTTCAAACACAATGAATTTTCTCAAAGTAGACGAATCTTTTTCCAAAATTGATGTTTTTTAAAATCCATGATGTTTTTCAAGTTCGTGAAAATTCTCAAAATTAATGAACTTTTTTTAATTTCATGAAATTTTATCAAATTTTTGTGAACTTTTTTCAAAATTGATAAATGTTTTGCAAAAAATATAAGACCTATTTAGAATTCCATGAACTTATTAAAATATTGACATTTTCCCCTCTTTTATTGTTTTTTCCAAAATTCAAAGGTTGAGCGAGCTGCGTGCGACATGCGAATGGGCCACGGCCCACGTGCGTTCTTTGCGGGCACCAGTTCCACGAAAGGGCGCTTGAGGCCGTGCATCCTATTTGGGCATTCCCTAAACGGCGCCCGTGGCGCCCGCTACAATTCTCCCCCCGAGCGCAAGAATTGTGCCGGCAGACTTCCCCACTGCGAGGCAGCCGGTTTGGGGAACCTTTCAGAAGGTTCCCTGAACTGGTTTTTTTTATACCAGTTTTATGGTTTTCTTTTGTTTTCGTTTCTTTTTCTGATTCATTTCCTTTTTTCCATTCTCTGTTTCTTTTTCTTCTTTCCTTTCCTTTCCTATGTTTACTTTTTACCTTTTTTGTTTTTTTATTTCTTTTGAAAATTGTTCAAAAAGTTTAAATTTGTTCGTGTTTCTAAAAAATGTTCGTATTTAAAAACATTGTTCATAATATTGTTTCACGTGTTTCAAAAATTGATCTTGTCTTACAAAAAATCTTTGGGATGTTTTTGTTCATTCTTTCAAAATTTTACAAAATGTTCCTGTTTGCAAAAATTCTCCACAAGTCCCAAAATTTGTTCATATTTTCATTTTTCCAGGAAGTTTAAAAAATGTTACTGTTTAATTTGTTTTCACAAGTTTAAAAAATCGTGTTTGCAAATTTTGTTCAGGAATTTCGAAATATGTTCACGTTTCCAAATTTTGTTTTGAAATTTCAAAAAATGTTCCTGTTTCAAAAGAATTGTTCATGATTTTCAAAAAATGTTCTTGTTTTCAAAAGTCGTTCACAATTTCAATAAATTATTTGTGTTTTAAAAAAGAATTATTATTTTCTATACTAGTTCACAATTTCAATAAATGTCAACAATTTCAAAATTTGTTCTCGCTTTCAAAATATGTTCGCAATTTCAAAAAAATATCCGGGTTTCAAAAATGTTCTTGCTTTCGAAATTTGTTCACAATTCAGAAAAATGTTCGTGTTTCAAAAAATGTTCAGGAATTTCAAAAAATGTTCTCGTTTTCAGGTAGAAACACAATTTTAGAATAATGTTGATGTTTCATAAAATCTTCGCGGTTTCAACATTTTGATTGCAATTCAAAAAATATCCCTGTGTTTTGTGTTCTCATTTCCAAAAACCATATGAATACAAATATTGTTCGCATTTTAAAAGAATATTCGTGGTTTAACTTTTTTTGTTTCCAATTTAAAAAATGTTTTATTTTAAAAATATAATTTGTGGTCTTAGAAAATATTTAGGAATTTCCAAAAAAGGAAATAAAAAAATCACTTTTTGGAAAACTATTTGTAATATAAAAAATAATTGCGGCATTTCAAAACTGTTGTAACTTTGAAGGAATGTTTTTCTAATCTCAACCTTGTTGTGTATTCTTATAGTGTTTTGCACCTTTATGTACATCATCCGTTCTCTGGTGTAGTGGCTAATCGGTCACAGTTACGGCCCAGCGTTTCTGCATGACGCAAAATGCGTCGTATAGGGACTCCCGCGCCCGCACCTTCGTTATTTCCCAAATGGCGCACACCCCCCTCATCGTACTGGGCCGGCCCTTTTCACCTTTTTTTTTTCTATTTTCTAATCTAAAGTGCAAAAAATGCTTCTGAGCACAGGGACTCGAACCTCCACCGCGCGTCTACAGTGTGATTACAGTTATGTTTTTCCCTTACTTAATCTTTCTTACCTTTCTATTTTTTTCTTTTATATTTTTTCTTTTATATTTTTTCTCTCTTTGTCAAATTCACAAAGTTTTTCTTCAAATAGATGAACTTGCTCACAATTGATGAACTCTTTTCCAATTCGACGAACAGTTTGTTTAAATTGTTGAAGCTTATTCAAATTCGTTGAACTTTTTCAAACTCAATGAACTTTTTCAAATTCAATGAGCTTTTTTCAAAATCAATGAATTTTTTTCAAATTCGATTATTTTTTAAGAATTTGATGATTTTCTTCAACATCTATGAACTTTATTTCAAATTCTACGCATTTTTTGTAAACTTTTTCAATTTCAATGACTTTTTTAAAAATCATGATTTGTTTTCAAAGTTTATGAATTTGTTTTTCGTTCGTGAACTTTTTCCAAGATTGATGAACTTTTTTCAAAATCGATGAACTTTTTTCAAAACTGATGAACCTTTTTTTAATTTTGATGAATTTTTTTCAAATCCATGAACTTTTTTCTCACGATTTGTAAACTATTTTTCAAATGGATGAACTTTTTTCAAAATCAAAACAATTTTTTCTCGTAATCCTATTTTTTTTCAAAATCATTGAACTTATTAAAATTTTGATTAACAAAAGAACTATTTCTGTAATTAATGAACCTTTTCCAAAATGTTTTCAAATAATTTTAAAATTAAAGTACTACAGTAAATGTTTGCATGTGTAATAAATTGCACGGTTAAAAATGTACTTAAATAATTGGCCCTGCAATTAATCAATCTGTAGCTCATTGTACGTCAGGTGGTTAGCCAAACTCATTCGTCCTTGTCAAGGTGCGAGTTTGATCCTCGAAGATAACCAATTTTTCGGTGGTTTTTCACTTTTTCGCGCTACCCATTACGTGGAACCGGCGCTCAGAGCACCGGTTAGGAGCTCCCTCCTATTTGGCGCACAGGTGGCCGCGGAGTGACTGCTGGAGTTTGTATGGGCCGGCCCAGTTTAGGCATTCACCCCAACCAGTTCTGGGAAGGTTCTAGAAGCTTCCCTGAACTGGTTTTTTTCTTCTGGTTTTCATTATTATTTATTTTCTTTTTTTCTTTTCTTTTTTTGGTTTTCCCTTTTCTTTTTGTTCCTTTTTCTGTTTTCTTTTCGGTTTTTCTTTTGTTTTATGTTTTCTCCTTTTCCATTTTGATTCTTGTTTTTAAAATTTGTGAAAATATTTTAAATTCTTGATATCTACTTTCATTTTCAATTTGCTACCATCTTTCAAACTCATGAACATTTTTTCAAATCATGAACAGATTTCGAAATTGTGTACTTTTTTACTTTTCACTTTTCACTTTTTTTGTGAATTTTCTTTGCAAGTTCGGCAACATTTTTTGGTTCATCGAATTCAGAAAATGTTCATCAATGTAAATTTTTTCAACAATTCAAAAAATGTTCATCAAATTCAAGTTCTTCATCGGATTTAAAAATGTTTATCCAAATTCAAAATGTGTTCATCAAATCAAATTTGTTCATTGATTTTTAAGAAAATTGTCATCAAATTCGAGATGTGTCCATTTAATTCAAATTTGATTCATGCATTTTTTTCAAGATCCAACCGATCTAGTACCGAACGTACGACACCTCCAAGTTCAGCACATGTTCAGCTCGATAACGTCCCTTGAACTCTTGATCCAGCAGAGGGTCGAGGGAGAGTTTCGTCAGCATGACGGTGTGGTGACGGTGATGATGATGTGATTCGCGCAGGGCTTCGCCTAAGCACTACGTGAATATGACCGGAGGAGTAAACCATGGAAAGAGACGCCGCACACGGCTTGGAACAATTGGTGTGTCTCCATGAGGTGCCCTACCCACGTATATAAAGGAGGGAGAGGGAGGAGGCCGGCCCTAGGAGGCACGCTAAGAGGGGGGAGTCCTACTAGGACTCCAGTCCTAGTAGGATTCGGCCCCCCCTTTTTCCTTCTGATGGAGGGGGAAAGAGGGAAGGAAGAGGGAAGAGGAGAAGGAAAGGGGGGCGCACCCCCTCCCCTAGTCCAATTCGGTCTCCCTATGGGAGGGGGCGCGGTCACCCCTTGTGGGATGCCTCCCCTCTCCCCTATGGCCCATGTAGGCCCATTACCTTCCCCAGGGGGTTCCGGTAACCCCTCGGTACTCCGATAAATATTCGAAACGTTCCGAAACCATTCAGGTGTCCAAATACTATCGTCCAATATATCAATATTTACCTCTCGATTGTTTCGAGACTCCTCGTCATGTCCGTGATCTCATCCGGGACTCCAAAAAATCTTCGGTCACCAAAACACATAACTCATAATACAAATCGTCATCGAACGTTAAGCGTGCGGACCCTACGGGTTCGAGAACTATGTAGACATGACCGAGACACATCTCCGATCAATAACCAACAACGGAGCCTCGATGCTCATAATTGTTCCTACATATTCTACGAAGATCTTTATCGGTCAAACCGCAATAACAACATATGTTATTCCCTTTGTCATCGGTATATTACTTGCCCGAGATTTGATCGTCGGTATCCTCATACCTAGTTCAATCTCGTTACCGGAAAGTCTCTTTACTCGTTTCGTAATGCATCATCCTGCAACTAACTCATAGTGATGTGCATTACCGAGAGGGCCCACAAATACCTCTCCAATACTCGGAGTGACAAATCCTAATCTCGATCTATGCCAACCCAACAAACACCTTCGGAGACACCTGTAGAGCATCTTTATAATCACCCTGTTACGTTGTGACGTTTGATAGCACACAAGGTGTTCCTCCGGTATTCGGGAGTTGCATAATCTCATAGTCAGAGGAATATCTATAAGTCATGAAGAAAGCAATAGCAATAAAACTTAATGATCATTATGCTAAGCTAACGGATGGGTCTTGTCCATCGCATCATTCTCCTAATGATGTGATCCCATTTATCAAATGACAACACATATGGTCAGGAAACTTAACCATCTTTGATTAACGAGCTAGTCAATTAGAGGCATACTAGGGACACTAGGGTTTGTCTATGTATTCACACATGTATCAAGTTTCCGGTCAATAAAATTCTAGCATGAACAATAAACATTTATCATGATATAAGGAAATATAAATAACAACTTTATTATTGCCTCTAGGGCATATTTCCTTCAGTCTCCCACTTGCACTAGAGTGAATAATCTAGATTACATTGTAATGATTCTAACACCCATGGAGTCTTGGTGCTAATCATGTTTTTCTCGTGGAAGAGGCTTAGTCAATGAGTCTGTAACATTCAGATCCGTATGTATTTTGCAAATCTGTATGTCTTCCTCCTTGACTTGATTGCGGATGGGGTTGAAGCGTCTCTTTATGTGTTTGGTTGTCTTGTGAAATCTGGATTCCTTTGCTAAGGCAACTGCTCGAGTATTTTCACAAAAGATTTTCATTGGCCTCGATGCACTAGGTATTACACCTAGATCGGATATGAACTCCTTCATTCAGACTCCTTCATTTGCTGCTTCCGAAGCAACTATGTACTCCGCTTCACACGTAGATCCCGCCACGATGCTCTACTTGGAACTGTACCAACTGACAGCTCCACCATTCAATATAAATACATATCCGGTTTGTGACTTAGAGTCATCCGGACCAGTATCAAAGCTAGCATCGACGTAACCATTTATGACAAGCTCTTTGTCACCTCCATAAACGAGAAACATATCCTTAGTCCTTTTAAGGTATTTTAGGATGTTCTTGACCGCTGTCCAGTGATCCACTCCTGGATTACTTTGGTACCTCCCTGCTACACTTATAGCAAGGCACACATCAGGTCTGGTACACAACATTACATACATGATAGATCCTATGGCTGAGGCATAGGGAATGACTTTCATTTTCTCTCTATCTTCTGAAGTGGTCGGGCATTGAGTCTGACTCAACTTCACACCTTGTAACACAAGCAAGAACCCTTTCTTTGACTGATCCATTTTGAACTTATTCAAAACTTTATCAAGGTATGTGCTTTGTGAAAGTCCAATTAAGCATCTTGATCTATCTTTATAGATCTTGATGCCCAATATATAAGCAGCTTCACCGAGGTCTTTCATTGAAAAATTATTATTCAAGTATCCTTTTATGCTATCCAGAAATTCTATATCATTTCCAATCAACAATATGTCATCCACATATAATATTAAAAATGCTACAGAGCTCCCACTCACTTTCTTGTAAATACATGCTTCTCCAAAAGTTTGTATAAAACCATATGCTTTGATCACACTATCAAAGCGTATATTCCAACTCCGAGAGGCTTGCACCAGTCCATAAATGGATCGTTGGAGCTTGCACACTTTGTTAGCACCTTTAGGATCGACAAAAACTTTTGGTTGCATCATATACAACTCTTCTTTAAGAAATCCATTAAGGAATGCAGTTTTGACATCCATTTGCCAACTTTCATAAGCATAAAATGCGACAATTGCTAACATGATTCGGACAGACTTAAGCATCGCTACGGGTGAGAAGGTCTCATCGCAGTCAACTCCTTGAACTTGTCGAAAACCTTTCGCAACAAGTCGAGCTTTGTAGATAGTAACATTGCCATCAGTGTAAGTCTTATTCTTGAAGATCCATTTATTTTATATGCTTGCCGATCATCGGGCAAGTCAACCAAAGTCCACACTTTGTTCTCATACATGGATCCCATCTCAGATTTCATGGCCTCAAGCCATATCGCGGAATCTGGGCTGATCATTGCTTCCTCATAGTTCGTAGGTTCATCATGGTCTAGTAACATGTCTTCCAAAACAGGATTATCGTACCACTCTGGTGCGGAACATACTCTGGTTGACCTACGAGGTTTGGTGGTAACTTGATCTAAAGTTTCATGATCATCATCATTAACTTCCTCACTAATTGGTGTAGGCATCACTGGAGCTGTTTTATGTGATGAACTACTTTCCAATTTGAGAGAAGGTACAACTACCTCATCAAGTTCTACTTTCCTCCCACTCACTTCTTTGAGAGAAACTCCTTCTCTAGAAAGGATCCATTCTTAGCAATGAATATCTTGCCTTCAGATCTATGGTAGAAGGTGTACCCAACAGTTTCCTTTGGTATCCTATGAAGACGCATTTCTCCGATTTGGGTTCGAGCTTATCAAGTTGAAGCTTTTTCACATAAGCATTGCAACCCCAAACTTTAAGAAACAATATCTTAGGTTTTTTGGCCAAACCACAGTTCATATGGTGTCGTCTCAATGGATTTAGATGGTGCCCTATTTAATATGAATGCAGCCATCTCTAAAGCATAACCCCAAAACGATAGTGGTAAATCGGTAAGAGACATCATAGATCGCACCATATCTAATAAAGAACGGTTACGATGTTCGGACACACCATTACTGTAACACCCCGAGGCTCATGCTACAGTAACCTTGCCCTAATGATGCCATGTCATGACAATTTTACTAATCCAATTGTCACTTGATCAAAATTCAAGTCAAACTCAATTTTAAAATAAAGTAAAAATAATATTTATTCACGCATCAAAATAAGACTGTTCGTTGTGTTGCAAATATCCAGTAACTAATTTTCATGAAGAAACCAACACAATTTGAATTACCCAAATGCCCATAGATATATTTAAAGTGGCCCAAGAGTAGTAAATTTGGCCATTTTGAAATAAACAAATAATTATGCTTTTCAAAAATATGTGAAACTCTATGGACAACTCCAAAGTATTGCATAGTAATTGTGAGACAATTTTCATGTTTTACAAAATATCAATTTTTGTGGAAGAAGAATGCAAAACAGTGATGAAAATAGAAAACAAAAGGTAATAGACAGAAATAGGTAAAAGAAAAATAGAAAGGGGCACTATGCACTTTGGCCCATCTAACAACAGTGCAGCCCGACCCAACCAGGGCCTTCTTCCACCTCGCTACAGGAGGCAGAGAGGTGTGTGGCGCACATCCCGCTGACTCGTCTATGATCGAGCTCTTGTATTCGAGCCCTCGAGGCCCCTGGCTTGTAATATGATGCTTGTATGACTTATTTTTATTTGTAGAGTTGTGATGTGATGTCTTCCCGTGAGTCCCTGATCTTGATCGTACACGTTTGCGTGTATGATTAATGTATGATTGAATCGGGGGCGTCACAAGTTGGTATCAGAGCCGACTGCCTCTAGGAATCCCCCTTCCACACTCCTTGGCCGAAGTCGAGTCTAGACATTGGAAAACTTTTACTAACATGGTTGTGTGCCTTATGGGCCCACGTCGCCATTTTGGTGGTATTAGGATCTTTTACTCCTCGATCTATACTCTGGGACTCTGATCTCTCTTCTATTCAGATTAAATGATTTTACTAAATCTGACACTAGGTTCTCGTAACTACTTCTCCCGGACAGCCCCATATCACACACGATCGTCTACTGCATCAGAAGATTTTGAAAATGCTCTTCGATCATTCCTGAGACCCTTGTTCCCTCTGCTTTTCAATTCCCTACTACCGATATATCCATATGGGTAACGACATACACTTGTTGTTCATACAATTACTCTGAGTTTCACTTGTTGTTAGAAGATGCATCGAATTGCTCTCCGACTTTTAAGAATCCCTTGTACCACTGCCTTGTAGCTCCTTGCCGTAGAAATACCCCTACGGATAATTCCTCATACTTATCGAGTATCCACTCATTCCCAGTTGTTCTTGTGTTCCGCAAAAGACTTCGAAATAATATTTGATCTTTCGAAAATCCTCAACAGCCTGTTGTACCTAGAATTCTTGCATACTTGCATTCCGGTTAATTCCATTGGTCTAGCAAATTAATTTAAAAACCTTTGTGATTGTCATTCTGATCCTTTTGATTCAACATGTGTGTGAATGCACACAATCATTCGTTGTTCCCTGGAATTTATCCTTCCGATTCAGACATCATTCCAGACATGAGATGGATCTCGACCATTCAAATTGCCATTGATTGTACCCCTAAGGCTATTCAACTTATCCATCCCTAATCAGAGCATTGCTTCCGACCCCTTGTCTTGGGATTCATAATTCCTTTGCATTTGAGCTTTGAGTTAGTCAGTTGTTTCTATAATCCGATGCACATGCATTCCTTCTTCCTTTGATACAGTACCGATACTCACATCAGCTCCTTTGTAGACCACTAGACCTCTTGTTGGATTATTATCCGACAGTGTCCTTCATATTCAAGTAACCTTGTGAGCCTTTCCTCGGATACTTAATGCCTTTGGTAAATCGCATCCTCTGCTTTCTCTAGCATGCTCTACTATCGAGCTTGTGTTATTTATTCCTGAAATTGTGGTATATGCTCGTAAGATGCCTCGATGGGTTCCCCAAACCAGACGAACCCGAAAGTTTTCGCGAGTCATACTCTTCTGTTGTTTCGCCAGATAAAATTTCTACACTACAACCTCATCAAAAGCGCGAAGTAAAATGAAAGGTTATACATTGGAACAAGTGGGAGTCGAGCTTGAACCCTGTGTTCATGCCCATGGACCCGATGTATACCTTATCATGGAAGCTTCTCTTAAAATAATTATCCCCTTGTTATAAGTTCATCTTGTATCTGTGGACGTGGTTTCGGCCATGTTTCTCCTTGATTCCATTTCTCGTGCAAGTTTGAGCATTTATCTTCTACAAAGAATTTCCCTAGTCCAACCTCTGCTTTGATCTGTCGTCGAGTATTACCCCCGTGGTATCTCGAGATTATCATGGAACCGCATAGATTCTTATGAGTTCTTCATCAAGTGCCACCTTCTCATTGATTCCAATTTTTCACGGGCTCTGAGTTTTTTAACACTCAAAGACACCAATAACTGACTCAAGTCCTCACCGTGATTAATCAGCTCTTGGTAACCTTCATTACTTACGAGTTTGAACTCGATCACGTCATTCCTAGCCTGCTTGGCTATATCCTTGTCGTGCCGATTTTAAACTGTGCTACCTGGTCCTTCTTCCCGGAGCACAAATTTCGACGGTGAGCTAATCTTACGTTGACCTTCCTCGTGTTATCATTTCTCCTTGAACAACAAACTTGATTTCGAGTTTGTATCGTACCCTTGGTTCCAATTACCTTTCGCTTCATCATTCCTTTGACTTGATGTCATCGCCGATTGATTACATCTTCATGAAATCTCTCTACAAATGTGTCGTGATCATCATCAACATTCTGAGCTTTTCCAGGATATCAATCTAATTCATGGTGAGAAATACCATCCTTGCCCCTTGATGATTTGTGTTATCATCGACAACATCCTTGTCTTCCCTCAACACAAATGTGTTCATGTTTTGGATTGAATCTTGAGTCCCTTTTTATCCAGCATATGTTCTTCTTTACCTTGGAGTATTACCATCTTTTATGTCAAGAATGTTGTGAGGATTGCCCCACCTCCTAAGAATTCTTGGTATAGTGATACTTCCCACCATCGCCATTCTTTCTCGTGTTGTTTCTAACCAGAATACCAACAAATGGTCTGTGATGTGTAAAATTCAAAAAATTCTAGCAATCCTATTGCTTTAACCTTAATGGCCGATAGCCTCATTCTAAGTCTATTGCTTATTGAATCATCATTCACACATTGATCATGCCACCTAGTCCAGATTTTCGGGTGCACTTTTCAGCCAATGTTTAATTGTGTATGTTTTCTTTGAGCATACATCATTATATCATTTGATCCGACAAATGTTATCCCCTTGTTCACGTAAGTGTGGAAATCCACGTTTTGAAAATCTCAATGAATTGTCGCTGAGTCAATCAATCACCTCCTCACCTGTCCTTGATTTAGTGATGAACCCTTGTTCGGAACTCGCTTCCATAGTTCATTTCCCGAGAATATAAGTTGTCTTCTCATCAATTTGTGTCATAGCTTTTTCTTCTTAGGCATCCTGAGTCTGAGGTATCCTAATCTCAGTCAGATCTGAATCTCGGTCGGATATGATGGTTGGCACATAATTCCAAGAGTTATAACATTGGTCTTTTATATGACCCGGTAAGATGATGTCATGCATAGCACACCTGGCCGGAGGACCTATTGTTATAGTTTCCTTTTCAGCAAGGTTATCCATTCTTCCATGAGGAAATTGTAAAACTTATTCTATAAGTTGTTTCCGATGGATCCTTTGTATCCAAAGTCTGACCTTTGCTCGAAGACCATGTCAGTGCTATCTCGAAGCATGTTGGTGGTACTCCAATTTTCAACAAGAACGTTTGAAGCCCAATGCTTAAGTTTCTTTGCCAATTATCCAAACACCGCTGTATGGGTAACGTCATGAAATTCCTCTCCCCTTACCTAAATGGTTTTCTACTTTCTATCATGTCATGGATATCAAGCTCCGTTTGTCCTTGGGAAGGATATACCCCTGAAATATGTGTTTAAACACATTTTCCTTTCCATTGTTCGGTTTAATCTAATAATCACATTTTTCTTTCCATTGTTTTGTTTAACCTTTCTTGCAGTCTATATGATCTGAGAAGTAATATTCCCTGCTTAGGTAAACACCTTGTTGTACCACTTTGTCAGTAAGACCCTGTTACTGTTGTTGATGACTTTCCAGTAACCACCGATGGACGAGAACTTTGCCTATTGGTCCGTCTCGTTCAATGAGCAGGAAAATGGTTCTCTTCGTCCCTCGCCCTTGGTACCAACGATGTTGCCAACATAACTGACCGGTTATTCTCTGACATACCCTGCTATCATGACCGTGCAAGATGTCAACGCCCTTCCTTCTTTTAACCCACATGGTGGGCCCATAACCCACAGTTCCACATGATCGAAACCTGACTCTCTTGTACACCTCTATCGCCGAAGTTATTCCTCGTGCTTGACTTCATATGAATTCATGAGCCACCTTCCTTGAGATGATCCATTTTGGTACCACACACAATAATTATTCCCGTTGCTTTGAACCCCTTTCACGCCCTACTTCAGGCATCGAACGATTGCATGCCTGCTCAAAACTTCCCATGATACCTCCTTACTTTTCTCTTGATATTTTCTTAACTTTCAATTCGAGAGTTACTTTTCGCCATCTTCCTTGTTGTTATCTACCAGATAAGCAACCTTGTGGAGGACTGTTCTTCCGATGTTACCCCTTATCCTTTTCGTAAGTACGATGAAGACTCCGAAGAAAGGATGACGACTTCATCATGAGGACTTGAAGTAGAGAAATTAAGATATCAATGAAAGGGGTCAACCTCTTCAAGAAGAGCAACATAGATCGAGAAGGCTCATTAGAATTTAGTAACCAATCCTTCCCCTAACCTCTACCTCTTAAATCTCGGGACGACATTTCTTGTAGTGGAGGAGATTTGTAACACCCCGAGGCTCATGCTACAGTAACCTCACCCTAATGATGCCATGTCGTGACAATTTTACTAATCCAATTGTCACTTGATCAAAATTCAAGTCAAACTCAATTTTAAAATAAAGTAAAAATAATATTTATTCAAACAGCAAAATAAGACTGTCCGTTGTGTTGCAAATATTCAGTAACTAATTTTCATGAAGAAACCAACACAATTTGAATTACCAAAATGCCGATAGAAATATTTAAAGTGGCCCAAGAGTAGTAAATTTGGCCATTTTGAAATAAACAAATAATTATGCTTTTCAAAAATATGTGAAACTCTATGGACAACTCCAAAGTATTGCATAGTAATTGTGAGACAATTTTCATGTTTTACAAAATATCAATTTTTGTGGAAGAAGAATGCAAAACAGTGATGAAAATAGAAAACAAAAGGTAATAGACAGAAATAGGTAAAATAAAAATAGAAAGCGGCACTATGCACTTTGGCCCATCTAACAACAGTGCAGCCCGACCCAACAAGGGCCTTCTTCCACCTCGCTACAGGAGGCAGAGAGGTGTGTGGCGCACATCCCGTGTGCCATGACCGTGGATGCCCTCCACGTCGCTTCCCCCAGCCTATAAACTCGTCTTTGAGAAACCCTACTTCGCCCTCGTCGAGTTCCCCCTCGATTCCCCATCACCTCCCCCGCCATCCGCTCGAAAACGAGCTCGCAAGATCGCGCGGTGACCGCGCATTTCATCGCCGTTGCCGCGGCCTGCGTGCTCCCCGGCGCTTGAGGAATTGTCTAGGAGGACCGCCGTCGACCACCGCTTCTCCTCCAAGTCCCTGTTCGTCGAGGGCTGCACCACCACCACTGCATCGACGGGTTTTCCCCATGGCCATTGGGCTTCGCGCCGTCGATCAACGCCGCTTCGTCCTCCCCGAGCATGCCATCCGCTCCCTTGGTGAGCCCCTTTATCGATTCCCTCGTTTTCCCCTTTTGATTTGTACCGTTTGCCGCCAGTCCCGAGCTCGTCCGTGCTCGCCGTGGCTGCAGCTTCGCCCGGCTGTGCTCGCGTCGTGCACCCACCGCGCCCTGGCCAAGCCACAGCGCGTGCTTAGCCACCCCCTGCGCGCGCCTGGCCGCGGGTGCCCACTCCCAGCCGCCCGCGCCCCTGCGCCTGCCGCCACTGCCTTCGCCCTGCTGCGGCTACGATGTTGTCGCTCCTGTTGCTGGCTACTGCTGCTAGCTACTGCTGCTAGCTGCACTACTATTCTTGCATACTGCTGCTGCTCTTTCCTACTACTACTACTACTCTTGTGTACTGCTGCTTTGGCCGCTATTTCCCTACTACGCATCTAGTCGCTAGCCGCCGGCCTCGCTGGACAACACGTCCATGCACCCCAGCGATGGCCTTGGGCCACTTCACGTCAGGGTCAGCCCTCTGTTTAACTTAGGAGCTAATCCCCAATTAAAACAAGCCACTTTGTTAATTATATATATATATTAGGTTTAGTTTTACTTGTACCCTTTGACATGTGGGACCACCCCTATTAAATATTGTTTAGTTAAATATTTCACAATGACATGTGGACACCCCATAGGCACTATAGCGGTCAACCCAGTCAACCCAGGAAATGTTGAATGTTCACCCCGTTGACTCAGCACATCCCTGGCCCCACTGTCAGCCTCTAATGCACTGCTGGGTTCACTGGACCGGGTGCATCTAGTATTTTAGGTGTATTTTCGAATTAATATTAAATCCAGAAATTTCAGAAAATGTTTAGAACTTTGAAAATTAATATAAAATAAACCGTAACTCGGATGAAAAAACTTTGTACATGAAAGTTGCTCAGAACGACGAGACGAATCCGGATACGCAGCCCGTTCATCCGCCACGCACCCCTAACATAGCGAACACGCAACTTTCCCCTCCGGTTCATCGGTCCGAAAACGCGAAACACCGGGCATATTTTCCCGGATGTTTCCCCCCTTCACCGGTATCACCTCGTACTGCGTTAGGCCACCTCTAGCACCGCATAATGCCATGTTATGCTTTGTGATGCTTTGATTTCTCTGTTATTTATTGTGTTCCCATCCGTTACTTCTTTCCGGTAGACCCTGAGACTGCTGTCGGTACCCGTGTGATCGACTACATCGACAACGAACCCTTCTTGCCAGAACAACCAGGCAAGCCCCCCTTTGATCACCAGATATCGCATACTCTTCTCTCTACTTCTTGCATTAGAGTAGTGTAGCATGTTACTGCTTTCCGTTAATCCTATCCCGATGCATAGCCTGTCCTTGCTACTACTGTTGTTACCTTTACATGCAATCCTAATGCTTAGTATAGGATGCTAGTTTATCATCAGTGGCCTTACATTCTTGTCCGTTTGCCATGCTATACTATTGGGCCGTGATCACTCGGGAGGTGATCACGGGTATATACTATATACTTTATATATGATACATGTGATGACTAAAGTCGGGTTGGCTCGAGGAGTACCCGCGGTTGATTCACGAATTGGGGGCTGGAAGGACATACTTTCCCGACGGCCCTCTGTGTGGATCTTTGTGGCGAAGCGACAGGGCAGGTAGAGACCACCTAGGAGAGAGGTGGGCCTGCCCCTGGTCGGCGTTCGCGGTTATTTCAAAATAACATGCTTAATGAGATCTTGGTATTTGATGTGAGTCTGGCTACTGGCCTATACGCACTAACCATCTACGCGGGGACAATTATGGGCACTCGATGTGACGCCCGGATAATTAGGCTACAGTAATCCCTCGTTAATGATGCCATGTCACCTCTGTCACTGTAGTTAATCTCGGGTTAGTTCAAAAACTGATTCAAAATTCAAATTCAAAATCAAGTCAAACAATTAAAAGTTTTCGAATATTGAAACTAAAATGTTCGAAGTGAACCAAATAATGCATAAGTAATTGTGGTGGAGAAATCACGCTTTTATAAATTATTTAAGTACTCTAAAATGAACAAAAGAGTAGCAAAAACAAATATTTAAAAGCTTTTGTAATAATAAACCATCACAAACTATTTTACTTTGTGCGCCAAGTTAAATGTGGTTGTGGCATATTTACATATACTAAATTAGGTGCAACTTTGATATTTTAATAAAACTAAGGTATATTGAAAATTAGAGAAAACATAAAAGACGAAAATAAATAAAAGAAAGAAAATACAAAAAAAAGAAACAAACAAAGAAAAAGCCCCCCCTCCCACTGGGCCAAGTGGCCCAGCTGGCCTCCACCGGCCCAACCGGCCGGCCCATGTCCTCTCCATAACCCCCCACCCCCCCTGAGACCTAACCCTAGCGACCTTCCCACTCCTCCCACTCGACCCCCTCACTCCCCTCACCATCCCTCGCGCCGCCGCCCGCCCAGAGGCAAAGCGCCTCGTGCCCGACACCCCCTCACACGCCTCTCCTCCTCCTTCCCCGTTCTGGATCTGGGCGGCGCGCCCGACCCCGACGCCCCTCGTCCCACCGCGGCCACCATTTACCCCACCGCCTAGGAGCTCGTTGCACGCCTCGTCGTTGGACACTTCCTCGCCCCCGACCACGCGTACGAGCCAGGACGCCCCCACGCTGCCGTCCCCGTGCTGGGCTTCCTACTCAGGCCGTCGCACGCCGCTGCCAAAACCGGCCACCGGAGCCCCCACCTCGGCCTGGATGCCGCCCCGGGCCGCCGTCGCCGCTCGTCACTCGCCGGGACTCCTCCCCCGACGCCAACCCCGCTCGACGCCGCCCTCCCCACCGGACCTCCTCGTCTCCTCCCCGAACGGCGTCACCAAGCCACGCCGACCCTCTCCCCGTCAACGCCCGTGAGGCCTCCCCTGCTTCCCCGTCTCCCCCTTTCCTCTCTGGCGCCGCGGCCACCGCGCCCCTGACCGGGTTTGGACACGCCCCGTCGCGGCCATCGTCCGCGCGCGCCCTGGCCGCGCGCCCGCGTCGGCCAAGCCCCGCCTTCGTCCCTCGTCATGCTCACCCCCACAGTCGCCGCCCGCCCCGCAACCGCGGCCACCTCACCTTGCGCCGGTCGCCTTCGCCTCTGTCGCGCTCGCCCTTGCCCTCCCGCTGCTGTAGATGCTGCTACGGCTGCAGCTGTCGTGGCCTCACCCCCGCCGCTTGCCTCTGCTTCGGCCGGCCGCGTCCCCTTGGCCGCGCGCACCGGCGCTGCGCGTGCTCGCCCCCTCGTCGTGCTGCTCCGGCGCCCTGCCGTGGCCGGTGCCCCCTGGTAGCCTGGGCAGCGCCCCTCGGGTACATGCGCCCGGAACCCGCGTGCTCAGCACCCGTTAACCCCACCCACTAAGGCCCCTAGGGCCAATGACATGTGGGGCCTACGCCTAGAACGAAATTAAAAATAATAATTAAGAAAATAAATTAATAAATAATAATTAAAATTAATTAAAATATTAATTAATTGAAGAATTAATTAGTATAATTAATTCTGATTAGATTAACCTAATCACTTAGTTTAGTTAATTAATCTGTTAGGTTAGTTAACAGTCAATGACAATGGGGCCCCACCCCTAGTTAGCTTAATTTAAACCCCTTTTTAAAATATGTGACACTGACAGATGGGCCCCATTGGCCCTGTTGACTGGTCAACTTTGACCCAGTCAACGCTGACTGTACTACTGACTAGGCACTGACCGGCCCCACACGTCTGGTTGACCAGTTAACCCCTGTTGACTGCTGACGTCAGCATGACATCATTTAGATGTCATATATCCATTTTTGAATTAAATTAAATAATTAATTGAAAATCAGAAAATGATTTAAATCTTTAGAAAATCATATCTTTTAATCCGTAACTCGGATGAAAATGATTTCTACATGAAAGTTGTTCAGAACGACGAGACGATTCCGGATACGCAACCCGTTCATCCGCCACACCTCCCTAACCTATCGAACTCGCAACTTTCCCCCTCCGGTCCTCTGCCCAAAAACGCAAAACACCGGGGATACTTTCCCGGATGTCATCCCCTTCACCGGTATCACCTACTACCGCGTTAGGGCACCTCTAACGCCGTTACTTGTCATGTCATGCATCACTATGCATATGCTTGCTTAAATATTTATTGTTTCTCCCCCCTCTTCTCTCGATAGACACCAAGACTGACGCCGCTGCTACCCAGTACGACTACGGAGTTGACGACCCCTCTCCCTTGCCAGAGCAACCAGGCAAGCCCCCCCTTGATCACTAGATATCGCCTACTCTCTTCTATACTGCTTGCATTAGAGTAGTGTAGCATGATACTGCTTTCCGTTATTCCTATCCTGATGCATAGCCTGTCCTTGTTATTACTGTTGTTACCTTTACCTGCAATCCTACATGCCTAGTATAGGATGCTAGTGTTCCATCAGTGGCCCTACACTCTTGTCCGTCTGCCATGCTATACTACTGGACCGTGATCACTTCGGGAGGTGATCGCGGGCATATACTATATACTTTACACTGTTACATTACCTGTGGTACTGTTCGGAGTTGGGGGCTGAAGGGGCAGGTGGTTCCACCCAGGTAGTGGTGGGCCTGGGTTCCCGACGGCCCCCGACTGTTACTTTGTGGCGGAGCGACAGGGCAGGTTCCGACCACCTAGGAGAGAGGTGGGCCTGGCCCTGGTCGGTGTTCGCGGATACTTAACACGCTTAACGAGATCTGGGTATTTGATCTGAGTCTGGCCATTTGGTCTATACGCACTAACCATCTACGCGGGAGTAGTTATGGGTATCCCGGCGTCATGGTATCAGCCGAAGCCTTCGTGACGTCAGCGACTGAGTGGCGCGCGCCGGATTGGACCGTAAGCCTGCTCTTGTATTAAGGGGGCTAGTTCTGCTTCCGGTCGCGTTCACAACGTGCAGGTGTGCAAAGGGCGATGGGCCCAGACCCCTGCGCCATAGGATTTAGACCGGCGTGCTGACCTCTCTGTTGGGCCTAGGTAGGGCTGCGACGTGTTGATCTTCCGAGGCCGGGCATGACCCAGGAAAGTGTGTCCGGCCAAATGGGATCGAGCGTGTTGGGGTATGTGGTGCACCCCTGCAGGGAAGTTTATCTATTCGAATAGCCGTGTCCCTCAGTAAAAGGACGACCCGGAGTTGTACCTTGACCTTATGATAACTAGAACCGGATACTTAATAAAACACACCCTTCCAAGTGCCAGATACAACCGGTGATCGCTCTCTCACAGGGCGACGAGGGGAGGATCATTGGTTAGGATTATGCTATGCGATGCTACTTGGAGGACTTCAGTCTACTCTCTTCTACATGCTGCAAGACGGAGGTTACCAGAAGCGTAGTCTTCGAAAGGACTAGCTACCCCCCCTCTTATTCCGGCATTCTGCAGTTCAGTCCACATATGATACCCTTATTCCATTTGATACCAATGCATACATATGTAGTGTAGCTCCTTGCTTGTGAGTACTTTGGATGAGTACTCACGGTTGCTTTCTCCTTCTTTTCCCTCTATCCCTTCTACCTGGTTGTCGCAACCAGATGTTGGAGCCCAGGAGCCAGACGCCACCGTCGACGACGACTCCTACTACACCGGAGGTGCCTACTACTACGTGCTGCCCGCTGACGACGACCAGGAGTAGTTTAGGAGGATCCCAGGCAGGAGGCCTGCGCCTCTTTCGATCTGTATCCCAGTTTGTGCTAGCCTTCTTAAGGCAAACTTGTTTAACTTATGTCTGTACTCAGATATTGTTGCTTCCGCTGACTCGTCTATGATCGAGCTCTTGTATTCGAGCCCTCGAGGCCCCTGGCTTGTAATATGATGCTTGTATGACTTATTTTATTTGTAGAGTTGTGTTGTGATATCTACCCGTGAGTCCTTGATCTTGATCGTACACATTTGCGTGCATGATTAGTGTACGGTCAAATCGGGGGCGTCACAAGTTGGTATCAGAGCCGACTGCCTGTAGGAATTCCCCTTTCCAACTCCTTGGCCGAAGTCGAGTCTAGTCATTGAAAAACTTTTACTAACATGGCTGTGTGGCTTACAGGCCCACGTCGCCATTGGGTGGTATTAGGATCTTTTACTCCTCGATCTTTACTCTGGGACTCTAATCTCTCCCCTATTTGGGTTAAATGAATTTTGCTAAATCTAACATTAGGATCTCGTTATCACTTTCTCCCGGAGAGCCCCTTCATTCCAGATGATGGCCTGCTTCACCAGAAGATTCCAAAGATACTCTTTGCTATTCCTCTTGAGACTTCGTGCCCATCACTTTTGCTATTCCCGACCACCGATAAATCCTGATGGATAGCTACTTACACTTGCCATTCATACGATCATCCCCCATTGATCTTGTTATTACAAGATACCCTAGAGTCTTCTCTATTGTTCCGAGAATACTTTGTGCCTACTGCCTAGCAGTTCCTTGCCACATGAATACCCCTTCAATTAAATCCTCGCACTTGTCGAGTATCCACTCATCCCCAATTGTTCATGTGTTTCACAATGGTCTTCAAAATACTATTCGATCCTCCAAAAATCCTTAGTAGCTTATTGCTCTGCAATACTTGCCTGCTTGCATTATGGATGCTTTCCATATGTTTGGCGATATTCGTTAGTATCCTTAGGCATCGTCTTTTGATCCTATTGATTCAACTTGAGTGCGAATGCACGCAATCATCAGTTGATCCTTTTAAATTATCTTTCCGGCTCAGACGTTATTTTAAAACATGAGCTGGATCTCGACCAATCAAATTGCTGTCGATTGTACCCTTAAGGCTATTCAACTTATCCATCCCTGATCAGAGCATTGCTTCTGATCCCTTGTCTTGGAATTGATAATTCCTTTGCATTTGAGCCTTGAATTAGTCAGTTATTTCTAAAGTCTGATCTCATTGCATTGTTTCTCCCTCTGGTTGAGTACCGATGCTCACACCAGATCCCTTGAGGACCACCAGATCATTTGCTGGATTTTATCCGACAGCGTCCTTCATATTCAATAAGTCTGTGAGCCTTTCCTCGGATACATAATACCTTTGGTAAATTGTATCCTCTGCTTTCTCAAACATGCTCTACTATCGAGCTGGTGTTATTTATTCTTGAAACTTGTGGTATATGTTTCTAAGAAGCCCCTATGGGTTGAACATATGCCTTCTCTAAACTGTGTGAACTCGAAAGCTTTCACGAGTCATACACCTCTGGTATTTTGCCAGATAAAATTTCAAACACTACAACTTCTTCGAAAGTGAGAAGTGAATGAAAGGTTATGCATTGGAGAAGTGGGAGTCGACCTTGAACTTGTGTTCATGCCCATGGACACGATGTATATCCTATCATGGAAGCTTCTTGTAATAATAACTATCCCCTTGATATAATATCATTTGGTATCTGTGAATTGATCCTTGCAATCGTGGTTCCGACCATATGTTCTTCTTTGATCCCATTTCTCGGGCAAGTTTAAGCGCTTGTCTTCTGTAGAGCAATACCCCAGTCCAACCTCTACTTTGATCCGTCATCGAGTATTACCCCCTCTGGTATCTCAAGATTAGCATGGAACTGCATAACTTCTTATGAGTTCTTCTTCAAGTATTATTTGACTTTCGCTGCGTCATCATTTGACTTGATGTCATCACCAACCGATTACATCTTCATGAAATTTCTCGACAAATGTGTCGTGGTCATCATCAGCATCCTGAGCTCTTCCAAGATATATATTGAATTCTTGATGAGAAATACCATCATCGCCCCTCAATAGTTTGTGTTATCACTGACCACTTTATTGCCTTCCGTTCAACACAAACTTATTCGTGTTTTGAGTTATACCTTGAGATCCTTGCTATACAGCATTCGTTCTTCTTTACCTTGGAATGTTACCACCTTTTATGTCAAGAATGTCGTGGTAATTTTACCACCTCTTGAGAATTCTTGATATAGTAATATCTCTCGCCTTTTGCGTTCATTTCTTGGTCTCCGTATTGTTTCTAACCGGAATACCGACTAATGATCTGTGTTGTGCAAATTCTAAACTTCTAGCAACCCTATTGCTTGAAGTTATTGGTCTACAGTTTCATTCTAAGTCTATTGATTATTGAATCATCATTCAAACATTGATCGTGCTACCTAGTCCAGATTCCTGGTTGCACCCTTCTATCATTGTTCAGTAGTGTATGTTTCCCTCGAGCACACATCATTATGACATTTGATCCGACAAAGGATATTTCCTTGTTCACATAATTGTGGAAATCAATCCTTTGGAAATCTCGATGATTTGTTGCTGAGCCTATCAGCCACCTCCTCATCCTCTCCTTGGTTTACTGATGGCCTCTTGTTTCAGAGCTCACTTACATAGACCACTTCTGAGAATCTCACAATGTCATCTCGTCAAATTGTGTTGCACCTTTTCTTCTCAGGCATCCCGAGTCTGAGGTATCCTGACACCAATCAAATCTGAATCTCGGTCAGATATGATGGTTGGAACATATTTCCAAGAGCTATAACGTTGGTCTTTATATGACCCGGTAAGGTGGTATCATACCTAGCCCACCTGGCCGGAGGCCCTATTGTTATAGATTCCTTTTTCAGTAAGGTTATCCATTCTTTCATGAGGAAATTGTAAGCCTTATTCTATAAGTTATTCCTGATGGATCCTTTGTGTTTCCAAAGTCTGATCTTCACCTGTTGACCATGTCCATGCTATCTCGAAGCATGTCTGTGGTACTTCGATTTTCAATAAGAGCATTGAAAGCGCAATGCTAAGTTTTCTTTAACCATTATCCAAACACCGTTGTATGGGTAATGTCATGAAATTTCTCTCCCCTTACTTAAAGGGTTTTCTACATGATATCCTGCCACGGATATCATGCTCTGCTTGTCCTTGGGAAGGGTATACCCCTGAAATATGTGTTTAATCACATTTTCCTTTCCATTCTTCTGTTTAACCTAATAATCACATTTTTCCTTTCCATTGTTTTGTTTAACCTTTCTTGTGATCTATATGATCCCAGCAGTAATATTCTTCTCCTTATGTAAAGACCTTGGTGTACGATCGTGTCGGTAAGACCCTGTTGCTATTGTTGATGACATTCCGGTAACCACCGATAGACGAGAACTTTGCCTATTGGTCCACCTCGTTCAACGAGCAGGAAGATGGTTCTCTTCGTCCCTCACCCTTGGTACCGATGTTGTTGCCGACATAATTGGCAGGCTACCCTCTGACATGCCTTGCTATCATGACCATGCAAGATGCCACCACTCCTCCTACTTTCAACCCACATGGTGGGCCCATAACCCACATGGTGGGCCCATAACCCACAGGTCCCAGGATCGAAACCAGACTCTCCTGTACACTCCAGCTCCTAAAGGCTATTCCTCATGCTTGGCTTCATATGTAATTCATCAGCCACCATCCAAGAAATCATCAGTTCTGCTATCAGACATAATACTTATTCCCGTTGCTCTAAAACCCTTTCACACTCTGTTTTAGCCATCGAACGCTTGGCTAGCCACTTGGAACTTCTTACCATACCTTCTTGCTCAGCTCTCGATGTGTTCCATTTGACCAATTCGAGAGTTACTCATGTGATTATTCATGGGATAAACCCCAAATGATTTTCCCTGAGAGCATTCTATCGTTGTCGGGCTACCCCTTTCTTATTGGTAAGTACGATGGAGTTCACCAAGAAAGGCTGAGGACTTATCCTGATAACCCGAAGTTAAGGAATGACGACATCAACGGAAGTGGTCAACTTCTTCGAGAAGAGCAACCAGGACCGAGAAGATTTGTTATAATTTCGTAACCTAATCTCTTCCCCCCTTACTCCCGCTCCTAAATCTCGGGACGAGATTTCTTGTAGTGGAGGAGAATTGTGACGCCCGGATAATTAGGCTACAGTAATCCCTCGTTAATGATGCCATGTCACCTCTGTCACTGTAGTTAATCTCGGGTTAGTTCAAAAACTGATTCAAAATTCAAATTCAAAATCAAGTCAAACAATTAAAAGTTTTCGGATATTGAAACTAAAATGTTTGAAGTGAACCAAATAATGCATAGGTAATTGTGGTGGAGAAATCACGCTTTTATAAATTATTTAAGTACTCTAAAATGAACAAAAGAGTAGCAAAAACAAATATTTAAAAGCTTTTGTAATAATAAACCATCACAAACTATTTTACTTTGTGCGCCAAGTTAAATGTGGTTGTGGCATATTTACATATACTAAATTAGGTGCAACTTTGATATTTTAATAAAATTAAGGTATATTGAAAATTAGAGAAAACATAAAAGACGAAAATAAATAAAAGAAAGAAAATACAAAAAAAGAAACAAACAAAGAAAAAGCCCCCCTCCCACTGGGCCAAGTGGCCCAGCTGGCCTCCACCGGCCCAACCGGCCGGCCCATGTCCTCTCCATAACCCCCCACCCCCCCTGAGACCTAACCCTAGCGACCTCCCCACTCCTCCCACTCGACCCCCTCACTCCCCTCGCCATCCCTCGCGCCGCCGCCCGCCCAGAGGCGAAGCGCCTCGTGCCCGACACCCCGTCACACGCCTCTCCTCCTCCTTCCCCGTTTTGGATCTGGGCGGCGCGCCCGACCCCGACGTCCCTCGTCCCACCGTGGCCACCATTTACCCCACCGCCTAGGAGCTCGTTGCACGCCTCGTCGTTGGACACTTCCTCGCCCCCGACCACGCATACGAGCCAGGACGCCCCCACGCTGCCGTCCCCGTGCTGGGCTTCCTACTCAGGCCGTCGCACGCCGCTGCCAAAACCGGCCACCGGAGCCCCCACCTCGGCCTGGATGCCGCCCCGGGCCGCCGTCGCCGCTCGTCACTCGCCGGGACTCCTCCCCCGACGCCAACCCCGCTCGACGCCGCCCTCCCCACTGGACCTCCTCGTCTCCTCCCCGAACGGCGTCACCAAGCCACGCCGACCCTCTCCCCGTCAACGCCCGTGAGGCCTCCCCTGCTTCCCCGTTTCCCCCTTTCCTCTCTGGCGCCGCGGCCACCGCGCCCCTGACCGGGTTTGGACACGCCCGCGGTCACCACGCCCCGTCACGGCCATCCTCCGCGCGCGCCCGCGTCGGCCAAGCCCCGCCTTGGTCCCTCGTCGTGCTCACCCCCACAGTCGTCGTCCGCCCCGCAACCGCGGCCACCTCACCTTGCGCCGGTCACCTTCGCCTCTGTCGCGCACGCCCTTGCCCTCCCGCTGCTGTAGATGCTGCTACGGCTGCAGCTGTCGTGGCCTCACCCCTGCCGCTTGCCTCTGCTTCGGCCGGCCGCGTCCCTTGGCCTCGCGCGCCGGCGCTGCGCGTCCTCGCCCCCTCGTCGTGCTGCTCCGGCGCCCTGCCGTGGCCGGCGCCCCCTGGTAGCCTGGGCAGCGCCCCTCGGGTACATGCGCCCGGAACCCGCGTGCTCAGCACCCGTTAACCCCACCCACTAAGGCCCCTAGGGCCAATGACATGTGGGGCCTACGCCCAGAACAAAATTAAAAAAATAATTAAGAAAATAAATTAATAAATAATAATTAAAATATTAATTAATTGAAGAATTAATTAGTATAGTTAATTCTGATTAGATTAACCTAATCACTTAGTTTAGTTAATTAATCTGTTAGGTTAGTTAACAGTCAATGACAGTGGGGCCCCACCCCTAGTTAGCTTAATTTAAACCCCTTTTTAAAATATGTGACACTGACAGATGGGCCCCATTGGCCCTGTTGACTGGTCAACTTTGACCCAGTCAACGCTGACTGTACTGCTGACTAGGCACTGACCGGCCCCACACGTCTGGTTGACCAGTCAACCCCTGTTGACTGCTGACGTCAGCATGACATCATGTAGATGTCATATATCCATTTTTGAATTAAATTAAATAATTAATTGAAAATCAGAAAATGATTTAAATCTTTAGAAAATCATATCTTTTAATCCGTAACTCGGATGAAAATGATTTCTACATGAAAGTTGCTCAGAACGACGAGACGATTCCGGATAAGCAACCCGTTCATCCGCCACACCTCCCTAACCTATCGAACTCGCAACTTTCCCCCTCCGGTCCTCTGTCCGAAAACGCAAACCACCGGGGATACTTTCCCGGATGTCATCCCCCTTCACCGGTATCACCTACTACCTCGTTAGGGCACCTCTAACGCTGTTACTTGTCATGTCATGCATCACTATGCATATGCTTGCTTAAATATTTATTGTTTCTCCCCCCTCTTCTCTCTATAGACACCGAGACCGACGCCGCTGCTACCCAGTACGACTACGGAGTTGACGACCCCTCTCCCTTGCCAGAGCAACCAGGCAAGCCCCCCCCCCTTGATCACCAGATATCGCCTACTCTCTTCTATACTGCTTGCATTAGAGTATTGTAGCATGATACTACTTTCCGTTATTCCTATCCTGATGCATAGCCTGTCCTTGTTATTACTGTTGTTACCTTTACCTGCAATCCTACATGCCTAGTATAGGATGCTAGTGTTCCATCAGTGGCCCTACACTCTTGTCCGTCTGCCATGCTATACTACTGGGCCGTGATCACTTCGGGAGGTGATCGCGGGCATATACTATATACTTTACACTGTTACATTACCTGTGGTACTGTTCGGAGTTGGGGGCTGAAGGGGCAGGTGGTTCCACCCAGGTAGTGGTGGGCCTGGGTTCCCGACGGCCCCCGACTGTTACTTTGTGGCGGAGCGACAGGGCAGGTTCCGACCACCTAGGAGAGAGGTGGGCCTGGCCCTGGTCGGCGTTCGCGGATACTTAACACGCTTAACGAGATCTGGGTATTTGATCTGAGTCTGGCCATTTGGTCTATACGCACTAACCATCTACGCGGGAGTAGTTATGGGTATCCCGGCGTCGTGGTATCAGCCGAAGCCTTCGTGACGTCAGCGACTGAGTGGCGCGCGCCGGATTGGATCGTAAGCCTGCTCTTGTTTTAAGGGGGCTAGTTCTGCTTCCGGCCGCGTTCGCAACGTGCAGGTGTGCAAAGGGCGATGGGCCCAGACCCCTGCGCCATAGGATTTAGACCGGCGTGCTGAACTCTCTGTTGGGCCTAGGTAGGGCTGCGACGTGTTGATCTTTCGAGGCCGGGCATGACCCAGGAAAGTGTGTCCGGCCAAATGGGATCGAGCGTGTTGGGGTATGTGGTGCACCCCTGCAGGGAAGTTTATCTATTCGAATAGCCGTGTCCCTCGGTAAAAGGACGACCCGGAGTTGTACCTTGACCTTATGATAACTAGAACCAGATACTTAATAAAACACACCCTTCCAAGTGCCAGATACAACCGGTGATCGCTCTCTCACAGGGCGACGAGGGGAGGATCATCGGTTAGGATTATGCTATGTGATGCTACTTGGAGGACTTCAGTCTACTCTCTTCTACATGCTGCAAGACGGAGGTTACCAGAAGCGTAGTCTTTGAAAGGACTAGCTACCCCCCTCTTATTCCGGCATTCTGCAGTTCAGTCCACATATGATACCCTTATTCCATTTGATACCAATGCATACATATGTAGTGTAGCTCCTTGCTTGCGAGTACTTTGGATGAGTACTCACGGTTGCTTTCTCCTTCTTTTCCCTCTATCCCTTCTACCTGGTTGTCGCAACCAGATGTTGGAGCCCAGGAGCCAGACGCCACCGTCGATGACGACTCCTACTACACCGGAGGTGCCTACTACTACGTGCTGCCCGCTGACGACGACCAGGAGTAGTTTAGGAGGATCCCAGGCAGGAGGCCTACGCCTCTTTCGATCTGTATCCCAGTTTGTGCTAGCCTTCTTAAGGCAAACTTGTTTAACTTATGTCTGTACTCAGATATTGTTGCTTCCGCTGACTCTTCTATGATCGAGCTCTTGTATTCGAGCCCTCGAGGCCCCTGGCTTGTAATATGATGCTTGTATGACTTATTTTATTTGTAGAGTTGTGTTGTGATATCTACCCGTGAGTCCTTGATCTTGATCGTACACATTTGCGTGCATGATTAGTGTACGGTCAAATCGGGGGTGTCACACTCGACGTCGTGATATCAGCCGAAGCCTTCGTGACGTCAGCGACTAAGCGACGCGCACCGGGTTGGACGAGAACGCCTACTCTTGTATAAGGGAGGCTAGGTCTATTCACCGGCCGCGTACGCAACGTGCAGGTGTGCAATGGGCGATGGGCTCAGACCCCTGCGCCATAGGATTTAGACCGGCGTGCTGACCTCTCTGTTGTGCCTAGGTAGGGCTGCGACGTGTTGATCTTCTGAGGCCGGGCATGACCTAGGAAAGTGTGTCCGGACAAAGGGGATCGAGCATGTTGGGAAATGTGGTGCACCCCTGCAGGGAAGTTAATCTATTCGAATAGCCGTGATCCTTGGTAATAGGACGACTTGGAGTTGTACCTTGACCTTATGACAACTAGAACCGGATACTTAATAAAACACACCCTTCCAAGTGACAGATACAACCGGTGATCGCTCTCTCACAGGGCGACGAGGGGAGGATCATCGGTTAGGATTATGCTATGTGATGATACTTGGTGAACTTACCATCTACTCTCTTCTTCTACTTCAAGATGGAGGTTACCAGAAGCGTAGTCTTCGACAGGACTAGTTATCCCCCTCTTATTCCGGCTTTCTGCAGTTCAGTCCACATATGATACCCTTATTCCATTTGATACCAATGCATACATATGTAGTGTAGCTCCTTGCTTGCGAGTACTTTGGATGAGTACTCACGGTTGCTTTGCTCCCTCTTTCCCCCCTTTTCTATAGTCGATTGCTGCGACCAGACGTTGGAGCCCAGGAGCCAAACACCACCGTTGATGATGACTACTACTACTCAGGAGGTCCCTACTAATACGTGCAGCCCGCTGACGACGACCAGGAGTAGTTTAGGAGGATCCCAGGCAGGAGGCCTGCGCCTCTTTTGATCTGTATCCCAGTTTGTGCTAGCCTTCTTAAGGCAAACTTGTTTACTTATGTCTGTACTCAGATATTGTTGCTTCCGCTGACTCGTCTATGATCGAGCTCTTGTATTCGAGCCCCCGAGGCCCCTGGCTTGTAATATGATGCTTGTATGACTTATTTTTATTTGTAGAGTTGTGATGTGATATCTTCCCGTGAGTTCCTGATCTTGATTGTACACGTTTGCGTCTATGATTAGTGTACGATTGAATCGGGGGCGTCACAATTACGTTGTGGTGTTCCAGGTGGCAAGAGTTGCGAAACTATCCCACTTTGTTTCAAATGAAGACCAAACTCGTAACTCAAATATTCGCCTCCGCGATCAGATCGTAGAAACTTTATTTTCTTGTTACGATGATTTTCCACTTCACTCTGTAATTCTTTGAACTTTTCAAATGTTTCAGACTTATGTTTCATTAAGTAGATATACCCATATCTTCTCAAATCATCTGTGAAGGTCAGAAAATAATGATACCCGCCACGAGCCTCAATACTCATCGAAACGCATACATCAGTATGTATTATTTCCAATAAGTCAGTGGGTCGCTCCATTGTTCCGAAGAACGGAGTCTTAGTCATCTTTCCCATGAGGCATGGTTCGCAAGCATCAAGTGATTCATATTCAAGTGATTCCAAAAGCCCATCAGCATGGAGTTTCTTCATGCGCTTTACACCAATATGACCTAAACGGCAGTGCCACAAATAAGTTGCACTATCATTATTAACTTAGCATCTTTTGGCTTCAATATTATGAATATGTGTATCACTACAATCGAGATTCAACAAAAATAGACCACTCATCAAGGGTGCATGACCATAAAAGATATTACTCATATAAATAGAACGACAATTATTCTCTGATTTAAATGAATAACCATTTCGCATCAAACAAGATCCAGATATAATGTTCATGCTCAACTCTAGCACCAAATAACAATTATTCAGGTCTAAAACTAATTCTGAAGGTAGATGTAGAGGTAGCAGGCCGACGAAGATCACATCGACCTTGGAACCATTTCCTACGCGCATCATCACCTCGTCCTTAGCCAATCTTTGTTTAATCCATAACCCTTGTTTCGAGTTGAAAATATGAGCAAAAGAACCAGTATCAAATACCCAGGCGCTACTACGAGCATTAGTAAGGTACACATGTATATCAAATATACCTTTCACTTTGCCATCCTTCTTATCCGCTAAATACTTGGGGCAGTTCCGCTTCCAGTGACCAGTTCCTTTGCGGTAGAAGCACTCAGTTTCAGGCTTAGGTCCAGACTTGGGCTTATTCCGGGATTAGCAACTTGCTTGCTATTCTTTTTGAAGTTCCCCTTTTTCCCTTTGCCTTTTTTCTTGAAACTAGTGGTCTTGTTAACCATCAGCGCTTGATGGTCCTTCTTGAATTCTACCTCCACAGCCTTAAGCATTGCGAAGAGCTCGGGAATTGTCTTTTCCATCCCTTGCATATTATAGTTCATCACGAAGCCTTTATAGCTTGGTGGCAGTGATTGAAGAACTTTGTCAATGACACTATCATCTGGAAGATTAACTCCCAGCTGAGTCAAGTGGTTATGGTACCTAGACATTCTGAGTATGTGTTCGCTGACAGAACTGTTCTCCTCCATCTTGCAGCTATAGAACTTGTTGGAGACTTCATATCTCTCAACTCGGGCATTTGCTTGAAATATTAATGTAACGACCAGACCCAAAATCGGTCAAGTCTCTGTGTAGCTGTACCATCCCAAGATCATGCTGGCACACATAGTACATTGATGAAAAGATTCAAAGTTCAATCACACCTGAATTTATTACACGATTCTCATATCGAGTCTTTATGACATCATAATAAATTCGACCGAAGGCCAACTCATGAGAAATAAACGAAATAAAGATGCGGAAGCGTAGATGAGTAGCGAGTCCATCCGACTCCAAAGGGCAACCGTCAAGCGTGGATCGTAGCCTCACTCCTGGTCGGAAAACTCCTCTGCAACATAAGACGTTGCAGCCGTGTAGGTCAGCATTTTGAATATGTCGACAAGTCATGAAGAGAGAACAACAATAAAATTGCTAACACTATATGCAATTTGGCTGTGGGTTTCTAAGTTTTATGTTTTTGCGAAAAAGTCAGTTTTTCCCTACAACAAAGGACTTGTTTGCAATTTCTATAAAATGTTGGTTGTTAATGAGATGGTTTCGCCAACCAGTGTCTCATACCCGAATTCATTAAATAACCCATCAATTAATTAATTATGTTCAGTGTTGAGATTTCCGAAATACTCCAATTTCCAGAGGCTCAACTGTCCGTAACCGGGGACACGACTAATTGATTGGGTTGTTACTCTGCAGAGTCTTGTGCACTTTACCCACAAGATTCGTTCCCTCCTTTATGTCCTCGCACTGCCTGGTGTTTGAAGACGGGATGAACGAAACAGGGTCTTTCGTAGAGTTTCTCTGAACACTGCCGGTGCCCATCCATGTCCTACCGTTCTTCTATATCTGCTGGCACCGTCCGTCCAGAGTCACGCCTAAGGTCAACCCAGCCAGAGCCCATAATGGCTTGTGGCTGCACAGGTAAGCTTCCGGTCAAGGGGTATCCATCTGTCTCTTCGTGGCTGGGTGAAGCTTTCCGCAAGATGTCATGGCGCTTCTCCGTGCATCCCGGCCATCCGCTGGTTCCTCCAGGGTGCCCATCAACCGTCCTCCACCCAGTAGTGAATTTGAAGTCCAACTTGAGCTTGAAGTCATGGGATTTTCATCATCTTGACACTCACATCTCCCCTATGAATCTCTCAACCAACCCCGTCTACGGGCATAACAAAGTAAACTACATCGTCCCGGGCAATGGTAAAGGGGAAATGGGTTCATCCTACCTCATGATACTACTCAAGGACATAACTTAAAATTCTCCTACTGCATGCATGGTTGGGAGGAAATAATTCTAATGCAACAAAATCATAGGTATTGTAAAACATGATCAAATGACTTGCCTGGCTGACAGTCTTCAAACGCTAGTGACTCGAGATAGCAAGCTTCGCACTCCGGAAATTCTATCGAGTCAAACAATAGCACAATAAATATTCCACTAAATATCATAATAGCAAGCCAAAGGAAATCACACAAGCACTCAAATGAAAACCAAAGAAAACTCGAAGAACTCCAAACCAACAACTAGCAAGAAAAATAAAATAAGCATTTTATTTTTCTGTAAATAAAAGTTCACCCTCTGTAACTACAGAAACTAATCTAAAATAAACTATAACAGAGGTGAGATAAAATCCTAAATTAACTAGAACAACAGAAAACAGCAGCCAGCTAAAAAAACTAGAAAAGCTTGTTTTTCGGGTAAAACTAATTTTAATAAAGCCTAAAAAAATACCCAAATAAATTCCTACTGCTAGGCAAGGTCAAAACAAAGCAGTGACAAAAAGAATCACTAAAAAGGAATAATCCTAACTCAATTCATAGCAGAAATACTAATCTGACTAAAAGTAATGTAAAACTATTTTTATAAACTTAAACATGGCTGAATCTATTTTCTACAGAAACTACAAGAAATTTTTAAACTAACAAAAAAGAATCAACTAAAAATATTAAACAACCTAAAAGATATAGATTTTTCAAGATTGGAAGTATTTTATTAAAAACAGAAACGAAAATAAAACTAAAACAACTAGGGCGCTAACGGGCCGAAACAGTGAGCGCTCTAAAACTATCTAACGCGCGAGCGACCTTTAACTAAAATGTATACGGGCTAAATAAAAAAACCGATCGGGCCGGTCTAACTAAACCAGGAACTAAACCGGGAATAAACCATAAACTAAACCGATCTATTGAAAATAACCTAACCCTTCGCGAATCTAATCTAAGCCGTACATGCGAGATCTAACGGTGGAGGGGAGCTCAGGGTTACAGTGAACGACGGCGACGACAGCGGCGACTCGGACGTTGGTGGCGGAGGGGCTCCGGTGGTCCGGGGCGACGGCGATGATGTCGGGGAGATGCGGCGGAGTGGGGCAGAGGTGGTGGTGGAGTGGCTGGAGCTCGGGGACGTCGGAGGAGACTAGGGCGAGCTCGGGTGAGCTCCTACTCCGGCGGGCGGCGTACGAGCTCGGGACGATGGCGTCGGGGGCTCCTGGACAGGGAGATGATGTCAAGGAGGTGCGACACGAAGAGGAGGTTCGGGTGAAGAAGCATGGAGGGGCAGAGGGTGCTCACCAGCGTCGGGAGTGGCGGCGAACCTAGGCGACGGCGGCGAGATGCGTTCGGCGAGGGCGTGGGCGGTGGTGGGTTTCAGGGTTAGGGTTTTAGGGGGATCGAGAGAGGAGAGGCATAGGTATTTATAGGAAATCTTTCTTGGAGAGGGGGTCGAGTCGGGCTAGGGTTTAGCGAGGGCTCGGACTCGGCCGACACGAGCGCGTGCGGGATACGCGCACGTGGCTTGCGGGAGGAGGAAGACAGGGTGGGGTCGGCACGTCAGTGAGAGAGAGAGAGGAGAGTTCGGTCAGGCGACCGATCGGGAGTGGCTTCGGGCGTGTGGCGCAGAGCTGGGCTGGCCGGCTCGGGCGCGTTGGCGGGTTGCGGCGTTGCTGGGCCTGTTGGCCTGGCCGCTCGCTGTTTTTTTTTGAATTAAGGCAGAGAGGAAAAAGAAAATATAAAGAAATCTATAATACTTTTATATAGGACATATATATCATTAAAATCAGAAAAATAAATCCTACAACGTGAACATTTTTCCAGAGGCAAAACAGGAACAACAAAAAAAACATTTTCTGCAAATTCCAAATAAATTCAAATTTGAATTCAACTTTTTGGCACTATTTTCCTCTGACATTTTTTTGGAGTGTCATGTTTGCTCCTCTCATACTTTTGCACAAGTATTCGCCAGGTATTTTTTTGAAATAAATTTCAATTGCCAAATTCAAATTCAAATTCCAATAAACTCAAATGCCTCTGAAATTTCCAAATGCCACTCAATTCAAACAAAATGCATAGATGCTTAGCTAATAATTGTAAAACATTCCAAATTGAAAATTTGGAATGTTACAATTAACTTCAACTCTTGGAACATCTCATATGCTCCATGACGTTCAAAACGTCTTTGAAGTCCATATTCTAAGCCGTAAAACATGGCACACTGAACTATAGAGTAGTCATCAGATTTAGCTTGCCAGACACTCATAACGTCTGGAGTTGCTCGTGCAGCAGGCCTTGCACCTAGCGGTGCTTCCAGGACGTAATTCTTCTATGCAGCAATGAGGATAATCCTCAAGTTACGGACCCAGTCCGTGTAGTTGCTACCATCATCTTTCAACTTAGCTTTCTCTAGGAACGCATTAAAATTCAAGGGAACGGTAGCACGGGTCATTGGTCTACAACAACATAGATATGCAAAAACTATCAGGAAAATTAATGTTCAATTAATCATATTACTTAAGAACTCCCACTTAGATAGACACCCCTCTAGTCATCTAAATGATCACGTGATCTATATCAACTAAGACATGTTCGATCATCACATGAGATGGAGTAGTTTTCAATGGTGAACATGTCTATGTTGATCATATCTACTATATGATTCACGTTCGACCTTTTGGTCTCAGTGTTCCGAGGCCATATCTGTATATGCTAGGCTCGTCAAGTTTAACCTGAGTATTCTGCACGTGCAAAACTGTCTTACACTCGTTGTATGTGAATGTAGAGCTTATCACACCCGATCATCACGTGGTGTCTCGGCACGAAGAACTGTAGCAATGGTGCATACTCAGGGAGAACACTTATACCTTGAAATTTAGTGAGGGATCATCTTATAATGCTACCGCCGTACTAAGAAAAATAAGATACATAAAAGATAAACATCACATGCAATCAAAATATGTGACATGATATGGCCATCATCATCTTGTGCCTTTGATCTCCATCTCCAAAGCACCGTCATGATCTCCACCGTCACCGGCTTGACACCTTGATCTCCATCGTAGTGTCGTTGTTGTCTTGCCAACTATTGCTTCTACAACTATCGCTACCGCATAGTGATAAAGTAAAGCAATTACATGGCGATTGCATTTCATACAATAAAGCGACAACCATAAGGCTCCTGCCAGTTGCCGATAAATTCTACAAAACATGATCATCTCATACAATAACTTATATCACATCATGTCTTGACCATATCACATCACAACATGCCCTGCAAAAACAAGTTAGACGTCCTCTACTTTGTTGTTGCAAGTTTTACGTGGTTGCTACGGGCTTCTAGCAAGAACCGTTTTTACCTACGCATCAAAACCACAATGATTTTTCATCAAGTGTGCTGTTTTAACCTTCAACAAGGACCGACCGTAGTCAAATTCGATTCAACTAAAGTTGGAGAAACAGACACCCGCCAGCCACCTTTATGCAAAACAAGTTGCATATCTGTCGGTGGAACCGGTCTCATGAACATGGTCATGTAAGGTTGGCCCGGGCTGCTTCATCCAACAATACCGCCGAATCAAAATAAGACGTTGGTGGTAAGCAGTATGGCTATTATCGCCCACAACTCTTTGTGTTCTACTCGCGCATATCATCTACGCATAGACCTGGTTCGGATGCCACTGTTGGGGAACGTAGCATGCAATTTCAAAATATTTCCTATGTTCGCGCAAGATCTATCTAGGAGATGCATAGCAACGAGAGGGGGAGAGTGTGTCCATATACCCTCGTAGACTGAAAGCGGAAGCGTTAGTATAACATGGTTGATGTAGTCGAACGTCTTCGCGATCCAACCGAGCTAGTACCAAACGTACGGCACCTCCGAGTTCAGCACACGTTCAGCGCGATGACGTCCCTCGAACTCTTGATCCAGCAGAGGGTCGAGGGAGAGTCTCGTCAGCACGACGATGTGGTGACGGTGATGGTGATGTGATCCGCGCAGGGCTTCGCCTAAGCACTACATGAATATGACCGAAGGAGTAAACCGTGGAGAGAGACGCCGCACACGGCTTGGAACGATTGGTGTGTCTCCAAGGGGTGCCCTGCCCATGTATATAAAGGAGGGAGAGGGAGGAGGCCGGCCCTAGGGGCCGCACCAAGAGGGGGGAGTCCTACTAGGACTCCAGTCCTAGTAGGATTTGCCCCCCTTTCCTTCTCATGGAGGGGGAAAGGGGGAAGGGAGTGGGAAGACGAGAAGGAAAGGGGGCGCACCCCCTCCCCTAGTCCAATTAAGACTCCCTATGGGAGGGGGTTGCACCCCTTGTGGGCTGCCTCCCCTCTCCCCTATGGCCCGTGTAGACCCATTACCTTCCCCGAGGGGTTCCCGTAACCCCTCGGTACTCCGATAAATACCTGAAACATCCTGAAACCATTCCGGTGTCCAAATACTATCGTCCAATATATCAATCTTTACCTATCAACTATTTTAAGACTACTCGTCATGTCTATGATCTCATCTGGGACACCGAACAATCTTCGGTCACCAAAACATATAACTCATAATACAAATCGCCATCGAACGTTAAGCGTGCGGACCCTACGGGTTCGAGAACTATGTAGACATGACCGAGACACATCTCTGATCAATAACCAACAACGAAACCTGGATGCTCGTATTGGTTCCTACATATTCTATGAAGATCTTTATTAGTCAAACCGCAATAACAACATACGTTATTCCCTTTGTCATCGCTGTGTTACTTGCCCGAGATTCGATTGTCGGTATCCTCATACCTAGTTCAATCTCATTACCGGAAAGTCTCTTTAATCGTTTCATAATGCATCATCCTACAACTAACTCATTAGTCACATTTTGCAAGGCTTATTGTGATGTGCATTACTGAGAGGGACCAGAGATACCTCTCCGATACTCGGAGTGGCAAATCCTAATCTTGATCTATGCCAACACAACAAACACCTTCGGTGATGCCTGTAGAGCATCTTTATAATCACCCAGTTACGTTGTGATGTTTGATAGCACACAAGGTGTTCCTCCGGTATCCGGGAGTTGTATAATCTCATAGTCAGAGGAATATGTATAAGTCATGAAGAAAGCAATAGCAATAAAACTTAACGATCATTATGCTAAGATAACAGATGGGTCTTGTCCATCACATCATTCTCCTAATGATGTGATCCCGTTTATCAAATGAAAACACATGTCTATGGCCAGGAAACTTAACCATCTTTGATTAACGAGCTAGTCAAGTAGAGGCATACTAGGGACACTAGGTTTTGTCTATGTATTCACACATGTATCAAGTTTCCGGTTAATACAATTCTAGCATGAATAATAAAAAATTATCATGATATAAGGAAATATAAACAACAACTTTATTATTGCCTCTGGGGCATATTTCCTTCAAGGTGATCATTGAAACAGACTGTTTGGAGGTTCCAAAACTCTGGGGAAATCGCCATAACTCTTTCGGTTGCGGCTCCACATATTTCAAAAATTGTAGAGCTAGTTTGTAATTTCTCTACTTTTGTTATTCAACATGTAATCCAATCAGCTAACTATCCAGCTCATCTTTTTGCTAAGCCTGCTTGCTCATTGACTGGGACAGAAAGTTGGTTGGAAGATACTCCTAGCTTCCTGGTAAGCAGCCTATCGGCTCACTGCCCAGAGAATGCTCTTCTATAAATAAAGCTATCAAAGTTCCATGCAAAAAAAATAATAGTTTCAATACATTATTAACATTTTTTTTCAAATATATGTTTTGTTGTCTACTTTTTTCATGTACATTATACATTTCTCATATACATCATGAATATTTTTTTGTATACACATTCAACATTTTTTTAAATACATGATTAACATTTTTTATAATGTCAGAATTTTTTTTGAAATACATGAATATTTAGTTTGTTACAACCATTTCTTTAATGCTATCAAAAAAAAATTAACACTCGATAAACATTGTCTCAACCTTGTCTAAACATTTTTTTTGAAACTTTAGTATTCTTTTGTGGAATATATGTATTTTCGGATTTTTTGTATGAAAATATATAGAAAGTCATGAGAGAAAAATATAACTTAGTGGAGAAATGTGGAAAACTGTTGTTGGCCCAGCCCACTGGAGCATTCGTTCTCGTGACTCTGGCTTCCGTGTCGATATAAGCAACACATAGCCGCACCCAGAATTAACCCTCACACTCTTGTAATCCTCCATGTAGTTGGCACAAATCCTTGTTCACACCTTCCTTAATATCTTCTCACCTGCGTCCCTTCTATGCCAATCACTAGTGCACCTGAACGCTATTCCTATGCCCCCCCGTGCAGTCGTTGGCAGTTTACGAAACCGTGTGCTCGAGTGGATTGGTAATGAGTGTGTACTTCGCTGACCAAAGTCAAATCGTGTGTTTTGACAAGACCGTCTCACACGACTGGGCTGGCCAAATTGTGTGCGATTACAATGTCAATTGCACATGATTGGACTGAAACAACCGTTTGTGTAAGTGGAACTAACATCAATGCTCGTCCTGTAGATTACGTGTGTGAAGGTTGCTAACATTGACGACTTTTCTCCATAGTTCGTCTATGATGAATGGACTAACACTCACGTTTCTCGTGCGCGAAGGATGTAATAACACCGATCTGTGGCTTGCAAGATTCGTGCGCGTTATTTTTCTGTCGCTAACTATACTTTTCTAAACTGATATGTATTGTTGTCACACATTGCACGCCTTTGGTTTGTCATAATCTATCCAATTGTGATGACCTTAATTTTATCATTTTAAATTAATATTTGCTAATAATAAATTTACAGGCAATTTAATGTAGACAACACAACTGATAGAACGCAACACAGCTAACATAACACACAGTGTGTTTGTGTTCCTTGCATAACTGATAGACACTACATCATGATATAGATAGTGTTATCTCAACCATATATGGTATGAGAGATTCTTCATCATTATAGTTGATAGAGGTACACATTTCAAGCGAAGGATCATCGGGTCGCTGGCAAAGCTGAAGAAGCGAAATGCCAACATTTGGCCCTCCTCCAAGCGCGGGCCACAAACAACTTTAGTGCAATTCTTATGATTCAATGATCGCCCATCCTTCACTTTGTTGACGTAGACTATGTAAGTAGTATGAGGTGGCTTATGTGCTTTTGCCAAATATATATTTTTAGGCTCACCAGCCAGCGAACTTTATCTAAATAGATTCCTGACTTTCAATCATGGGTGTGATGTCTACTATACAACTTTATTCTTGCAGAGTCTGTTGGGCCTCCAAGCGCAGAGTTTTGTAGGATAGCAACAAATTTTCCTCAAGTGGATAACCTAAGGTTTATCAATCTGTGGTAGGTGTAGGATGAAGATGGTCTCTATCAAACAACCCTGCAATCAAATACAAGAAATCTCTTTTGTCCCCAACACACCCAATAGAATGGTAAATTGTTTAGGTGCACTAGTTCAGCGAAGAGATGGTGATACAAGTGTAGCATGGACAGTAGATATAGGTTTTTGTAATTTGAAATAATAAAAACAGCAAGGTAGCAAGTGATAAAAGTGAGCACAAACGGTATTGCAGTGCTTGGAAACAAGGGCTAAGCTTCATACTTTCACTAGTGCAATCTCTCAACAATGCTAACATAATTGAATCATATAACAATCCCTCAACATGCAACGAAGAATCACTCCAAAGTTCCTATCGAGAAACTAGGAAAAAAACGTGTATCGACCTCTATGCCTAGATTATCCTAATGTCACCACGGGAATCAGCAAGTTGATTACCAAAACATATGTCATGTGATCTTGGTAAATTACCCCATTGTCACCACGGGAATCCACAAGCAATACATACATCAAGTGATCTCAAATCCAAAGTATTCAACACAACATACGAAACTTCAAAGAGCGAGACTCAATTCATCACAACAAAGATAGACGAGAAGAAGTTCATATGATCGAACTATATTAACAAAGCTCATGATACATCAACATCGTGCAAAATCAAGAACACGAGAGAGAGAGAGAGAGCTAGAGAGAGAGAGAGATAGAGAGAGATATATCAAACACATAGCTACTGGTACATACCCTCAGCCCTGGGGTGAACTACTCCCTTCTCGTCATGGAGGCATCGGGGATGATGAAGTTGGCCTCCGGCGATGACTTCGCCCCTCCGGCAGGGTGCTAGAATAGGGCTCTGGATGAGATCACTTCAGAACAAAGGTTTGCGGCAGCGAAAAAACTCATCTAGGTTAACTTTTGGGGGCTCCATATTTATAGGAATTTTCAGCATTGGAATCACGCAAGGAATATCCTCGAGGGACCCACAAGCTCAGGTGGCGCGCCTGGTGAGCTTGTGTCTCCCCTGGGCATCGTTTGGCCCTTCCTCAAAGCTTCATGGGTCCCTTCTTGTCTATAAAAAATCATCATAAATTTTTATCCTGTTTGGACTTCGTTTGGTATGGTTTTTCTGTGAATCAAAGAAATAGCAAAAAAACAGGAATTGGTACTGGGCACTAGGTCAATAGGTTATTCCGTAATATTAATATAAAAGTGCACCGAAACCATATAAAATTAGTGTAAACATGGCATGAATACTTCATAAATTATAGATATGTTGGCGACATATCAGCACCCCCAATCTTAATTCCTGCTCGCCCTCGAGTAGGTAAATGATAAAAGAAATAATTTATAAAGTGTGAATGCTAGCATAGTGCATAAGTTTGATCTATGATAATTTCAGTCACTTTTTCTAGCATCATTATAAATCATAAAAATCAACTCATTTGTCATAAAACTTCTAATGATCAAGTAGCAAGCTATTCACATGTTATGGTTTAGACAATACACTCTCTTGAGACTTAATAACCCATGTTCTTAGTCACCAAACAATTACAAATCATATTATTTTTGGAAAAGTTTAAGTAAGAGCTCCACATACTCAATTATCATATAATCTTCTATGATTTCTAGTACTCGGAGCATATTTTCAGAGCAAATAACATCCATCTAACACAGAGGAAGATATGGCCTTAATGTTTCGCCTCCTAACTTGCTTATCATAGATATAATTGTCAACAATAATAACTCATGATCAAATATATTTGACTAGATATATGTGCCTAGATCTCCCCCCCCACCACATGATGCTTGCCAAGTTGAGAATTTTTAAGACTGGAATAAGAAGTTGACTCAACATGAAAAGTAAATAGATAGGCCCTTCGTAGAGGGAAGCATGGATTTGCTAATGCTCGTTGCTTAAAATAGAGATAATTTCATTTGAGAGGTGTACTTTCCCTATCAATGCTTTAATGACAAAGTTTTCAATATCTTCCATCCTAAACATGTTAATGGTGGTTCCCATGCAAAAGTTTTACTCTCCTTCCACCATACTAACACAAACCATGGCTAGCCGAGTCCACGGGTGCCTGTCAACTTTCAATGTTCTAGGAGGAGTATTTTTTATAAATAATTCACGACTAGGCATCCTTTTTACCAGCCTCCCTCAAATTTGATGAGTGAATAAACTCTCGTCGGTGAGTAAAATACACTTAGCATGGAAGATACCGGCTACCCTATCGCTCCTTGAGCGGTATGAGTACACAAAATAGATGTTCATTTGAAGATTTTAGAGATGGCACATGCAAATTTACTAGGAACGATAGGGTAATACAGTATATAGGTAGATATGGTGGACACTCATGGAAGAAACTTGGCTCAAGAATTTTCGATGCACAAGCAGTATTGCCGCTTAGTACAGAAATTTTTGGCTAGCAAAGGTTATAAACAAGCACCTCATGTTGGAGGATCCATAACCATATAACTTCTATGCAAATTTACCCAAACACAACTCATTATGTCGTCTTCCTTGTCCAACTTCAACTTATTTGATAAAGTTTGAAAATAATTAATAGGTATTCACAATCATAAAAGATGTCCAAGACAATATATTTGCATGTGAACTTTCTCTTCCTTACACTAATCTTTCATGAATTGCTTATATGACCAATATTGTGATTGTCAGATTTCAATAGATTTTTCTAGACCCAGTGTAAAACTACTACTAAGCATATGAAACACGTATAATTTCAGATTTATGATATTTAGTTCATTCATGCATGAATTCACTCTTAGGATATAAGTGAAGCACAAGAGTGAATGACAAACTACTCCAAAATATATAAGTGAAGAACAGAGAGTAGTTAAGTAAATAGGTAGCTATGTAAAGACTCTCTCCAATCAAAAAATTTCAGATCTAAGGATTCTATCAAACAACAACAAAAAAGTAGAAGGACACTCCAAGAATAGCACATATCATGTGAACAAATAACAACTTAGGCTAAACCGAGACTAACCGATAACTGTTGATGAAGAAAGGTAGGGTCCCTACCGGGGCATCCCCAAGCTTAGATGCTTGAGACTTTATAGAATATTAACTTGGGGAGCCTTGAGCATCTCGATCTTGAGATCTTGTGTCTCCTTAATTCCTCTTGTATCACGGCTTCCCCTAAGTCTTAAAAACTTTACCCACCCAAAACTTAACAAGAACTCATGAGATAAGTTAGTATAAATAAATTCAAAACCTTAACAATTTCTAATGTAGAAAATTATTAAAATTATAATTAAATATTGCATACTAAATGTCTTTGCATATTTAATACACATATCAATTAATAGAAACATTAAACAAGCAAACATATGCAAACAATGCAACTATAACAACAATATGTCTTAACAGAATATACTGTAAAGGATGAAGCAAAATTCAGACTTATTTAACTCAAACAATTCTGAAAAATTACCACATGACAGAGAACTCTTGCATGCTTACTGTGTAAAAATTCCAAGATTTTATCATATTTTGACTATTCAAGAATATTCAAGACATAACAAAAAACTTTATGTTTTCAAACTACAACTCATAAACATGGAAATTAAGCATGGTAAAGGCTATACTTGACACTTCTATTGATATAAATAATACAAAACATGATTTTGAATAACATCAAGCAAATGCAAATAAAATAAAATGGCGCTCCAAGCAAAACTCATATCATGTGACGAATAAAAATATAGTTTAGACTGAGGTTACCTATAATGTTGAAGAAGAAAGAGGGGATGCCTTACGGGGCATCCCCAAGCTTAGACGCTTGAGTCTTCCTTCAATATTACCTTGAAGTTTCTTGGACATCCCCAACCTTAAGGTCTTTCCACTCCTAATTCTCCTCATATTGATATCTCACCAAAAACTTGAAAAACTTAAATCACATAAAACTTAAGGAACTTTGTGAGATAGGTTAGTATGATAAATAAGAAATCATTCACTTTGTTATTGTAAAGACAATATTCATAATCGTTATCACATAATGCCTACTATAATGTATCATTTCTACAATTTATACTGACCAATATAAGCCACAGAAACTATAAGGGTGTGTTTGGTTGCTGGAACGACGTGGAACATCACGGGTCCAACCCATTCCCGAGCATCGTTCTCGTGTTCAGTAGGGAGATGGAACGGTCACCGCCTCGTTCCTAGGAACCGAATATTCGGCCCAGATGCGGAACTAGGTGATACCTCCAAAACGAGGGGACAACACGGAACCGGCTCTCTTCTCGCACGCCTAGCCGTATCGCCTCTCCTCACTGCGCCTCCTCCTCCTTGTCTCTCTTTCTCCCTCGATCTACGCCGCCCCGCCCCGCCCCGCCTTCCCCCGATTCTTCCCCTCGCCGTGGCTAACTCCTCCCCTCTCGATCTGCAACACACGAGGGAAGCAGGCCGTCCTTTCTCTCGATCTGGAGCTGCGTGGCGGTAGTTTTGCAGAAGGGTTGCAGCAGGGCGATGGTGTAGGCGTGATTCCGGCGAGCTAACAATGGCTGTAGAGGCTCCTCTCCTCAAGGTGCGACATCTCTTCCTTACCCCTTGTATGTGCTTTGTGCTGTTCAAAGTAGTGTTGCCGCTGTTACACTTTGTAGTCATGGAGATTTCCCAGCCGAGAGAGATGCAGAGATGGACTCATGGTTGTCTTTTGATTCATTTTGTTTCTCTATACTATTCAAACAAAGGGGATCTTTTCCTAATTTCTACTGAAATATATGATGTCCAGTTTATCTTTGCAATATATGTTGATGTGTTAAATCCCTACTTCCCTAGTACAAGTCATTGGTAGCCATATTCTTGATAGTGTTTACTCCTCTCTACGTCTTCAGATTTTGTTGCTGCAACCTCTACAATCTACCTCATACATTGGTCAAGCGTGCTGCTGCTGCTGCTCCAAGGCAGGATGCCACACTGAAGCCAAATGCACAGATTATCCCAAAGAAGGCAGCATACATTTGTTCAGATCAAATTGTGTTCTGTGTAATATCATATATGTATCATGCTTGTCAATATATAGTGTTATGTTGTTTTTTAAGTACAATAGAAATGCTGCCAAAATTTTGAATTTTTGTTATTCCGTTTTTCATCCATGCTTCCAAACCAAACACAGGAATGGGACCATTCCATTCTACTTTTTTGCTCATACCAAACACAGGAACGGAACTGACCCGTTCCTTTGAAATGGAACCATTCCATTCCATGACAATTGGTTCTTCAACCAAACACACCCTAAAACAAGCAAACTATGCATTGAAAACAGACTGTCAAAAATAGAACAGTCTGTAATGATCTGAACTAAAAATTCTGAAAAATTAGAACAACACAAATAATTTGCATAGAAGTACCATGTAAAAATTTCAGATTTTTTCACGTTCTAGTACAGAATGTAAATTCACGCACTAGACGCTAAACTTTCTGTTTTTGCACGGAACCAAGTAAACAAACATCCACATCAACCTAAAGGCTTGACTTGTCACTTTATTGAAATAAAACATACAAAACATGATTACTACGGTAGCTTAATCATGTTAACTCACAAAAACAGTAGGGATACTGCTACTTCTTGAGCTTGTGTCAATTTTTCCCTTGAAAAGGAAAGGGTGATGCAACAAAGTAGACATAAGTATTTCCCTCAGTTAAGAACCAAGGTATCAATCCAGTAGGATGTACAAGCAAGTCCCCAATAGATGCAGTTGCACAAACTAACAAACACTTGAACACAATGTGAAAAAGGGGTTGTCAATCCCTTCACGGTCACTAGCAAGAGTGAGATCTAATAGAGATAGGTATAAGAGATAAGTAAAAGTCAAAATAAAGTAAATATAAATAAATTGCAGCAAGGTATTTTTGTTTTTTTGGTTTTATAGATCTGAAAATATATGATGAGAAATAGACCCGGGGCCATAGGTTTCGCTAGAGGCTTCTCTCTTGAAGAAAGCGTACGACGGGTGAACAAATTGCTGTTGAGCAATTGATAGAAAAGCACATAGTTATGATGATATCTAAGTCAATGATCATGAATATAGGCATCACGTTCATGGCAAGTAGACCGACTCCTACCTACATCTACTATTATTACTCCACACATCGATCGCTATCCAGCATGCATCTAGAGTATTAAGTTCATAAAGAACGGAGTAACACCTTAAGCAAGATGACATGGTGTAGAGGGACAAATCCAATCAATATGGTAAAACCCCCATCTTTTTATCCTTAATGGCAACAATACAATACATTTCCTAGCTACCCCTACTGTCACTGGGTGAGGACACCACAAGATCGAACCCATTGCAAAGCACCTCTCCCATTGCAAGAAAAACCAATCTAGTTGGCCAAATCAAATCGATAGATCAGAGAGAAATACAAAGCTATCTTAACCATGCATAAAAGAGTTCAGAGAAGACTCAAATAATATTCATAGATAATCTGATCATAAATCCACAATTCATCGGATCTCAACAAACGCACAGCAAAAGAAGAATACATTGAATAGATCTCCAAGAACATGGAGGAGAACATTGTATTGAAGATGAAAGAGAGAGAAGAAGCCATCTAGCTACTAGCTATGGACCCGTAGGTCTGTGGTAAACTACTCACGCATCATCGGAAGGGCAACAAGGTTGGTGTAGAGGCCCTCAGTGATCGAATCCCCATCCAGCGGAGTGTCGGAAAAGGCCCCAAGATGGGATCTCACAAGAATAGAAGCTTGCGGTGGCGGAAAAGTTTTTGTTGGTGTGTCCCCTAATGTAAGGGGGACATTTGGGTATTTATAGTGATGGGATTAGGGTCAGGAGGTCTGCGAGGGCCCCACAAGCCTAGGGGCACACCCTGAGGGCTTGTGGCTCCCTCGTGGGTCTTCTGGCCTCTTCACGAAGCTTCGTGGTTGTCTTCTAGTCCAAGAAAATCCTCAAAAAATTTCGTTCCATTTGGTATTGAGTTTCTATAAAGACAAAAACACGGAAAAAACAACAAGTGGCACTGGGCACTAGGTCAATAGATTAGTCCCAAAAAATGATATAAATAGCATATTAATGCATATGAAACATCCAAGAGAGGTAATATAATAGCATGGAACAATAAAAAAATATAGATACGTTGGAGACATATCAAGCATCCCCAAGATTAATTCCTGCTCGTCCTCGAGTAGGTAAATGATAAAAACAGAATTTTTGATGTGGAATGCTACCTAACATATTTATAAATGTAATTTTTCTTATTGTGGCATGAATATTCAGAACCATAAGATTCAAAACAAAAGTTTAATATTGGCATAAAAACAATAATACTTCAAGCATACTAATAAAACAATCATGTCTTGTCAAAATATCATGGCTAAAGGAAGTTATCCCTACAAAATCATATAATCTTGTCATGCTCTATCTTCATCACACAAAGTATTTATCATGCACAACCCCGGTGTTAGCCAAGCAATTGTTTCATACTTTTGGTGTTCTCAAACTTTTTCAACTTTCACGCAATACATGAGCGTGAGCCATGGATAGCACAATAGGTGGAATAGAGTATGGTGGAGGTTGTTAGGAGAAGACAAAAAAGGAGAAAGTCTCACATCAACTAGGCAAATTAATGGGCTATGGAGATGCCCATCAACTGATATCGATGCAAGTGAGTAGGGATTGCCATGCAATGGATGCACTAGAGCTAAGTGTATGAAAGCTCAAAAGAAAACTAAGTGGGTGTGCATCCAACTTGCTTGCTCACGAAGACCTAGGGCAGGAAGCCCATCATTGGAATATACAAGCCAAGTTATATAATGAAAAATTTCCACTAGTATATGGAAGTGATAAAATAGGAGACTCTCTATCATGAAGAACAGGGTGCTATTTTGAAGCACAAGTGTGACAAAATGATAGTAACATTGTCCCTTCTCTCTTTTTCTCTCATTTTTTCCTTTTTTTATTTTGGGCTCTTTGGCCTCTTTTTTTATTTTAGTTTTGTATTGGGCTCTTTGGCCTCTTTTTAATTTATTTTAAGTCCGGAGTCTCATCCTGACTTGTGGGAGAATCATAGCCTCTATCATCCTTTCCTCTCATGGGACAATGCTCTAATAATGATGATCATCACACTTTTTTTATTTATTTACAACTCAATAATTACAACTCGATAATATAACAAAGATATGACTCTATATGAATGCCTCAGGCAGTGTACCGGGATGTGCAATGATCTAGCATGACATGTATAAAAAATATGAACGGTGGCCAAGCCACAAATACTATGTCAACTATATGATCACGCAAAGAAATATGACAATGATGGTATGTGTCATAATAAACGAAACAGTGGAAGTTGCATGGCAATATATCTCGGAATGACTATGGAAATGCCATAATAGGTAGGTATAGTGGCTGTTTTGAGGAATGGTATATGGCGGGTTTAATGCACCGGCGAAAGTTGCGCAGTACTAGAGAGGCTAGCAATGATGGAAGGGTGAGAGTGCGTATAACCATGGACTCAACATTAGTCATAAAGAACTCACGTACTTATTGCAAAAATTTATTAGACCTTGGAACAAAGTACTAATACGCATGCTCCTAGGTGAGAGGTTGGTAGGAGTTAACCATCACGCGGTCCCGACCTCCACACAAAGGATGGCAATCAGTAATAAATCATGCTCTAACTTCATCGCATAATGATAGAACATATGTGCATGCTTCGGGAATCGCAAAATTTGACACAAGTATTTATACTAATCCACAATTACTCTCTAGCATGACTCTAATATTGCCATCTTTATATCTCAAAACAAATGCAAGGAATCAAACTTCTCATATATTCAATGCTCTTCATGAAAGTTTTTACACTAGTGTAGAGACCTGCTATACAAACTGTTTTTAACCCCTTTCTGCAACAACGTTTGGAACCGTCGCCAAGTGAGTGTGGGCGATAGGGGGGGGGGGTCCTTCCCACATGACCCAGAAACCGTTGGGGATAGGCCCTCCTGGCACACAGGCTGGGGCAATATGAGCTTGTGTGCGATCTGGCGAGGCAAGGAAACCCAATCATTTCCGTTCGTATGTACATCCCACACGGCGAATCCCAGAAAAACATTTCCGTTTCTATGTATATCACACAAAGTTTTGTGTGTGTAAATGTTTGTGCAAGGTGGCCTAACGCAAACAATTCTCTGCCGGAAGCCATGTGTGATTGTTAGTCGATCGAACACGCCTATGTTCTGGAAACCGTGTAGGTTGTTTGAGTTCATCGCCCACGGTGTTGTCCGAGTAACCGTCTGCAATAGAAAACCCCAATAAGAAGGGTAATTAGCCTATTATTGATAAGCCATGTAATAATAAAATTGATATTTCTTGTAAAACACACCAGATATTTCATATCCATATAACGGCAACCAAGGTTTCATAATCGAATTACATCAGATAGCTTCGGCACTCAGTTACGCCATTACACAACAGCACCAAGTTTCACATGCAACACTGAAAACCTTTGGAAAGTAGCATCATACATGGTAAATAGACAAATGAATCTCATCTGGGAAACTGCAGAAGCGGAAGGAAAATATTGAGCCTTCAGTGATGTTGAATGTCCTTGCAACTTTAGGCAAGTGGCTATGGATAATTGCCCGCCCAACCTTCATCCTCTTCAAGAAGACTTAAATATTGTACCATGGGTGTTGAATGAATACCTTCCTCGCCTCTTGACCATGCAGGTGGTTTGAGTGGTAATCATCGGTGAACTGTTTTAAAAAGTACTGAAAACAAAGATATGCATAAATTGTTGTTATAAATTTTGAAATGGCGCAAGGGGTAAAAACAAGGCAAAAGAGTTAGTACCATCCTATAGTTGACTGATGTCTTCTTCATTGTGCAAACAAAGATCCTGCTGTTATTCGTCGCAAGTTTCTTCATCCTAACAATCTTTCTGAGTTTCTTGACTTGACTAATATTCATGGACATCTCATTTCCCCATATGCAAAATGGGCCTAACAGTGGGTCTAAGCCTCTGACAGCAGGGCCTACACGTGCAAGACCAAATTGTAAGGAACCTAAATATTATAATGATTCCTGCAACTGCATAATAATGTGCTATTAGTGAAAGGACCATGCATGAGCAAACCTCGATGGTAAACCGCCATGTCTCCCATTGTTTTCCTGCAACACACATAAGGAAGATCCTGATCAGGTTAACTGAGAGCCGCCATACTATTAGTAGAATATGTATTGAGTACAGCCAAATTCGATTTATTTCACATGCATAACAATACAAAATTGTACCCACAGCAAATGAAAATCAAATTGCAGAATTGAACCAAACAGTTAAATCGACATCAGACCAAATGAACCAAAACAGTTAACTGAGCACGACATTGCAGAATAGAAACATGTACTACAAGATAAGACAGTTAACAAAACAAAGAATGCTTGAGAACAATACTACTAAATGTAGCAATTGTTGGACCAAACTGTTAACTGAACATTACATTTTAGAGGACCAAACTGTTAACTGAACATTACATTTCAGAGGACCAAACTGTTAACTGAACATCAGATTGCATATTAACATTACAGAGGACAAATCACTAGAAGGCACTGGCGGTGGCCTCGAGAAAACAACACGAACTGTATTTTAAAGTAGACAACCGTGTGGCGGTGTCGAAGGTGGCCTCGAAGACGAGGTGCTCCTCCAAGATCTGGTGGTCGGCACGCATAGCGCCCTCGTGCGCGCGTGTGCCTGCGATTTGCTTCTCCGCTGCCAGATGCTACTGAGCTCCATGTTATACTGCGTGCAAAATGGTTGTGGGCGGCACTTAATTGGAGGAGGGGGACAGTGATTTCGCGGAAGGTGTCGCACCGTCGGTCGGGGCATGTGGGACGGGGAAGGAGGAGGATGGTGTGGGTGGGTGTGGATTACCTGACCATTTCAACGAGGCCGCATAGAAAGAAGAAGGGTCGGCGGTGAGGAGGCCACGTAGCTAGAAGAAGGGTCACCGGTGAGGAGGCGGCGCTGCAAGAAGAAGGGTCACCGGCAAGGAGGTGGCGCTGCAAGAAGAAGGGTAGCCAGCGAGGAGGCGGCACTGCAAGAAGAAGAGTCGCTGACGAGGAGGCTGAGCTGCCAGTAAGCAGCAGTGAAGGTTTGAACTTGGAAAGCAAGGAGGAACAGTGGAAATGTGGCTTTTGGTGGGAGGGAGGGGGCGGGGAGATAGATATTTCTGTGGTGGCAGAGAAATTTCGCTCGGTGTCACGAGAAACTGGCACGCAAGTGTTGTTCAAGCGGGGGCAATGGACTGTAGACGACGAAGCTTCCTGCATAAGCTAGACAAGATGGTGCGCCAAGTTATTTTATATCGCATCCCACATGATTCTTTCTAGTAAACTGTTTGTGGTATACCTGATTTTTTCATTATATTTTGAAAGACAAAATGGTGTTACAGAGGGGAAGGATGGTGTTTGAATTGCTAGAACATTTATGTACAGTGAACATGCAACTACATGAGTGTCATGTTTAAACTTGGAATTATTCCAGGTTCATTTGACATTTTTATGCATTAGTTGAGTTTCTAGGCATTTAATGTGCATAATTCAAATTTGAACTGCAAGCACATGCTCCAGTGCACCAAAGTTTGTTGAAAAATCACATGTGTGTCCTTGGGTGAATTTATAGGTCCCATGCAAGAAATGGGAATGAAATTCAAACATCTGGGCGTCGTGGCTCGGTCGGGAACATTGAGAAACTTGGTTTTAAATTCCTGGAAATTCAAAAATTGCCTGAAAATCATGAAACTTGGCATGGTGTCATTTCTTGGGACCAACATGTTGTGCTAAAAAATTGGCCACATTTGGACAAGTTTTTGGTATAAGCTTCTTGCAAACCGGAGCTTCTCTCGAGAAGACTCGTGGTTCCCGAGGGGGGACGTGTCACCTTTGTGTGTGAAACGATATACACTCCCTCCCCCCTTGATTTTGTACAGAGGCAACATAGAACTATATGAGTGCCATGTTAAAATTTGGAATTATTCTGGGTTCGTTTGGCCTTTTTATACATTAATTGAATTTTTGGGCATTTAATGTGCATAATTCAAATTTGAACTACAAGCACATGCTCCAGTGCACCAAAGTTGGTTGAAAAATCACTTGTGTGTCCTTGGGTGAATTTCTAGGTCCCATGCAAGAAATGGGAATGAAATTCAAACATCTGGGCGTCATGGCTCGGCCGAAAACATTGAGAAACTTGGTTTTTTTAATTCCTGTAAATCCAAAACACGCTTGAAAATCATGAAACTTGGCATGGTGTCATGACATGGCACCAACATGTTGTGGTAATTTTTTTGGCCGAATTGGGACAAGTTTTGGTATAAGCTTCTTGCAAACCAGAGCTTCTCTCAAGAAGGCTCGTGGTTCCGAGAGGGAACGTGTCACCTCCGTGTGCGAAAGAACATACACTGTCTTCTCCCGCCTTAATTTTTTTACATAGGTAGATTAGACCAAATAGAAGTATCATGCTAAATTTGGGAATTATTCCGGGTTTGTTTGGCCTTTTTATACATTAATTGAATTTCTGGGCATTTAATGTGCATAATTCAAATTTGAACTACAAGCACATGCTCCAGTGCACCAAATATTCTTGAAAAATACATGTGTGTCCTTGGGTGAATTTTTAGGTCCCATGCAAGAAATGGGAATGGAATTCAAACATCCGGGTGTCGTGCCTCGACTGGAAATATTGAGAAACTTGGTTTTTTAATTCCTGTAAATCCAAAACACGCCTGAAAATCATGAAACTTGGCATGGTGTCATGACATGGCACCAACATGGCGTGGTAAATTCTTTGGCTGAATTGGGACAAGCTTTGGTATAAGCTTCTTGCAAACCGGAGCTTCTCTCAAGAAGGCTCATGGTTCCAAGAGGGAACGTGTCACCTCTGTGTGCGAAATGACATACACTGCCGTTTCCCGCCTTGATTTTTTACACAGACAGCTTAGACCAAATAGGAGTTTCGTGCTAAATTTTGGAATTATTCCGGGTTAGTTTGGCCTTTTTATATGTTAATTCATTTTCCAGGCATTTAATGAACATAATTCAAATTTGAAGTACAAGTGCATGCTCTAGTGCGCAAAAGTTAGTTGGAAAATCATTTATGTGTACTTGGGCGAGCTTTTAGGTCCCATGGAAGAAGTGGGAATGGAATTCGAACATCTGGGCGTTGTGGCTCAGCCGGAAACATCGAGAAACTTGGTTTTAAAATCCCCGTAAATCCAAAACTCGCCTAAAAATCATGAAACTTGGCATGGTGTCATGACATGGCACCAACATGCTGTGGTAAAGTTTTCTATCCGATTTGCGAAGGTGCACACATTAACAATCAATAAAGTCACTTTGGAACAAGTGTTGTCACGTTACAAATCGGAAACACAAGTATAATTCAAACTGTGGGCGTTCTACTTACCAATTACGTGCCGCCAGGCGTCCCCTTTTTATTGGCTAGGAGGTGCCGTGTGGGGTAGCTATTTGAGTATGGAAGGTGTGCGATCAGACCCCTGCACGTGCTCATCGGGAGGAGAGCCCTTTGATCTCTATCCGTCGTGCACCTCCCTCCCAACATCTCCATTAATGGCACTCGAGCCCCTGTTTCATGGCATGGCTATGTCTCACTGGACTGAGATTTAAGAGATAAAAAAGAAAATCAGAAAAGAAAGTTTTGCACGGATCTTGATGTAAGATCCGATGGACCTATATAACATCGACTGCGACTTATACCAAGACTAATGAATATAAGGACGATGGTAGTGGTTAATAATTGTCTTACATATTTAGGAACATAATTAAAAAAAGCCACATGCGGCAACGCCTAAAATACACAAGGGCAAAAGAAGAAGGAAGACAATGATCTGGCTCGCTGATCTCTACTTTCTTGATGCATTGCTGCAGGCTGCAGGAACTAGTCTCCGTGGTGAGCGGCAATGAGCTCTTTCGTGTCCTCAAGATGCTGCTTGAGAGCATCCACGGATTCCTCCACCATCCTTTTGTGCTTGATGCACATCATGGCATTCTCGTCCATAAGTTTCTCAACGATGACGCCGGTCCTCTTCAACAAGGCAGTGGCCTCCTCCTGTTGCTCCGCACTTCTGACGATCTTCGCCCTCAGTAGGTCGCGCTCAGCCCGAAGCTTCGCATTGCTCTCGCTTAGTTGCCAGATGACGCAGGTAGCCTGTTCAAACGAGGCTTTCATGTCATCCTACAACCTCGCCCAGCTCGAGATCTGATCCATCTGGCTATGGACGATCGCATGCATGCGCCTATAAGAGTCCTTGCCTGCATGTGAGACATTTTCCCCGGCCGCCGCGGCGCGGGAGGACATATCTGCTGCATTCGTGGCGCGGAGGGACATCTCTGCTGCTTCCGCGGCGTGGCCAGACTAGTTTGCTGCATCGACGGTGTGGCGGGACCTCCGTGCTACTTCGGCGGCGTGACGGGATCTCTGTGATACTATGACCGCGCAGCGGGACATGTCGGCTGCTTTCGCGGCGAGGCGGGACATCTCTCTTGCTTCCGCTTCCATGCTCGCCTCTCCCTGGTGGCAATCTCTCAACCCAGAACTCACGCTGGCCATGGCAGACGCAAGGGAACGATGATGAATGACTTGTTTGTTTTTGTGGATGAGGATTTGAGGAGGAATGTGCAGTCATCTTGGAGTAGTAGTATTTATAACCGAGTACTAATACGCTCCTAAGTGGGAAACTGTTTAGGTTTTGATCACTGTGAACAGGTTTGCAATTAAATATAACGTGGTGGTAATTTGGAATGTGACGGGACGCAGGCTCAAAATTTATTGATGGTTCTATAATTTCTAAGTGCGGCACTATTCCCAGACGGCGTTAAGTGGGCACGCTTTCTCAGCCACGTACATGGCGTTTGCACCATAGGGTGAACCGCAATAGGCAATGTCAGTACACATATTGTTCCAACAACTATGCACGCTCGTTATTACCATGCACATGCTTCTTTTAATTAGAATGTGTGCCCGTCTAGCGCACACACATTGATCTAACTAACTGTTTCTGTTTGTTGTGGCTAATCACAAACAGTTCATCCATGTGAACTGTATGCCATCAATCACAGACACTTTGATCTAGCTGACCATTTCTGTTCCGTTGCCTAATTGTAACTAGTTAATCCTTCTGAAGAGTATGCCCTCAATCACACACACATTTATCTAGCTGCCCATTTCTGTTCCTCCTCCTCATCAAAAACAGTTAATCCGAGTGAACCATATGCCATATATCACACACGCCTTCATCTGGCTGCCTGTTTCTGTTCTTCTTCCTCATCGCAAACAGTTCATTGAACTGAACCGTATGCCCTGCATCACACACGCAGCTAAAGTCGGAATCGTGTTTGATGCATCCATCATCGCAAACGTTTTGCACCTTTTTTGACGGGGTTTTTACATCACAGTTTGCAATTAATGCATTGCACATAGTTTCATCAAAGGGTCTCTGATCTTAGTGTCGCGTTAGCAGCATCCCACAGTAGTGTTATTATATCCGTATTGGATACCTATCATATCAGGACCAAGTTCATAACCTAAGCAAATTGCCATACTATTTTTAAGACTCTCAAAATAAAACCACCGTCGTTCTCTAAAAAGGTATAAGTGAAGCACTAGAGCAACTATCTTGCTCAAAAGATATAAGTGAAGCACATGGAGTATTCTAATAAATTCATGATTAATGTGTGTCCATCTCAAAAGGTGTGTACAGTAAGGATGATTGTGGCAAACTAAAATCAAAGACTCATATAATACACGATGCTCCAAGGAAAACACATATCATGTGGTGAATAAAAATATAGCCTCAAGTAAATTTACCGATGGATTGAAGACAAAAGAGGGGACGCCATCCGAGGCATCCCCAAGCTTAGATGCTTGGCTGTCCTTGAATATTACCTTGGGGTGCCTTGGGCATCCCCAAGCTTACTCTTGGCACTCCTTATTCCTTAGTCCATCAAATCTTTACCCAAAACTTGAAAACTTCACAACACAAAACTAAACAGAAAACTCATAAGCTCCGTTAGTATAATAAAGCAAATCACCACTTTAGGTACTATTGTGAACTCATTCTAAATTTATATTGCCGTTATATCTACTGTACTCCAACTTCTCCATGGTTCATACCCCCCGATACTACCCATATATTCATCAAAATAAGCAAACAACACAATGAAAACAGAATCTGTCAAAAACAAAACAATCAGTACTAATCTGGAAATTTTGTATACTTCTGTAACTCCAAAAATTCTGAAAATTAAGACAACCTGGGCATTTGTATATCAATCTTGTGTAAAAACATCAGAATTTTATCACCCTCCAGTGAATTTTAACAATTCTGCTACTGGGTGCAAAAGTTTCTATTTTTTAGCAAAATCAAATCAACTATCACCATAGACCATCCCAAAGGTCTTACTTGGAACAAACACTAACTAAAACACTAAAACACAATTACTACAGAAGTAATATTGTTTATTTATTGAAAAACAGAAGCACAAAAAATTGGGTTGCCTCCCAACAAGCGTTATTGTTTTATGCCCCTAGCTAGGCATAATGCAAAGATCTAGGTATTGTAATAGAAGTGAGGGAGATCATCCATGCTCATCTCACACTCCCTCCTTTCAGCAACAAGCTTTCTTTGTGGCAAGCAAAAATAATCAAAGGGGCTAAATTTAATAGGGTATGGATCTATAAGATCAAGTTTGGGAGGAATAGGTTCCTCTTTTAGCCCTTTGCAATTGATAACTATATCTTCATTATAGACATTCCTTTGATTGAACTCCCTAAGTATATCTCTAAGCACAAACCCTAATCCATTATTTTGTATAGCAAAATTATCATTGAGTTCAGAAATCTTATCGTCAAAACATCGGCAGGGACCCTCTTCCTTAGGTTTTCATTATAAGCAACATAATATGGAGATTGTAATCTCATAATCTCTTCTTGATTAAAAAGGATCTCCTCTATAGGAGGAAAACCACCATTGATATTATAATGAGCAAATATTTCACTAGCTTCTTCCCTGATATGCCTAAATTCATGAGCTAGAAATATAGTGGCAACACGCTATACAGAAGGATTATGAATATTACAGAATTCTAGAAAATTCCTTTGTATGCATGGATGCATGTGAACAAATTGTCTTTCAAGTTCAACTATAAGCAAAGGTATTGCATCCACAAGGCTATTTGTTTTGTTAAGAATCGACCCTCCTAGCATAGGTAACGTACCGGTACAAGTAAAGAAATCTTGAATAGCCCCTTTTCCAATAACATTACCTCTACCTATATGGAGTTTTTTAGTGTGCATGATAGTAGGTTCTTCTTCATGAAGATCATTATTAGCAAAATCATCAAAATTTCCCTCAAGATTATTACTACCTTTTTCAATGATAACCTCCCCAGATCCAGACATGATGGCAAGCAAGCAATCAAGCACACAAGCAAACAAAAAGAAGGCAAATATTTTTGTGTTTTTCTGAAAAAGTTTTAGAAGTAGGGGAGAGGAAAATGGCAAATAATGTAAGTGCAAGAGATGAGAGTTTATGATAGGTACTTAGTATGCTTGATGTAGAACCTCCCCGGCAATGATGCTAGAAATTCTTCTACTACTTCTTGAGCTTGCGTTGATTTTTCCCTTGAAGAGGAAAGGGTGATGCAGCAAAGTAGATATAAGTATTTCCCTCAGTTAAGAACCAAGGTATGAATCCAGTAGGATGTAAAAGCAAGTCCCCAATAGATGCACCTACACAAACTAACAAACACTTGCACACAACGTGAAAAAGGGGGGTTTTTCAATCCCTTCATGGTCACTAGCAAGAGTGAGATCTAATAGAGATAGGTATAAAAGATAAGTAAAAGGCAAAATAAAGTAAATACAAATAAATTGCAGCAAGGTGTTTTTGGTGTTTTGGTTTTATAGATCTAAATATATATGATGAGAAATAGACCCGGGGGCCATGGGTTTCACTAGAGGCTTCTCTCTTAAAGAAAGCATACGGTGGGTGAAAGTATTACTGTTGAGCAATTGATAGAAGTGCGCATAGTTATGACGATATCTAAGGCAATGATCATGACTATAGGCATCACGTCCGTGACAGGTAGACCGACTCCTGCTTGCATCTACTATCATTAGTCCATACATCAACCGCTATCCAGCATGCATCTAGAGTATTAAGTTCATAAAGAACGAGTAACACCTTAAGCAAGATGACATGATGTAGAGGGATATATCCAATCAATATGGTAAAACCCCCATCTTTTTATCCTTAATGGCAACAATACAATACGTGTCTCGTTACCCCTACTGTCACTGGGTGAGTGATACGTCTCCAACGTATCTATAATTTTGATTGTTCCATGCTGTTATATTATCATTCTTGGATGTTTTATAATCATTTTATATCATTTTTGGTACTAACCTATTGATATAGTGCCAAGTGCCAGTTGCTATTTTCTGCATGTTTTTTACATCACAGGAAATCAATAGCAAACGCAACGAAACTTTTTGTGGATTTTTTTGGACCAGAAGACATCTAGTGGGCTGGAGAAGCACCTGGGGGGGGGGTGCTCCGAGGGGAGCACAACCCACCAGGGCGCGCCTGGAGGCCCAGGCGCGCCCAGGTGGGTTGTGCCCACCTCGGGTGCCCCTAAACCGCCTCTTTGCTCTATAAATACCCCAAATATTCCAGAAACCCTAGGGGAGTCGGCGAAAATTAATTCCAGCCGCCGCAGAGTCCAGAACCACCAGATCTAATCTAGACACCATCACGGAGGGGTTCACCACTTCCACTGGTGCCTCTCCGATGATGCATGAGTAGTCTCTTGTGGACCTTCGGGTCTATAGTTAGTAGCTAGATGGCCTCCTCTCTCTCGTTTGATTCTCAATACAATGGTCTCTTGGAGATACATGTGATCTAACTCTTTTTGCAGTGTGTTTGTTGGGATCAGATGAACTTTGAGTTTATGATTAGATCTATCTTTTTATCCATGAAAGTTATTTGAGTTTCTTTGATCTCTTATATGCATGATTGCTTATAGCCTCGTATTTCTTCTCCGATATTTGGGTATTGTTTGGCCAACTTGATCTATTTATCTTGCAATGGGAATAGGTGCTTTGTGATGGGTTCGATCTTACGGTGCTTGATGAAGGAAATATGCCCTAGAGGCAATAATAAAGTTGTTATTTATATTTTCTTATATCATGATAAATGTTTATTATTCATGCTAGAATTGTATTAACCGGAAACTTAGTACATGTGTGAATACATAGACAAAACAGAGTGTCCCTAGTATGCCTCTACTTGACTAGCTCGTTAATCAAAGATGGTTAAGTTTCCTAACCATAGACATGTGTTGTCATTTGATAAATGGGGTCACATCATTAGAGAATGATGTGATGGACAAGAACCATCCATTAGCTTAGCATTATGATCGTTTAGTTTTATTGATGTTGCTTTCTTCATGACTTATACATATTCCTCTAACTATGAGATTATGCAACTCCTGAATACCGGAGGAACACTTTGTGTGCTATCAAATGTCACAACGTAACTGGGTGATTATAAAGATGCTCTACAGGTGTCTCCGAAGGTGTTTGTTGAGTTGGCATAGATCAAGATTAGGATTTGTCACTCTGTGTATCGGAGAGGTATCTCTGGGCCCTCTCGGTAATGCATAGATCAAGTAGGACTCCCCCCTTGGCGCTCCCCCCTTGGGACGGCCACCTCCTCCCCCCTCCTTTATATACATGGGCAGGGGGCACCGCAAAAATAGACAAAAGATTTCTCTTAGCCGTGTGCGGTGCCCCCCTCCACAGTTTACTCCTCCGGTCATAGCGTCGTAGTGCTTAGGTGAAGCCATGCACGGATCACATCACCATCACCGTCACCATGCCGTCATGCTGACAGAACTCTCCCTCGACCTTCTACTGGATCAAGAGTTCGACGGACGTCATCAAGCTAAATGTGTGCTGAACACGGAGGTGCCGTACGTTCGGTACTTGGATTGATTGGATCGTGAAGACGTTTGACTACATCAACCGCGTTAACATAACACTTCCGCTTTCGGTCTACGAGGGTACGTGGACACACTCTCCCCTTCTCGTTGCTATGCATCTCCTAGATAGATCTTGCGTGATCGTAGGAATTTTTTTGAAATTGCATGCTATGTTCCCCAACAATGGCATCCGAGCCAGGCCTATGCGTAGAGGATACACACGAGTAGAACACAAAGAGTTGTGGGTGATAATAGTCATACTGCTTACCACCAACGTCTTATTTTGATTCGGCGGTATTGTTGGATGAAGCGGCCCGGACCAACATTACATGACCACGTTCATGAGACCGGTTCTACCGATGTGCTTTGCACATAGGTGGCTGGCGGGTGTCTGTTTCTCCAACTTTAGTTGAATCGAATTTGACTATGGCCAATCCTTGTTGAAGGTTAAAATAGCACACTTGATGAAAAATCGTTGTGGTTTTGATGCGTAGGTAAGAATGGTTCTTGCTAGAAGTCCGTAGCAGCCACATAAAACTTGCAACAACAAAGTAGAGGGCGTCTAACTTGTTTTTGCAGGGAATTTTGTGATGTGATATGGTCAAGACGTGATGAGATATAAGTTGTTGTATGAGATTATCATGTTTTGTAAAAGTTATCGGCAACTGGCAGGAGCCTTATGGTTGTTGCTTTATTGTATGAAATGCAATCGCCATGTTATTGCTTTACTTTATCACTAAGCAGTAGTGATAGTTGTAGAAGCCATAGTTGGCGAGACGACAACGACGCTACGATGGAGATCAAGGTGTCAAGCTAGTGACAATGGAGATCATGACGGTGCTTTGGAGATGGAGGTCAAAGGCACAAGATGATGATGACCATATCATGTCACATATTTTGATTGCATGTGATGTTTATCCTTTATGCATCTTATTTTTCTTAGCACGGTGGTAGCATTATAAGATGATCTCTCACTAAATTTCAAGGTATAAGTGTTCTCCCTGAGTATGCACCATTGCTACAGTTCGTCGTGCCGAGACACCACGTGATGATCGGGTGTGATAAGCTCTACGTTCACATACAACAGGTGCAAGCCAGTTTTGCACACGTAGAATACTCGGGTTAAACTTGACGAGCCTAGCATATTCATATATGGCCTTGGAACACTGAGACCGAAAGGTCGAACGTGAATCATATAGTAGATATGATCAACATAGTGATGTTCACCATTGAAAACTACTCCATCTCACGTGATGATCGGACATGGTTTAGTTGATATGGATTACGTGATCATTTAGATGACTAGAGGGATGTCTATCTAAGTGGGAGTTCTTTAGTAATATGATTAATTGACTTTAATTTATCATGAACTTAGTACCTGATAGTTTTTGCATATCTATGTTGTAGATCAATGGCCTGTGCTACCGTTCCCTTGAATTTTAATGCGTTCCTAGAGAAAGCTAAGTTGAAAGATGATGGTAGCAACTACACAGACTGGGTCCATAACTTGAGGATTATCCTCATTGTTGCACAGAAGAATTACGTCCTGGAAGCACCGCTAGGTGCAAGACCCGCTGTAGGAGAAACTCCGGACGTTATGAACGTCTGGCAGAGCAAAGCTGATGACTACTCGATAGTTCAGTGTGACATGCTTTACGGCTTAGAATCGGGACTTCAAAGACGTTTTGAACATCATGGAGCATATGAGATGTTCCAGGAGTTGAATTAATATTTCAAGCAAATGCCCGAGTTGAGAGATATGAAGTCTCCAACAAGTTCTACAGCTGCAAAATGGAGGAGAATAGTTCTGTCAGTGAACACACACTCAGAATGTCTGGGTACCATAGCCACTTGACTCAGCTGGGAGTTAATCTTCCTGATGATAGTGTCATTGACAGAGTTTTTCAATCACTGCCACCAAGCTATAAAGGCTTCGTGATGAACTATAATATGCAAGGGATGGAAAAGACAATTCCCGAGCTCTTCGTGATGCTAAAGGCTGCGGAGGTAGAAATCAAGAAGGAGCATCAAGTGTTGATGGTTAACAAGACCACTAGTTTCAAGAAAAAGGGCAAAGGGAAGAAGGGGAACTTCAAGAAGAACAGGAAGCAAGTTGCTGCTCAAGGGAAGAAGCCCAAGTCTGGACCTAAGCCTGAGACTGGGTGCTTCTATTTCAAAGGGATTGGTCACTGGAAGCGGAACTGCCCCAAGTATTTGGCGGATAAGAAGGATGGCTAAGTGAAAGGTATATTTCATATACATGTTATTCATGTGTACCTTACTAATGCTTGTAGTAGCGCCTAGGTATTTGATACTGGTTCTGTTGCTCATATTTGCAACTCGAAAAAGGGGCTACGGATTAAACAAAGATTGGCTAAGGATGAGGTGACGATGCGCGTGGGAAATGGTTCCAAAGTCAATGTGATCGCCGTCGGCATGCTACCTGTACATCTACCGTCGGGATTAGTTTTAGACCTAAATAATTGTTATTTTGTGCCAATGTTGACCATGAACATATATCCGGATCTTGTTTGATGCGAGATGGTTATTCATTTAAATCAGAGAATAATGGTTGTTCTATTTATATGAGTAATTTATTTTATGGTCATGCACCCTTGATGAGTGGTCTATTTTTGTTGAATCTCGATTGTAGCGATACACATATTCATAATAATGATAGTGCAACTTATTTGTGGCACTGCTGATTAGGTCATATTGGTGTAAAGCGCATGAAGAAACTCCATGCTGATGGGCTTTTGGAATCACTTGATCATGAATCACTTGATGCTTGCGAACCATGCCTCGTGGGCAAGATGACTAAGACTCCGTTCTCCAGAACAATGGAGCAAGCAACTGACTTGTTGGAAATAATACATACTAATGTATGCGGTTTGATGAGTGTTGAGGCTCGCGGCGGGTATCGTTATTTTCTGACCTTCACAGATGATTTGAGCAGATATGGGAATATTTACTTAATAAAACATAAGTCTGAAACATTTGAAAAGTTCAAAGAATTTCAGAGTGAAGTGGAAAATCATTGTAACAAGAAAATAAAGTTTCTACGATCTCCAGAACAATGGAGCAAGCAACTGACTTGTTGGAAATAATACATACTAATGTATGCCGTTTGATGAGTGTTGAGGCTCGCGGCGGGTATCGTTATTTTCTGACCTTCACAGATGATTTGAGCAGATATGGGAATATTTACTTAACAAAACATAAGTCTGAAACATTTGAAAAGTTCAAAGAATTTCAGAGTGAAGTGGAAAATCATTGTAACAAGAAAATAAAGTTTCTACGATCTCATCGTGGAGGTGAATATTAGTGTTATGAGTTTGGTCTTCATTTGAAACAATGTGGAATAGTTTCACAACTCACGCCACCTGGAACACCACAGCGTAATGGTGTGTCCGAACGTCGTAACCGTACTTTATTAGATATGGTGCAATCTATGATGTCTCTTACTGATTTACCGCAATCGTTTTGGGGTTATGCTTTAGAGACAGCTGCATTCATGTTAAATAGGGCGCCATCTAAATGTGTTGAGACGACACCATATGAACTGTGGTTTGGCAAGAAACCTAAGCCGCCGTTTCTTAAAGTTTGGGGCTGCGATGCTTATGTGAAAAAGCTTCAACCTGATAAGCTCAAACCCAAATCAGAGAAATGCGTCTTCATAGGATACCCAAAGGAAACTATTGGGTACATCTTCTATCATAGATCCTAAGGCAAGATATTCGTTGCTAAGAATGGATCCTTTCTAGAGAAGGAGTTTCTCTCAAAGAAGTGAGTGGGAGGAAGGTATAACTTGATGAGGTAATTGAACCTTCTCCCGAATTAGAAAGTTGTTCATCATAGAAATCAGTTCCAGTGATTCCTACACCAATTAGTGAGGAAGCTAATGATGATGATCATGAAACTTTAGATCAAGTTACTACTGAACCTCGTAGGTCAACCAGAGTATGGTTCGCACCAGAGTTGTACGTAATCCTGTTCTGGAGGTCATGTTACTTGACCATGATGAACCTACGAACTATGAGGAAGCGATGATGAGCCCAGATTCTGCAAAATGGCTTAAGGCCATGAAATATGAGATGGGCTCCATGTATGACAATAAAGTGTAGACTTTGGTTGACTTGCCCGATGATCGGCAAGCCATAGAGAATAAATGGATCTTCAAGAAGAAGACTGATGCTGACAATAATGTTACTGTCTACAAAGCTTGACTTGGTGCAAAAGGTTTTTGACAAGTTCAAGGAGTTGACTATGATGAGACCTTCTCACCAGTAGCGATGCTTCAGTCTGTCTGAATCATGTTAGCAATTGCCGCATTTTATTATTATGAAATTTGGCTTACGCTAACCATGAATCGCAAGTGAACCAGGTCACAGCGCCAGGCGACGGTTCCGAAGCGGCGGTATCTGTCTCACCAGGAGAGGCTCACTGGGGGCTGCGTGGGCGGGGCCAGGAGCAAGGCCCCTCCCCGCGTCGCTCGGAGCAAGGCATCGCCCGGAGGTAGGCCCTCTGCCGGGGAGGTGCCGGTGAGCCTTCCCCCGGCGGAGGACCTGTGGTCGCCGAGGGCGCCGCTGGTGTCCCCTTTGCCCCTTGGTGTCGTCCTGGTCTCCGGTCGCCCCAACGGTGGTCGAGGGAGGCGCAAGGCGGGGCCCTCATCTGGCGATATGAAGTAAGGCTCACGCCTATGAAGATCGCCGCCCGTGACACTCTCACGTAATAACGAGTGGGGATGTACATGCTCTGGAGTCTCAGGAGTGCCGCCCTCGGTCCTCAGGGGCTCCCTCCCACGTCCTAGTGGCAGCACTTAGCTCCGCGCTGGTGAGAAGACTCAAGACAAGAAGACTAGACTAGGCGCCGGACGCGGCCATTTGCTTTGGATCCCTTTTCTGTAGCCTTGCCTTATGGATTTGGATTTGAGTTGAAGTTGAATTTTCATTGATGCGCGCGGGGGGTGCCTTTTCTCCTTCGAGTGATCTCTTGCCATCTGGTTCTTGCCTTATTTCAGAGTTCGCGCCTGTTGCTCCTCCCTCGCGCCCCCTCCCCGCGAGCGGGGCTGGGCAAGACGCACACGCGCCACGCGCATGACGTGCCACGACTAGCGCTTGCTTATCACGCGGCCCCCTCGGGCGTCTCGACGAGTTCCTCAGGAGCTTACCAGAAGCCCGCAACCTTGCGAGCCGGTTTGGGCTCGTCCAGGCAAAGGTAAACCGCAACAGCAACTTTGCCCCAGGATACGTGAGTTCACGAAGACACATATACAACTCAACCTAACAAGATAGAGGGACTAGCAAATTTACATGAGGGGCTTCCCCTCCAAAAATGCTCTTACAACTTCAAGGGCTGCGCCCCGAGCTTCTGTGTGCAGGACAAACGACTGGGAAACACGGGATCAGTCAGACATGTCGCTCGCTGCGTCTCCCGGATCACCCTCAGACGCGTCGCTGTCATCGCTGCCACCATCGCTGGCATCACCATCACCTCCACCAGCGCCGCCATCACCATCGTCGACCACGTCGCCCGTGTCCGCCCTGACCACCACCCCATCGTCATCGGAAGTGAAGGCCCTGACCAGCGCGTCCACATTGTCTTCCACCCATCGCGACAGGTCGCCCCGGATGGCCTCGGGTACGGGAGCGATGGCGGCGTCAATGTCGAAGTTGGGGTCGGTGTTCTGGAGATGGCTGAAGATGCGGGAGAACGCACGCCTGAGCAGGCTGCGGCTCCTCTCTTCAACAAGTTGGTGAGCCCTCTCGGAACGGTTCTCCAGGCGCGTCACCAAGTTGGTGAAGAAGCGGAGGTGGCTGGCGTAGTCGTTCGCATGGGGATGAGGAGCATTCTCGTCACTGATGTGGCCCAGGTCGGTGTTGGCCTTGTTCCCCTGGAGCATGGGGACGTGCACGCGCTCCAGCGTCCGCCACTGAAGCACTTCCTCCCTGTTCTGCCGCACGACGGACTCGGTGTCAGCGACCCATTGCTGAAGAGGGAGCAGCTCGGCGCGGGCGGAGGCTAGTTTGGCCTGCACCGAAACCAGGGCGGCTGCGGTGGCCTCCTCGCATCGCTCCACCTCCGTCAACCTGGACTTAAGGGCAGCAGTCCTACCAATGGCCTCAGCTTCCACGAGCTTCAGCTTCAGGTCGTACTTGCCCTCAAGATCCACGCGAGCCTCGGCCACCCGGCGATTGACCTCCTCCTAGGCCTTGGCCTCGCGCGCGCCAACGACATACTCCGCTAGGCCGACTTGGTGCTCCCTCGTCTCTAGTTGCTCAAACTCAAGGCTGCGCTCCACGGCCTCCAGCGTCAACACTTCCTCACGCTTCTGGATCTCTTCCTCTTCGACGGGCGCCCCCCTCATAAACGCCAGGGCGGCTCTGCGCGCCTCCACTTGCTGCTCCAAGGAGGTGCTCCAGTCTTGGAGCTCCCGCGTGTGTCTCTCTGCGATCTCGCGAAGGCGGCCGGCTTCTCGAGCTTCTTCCAAGGCTCAGGAGCAGGCCTCGCGCTAGGTCACGAGGGATGCCTCGGCCTTCGTGTTATCAAGCTCGCGCTAGTGGCGCCCGAGGTTTATAGCCACCTTCAGCTTATGCCGCTCCTCCACCAGCCGAACACCCTCGGCCACGAGGCGCGCATCCACACCCACGAGCTCTTCACCAAGTCAGTTCATCGCGCCCATCGCCTCCTGAAAGAGCTCGTGGCGGACGACGCTCCTTTCTTGGGCCGACTCGAGCATGCTGTCGACTCACCCCCTCTCAGCCGGGGGCTGGGGGCTGGCGCCCACCTAGTTGCAGGCCAGGCCTCGCGAGGATCCTGAACGACTGAAGGCCCGCTGCCTGAAGAGGAGCCCAAGACCGAAGCCATCCAGCCGCCGTCCACGACAAGGGGAGGAACCCTTGGCACGGTTGCTCTATTCCATGCAAGGTCGCGGAGGAGGGATGGCAAAGGCGCAAGCTCAAGACGCATTGTCGACGGGCTGGCTTCCCCGGTTGGCTCCACACCGTGAGCAGAGTGTGGGCTTGAAGCGCTCGAGTCTAGCGGGAGAAGCGAGGCGAGAGGAGGCTGCTTCTCAGGAGATCTAGCAGCCTTGGCGGAAGGAATCCTGAAGAGATATTGTCATGAAGGGAAGCAGCACACAGAGAATCACCAAGATAAGGTACTTACTCGTCAACGGCGATGTACTTTCTCCGTTTTAGCAGCCCGAAGGTGCCGCTGCTTGGGGACTCCTTCCTCTTGTGGAGCTCTTCGAAGTCCACACAGAGCTGACCGAAGCGCTGGACATGGCGGCCCACACGAGGCGCAATAGGAGAAGCACTCAAAGGGGCAGTCTCAGGAGTGCCAAGCTGAGGGGAGCCATCAGGCTCTTCCTCACAGTGACCCGTCGAGGTCTCAGGAGCCCCGGCCTTGGGATACGTGGGTTGCGTCGCCTCCTCAACCGCCGCCCCAGGGCAGAGTCGTGAGTTCCTGAGGACAACGTCTCAGGAGCCCTGACCGGCATCAGCATCTCGACACCTTCGCCATTGGCCCCCAGCGGTGCTCGCCCCCCTGCATCCACACATGGGGCGAGCTATTCGCCAGCAGCAGGAAGAGGAACCATGACGATGGGGTTCTCACGAGGCCCCACGAGGCCGACTGGACGCAACCCCCACTCATCAAAGGCGGGCATCTGCTCCACGAATGTCGCCTTGTTCAAGCAGCGGTACAGAAGGCAACTCTTCCTTGGCATGTCGTTTGGCAACATGACACCCATCAGGACCTCGAGCACCATTCGCCGCGCCTCAAGGGGGAGCCCGGACTCCTGAAGTCTCATGTGGTCCTTGCTGTTGAGCAAGGCCCACATCAGTTCAAAATGGCACTAAAGCGGAGCGATTCAGCGCCGGACGAGCTCCTTCACCACCATAGGCGCTGTCACATCAAGGTCCTTGAGCCACTTCAGCCTGAGCCAGACAGGGGCAAGGCGCGAATCGGCGAGCCTTCGGTGGCACCAACCGGAGTTGGGAGTAGCGGGCGCTGACGGAGAAGTGAGCAGGGAGCGGAGCACTCCGACATCAACAAATACCCACCATGCCCGAAACCCTCTTGTGGATGGTGGGAGCTCAAAGTCAATCCCCGCGCCGACCCTCGCTGCCATGGCCTGAAAGTTCAGGCATCCTGAGCTCTGTCGGGGATCAATCAGGTGCAGCAAGAAGAAGTGGCGGAGAAGGGCTACTGAAGGGGCAATGCCTACCATGGCCTCGCAAACAAAGGCGAAGATGGCGAGAAGGGTCACGGATTGGGGATCAAGGTGCAGTATGTGGATCTGATAGTGTTCAAGCACTGCGTTGAAGAAGGCGGAGAAAGGGGGAACCAGGCTGGCCCAAAGGGTGTCGATGAAGAATGGGACCTCGGTGGCTGCCCGGTCAATGCAAGCATGAGATGCAAGCCAAGCCACCGTCTTTCCCCACTCATTGAAGCTGGAGGCGAGCATGGGACGCACCTTGCCCATGGCCTCATCGTTGAGCATCAGTGATCGGCTAGCTGCGGGCTCGGCGGCCGGAGGCGCACTAGCCAAAGATAGAGGTTTCTTCCCCTTATCCGCTTGAGTCGGCGCCATGGCGATGGAGTGAGCAGAGCTCAGGTCAGATTGGAAATAAGAGCGGAGTCCGGGGGAAGCAGAGAAATTGGAGGAGTATGGCGTAGGCGATGGAAGAATAACTGTGTATGTTGCGGTGGCCGCATAGCCAGGCGGATTCCAAGGCAGTGTGCGGAAGCGGAGACGCCCACGTACAATCAACTGCCACGCATCGACCAAGGACGCAGGCTATTGGGGCCCGCAACGCTCCGCACTTGACCTTTGGCTTCGCCTCGAAGCCAAGCCCGAGCACGCCTTGGGCCCGGGGGCTACTGTCGGCGTTCTGGGAACGGGGGTCCCCAGACTTGCCTGCCTGCGGCCCATGGTGTGGCTCTACAAGCGGGCCCGTATGGCCCATCTTCACTAACAAGCACACAAGACCATCGTGAGGCGGACGACACAAGACCTCCTCAGGAGCGGCCTCACCAGGTTGGCTCGCGAGGGGCGAAGAGATCAAGGCCAGGCAAACCTCGCGAGGTTCCAGTGACGTGAGCCATGACGACCAAGGCCAGGAGGGCGCCAGCGCACGCAGTGTCCTTGTTTCCTCTTTGGTGCTAAGGAAGCAGGCGCAGGCGCGGAGTACCGAGGCGTCAAGCAAAGGTTTCCATATCGGTGCAACGAGACCAAGACCAGCAGGACGGCAAGGTGGAGGTCACCGTGGAGCCCATGACGGCGTCACCACTAGAGCCTTTGGCAGGCGAAGACTGCTTTTGTCAGGATAAGCTGTACTAGCTGTCCCCTTTCAAATTGGCCGTTGTTGGCTCCCTTCCCGCTCAATATTTGGGGAGAGGACCAGGGCCTCTATAAACAGGATTAGCCACCACAGTAGGAGGCAAGTAGTCCGGGAGAGATTCAGTTCATCCTCACACCCACCAAGCACAAGAACACCTCACCTCAGGAGGTTGTTCTCCCCTTTGTACTGTTCATCCTCAGCCCAAGAGGCAATCCACCACCACCACACTGGAGTAGGGTATTACACCACAACGGTGGCCCGAACCAGTATAAATGTTGTGTCCTTTGTGTTGCGAGTTCATCGAGTTAGTCCCTGAGACCTTAGCAAAGCTAGGACGTGGATCGGTAGGGCGAGATCTTCGCACGCACCCTAGTGTTCGAACCTTAAGGATTTTGCTGGAACCCAAGATCTGACAGATGTCAAAACTGCATTCCTTAATGGATATCTTAAAGAAGGGTTGTATATGATGCAACAAGAAGGTTTTGTCGATCCTAAAGGTGCCAACAAAGTGTGCAAGCTCCAGCGATCCATTTATGGACTGGTGCAAGCCTCTCGGAGTTGGAATATACGCTTTGATAGTGTGATCAAAGCTTATGGTTTTATACAGACTTTTGGAGAAGCCTGTATTTACAAGAGTGTGAGTGGGAGCTCTGTAGCATTTCTAATATTATATGTGGATGACATATTGTTAATTGTAAATAATACATAATTTCTGGATAACATAAAAGGATACTTGAATAAGAAGTTTTCAATGAAAGAACTCGGTGAAGCTCCTTATATATTTGGCATCAAGATTTATAGAGATAGATCAAGACGCTTAATTGGAATTTCACAAAGCACATACCTTGATAAAGTTTTGAAAAAGTTCCAAATGGACCAGTCAAAGACAGGGTTCTTGCCTGTGTTACAAGGTGTGAAGTTGAGTCAGACTCAATGCCCGACCACTGCAGAAGATAGAGAAAAAATGAAAGTCATTCCCCATGCCTCAGCCATAGGTTCTATCATGTATGCAATGCTATGTACTAGACCTGATGTGTGCCTTGCTATAAGTTTAGTAGGGAGATACCAAAGTAATCCAGGAGTGGATCACTGGAAAGCGGTCGAGAACATCCTGATATACCTAAAAAGGACTAAGGATATGTTTCCCGTTTATGGAGGTGACAAAGAGCTTGTCGTAAATGGTTACGTTGATGCAAGCTTTGACACTGATTCGGATGACTCTAAGTGAAAAATCAGATACATATTTATATTGAATGGTGGAGCTGTAAGTTTGTGTAGTTCCAAGTAGAGCGTCGTGGCAGGATCTACGTGTGAAGCGGAGTACATAGCTGCTTCGGAAGCAGCAAATGAAGGAGTCTGGATGAAGGAGTTCATATCCGATCTAGGTGTAATACCTAGTGCACCGGGTCCAATGAAAATCTTTTGTGACAATACTGGAGCAATTGCCTTGGCGAAGGAACCCAGATTTCACAAGAGAACCAAACACATCAAGAGACGCTTCAATTCCATACGCGATCAAGTCAAGGAGGGAGACATAGAGATTTGCAAAATACATACGAATCTGAATGTTGCAGACCCATTGACTAAGCCTCTTCCACGAGAAAAACATGATCAACACCAAGACTCCATGGGTGTTAGAATCATTACTATGTAATCTAGATTATTGACTCTAGTGCAAGTGGGAGACTGAAGGAAATATGCCCTAGAGGCAATAATAAAGTTGTTATTTATATTTCCTTATATCATGATACGTGTTTATTATTCATGCTAGAATTGTATTAACCGGAAACTTAGTACATGTGTGAATACATAGACAAAACAGAGTGTCCCTAGTATGCCTCTACTTGACTAGCTCATTAATCAAAGATGGTTAAGTTTCCTAACCGTAGACATGTGTTGTCATTTTATAAACGGGATCACATCATTCTCTAATGATGTGATGGACAAGACCCATCCGTTAGCTTAGCATTATGATCATTTAGTTTTATTGCTATTGCATTCTTCATGACTTATACATATTCCTCTGACTGCGGGATTATGCAACTCCCGAATACCGGAGGAACACCTCGTGTGCTATCAAACGTCACAACATATCTGGATGATTATAAAGATGCTCTACAGGTGTCTCCGAAGGTGTTTTTTGAGTTGGCATAGATCAAGATTAGGATTTGTCACTCTGTGTATCAAAGAGGTATCTCTGGGCCCTCTTGGTAATGCACATAACTATAATCCTGGCAAGCAATGTGACTAATGATTTAGTTGCGGGATGATGCATTACAGAACGAGTAAAGGGACTTGATAGTAACAAGATTGAACTAGGTATGATGATACCGATGATCGAATCACGGGCAAGTAACATACTGATGACAAAGGGAATGACGTGTGTTCTTATGCGGTTTGACCGATAAAGATCTTTGTAGAATATGTAGGAACTAATATGAGCATCTAGGTTCCGCTATTGGTTATTGACCGGAGATGTGTCTCGGTCATGTTTACATAGTTCTCGAACCCGTAGGGTCTGCACGCTTAACGTTCGATGACAGTTTGTATTATGAGTTATGTGTTTTGGGGAAGAAAGTTTGTTCGGAGTCCCGGATGAGATCACGAACATGACGAGGAGTCTCGATATGGTTGATAGGTAAAGATTGATATATTGGAAGGTTATATACAGACACCGAAATGGTTCCGATAAGGTTCGGGGATTTTTCGGAGTACCGGGAGGTTACCGGAACTTCTCGGGAAAGTTAATGGGCCTAATGGGCCATAGTGGAGGAGAGGAGGCAGGCCACGGGAGGTGGCGCGCCCCACTCTTTCCTTCTCCTTCTCCTTCTCCTTCTCCCTCCTTTCCCCTTTACCCTCCCCGTTGGAGGGAGGGGGGGGGGGGGCGAATCCTACTTGTACTGGGAGTCCAAGTAGGACCCCCCCCCTTGGCGCGCCCCCCTTAGGCCGGCCACCTCCTCCTCCCCTCCTTTATATATGTGGGCAGGGGCACCCCAAAAACAGACAAAAGGTTTCTCTTAGCCATGTGAGGTGCCCCCCACCACCATTTACTCCTCCGGTCATAGCGTCGTAGTGCTTAGGCGAAGCCCTGAGCGGATCACATCACCATCACCGTCACCACGTCGTCGTGTTGATGGAACTCTCCCTCGACCTTCTACTGGATCAAGAGTTCGAGAGACGTCATCGAGTTGAACGTGTGCTGAACACGGAGGTGCCGTACATTCGGTACTTTGATTGGTTGGATCGTGAAGATGTTTGACTACATCAACCGCGTTAACATAACTTCCGCTTTCGGTCTACGAGGGTACATGGACACACTCTCCCCTTATCGTTGCTATGCATCTCCTAGATAGATCTTGCGTGATCGTTGGAATTTTTTAGAAATTGCATGCTACGTTCCCCAGTACTTGATCCCAGTGATAGAAGGGGAACCGACACATATGGATTGTTGCCATTAAGGATAACAAGATGGGATCTATTTCTACATAAATAGATCTTGTATACATCATGTCATCGTTCTTATTGCATTACTCTGTTTCTGCATGAACTTAATACACTAGATGCATGCTGGATAGCGATTGATGTGTGGAGTAATAGTAGTAGATGCAGGTAGGAGTCGGCCTACTAATCTTGGACGTGGTGCCTATATAATGATCATTGCCTGGATATCATCATGATTATTTGAAGTTCTATCAATTGCCCAACAGTAATTTGTTTACCCACCATTTGCTATTTTTCTCCAGAGAAGCCACTAGTGAAACCTACGGCCCCCGGGTCTCTTCTTTAATATATTTGCCTTTGCGATCTATTTTCCTTTGCTTTTATTTTCAGATCTATTAAACCAAAAATACAAAAATAGCTTACGGCAATTTATTATTATTTATTTTATCTCGCGTTCCCATGATCCAATCTATGATATTTTTATCACATCCGTTTGCCAATTTCTGGCGCCGTTACCCGAAAGGGATTGACAACCCCTTTAACACGTCGGGTTGCGAGTATTTGTTATTTGTGTGCTGGTGCTGTTTACGTAGTGTTGCTTGGTTCTCCTACTGGTTTGATAACCTTGGTCTCATCACTGAGGGAAATACCTACCGTCGCTGTGCTACATCATCCCTTCCTCTTTGAGGTAATACCGATGTAGTCTAGCAGACAGCAGTGAGGACACCGCAAGATTCAACCCATCACAAAGCACCTCTCCCATTGCAAGAAAAAGCAATCTAGTTGGCCAAACCAAATCGATAGAGCAGAGAGAAATACAAAGCTATCTTAATCATGCATGAAAGAGTTCAAAGAAGACTCAAATAATATTCATAGATAATCTGATCATAAATCCACAATTCATCAGATCTCAACAAACGCACCGCAAAAGAAGATTACATTGAATAGATCTCCAAGAACATCGAGGAGAACATTGTATTGAAGACCGAAGAGAGAGAAGAAGCCATCTACCTACTAGCTATGGACCCGTAGGTCTATGTAAACTACTCACACATCATCAAAAGGGTAGCAAGGTTGGTGTAGAGGCCCTCCATGATCGAATCCCCCTTCAGCAGAGTGCCGAAAAAGGCCCCAAGATGGGATCTCACGAGAACAAAAGCTTGCGGCGACAGAAAAGTATTTTTGGTGTGCCCCATGACGTAAGGGGAATATTTGGTTATTTATAGAGTTGGGATTAGGGTTAGGAGGTCTGTGAGGGGCCCATAAGCCTAGGGGCGCACCCCGAGGGCTTGTGGCTCCCTCGTGGGTGTTCTGGCCTCTTCCCAAAGCTTGGTGGTTTTCTTATGGTCCAAGAAAAATCCTCAAAAAAATTTGTTCTGTTTGGACTCTGTTTGGTATTGATTTTCTATAAAATACAGAAACAAGGGAAAAACAACAGCTGGCATTGGGCACTAGGTCAATAAGTTAGTCCCAAACTGATATAAAATAGTATATTAATGCATATAAAAGATCCAATATAGATAATACAATAGCATGGAACAATAAAAAATTATAGATAGGTTGGAGACGTATCAGATACATATTGGGTTGCCTCCCAACAAGTGCTTTTCTCTAAAGCCTGTTAGCTAGGCATAATGATTTTAGATGGTGCTCACATAAAAGTAAATAATTGAAACATAAAGGGAGCATCATGAAACGTATATCAAACGCATTTAAGCATAGCCCACTTGCTATGCATAGGAATTTTATAAGCAAACAATTTATTGGAACAAGAATTAACTAGCATGGGAAGGCAAAACAAATGTAACTTCAAAACTTTCAACATAAAGATTGGAACATTGATGTTATTGAAATATATATAATCGTATTTTCCTCTATCATAATAACTTTAAGTACCATCATGAAGAAATTCAACAATATAACTATCACACAAAGCATTTTTTCATGATACATAAGCATATAATTTTTATTACTCCCCACTACATAAGAAAATTTCTTCTCATTCATCATAGTCGGAGCAAACTCAACAAAATAACACAATCAATTTGAGCATGAAAATCATGATGACAAGTGTCATCACAATAATCATCATAGATAGCAACTTTTTTCTCATAATAATCAATTGGCATATCTTCCAAAGTAGTGGATTCAACACTTAATAAAGTCATGACCTCTCCAAATCCACTTTTATCAATACTGTAATAAGATTCAACACCCTCTAAAATAGTGGGATCATTAGCTAGAGTTGACACTCTTCCAAAGCCACTTTCATAATTGTAATCATCATAAATAGGAGGCATGCTATCATCATAATAAATTTACTCATCAAAAGTAGGGGGACTAAAAAGATCTTCTTCATCAAACATAGATCCCCAAGATTACAGCTTTGCATATCATTAGCATCATGGATATTCAAATAATACATACTAATAACATTTCCACCATTCTTGTAATTCAAGGAACTCACACCAAACATTGTTTTAAATTCTTCTTTTGACACTTCATAGAAATTATTGGAATCCATATTTTCAAGAAAGACTTCATAAAGATGAATAATTTGATGCAAATTCACTTCCATTTTTATTTTTCTTTTATAAACCAAACTAGTGATAAACAATAAAATAAAGATTCAATTGCAAGGTCTAAAGATATACCTACAAGCACTCACCTCCCGGCAACGGCGTCAGAAATAGCTTGATGTCTACTGCACAACTTTATTCTTGTAGACTCCATTGGGCCTCCAAGCACAGCGTTTTGTAGGACAGCAACAAGTTTTACTCAAGTGGATGACCTAAGGTTTATCAATCTTTGGGAGGTTTAGGATGAAGATGGTCTCTCTCAAACAACCCTGTAACCAAATACAAGAAATCTCTTGTGTCCCAAACACACCCAATACAATGTTAAATTGTACAGGTGCACTAGTTCGGCGAATAGATGGTGGTACAAGTGTAGTATGGAAATTAGATATAGGTTTTTGTAATTTGAAATAATAAAAACAACAAGGTAGCAAGTGATAAAAGTGAGCACAAACGGTATTGCAATGCTTGGAAACAAGGCATAGTGTTCATACTGTCACCAATGCAATGTCTAAACAGTCCTAACATAATTGAATCATATAACGATCCCTCAATGTGCGGCAAAGAATCACTCCAAAGTTCCTATCGGATAAAGTAGGATGAAAACGTGTATCAACCTCTATGCCTAGATTACCCAATGTCACCACGGGAATCCGCAAGTTGATTACCAAAACATATGTCATGTGATCTCGGTAACTTACCCCATTGTCACCACGGGAATCCACAAGCACGACATACATCAAGAGATATCAAATCTAATGTATTCAATGCAACATACGGAACTTCAAAGAGCAAGACTCAATTCATCACAACAAAGATAGAGGGGAAGAACTTACTATGATCCAACTATAATAACAAAGCTCATGATACATCAAGATCGTGTCAAATCAAGAACATGAGAGAGCGAAAGATCAAACACATGGGTACTGGTACATACCCTCAACCCTGGGGGTGAACTACTCCTTCCTCGTCATGGAGGCAGTGGGGATGATGAAGATGGTCTCTAGTGATGACTTCCCCCTCTGGCAGGGTGCCGGAATAGGGCTCTGGATGAGATCGCTTCAGAATAGAGGCTCGCTACCGCGAAAAAACTCATCTATGTTAACTTTTGGGGGTTTATATTTATAGGAATTTCCAGTGTTAGAATCACACCAGGAAGGTTACCGAGGGATCCACAAGCTTAGGTGGCGCGCCCTAGGGGGAGGCCGTGCCAGGTGAGCTTGTGGCTCCCCTGGGCATCATCTAGTCCTTCTCCGAAGCTTGGTGGGTCCCTTCTTGTCCATGAAAAATCAAAGTAAATTTTATCGCGTTTGGTACGGTTTTTTTGTGAAACAAATAGATAACCAAAAAATAGAAAATGGCACTGGGCACTAGGTCAATAGGCTAGTCCATAAAATTAATATAAAAGTGCACCAAAACCATATAAAATTATCATAAACATGTCATGAATACTTCATAAATTATAGATACATTGGAGACGTATCAGGGTGGAACAAGGAACTGATACTTTGATTCAATACCACTCAGTATGTTTTAGAGACAGAAATGACAACAAGACTTGGGTATTGAGTTGATGTATGAAACAAGTAGGATTGTTTGCTGTGCTAAAGAGATGTTGGAAAAGCTGAATTTCCCTTAGTTCGAGGTTGAAGATAGAGAAAATAGAATGCATTTCAATCGGGTGTCTGAGGAAAAATTGCATATGTTGATGGATCCTAAGGTTGGAGATGTTGTCTCAGACAACCCATATACAAAAACTGACATTCCATATTGCAACATTCTTTCACATCTTGTGCAATACTCTCATACCTACAGATCCTCGGTGAAAGATTGAAGGAGTCCTCATGAATACTTTATACACAATTTCTCTTGGAGAAACATTTGACACTGAATATATTTCAATCGAAACCAGGCCAGTTCAGCTAAATATCCTTGTTGCCCAAAGTTCTATGTGCCATGGATTGAAATCCCGATAAACATGGCTTAAGGAAAAAGGTATATCTATCGTAATGGTCCAAAATACTTCACACCGCCTACGTGCGACGCTCCTCTTCAAGTGATGAAGGACGATGAGAAGGGAAAATATGCCATGATCCAAAAAGAATAAGGCTGCTGGCTCTGAGCCGATAAATAAGAAAACTGTCAGGATTCCAAGGAAAGAAAATCCTCTGATGTACGAGATTTGTGTTCACACTTAGCAAATGCTTGACATGCATGTGCATCCAGACCAAAAGGAAAAGGAACATCTGGCTGCTGAGGTAAATCACATCTAGCTGCTTGTTCTGAAGGAAGAAAAGCGCCGGTCATGGTTTCTTCTATAGAAGTGTTTCACTAGGGATCACCCCACATTGATAACCCACAAGTATAGGGGATCGCAACAATTTTCGAGGGTAGAGTATTCAACCCAAATTTATTGATTCGGCACAAGGGGAGCCAAAGAATATTCTGAAGTATTAGCAGCTGAGTTGTCAATTCAACCACACCTGGAAACTTAATATCTGCAGCAAAGTGTTTAGTAGCAAATTAATATGACAGTAGTGCTAACGGCGGCAAAAGGTAAGGGTAGCAAAAGTAATATTTTTGGGTTTTATAGTGATTGTAACAGTAGCAGCGGAAAAGTAAATAAGCGAAGAACAATATATGAAAAGGTCGTAGGCATTGGATCGGTGATGGAGAATTATGCCGGATGTGATCGATCATGTAACCGTCATAACCTAGGGTGACATAGAACTAGCTCCAGTTCATCAATGTAATGTAGGCATGTATTCCAAATATAGTCATACGTATTTATGGAAAAGAACTTGCATCACATCTTTTGTCCTACCCTCCCATGGCAGCGGGGTCCTATTGGAAACCAAGGGATATCAAGGCCTCCTTTTAATAGAGTACCGGACCAAAGCATTAACACATAGTGAACACATGAACTCCTCAAACTACGGCCATCACCAGGAGTGGTCCCGATTATTGTCACTTCGGGGTTGCCGGATCATAACACATAGTAGGTGACTATAGACTTGCAAGATAGGATCAATAAATCTCATATATTGATGAAAACATAATAGGTTCAAATCTGAAATCATGGCACTCGGGCCCTAGTGACAAGCATTAAGCATAGCAAAGTCATAGCAACATCAATCTCAGAACATAGTGGATACTAGGGATCAAACCCTAACAAAACTAACTCGATTACATGATAAATCTCATCCAACCCATCACCGTCTAGCAAGCCTACAATGGAATTACTCACGCATGGCGGTGAGCATCATGAAATTGGTGATGGAGGAAGGTTGATGGACGATGGCGACGGATTCCCCTCTCCGGAGCCTCGAACGGACTCTAGATCAGCCCTCCTGAGAGAGTTTAGGGCTTGGGGGCGGCTCCGTATCGTAAAACGCGATGAATCCTTCTCTCTGATTTTTTTCTCCCCAAAAGTGAATATATGGAGTCAAGGTTGAGGTCGGTGGAGCGTCAGGGGGCTCACGAGGCAGGGGGCGCCCAGGGGGGTAGGGCACGCCCCCACCCTCGTGGACAGGTGGAGGCCCCCTGACGTGGATCTGTCTTCTAGTATTTTTATATATTCCAAAATAATTCTCCGTTGATTTTCAGGTCATTCCGAGAACTTTTATTTCTGCACAAAAATAACACCATGGCAATTCTTCTGAAAACAGCATCAGTTTGGGTTAATTCCATTCAAATCATGCAAGTTAGAGTCCAAAACAAGGGCAAAAGTGTTTGGAAAAGTAGATATGACGGAGACGTATCAACTCCCCCAAGCTTAAACCTTTGCTTGTCCTCAAGCAATTCAGTTGATAAACTGAAACTGATAAAGAAATTTTTTTACAAACTCTGTTTCCTCTTGTTGTTGTAAATATGTAAAGCTAGCATTCAGGTTTTCAGCAAAGATTATGAACTAACCATATTCACAATAACATTTAGGTCTCATGTTTACTCATATCAATGGCATAATCAGCTAGCGAGCAATAATAACAAATCTCGGATGACAACGCTTTCTCAAAAATAATCATGATATGATATGACAAGATGGTATCTCGCTAGCCCTTTCTGAGACCACAAAACATAAATGAAGAGCACCTTTAAAGATCATGGACTGACTAGACATTGTAATTCACGGTAAAAGAGATCAAGTCAAATCATATTCAATGTAAACTAACAGTAATGGATGCAAATGACAGTGTTGCTCTCCAACTTGTGCTTTTTAATAAGAGGATGATGACTCAACATAAAAGTAAATAAACAGGCCCTTCGCAGAGGGAAGCAGGGATAGAGGTGCCAAAGCTCGGTTTTGAAATAGACATGAATAATATTTTGAGCGGTATACTTTCATTGTCAACATAACAACCGAGAGATCTCTATATCTTCCATGCTACACACATTATAGGCGGTTCCCAAACAGAATGGTAAAGTTTATACTCCCCCTCCACCAACAAGCATCAATCCATGGCTTGCTCGAAACAACGAGTGCCTGCAACTAACAAGAGTCCCCGGGGAGTTTTATTTGCAGTTATTTTGATTTGATTTGCATAAAGCATGGGACTGGGCATCCCGGTGACCAGCCATTTTCTCGTGAGTGAGGAGCGGAGTCCACTACTCTTGAGAATAACCTGCCTAGCATGGAATATACAGACAACCCTAGTTGATACATGAGCTATTCAAGCATACAAAACAGAATGTTTATTTGAAGGTTTAGAGTTTGGCACATACAAATATACTTGGAATGGCAGGTAGATACCGTATATATGTAGGTATGGTGGACTCATATGGAACAACTTTGGGGTTTATGGAATTGGATGCACAAGTAGTATTCCCGCTTAGTACAAGTGAAGGCTAGAAAAAGACTGGGAAGCGACCAGCTAGAGAGCGACAACAGTCATGAACACGCATTAAATTAATCAACACCGAATGCAAGCATGAGTAGGATATAATGCACCATGAACATAAATATCGTAGAGGCTATGTTGATTTTGTTTCAACTACATGTGTGAACATGTGCCAAGTCAAGCCACTCGAATCGTTAAAAAGAGGATACCACCCTATCATACCACATCATAACCATTTTAATAGCATGTTGGAACACAAGGTAAACCATTATAAGCTCCTAGCTAATTAAGCATGGCATAAGCAACAACAATCTCTAATTGTCATTGCAAATATGTATCTTTCATAATAGGCTGAATCAGGAACGATGAACTAATCATATTTACAAAAACAAGAGAGGTCGAGTTCATACCAACTTTTATCATCTCAAGAAGTTCATCATATAATCATCATTATTGCCTTTCACTTGCACGACTGAATAGTGTGGATAATAATAATAGTGCACGTGCTTTGGTCTAAGCTGGAATCTGCAAGCATTCAATTCAAGAGAGACGACAAGGTAATATGGGCTCTTTGTTAGATCATCAATAATGCATATAAGAGCCACTCAACATTTTCATTATGGTCTTCTCTTCTCGATCCCCAAAGAACAAGAAAATAAATAAAACTATTTACACGGGAAAGCTCCCAACAAGCAAAAGAAGAACGAGAAATCTTTTTGGGTTTTCTTTTTAATTACTACTACTACAGGCATGGAAAGTAAACTAACTAAAAGCTACAACTAATTTTTTGTTTTTTCTTAAGGTTTATCAAACACACAAGAAGAAAGCATAAAAAGGAAAATAACTAGCATGGATATTGTAGTGAAAAAGTATGAACACCGACAACTAGCATGAGTGTGTGAACATGAATGTAATGTCGATGAGAAATACGTACTCCCCCAAGCTTAGGCTTTTGGCCTAAGTTGGTCTATGGCCACGGCTGGCCTGGCGGTTATCCAAAGTTGTAGTTGGGGTCGTACTGAGATGCAGCGGCAATTGCCTGATGAGCTGCGGCTTGGAGGCGAGCTGTCTCCGCCCTCCTCTCGTATTCGATCGCCTCCTCCCTGTTTATAACATATCTCCCCTTTGCCTGAAAGTCAAAGAAAGTAAGAGCAGGGAGAGCGACGTGATAGGTGCCTCGTCTGTCAAAGATTAGTCGGTACTAGAGGAACTGATCATTCCTCTCGACAAACTGATGACAAACCATAGCATCATAATCTAGATAAGAAGGAGGCAACTCAATATCATGTCCACGTATGGGTATCTCAAGAAAGTTTGCTATACGGGTTGCATAAATTCCACCAAAGAAATCTCCATGAATACGATTATTATGCAACCTATGTGCAACAATAGCCCCCAACTTGTATTGTTTATCTCCTAAAACAGCTCTTCTGAGAATGCTAAGATCAGTCACACACATGTGATATGCTTCATCTTTACCATTAATGCATCTACCTATGAAGAGAGCAAAATAATGTATAGCAGGAAAATGAATGTTCCCTATGGTAGCTTGTGTCACATCCCTAGATTCCCCCATAGTTATACTAGTAAGAAAATATCTAAATTCAGATTTGTGGGGTTCACTAACATCACCCCACTGTGGGAGTTTACAAGCAGTGTTAAAATCTTCTAGGTCCATGGTATAAGATTTATCATAAAGATCGAACAGGACAGTTTGAGAATTGCGTGATGATGAAAATTTAAACCTTCTCACAAATGAATCAGTTAAATAGAGGTATTGACGGCACGTATCTGCCTCGAAGCTCTCAAGATCAGCATTACACACATAAGCTTCAAACTCCTCCTTGATTTCGGCTCGAACCATGAAGTCCTCTAACGGCGATTCACAAGGCCGCACTTGAGCATCCCTTGGTGGTTCCTCGTCCGCATCACGTATTGCGAGTCTGGGTCCTTGCTTCCTTGAAGAACCACCTTGGTACATTTTCCTAAACATATTTCTTCCTCTGAAAAATTTCTGAAATTTTTAGTAACTTCAAAATAAAAGTGAACCAAACTCAACAAAATTGATAGCAACTACTCCTACAAGTGCCTAGAGGCAATATCATGCATCAAAAGTACTTTTGACCACATAAATTTGACATGCAAGCTCAAGAACAGGGTCACCTAAGCAGCAAAAATTTGCAATGAATAAAGCACTAGAACAAAAACTAATTAGACCATTGGAGGAGTCACATACCAAAGAACAATCCCCTAAAGCAGTTTTGTGAATGGAGCTTTGAGCAAGGAGATCGAAAATGGCAGCAAGATGAGCTAGAACTCGGGTTTGAGCTGGTTGGTGATTTTTGTGAGAGGAAGAAGGAGTGTGTGGTGGCTGGAATAAGTGGAGGGGAGCCACCATGAGCCCATGAGGCAGGAGGGCGCGCCCTAGACCCTCGTGGCCAGGTGCTTGCTCCCCCTGCTGTGTTCTCACTGCCAGATATTCTCAAATATTATAGAAAAAAGCATATTCAATTTTTAGGGCATTTGGAGAACTTTTATTTTCAGGCTATTTTTTATTGCAAGGATAATTCAGAAAACAGACGGAAAATACTATTTTTGCTTTATTTAATATAAATAACCGAAAGTAAAAATAGGGTATAGAGAGTTGTGTTTTCTAAATTCATCCATCTCATGCTCATCAAAAGGAATCCACTAACAAGGTTGATCAGGTCTTGTTAACAAACTCATTTCGAATAACATGAAACTGGAGAATTTTCGAATAACACTAGGTTACCTCAACGGGGATATGCATGTCCCCAACAATAAGAATATCATATTTCTTCTTGACAGTAGGAAGAGGAAATTCAAAACCTCCAATAGTAATAGTTGAAATGTTTCCAATAGAATTGATATTGTGGACTTGAGGTTGTTTCCTCGGAAAGTGTACCGTATGCTCATTACCATTAACATGAAAAGTGACATTGCCTTTGGTGCAATCAATAACAGCCCCTGCAGTATTCAAAAAGGGTCTTCCAAGAATAATAGACATACTATCGTCCTCGGGAATATCAAGAATAACAAAGTCTGTTAAAATAGTAACGTTTGCAACCACAACAGACACATCCTCACAAATACCGACAGGTATAGCAGTTGATTTATCAGCCATTTGCAAAGATATTTCAGTAGGTGTCAACTTATTAAAATCAAATCTACGATATAAAGAGAGAGGCATAACACTAACACCGGCTCCAAGATCACATAAAGCAGTTTTAACATAGTTTCTTTTAATGGAGCATGGTATAGTTGGTACTCCTGGATCTCCAAGTTTCTTTGGTATGCCACTCTTAAAAGTATAATTAGCAAGCATGGTGGAAATTTCAGCTTCCGGTATCTTTCTCTTATTTGTAACAATATCCTTCATATACTTAGCATAAGGGTTCATTTTAAGCATATCGGTCAAACACTTACGCAAAAAGATAGGTCTAATCATTTCAGCAAAGCGCTCAAAATCCTCATCATCCTTTTTCTTGGATGGTTTAGGCGGAAAAGGCATGGGTTTCTGAACCCATGGTTCTGTTTCTTTACTGTGTTTCCTAGCAACAAAGTCTCTCTTATCATAATGTTGATTCTTTGATTGTGGGTTATCAAGATCAACAGCAGGTTCAATCTCTACATCATTATCATTGCTAGGTTAAGCATCGACATGAACATCATCATTAACATTATCACTAGGTTCATGTTCATTACCAGATTGTGTTTCAGCATCAGAGATAGAAATATCATTGGGATTCTCAGGTGTGTCAACAATAGGTTCACTAGAAGCATGCAAAGTCCTATCATTTTTCTTTTTCTTCCTTTTAGAAGGACTAGGTGCATCTATATTAGTTCTCTAAGAATCTTGCTCAATTCTCTTAGGATGACCCTCAGGATACAAAGGTTCCCGAGTCACTTTACCTCCTCTAGTTGCAACTCTAACAACAAAGTCATTATTTTTACTATTCAATTCATTGTGCAAATCATTCTGAGCTTTAAGCACTTGTTCTACTTGAGTGGTAACCATAGGAGCATGTTTACTAATAAGTTTAAGTTCACCTTTAACATTTGCCATATAATCACTCAAGTGTTCAATCATATAAGCATTATGTTTCAATTGTCTACCAACATAAGCACTGAAATCTTCTTGTTTAACAATAAATTATCAAACTCATCTAAGCATTGGCTAGCAGACTTATAACGAGGAATATCACCATCATCAAATCTATAGAGAGAATTTACCTTTACTACTCGTGTCGGGTTATTGAGACCATGTGTTTCTTCAATAGGTGATGAATTAAGACCATGTATTTCTTCAATAGGAGGTAAATTCTTAACATCTTCAGTTTAATACCTTTTTCTTTCATAGATTTCTTTGCCTCTTGCATATCTTCAGGACTGAGAAATAGAATACCCATTTTCTTCGGAGTTGGCTCAGGAGTTGGTTCAGGAAGTGTCCAATTATTTTCATTAGTCAACATATTATTCAATAGAATTTCAGCTTCATCAACAGTTCTTTCCCTAAAAAGACAACCAGCACAACTATCCAGGTAATCTCTGGAAGCATTGGTTAGTCCATTATAAAAGATATCAAGTATCTCATTTTTCTTCAGAGGATGATCAGGCAAAACATTAAGTAATCGGAAAAGCCTCCGCCAAGCTTGTGGGAGACTCTCTTCTTCAATTTGCACAAAATTATATATCTCCCTTAAAGCAGCTTGTTTCTTATGAGCGGGCAAATATTTAGCAGAGAAGTAGTAAATCATATCCTGGGGACTATGCACACAACCAGGATCAAGAGAATTAAACCATATCTTAGCATCACCCTTTAATGAGAATGGAAATAATTTAAGGATATAATAATAGCAAGTTTTCTCATCATTAGTGAACAGGGTAGCTATATCATTTAATTTAGTAAGATGTGCCACAACAGTTCCAGATTCATAGCCATAAAAAGGATCAGATTCAACCAAAGTAATTATATCAGGATCAACTGAGAAATCATAATCCTTATCAGTAATAAAGATAGGTGAAGTAGCATAAGCAGGATCATATTTCATTCTAGCATTCAGAGGTTTTTCTTTAAGCTTAGCTAATAGTTTCTTAAGATCACTTCTATCATTGCAAGCAAGAAAGTCTCTAGCAGTTTCTTCATCCATAACATAACCTTCAGAAACAATAGGTAATTCATATCTAGGGGGAGAATCTTCATCATCACTTTCATTAGTATTATCAGTTTCAATAATTTCATTCTCCCTAGCCCTAGCAAGTTGTTCATCAAGAAATTCACCTAGTGGCATAGTAGTATCAAGCATAGAAGTAGTTTCATCATAAGTATCATGCATAGCAAAAGTGGCATCATCAATAACATGTGACATATCAGAATGAATAGCAGAAGTAGGTTTAGGTGTCGCAAGCTTACTCAAAACAGAAGGTGAATCAAGTGCAGAGCTAGATGGCAGTTCCTTACCTCCCCTCGTAGTTGAGGGAAAAATCTTGGTTCTTTGATCTTTCAAGTTCTTCATAATGATAAGCAGATATAAATCCCAAGTGACTCAAAGAATAGAGCTATGCTCCCCGGCAACGGCGCCAGAAAATGTTCTTGATAACCCACAAGTATAGGGGATCGCAACAGTTTTCTAGGGTAGAGTATTCAACCCAAATTTATTGATTCGACACAAGGGGAGCCAAAGAATATTCTCAAGTATTAGCAGCTGAGTTGTCAATTCAACCACACCTAGAAACTTAATATCTGCAGCAAAATGTTTAGTAGAGAAGTAATATGATAGTAGTGGTAACGGTGGCAAAAGGTAACAGTAGCAGAAGTAATATTTTTGGGTTTTATAGTGATTGTAACAGTAGCAGCGGAAAAGTAAATAAGCGAAGAAAAATATATGGAAAGCTCGTATGCATTGGATCGGTGATGGAGAATTATGCTGGATGCGATCGATCATGTAACCGTCATAACCTAGGGTGATAGAGAACTAGCTCCAGTTCATCAATGTAATGTAGGCATGTATTCGGAATATAGTCATAAGTGCTTATGGAAAAGAACTTGCATGCTATCTTTTGTCCTACCCTCCCATGGCAGCGAGGTCCTATTGGAAACTAAGGGATATTAAGGCCTCCTTTTAATAGAGCACCGAACCAAAGCATTAACACATAGTGAATACATGAACTCCTCAAACTACGGTCATCACCGGGAGTGGTCCCGATTATTGTCACTTTGGGTTTGCCGGATCATAACACATAGTAGGTGACTATAGACTTGCAAGATAGGATCAAGAACTCTCATATATTGATGAAAACATAATAGGTTCAGATCTGAAATCATGGCACTTGGGCCCTAGTGACAAGCATTAAGCATAGCAAAGTCATAGCAACATCAATCTCAAAACATAGTGGATACTAGGGATCAAACCCTAACAAAACTAACTCGATTACATGATAAATCTCATCCAACCCATCACCGTCCAGCAAGCCTATGATGGAATTACTCACGCACGGCGGTAAGCATCATGAAATTGGTGATGGAGGAAGGTTGATGATGACGATGGCGACGGATTCCCCTCTCCGGAGCCCCGAACAGACTCCAGATCAGCCCTCCCGAGAGAGTTTAGGGCTTGGCGGCGGCTCCATATCGCAAAACACGATGAAACCTTCTCTCTGATTTTTTCCCCGAAAGTGAATATATGGAGTCAAGGTTGAGGTCGGTGGAGCATTAGGGGGCCCATGAGGCAGGGGGCGCGCCCAGGGGGGTAGGGTGCGCCCCCACCCTCGTGGACAGGTGGAGGCCCCCTGACGTGGATCTTTCTTCCAGTATTTTTTATATATTCCAAAATAATTCTCCGTTGATTTTTAGGTCATTCCGAGAGCTTTTATTTCTGCACAAAAATAACACCATGGCAATTCTACTGAAAACAGCATCAGTCCGGGTTAGTTCCATTCAAATCATGCAAGTTAGAGTCCAAAACAAGGGCAAAAGTGCTTGGAAAAGTAGATACGACGGAGACGTATCACACATCAGCTGGTATTCACAAGACATATGACTACATTGATGCTTTTGAGACCGACCACGAGCACAAATACTCCTGCTCTTCCAACAAGGTTGACACCGACCGATTTGCTTTTTGTCGAAGAAGATGATATTCTAGAAGAATCATATTGTCGGTGTCAAAACCGGTAGATCTCGGGTAGGGTGGCCCGAGCTGTTAGATTGGGTCGATGGGTAACAAGCGAGAACACACCCAAATTTTACACAGGTTGGGCCCTCTGTATGGAGGTAAAACCCTATGTCCCGCTCTTGCTTATACTATGGAAGTATCAAAGTACAGAGTTGATCTACCCCGAGATCGTGAGTTGTGTTCTAAACCCTAGGGTCATGATGAATGTATGAATGGGTGTATGGATAGCCTCTACGAACTAAACCCTCCAGTTTATATAGGCACCTGGGGTATCTAGGGTTACACATGCACTGGTATACCGAGCTGCTATACAAACGGTTATTAACCCCTTTCCATGCATGATGGCATTTTAAACCGTTGCCTTGCCAGTGTGTGTGATAGGGGGTTGTCGTGGAATTGTCACGGCAGATGTCCTAGCAAAAGGACTTAGTCGTGGACCCATCGCAATAGGGTTAGCTTAAAGGGGTTAAACGGGACAAAGGACACATGGAGTTTATACTGGTTCGGCCCCTTGCGGTGAAGCTAAAGGCCTAATCCACTTTGAGGTGGTATTGCTTATGTCTCGATTACCAGGGAGCGAATACGCTTGACCTAGCTTTCCATCTGTTGTCTCTTGCCCTTAGGCGCCGTCGGGTCGTCCATTTATATACACAGGTTGACGCCCTGCGGCTTACAGAGCCCGGTCGGCTCATAAACAATGTGCCCGGCCCCATGACTAATTACACTTGCCTTACAATATAAGTCATACACATATGGCGGTTTACACCTATGGGCCTTAAGCCGCCTTTGGGCTTTTGGGCCCTTTTAGTAAGTCTTCTTCATAACCGCCATCTTCAACATCATCATGGGCTTTGTATTGATGAACCACCATTAGGATAACCCAACCCCTCCTGGGCAGGTCATTCCTGATAGTCATATCCCCAACATTAGGCCCTAGGTTGATTTGAACTTTGTTCATGTCAATCTTCAACACTTAGAAAAAAACCCTTCTTCACTTGTCGTCGCAAGATATTGTAACCCGTGATGACATCATCTCCTGGGATTTTGGAGACCCGCCATGAAGTCATCTGTTATTAATTTTGCACAATACCCAGCATATCTTTAACAAATCCTTATCTTTAATAACCATCCCGAAAATCGAGGCGTTTCCGTCGCCACATATCCATTTTTTGGTCTCCTCGATTCCCGGGCATGTCACTTATCCTTCCATCCTTATAAATAGGGCCAGGGGTCCTTTATTTTCTCCCCCCTTGCCTCTTCATCTCTTTCTTCTTCCTTGCATCACTCCAGCACCCGAGCTCCGCCGCCGTCCTCGACCTCCACTACTGCATCGACAACAGCCCCTGCATCAACCTGATCTGTCGAGAGCTTGGTCCCGCGCCTCCGCCGCTTAATAGCTCAAGTAAGTTTTCCTCCTTCCCTTTCCTTTAGATCTCATTAGGGTTTCCTGCAAGTTCATCAGAGTTCATCCTTGTTCTTCAATGTAGCTTGTAACTTTGATTCAAACTTAGCACTCCTCCTACACTGCGGCAGTCGTGATACTTGTTTTTGTTATTAGACCATCTCCTTCGCGTAAGAAAAACCAATCTGAACATATGAACTGCCCGAGCACTATAATTTAGGTCAAAAATATTTTCCATTATTCGAAGTGTCGCAGATCCGAAATCCCATCATCCATCTGTGAAACCTGTTTGCTTCAACACTTAGTAGAATTCGCTCTTGATAGATCTTGAATACCATTGTTGTCATGGCGGCTTACATTCACCAATTATGACAATGGTGGCTTATATTCACTAGTTATACCTAGTCATATGTCATTAGGCCCCATTTAAGCTGCTAATCTGAATATATACTGCAGCGTTTACCTCTGGTTTAATGAATCAACTTAGACGAGCATATTTTCTTTCTTTTAGGCTTCTTCCTTCACAATGCCGAAGACAGTCACTTCATGTAATTGGGTTCCCTCCACTTTCACCGAAAACATGCTCACCGATTTTGTCAAAATTGGCTATTTGCCAACAAAAAATGTCATGCATTGGCGCGCCCCCAAACCAAACGAAGAAAGACCTCAGCCAAAGGATGGCGATGTCATTGTTTTTACTGATCACATGAATCGGGGCTTCCCACCACCCAGATCTAAATTTTTCTGAGACGTTCTGCACTTCTTTCAATTGCATCCTCAAGATATCGGACCCAACTCCGTGTCAAACATCTGTAATTTTCAAGTCTTCTGTGAAGTGTACCTTCAAGAGGAACCCAGTGTTGAACTCTTCAGGGAATATTTTTATCCGAACCGGCAGAAGGAATTTACCAACAGACTGATAATCCCCAAGTGCAAGGAATCATCGTAGCAATTTCCAAAGGTGGAAGTGATAAGTATGGAGTGTCGAACCCACAAGGAGCTAACGGTAAGATCAATATTCTCTCAAGCCCCATCTGCCACTGATATGACTCTACGTACACCGAACGTTTGCTTCCAACTAGCAACGAGAAATAAAACTAGGTTGTGGGTATGAAGAGGATAACTTTGTATGATATCGGAGAGATAAAATATAAAAGTAGGTGCTGTTATCATGAAGTTAGAATATATTACTAAATATTATAAATAGCGAGTGTGGAATAATGGTGGATCGGTGTGCGGAATTGTCCCAGGCAATTGTTAACAAGACCGGTAATCACTATTGCAGTTTCATATGAGGGAGAGGCATAAGCTAACATACTTTCTCTACTTGGATCATATGCACTTATGATTGGAACTCTAGCAAGCATCCGCAACTACTAAAGATCATTAAGGTAAAACCCAACCATGGCATTAAAGCATCAAGTCCTCTTTATCCCATACGCAACAACCCCCTTACTCGGGTTTGTGTTTCAGTCACTCACGCAACCCACTATAAGCGAATCATAAACGTATTGCAACACCCTATAGTGGGAACCCCTCACGCTTGCGCGACACGGAGGGCACCATAGGACAGCACCAAAGTAAAACATACAACTCATACCAATCTAGATCATAAATCAACCCAAAGACAAAGGATAACTACTCAAAACATCATAGGATGGCAACACATCATTGGATCATAATATGTGGCATAAAGCACCATGTTCAAGTAGGGATTACAGCGGGGTGCGGGAGAGTGAACCGCGTAAAATAGATGAGGCTGATGATGATGATGGTGATGTTGATGAAGACGATCACCGCGGTGATGATTCCCCTCCCAATGGCACTCCGGTGCCACCGAGAGAGAGGAGGAGAGGTTCTCCCCCTTGTGCTTCCTCCTCCATGGCCTCCCCCTAGATGGGGAGAGGTTCTCCCTCTGGTCCTTGGCCTTCATGGTGATGATGGCCCCTCCGGGATCATCCTCCATGCCCTCCGGTGATGACGGCCCCCTCCGGCAGGGTGCCAGAGAGGGCCTAGATTGGTTTTCGGTGGCTACGGAGGCTTCTGGCAGCGGTACTCCCGATCTATGTTAATTTTCCAAGGTTTATGTATTTATAGGAATTTTTGGCGTCGGTCTCACGTCAAGGAGGTGCCCGAGGCGTCCACGAGGTAGGGGCCCACGCCCAGGGGGGTGGGCGCGCCCCCACCCTCGTGGACAGCCCGGGACTCTTCTAGCCCAAGTCTTTTACTACGGGGGTCTTCTTTTGGTCCATAAAAAATCGTCAAAAATTGGCATGTCAATTAGACTCCATTTGATATTCCTTCTCTGTAAAACTCAAAAACAAGGAAAAAACAGAAACTGACACTGGGCTCTAGGTTAATAGGTTAGTCCCAAAACCATATAAAATTGCATATAAAACATCCAAGGTTGATAATATAATAGCATGAATACTTCATAGATTATAGATACGTTGGAGACGTATCAACATCCCCAAGCTTAATTCCTGCTCGTCCTCGAGTAGGTAGATGATAAAAGAAATAATTTATGAAGTGTGAATGCTAGCAAGTGCATAAGTTTCATCAATGATAGTTCCAATCACTTTTTCTAGCATCATTATATATCATAACAGTAGCTCATTTTCATAAAACTTTTCATGATCAAGTAACAAGCTATTCACATGTTAAAGTATAGATCATAAACTCTCTTGAAACTAACAAACTATATTCTCAGTCATCAAACAATTGCAATTCATCTTACTTTCAGGAAGGGTCTATGTCAGAGCTTTGATTTAGCAAACTCCACATACTCAACTATCATTTAGTCTTTCACAATTACTGACACTCACGTGATATTTATGGGTTCAAAGTTTTAATCGGACACAGAAAAGATAGGGGCTTAGAGTTTTGCCTCCCAACGTTTTACCTCAAGGGTAATGTCAACAACAATAGTTCATGAAAACTTACATCTAATTTGATATATATATCAGGATCTTTCCAGCACAATGTGCTTGCCAAAGGATAAAATGTAAAAAGGAAAGGTGAAGATCACCATGACTCTTGCATAATGGTATAAGATAAAAGTAAAAGATAGGCCCTTCGCAGAGGGAAGAAGAGGTTGTCATGCGCTTTTATGGTTGGATGCACAAAATCTTAATGCAAAAGAACGTCACTTTATATTGCCACTTGTGATATGGACCTTTATTATGCAGTCCGTCGCTTTTATTTCTTCCACATCACACGATCGTATAAAGCTTATTTTCTCCACATTAATAGATCATACATATTTAGAAGGCAATTTTTATCGCATGCACCGATGACAACTTACTTGAAGGATCTTACTCAATCCATAGGTAGGTATGGTGGACTCTCATGGCAAAACTAGTTTAAGGAATGTTTGGAAGCACAAGTAGTATCTCTAGTTGGTGCAAAGAATTTGGCTAGCATGAGGGGGAAAAGCAAGCTCAACATGTTGGCTGATCCAAGACAATATACTTTATTTTAGATATAAGAAAACATAACCCATTGTGTTGTCTTCCTTGTCCGACATCGACCTTTTAGCATGTCATATTTTAATGAGTTCTCACAATTACAAAAGATGTCCAAGATAGTATATTTATATGTGAAATCTCTCTTCCTTCAATATTCTTTCATGAATTGTTCAAGTGACCAATTCTACGTTTGCTAACTTTCAATAAGTTTACTACCTATACTTGTTCTATGTGAAGTCATTACTCCCCATGGTATAAGCATATGAAACATATATAAATTCAGATTTATGATGTTCAATTATTCAACCATTTACTCATAGGATATACGTGAAGCACGTGAGTAAATGACAAACTACTTCAAAAGATAATAGTGAAGGACACTGAGTAGTCAAATAATTAACTAGCCATGGGAGGATCCTTTTTCATTTAATATTTCAGAGCCAATGATTTTATTCAAACGGCAAGTAAAATTGAAAATACGCTCCAAGAAAAACACATATCATGTGACGAATAAAAATATAACTCCGAGTAAGGTATACTGATAGTTTTGAAGACGAAAGAGCGGGGCATCCCCAAGATTAGGCGCTTGAGTCTTCCTTGAATATTACCTTGGGGTGCCTTGGTAATCCCCAAGCTTAGGTTCTTTCCACTCCTTATTCTCCTCATATCGATATCTCACCCAAAGCTTGAAAACTTCAATCACACAAAACTTAACGGAACTTCGTGAGATAGGTTAGTATGATAAAGAGTAAACCATTCACCTTGGTACTGTCAAAGACAAAGATCATAATTGTTATCACACAATGCCTACTGTACCATATCATTTCTACAATTTTTATTGAGAAATATAAGTCATAGAAACTAGAAAACAAGCAAACTATGCAATCAAAACAGAATCTGTCAGAAACAGAACAGTCTGTAATGATCTGAACACTAACCATACCTATGCTACTCAAAAAATTATGAAATAAATTGGTGGACGTGAGGAATTTGTCTATTAATATTCTTCAAAAATAATCAACCTAATCGCACTCTCCAATAAAAAATTTCAGTGAATCTCGTGAGCGCAAAGTTTCTGTTTTTTACAGCAAGATCACATTAACTTTCACCCAAGTCTTCCCAAAGGTCTTACTTGGCACTTTATTGAAAAAAACTATAAAACATGATTACTATAGTAGCTTAATCATGACAACACACAAAAACATTAAGGGTAAATATTGGGTTGTCTCCCAACAAGCGCTTTTCTTTAATGCCTTTTAGCTGGGCATGATGATTTCAATGATGCTCACATAAAAGATAAGAATTGAGACATAAAGAGATCATCATGAAGAATATGACTATAAAATTTAAACCTAACCCACTTCCTATGCCTAGGGATTTTGTGAGCACACAATTTATGGGAACAAGAATCAACTAGCATAGGAAGGAAAAACAAGTATAACTTCAAAACTTTAAGCACATAGAGAGAAAAGTTGATATTATTGCACTCCTACAAGCATGTATTCCTCCCTCATAATAATTTTCAGTAGCATCATGAATTATTTCAACAATATAACCATCACATAAAGCATTCTTTTCATGATCTACAAGCATAGAAATTTTTCTACTCTCCACATAAGCAAAATTCTTCGGAATAGCGGGATCACTAGTTCCTAGAGTTTACACTCTTCCAAACCCGCTTTAGATGATAGTATTATTCGTACTCCAAAATATATAAGTGAAGTTCATGGATATTTATACAATTAATATAAACTAACCAATGTCCAAGCTCAAAATGTATAAGTGAAGCACACGAAGCATTCTATAAAACCATACTCAAAAGATTTAAGTGAAGCACAAAGAGGAATTCTATAAGATCGTACTTAAAAGATATAAGTGAAGCACATGAAGCATTATATAAATCAATGAAGGGCTATCTCATACTAGCATGGTTCATAAACGAAGAACAAAAAAAAGCAAAGGACACAAATCATGTGAACGAAACAAAAACCGAGGTATACCGATAATTGTTGAAGAAGAAAGATGGTATGCCAACCGGGCCATCCCCAAGCTTAGATGCTTGAGTATCCATATAATATTTACTTTGGGTGCCTTTGACTTCCCCAAGCTTGAGCTCTTGCCTCTCTTTATTCTTCTCACATCGGTAACTCCTCGTTCTTCGAACACTTCATCCACAAAGAACTTAACAAAAAACTTTGTGAGATCCGTTAGTATAATAAAGCAAATCACTACCTTTAGGTACTCTTGAAAACTCATTCCAATTTCATATTAGAACTATATCTACTGCATTCCAACTTCACCATGGTTCATACCCCCCGATACTACCCATAGATTCATCAAAATAAGCAAACAACACACGAAAAACAGAATCTGTCTAAAACAGGACAGTCTGTAGTAATCTGAAGGTTTAGTAAACTTCTGTACCTCCAAAAATTATGAAATAAATTTGACAATTTGAAAACTTTATACATAAGTAATGTGCAAAAAGTTTTAGACCCATTTGACTTTCCAGTAAAAAAATGTAAAATCATGCGCTACAGCCAAAGTTTCTGTTTTTGTTCTGCACATAGTAAACAAGCAATCCAATCATCCTAAAACCAAAGCTTGGCACATTATTTTTATAATACAATGGATATATATAAGGGTATAATTATTTAAAGAGAAACTTCCATGAAACATTCTACATTGTTTCCGTGATCATGAACACAAGTGCTCAAGGTCGACCCTCACTTCTTCAATGCATAACTTTCCAATCACTTCTCTTTTTGAAATACTTTTTAGGCATGAGAGGCAAGTAATTTTTTTTGGGTATTTTCATTATTTTAATTTTTTTATGTTTCACCCACAACTAAATAAAATCTACTTAGTGAAGAAAGCAAACAAGCATACACGAGAATATCAACCCCATGCTATTGCTCCCCGGCAACGGCGCCAGAAAAGAGCTTGATAATCCCCAAGTGCAAGGAATCATCGTAGCAATTTCCAAAGGTGGAAGTGTAAGTATGGAGTGTCGAACCCACAAGGAGCTAAAGGTAAGATCAATATTCTCTCAAGCCCTATCTGCCACTGATACGACTCTACGTACACCGAACGTTTGCTTCCAACTAGCAACGAGAAATAAAACTAGGTTGTGGGTATGACGAGGATAACTTTGTATGATATCGGAGAGCTAAAATATAAAAGTAGGAGCTGTTATCATTAAGTTAGAATATATTACTAAATATTATAAATAGCGAGTGTGGAATAATGGTGGATCGGTGTGCGGAATTGTCCTAGGCAATTGTTAACAAGACCGGTAATCACTATTGCAGTTTCATATGAGGGAGATGCATAAGCTAACATACTTTCTCTACTTGGATCATATGCACTTATGATTGGAACTCTAGCAAGCATCCGCAACTACTAAAGATCATTAAGGTAAAACCCAACCATAGCATTAAAGCATCAAGTCCTCTTTATCCCATACGCAACAACCCCCTTACTCGGGTTTGTGTTTCAGTCACTCACGCAACCCACTATAAGCGAATCATAAACGCATTGCAACACCCTACAGTGGGAACCCCTCACGCTTGCGCGACACGGAGGGTACCATAGGACAACACCAAAGTAAAACATACAACTCATACCAATCTAGATCATAAATCAACCCAAAGACAAAGGATAACTCCTCAATACGTCATAGGATGGCAACACATCATTGGATCATAATATGTGGCATAAAGCACCATGTTCAAGTAGGGAATACATCGGGGTGCGGGAGAGTGGACCACGTAAAAGAGATGAGGGTGATGATGATGATGGTGATGTTGATGAAGACGATCACCGCGGTGATGATTCCCCTCCCGATGGCACTCTGGTGCCACCGAGAGAGAGGAGGAGAGGTTCTCCCCCTTGTGCTTCCTCCTCCATGGCCTTCCCCCTAGATGGGGAGAGGTTCTCCCTCTGGTCCTTGGCCTTCATGGTGATGATGGCCCCTCCGAGATCCTCCTCCATTCCCTCCGGCGATGACGGCCCCATCCGGCATGGTGCTAGAGAGGGCCTAGATTGGTTTTCGGTGGCTACGGAGGCTTCTAGCGGAGGAACTCCCGATCTAGGTTAATTTTCCAAGGTTTCTGTATTTATAGGAATTTTTGGCGTCGGTCTCACGTCAAGGAGGTGCCCGAGGCGTCCACGAGGCAGGGGGCCACGCCCAGAGGGGGTGGGCGCCCCCCACCCTCGTGGACAGCGTGGTACTCGTCTGGCCCAACTCTTTTACTCTGGGGTCTTCTTTTAGTCCATAAAAAATCGTTAAAAATTGGCACGTCAATTGGACTCCGTTTGATATTCCTTTTCTGTAAAACTCAAAAACAAGGAAAAACAGAAACTGACACTTGGCTCTAGGTTAATAGGTTAGTCCCAAAAACCATATAAAATAGCATATAAATGCATATAAAACATCCAAGGTTGATAATATAATAGCATGAATACTTCATAAATTATAGATATGTTGGAGATGTATCACGGACCCAGCTTAGAACTTGGCGGGGTCTCAATTCAACGGAGAAGAGACGCCATCTTCGCCCAAGCTCGCCTGCCAAGTCACCCAAAAGATTGGAACCAAACATAGTTCTATTGCAAAGATACTTCCCCGGCTAACGAGAATCCTCTGTCGGGTTATCGCGTCTAGCAGCTCGACCCAAAGCATCATCTTCCTAAAAAGCTTACCACTGCTGAACGTGCCAAGCTTGCTCCTACTATTGCAAAGGTCAAGGCCCTGCTGAGAAATGGGTTAACTGGTGTTGACTTGGTTCGGCTCTGGGTTTCTTGGCGAATCATACCCTTGAGCCTCCGCCCCGGCTTAATGTGCACTTACACGGGTGGTGTAAAAGATCCACTGCACCACAGCTCCGTGTGCTTAACTGATGATGCCATCAATGAAATGACAAAAACCCTTCTGAATGAGAACCTGGAGAGCTGTAGCAAAGTGGGACCGAACCCTTTCTGCAAGCTTAATCTGCCACCAGATGTATGTCTCTAAATAACTTATTTCACCTTATTACTCAAATGTTCTATTGACTCAACTTTGATGATTTTCATAGGCTGTATCTGATTTCTGGAACAAGGAGTATGACCATGAAGCTGCCAAGAAGGCCATGGCCAAAACGAAAGCCGCCAAGAAGAATAAGAAGAAATTAACTATTTCCAAGATGCTTGGTCTGGATGACAGTTCTGAGTCAGAGGTAGCCCTTGATTCCCTTGGCTCCTTTTTCAACCATCTTATTGACATTGATTATCATCAGGATGACACGGGGGCCAGTCAAGCGGTCGAAGAAGAGGTAACTATTATTTCCTCCGACTTAGAGCCTTTGCCATGACAACAAATTTGACGGGTAACTGGAAAGTAAGCTTTTCACACCCCTTAGCTCATTCGGATCCTCACTTTCTTTTGAAGCAACATCAGCACAAGAACCGGCGACGAGCTCGGACCAGCGGAGGTGAAGAGTTATCGTCCGGCTTACCAAATACTCCAGCTCCACAGAAATGTCGAAACGAGGTCTTTCCAAATTTAAACTCTTTTTATCCACTGGCAGGTCTCATTCCCCGGCCACTTAATTCTTCTGATTCAAACTATCAGGAGGCTTCTCGCTCTTCCTCCGGTGACTCATCACAGACCCAGCTGCCGGCTTTCAAAACTGCCCTTGCTACCTCTTGAGCATGCGTTGGTTTTCCCTTGAAGAGAAAAGTGTGATGCAGCAAAGTAGCGTAAGTATTTCCGTCTGTTTTTGAGAACCAAGGTATCAATCCAGCAGGAGACTACACGCGAGTCGCCTAGTACCTGCACAAACAAACAAGAACCTCGCAACCAATGCGATAAAGGGGTTGTCAATGCCTTCACGGTCACTTACGAAAGTGAGATCTGATAAAGATAATAAGATAAAATATTTTTGGTATTTTTGTTGTATAGATTGAAAAATAAGATTGCAAAATAAACGGCGACAAAAATAGCTAGTTGATTGGAAAATAATATGATGTAAAGTAGACCCAGGGGCCATAGGTTTCACTAGTGGCTTCCCTCAAGATAGCATAAATTACGGTGGGTGAACAAATTATTGCCGAGCAATTGATAGAAAAGAGCATAGTTATGATGATATCTAGGGATGATCATGAACATAGGCATCACGTCCGTGTCAAGTAGACCGAAACGATTCTGCATCTACTACTATTACTCCACACATCGACCGCTATCCAGCATGCATCTAGAGTATTAAGTTCATAAGAACAGAGTAACTCATTAGGCAAGATGTAATGATGTAGAGGGATAAACTCAAGCAATATGATATAAACCCCATATTTTTTATCCTCGATGGCAACAATACAATACGTGCCTTGCTGCCCCTGCTGTCACTGGGAAAGGACACTGCAAGATTGAACCCAAAGCTAAGCACTTCTCCCATTGCAAGAAAGATCAATCTAGTAGGCCATACCAAACTGATAATTCGAAGAGACTTGCAAAGATATCAAATCACGCATATAAGAATTCAGAGAAGAATCAAATATTGTTCATAGATAATCTTAATCATAAACCCACAATTTATCAGATCTCGGGAAACACACCGCAAAAAGAATTACATCGAATAAATCTCCAAGAACATCGAGGAGAACTTTGTATTGAGATCCAAAGAGAGAGAAGTAGCCATATGCTAATAACTATGGACCCGAAGGTCTGTGGTAAACTACTCACACATCATCGGAGAGGCTATGGTGTTGATGTAGAAGCCCTTCGTGATCGAATCCCCCTCCGACAGATCGTCGGAAAAGGTCCCCAGATGGGATCTCACGGGTACAGAAGGTTGCGGTGGTGGAAAAGTGGTTTCGTGGCTCCCCTGGATGTTTTCAGGGTATAAGAGTATATATAGGCGAAATAAGTAGGTCGGTGGAGCCACAAGCGGCCCACGAGGGTGGGGGCGCACCTGCCCCCTGGGCGCGCCGCCCTACCTCATGGCTGCCTCGTTGCTTCCTTGACCTCCACTCCAAGTCTCCTAGATTGCGTTTGTTCCAAAAAAGATCCGTACGAAGGTTTCATTCCGTTTGGATTCCATTTGATATTCCTGTTCTGCGAAACACTGAAATAGGCAAAAAAACAGCAATTTGCACGGGGCCTTTGGTTAATAGGTTAGTCCCAAAAATAATATAAAAGTACATAATAAAGCCCATTAGACATCCAAAATAGATAATATAATAGCATGGAACAATAAAAAATTATAGATACGCTGGAGATGTATCAAGCATCCCCAAGCTTAATTCCTGCTTGTCCTCGAGTAGGTAAATGATAAAAACAGAATTTTTGATGTTGAATGCTACCTAACATAATTTTCAATATATTCTCTTTATTGCGGCATGAATGTTTAGATCCAAAAGATTCTAGATAGAAGTTTAATATTGACATAAAAAATAATAATACTTCAAGCATGCTGACCAAGCAATTATGTCTTATCAAAATAACATAGCCAAAGAAAGCTTATCCCTACAAAATCATATAGTGTGGCCATGCTTCATTTTTGTCACACAAAATGCTCCCATCATGCACAACCTCGATGACAAGCCAATCAATTGTTTCATACTTTAGCCTTTTCGAACTCTTTCAACTTTCATGCAATATATGAGCATGGGCCATGGACATAGCACTATGGGTGGAATAGAATATGATAATGGAGGTTGTGTGAGAAGACAAAAAGGGAGAAAGTCTCACATTGACGCGGCTAATCAATGGGCTATGGAGATGCCCATCAATTAATGTCAATGCAAGGAGTAGGGATTGCCATGCAACGGATGCACTAGAGCTATAAATATATGAAAGCTCAACAAAAGAAACTAAGTGGGTGTGCATCCAACTTGCTTGCTCACGGAGACCTAGGGCATTTTTGGGGAAGCCCATCATTGGAATATACAAGCCAAGTTCTATAATGAAAAAAACTCCCACTAGTATATGAAAGTGACAAAATAGGAGACTCTCTATCATGAAGATCATGGTGCTACTTTGAAGCACAAGTGTGGAAAAAGGATAGTTACATTGCCCCTTCTCTCTTCTTCTCTCATTTTTTTCTTTCTCTCTTTTTTCTCTTCTCTTTTTTTCTGAAGAACTTTCCTCACATGGGACAATGCTCTAATAATGAAAATCATCACACTTTTATTTACTTACAACTCAAGAATTACAACTCGATACTTAGAACAACATATGACTCTATGTGAATGCCTCCGGTGGTGTACCGGGATATGCAATGAATCAAGAGTGACATGTATGAAAGAATTATGAAGGTCGCTTTGCACAAATACGATCTCAACTACATGATCATGCAAGGCAATATATAATGATGGAGCGTGTCATAATAAACGGAACGGTGGAAAGTTGCATGGCAATATATCTCGGAATGGCTATGGAAATGCCATAATAGGTAGGTATGGTGGCTGTTTTGAGGAAGATATAAGGAGGCTTATGTGTGATAGAGCGTATCATATCAAGGGGTTTGGATGCACCAGTGAAGTTTGCACCAACTCTCGAGGTGAGAAAGGGCAATGCACGGTACCGAAGAGGCTAGCAATGATGGAAGGGTGAGAGTGCGTATAATCCATGGAATCAACATTAGTCATAAAGAACTCACATAATTATTGCAAAAATCTACAAGTCATCAAAACCAAGCACTATCCGCATGCTCCTAGGGGGATAGATTGGTAGGGAAAGACCATCGTTCGTCCCCGACCGCCACTCATAAGGAAAGCAATCAAAGAACACCCCATGCTTCAAATTTGTCACACAATGTTTACCATACGTGCATGCTACGGGACATGCCAACTTCAACACAAGTATTTCTCAATTCCACAATTACTCAACTAGCACAAATCTAATATTACCATCTTTATATCTCAAAACAACTATCAAGTATCAAGCTTCTCATAACATTTAGTGCACTCTATATGAAAGTTTTTATTATACCCATCTTGGATGCCTATCATATTAGGACTAATTTTATAGCCAAAGAAAATTACCATGCTGTTCTAAAAGACCCTCAAAATATTATAAGTGAAGCATGAGAGATCAACAATTTCTATAAAATAAAACCACCACCGTGCTCTAAAAAGATATAAGTGAAGCACTAGAGCAAAATTATCTAGCTCAAAAGATATAAGTGAAGCACATAGAGTATTCTAATAAATTATGATTCATGTGTGTCTCTCCCAAAATGTGTGTACATCAAGGATGATTGTGGTAAACTAAAAGCAAAGAATCAAATCATATAAGACGCTCCAAGCAAAACACATATCATGTGGTGAATAAAAATATAGCCTCAAGTAAAGTTACAGATAGATGAAGACGAAAGAGGGGATGGCTTCCGGGGCATCCCCAAGCTTAGGCTTTTCGTTGTCCTTGAATTTTACGTTAGGGTTCCTTGGGCATCCCCAAGCTTAGACTCTTGCCACTCTTTGTTCCGAAATCCATCAAATCTTTACCCAAAAACTTGAAAACTTCACAACACAAAACTCAACAGAAAATCTCATGAGCTCCGTTAATATAAGAAAACAAATCACCACCATAAGGTACTGTAATAAACTCATTCTTTATTTATATTGGTGTTAAACCTACTGTATTCCAACTTCTCTATGGTTCATACCCCCTGATACTAGCCATATATTCATCAAAATAAGCAAACAACACACGAAAAACAGAATCTGTCAAAAACAGAACAGTCTGTAGTAATCTATAGGTTTCGAATACTTCTGTAACTCCAAAATTCCTGAGAAATTAGGAAGTCCTAAATAATTTGTATATTGATCTACTTCAGTTTTAATCAGTATTTTATTGCTGTCTGGTAAAAAATGAAAATTACTCTCGTGAGCGCATACTTTCTGTTTTTTTCTAGCAAGATCAAATAACAATCATCCACGAAGATCCTAAAGGTTTTACATGGCACACACACTAATTAAAACATAAAAAACACAATCATAACAGAGGACAGATGATTTATTTGTTACTAAACAGGAACAAAAATCAAGGAACAAAAATAAAATTGGGTTGCCTCCAAACAAGCGCTATCGTTTAACGCCCCTAGCTAGGCATAAAAGCAAGAATAGATCTAGGTATTGTCATCTTTGGTATACAGTCCATATGTGGCTCTCATAATAGATTCATAAGGTAATTTAATTTTATTCCTAGGAAAGTGTTCCATGCCTTTCCTTAACGGAAATTGGAATCTAATATTTCCTTCTTTCATGTCAATAATTGCACCAATCGTTCTAAGAAAAGGTCTACCAAGAATAATAGGACATGTAGGATTGCAATCTATATCAAGAACAATGAAATATACGGGCACATAATTCCTATTTGCAACAATAAGAACATCATTAATCCTTCCCATAGGTTTCTTAATGGTGGAATCTGCAAGATGCAAATTTAGAGAACAATCATCAAATTCACGGAAACCTAACACATCACACAAAGTTTTTGGAATCATGGAAACACTAGCACCCAAATCACATAAAGCATAGCATTCATGATCTTTAATCTTAGTTTTAATAGTTGGTTCCCACTCATCATAAAGTTTTATAGGGATAGAAACTTCTAATAAAAGTTTTTCTTCATGGGATTGCATTAAAGCATCAACGATATGTTTAGTAAAATATTTATTTTTATCATAAGCATGAGGAGAATTTAGCATGGATTGCAACAAGGAAATACAATCTATCAAAGAGCAATTATCATAATTAAATTCCTTGAAATCCAAAATAGTGGGTTCATTGCTATGTAAAGTTTTGACCTCTTCAATCCCATTTTTACCAATTTTTGCATCAAGATCTAAAAACTCCGAATCATTGGGACGCCTTCTAACTAAAGTTGAATCATCTCCAGTCCCATCTTTATTAAGATTCATATTGGCAAAAAAATATTTAATTGGAGACACACCAATCACTTTTAGATCTTCATCATTATTATCATGAAAACTAGAAGAGCTCGCCTTCACAAAGCAATCTTTTTTAGCATGGATCCTAGCGGTTCTTTCTTTGCACTCATCAGTGTAAATTCTCATAGCTTTGAGAGACTCATTGATATCATGCTTAGGTGGAATAGATCTAAGTTTCAAATAATCAACATCAAGGGAAATTCTATCCACGTTCCTAGCCAACTCATCAATCTTAAGCAATTTTTCTTCAAGCAAAGCATTGAAATTCTTTTGCGACTTCATAAATTCTTTAACACTAGTCTCAAAATCAGAGGGCATCTTATTAAAATTTCCATAAGAGTTGTTGTAGGAATTACCATAATTATTAGATGAATTACTAGGATATGGCCTAGAATTAAAATTTCCTCTATACGCGTTGTTACCAAAATTGTTCCAACCAACAAAATTCACATCCATAGATTCATTATTATTCTCATTCAAAGTGGACAAAGGCATATCATTAGGATCAGAAGAAGCACTCTTATTAGCAAAAAAATTCATAAGTTCATCCATCTTTCCACTCAAAACATTAATCTCTTATATGGCATGAACTTTTTAATAGTAGATCTTTTGGTGTGCCATTGAGAATAATTAACCATAATATTATCTAGGAGTTTAGTAGCTTCTCCTAAAGTGATTTCCGTAAAAGTGCCTTCCGCGGCCGAATCTAAAAGATTTCTAGAAGCAAAATTCAATCCAACATAAAAATTATGTATAATCATCCATAAATTCAAACCATGTGTAGGGCAATTGCGTATCATTAATTTCATCCTCTCCCATGCTTGTGCAACATGCTCATGATCAAGTTGCTTAAAGTTCATAATATAGTTTCTAAGAGATATGATCTTAGCGGGAGGAAAATACTTAGAGATAAAAGCATCTTTGCACTTATTCCATGAATCAATACTATTTTTAGGCAAAGAAGAGAACCAAGTTTTAGCACGATCTCTAAGAAAAAATGGAAATAGCTTTAATTTAACAATATTATTATCCACATCTTTCTTCTTTTGCATATCACATAAATCAACGAAGCTATTTAGATGGGTAGCGGCATCCTCACTAGGAAGGCCAGCAAATTGATCTTTCATGACAAGATTTAGCAAAGCAGTATTTATTTCGCAAGATTCAGCATCAGTAAGAGGAGCAATCGTAGTGCTAATAAAATCATTCTTGTTGGTATTGGAAAAGTCACACAATTTAGTATTATCGTGAGCCATCGTGACAAACAATCAATCCAACAAACAGTCACACAAGAGGCAAGCGAAAGAAGGCGAACGGAAAAAGGGCGAACAGAAAAGAGGTGAATAAAATGGCAAGGGTGAAGTGGGGGAGAGGAAAACGAGAGGCAAATAGCAAATAATGTAATGTGAGGGATAAGAGTTTGTGATCGGTACTTGGTATGTCTTGACTTGGCATAGATCTCCTCGGCAACGGCGCCAGAAATCCTTGTTGCTTCCTCTTGAGCATGCGTTGGTTTTCCCTTGAAGAGGAAAGGGTGATGCAGCAAAGTAGCGTAAGTATTTCTGTGACACCCTCGATTCAATCGTACGCTAATCATACACACAAATGTGTACGATCAAGATCAAGGACTCACGGGAAGATATCACAACACAACTCTAGACACGAATTAAAATAAAACAAGCTTTATATTACAAGCCAGGGGCCTCGAGGGCTCGAATACATAAGCTCGAATACACAAGAGTTAGCGGAAGCAACAATATCTGAGTACAGACATAAGTTACACAAGTTTTCCTTAAGAAGGCTAGCACAAAAGCAACAACGATCGAAAAGGCAAGGCCTCCTGCTTGGGAGCCTCCTAACTGCTCCTAGTCATCTGCGGTCTTCACGTAGTAGTACGCAACCTCCGGGCAGTAGTAGTCATCAGTGGCGTCGTCTGGCTCCTGGGATCCGTCATCTGGTCGCAACAATCGGGTATGGGGGAAAAGAGGTAGCAAAGCAGTCGTGAGTACTCATCCAAAGTACTCGCAAGACTTACATCACATCTAAACTAAGTATGCATCTGTATCAAAGGAAAATAGGCTGTATCTGTGGACTAAACTGCAGAATGCCCGAAAGAAGGGGAAATGCCTAGCCTATCGAAGACTAGCATCTTCAAGCATCTTGCAGCATATAGAAGAGTACAGATCAACATAACGTAAAGTAGTAGTGTTATCAACTTCGGCCATAGATCCTTTCTCGACTCCCTGCAAGAAAGCAATTCCAGAGCCATACTATCCATTCATCATATCCATCCATTCATCATCACTAGTATCCAGTTCTAGTTGTATCGATCGGGATACAACTCCAAGTGTCCGTTACCGTAGGAAAGGCTATCGATAGATGTTTTCTTCCCTGCAGGGGTGCACCAACTTACCCATCACGCTCGATTAACTCCGGCCGGACACACTTTCCTGGGTCATGCCCGGCCTCGGCCAAATAATACGCCGCAACCCGACCTAGGCTTAATAGAGAGGTCAACACGCTGGACTAAACCTATGTCCCAGGGGTCATGGGCCATCGCCCCGGGAACTCCTGCACGTTGCGTGGGTGGCCGGTGAGCAGACCTAGCTACCTCCTTCCAAAAGGCAGGTGCTTATGTAGTCCAACCCAGCGCGCGCCGCTCAGTCACTGACGTCTATTAAGCTTCGGCTGATGTATACGACGCAGAACACCCATACAATGCCCACGTGATGGTTAGTGCTATCAGGCCAGAGGCCCCTCAGATCAAATATCCAAATCATAGTGGATAAAGAACGCGCGGTAGCGAGCAGAGACTCACAATCGATGTGATCCCGTCGCCCCGTCTCGAGTACTTGCGGCAAGGGCTAAGAATGCCCGGCCACGCCTCGTAAGTATCTCGCGGGCACCATCCGGGTCAACCCGACTCCACATCACTCGCTATTAAGCTCGCGCAGGTACCCCTCAGGGCCGACCCGTCTTTAGTAACATGGCTCAGTGCAAAGTCATAGTAACCATAGTAACTGTGTGTCAAACATAAGGTGGAAGACCCAAGGAATCACCCCCGGTGAATCCCACTCGATGTTATCATCAAGGTGAACGTAAGAGGATCCACCCTCGAGGTTCAAACTTGAGGGGTTGCACGACAGAGCGGTAACAGAAGTGGTTAAGGAGGAAATCACCCTCGATGATCATGACCGAATAGCTACACTACAGAGATCTCATCAGGAGTGATGTATGAGGTTAACCCTCGGCACTTGATAGTAACTCTGTAGTGTCATACAACTAGGGGGGGATGTGCGGTGTCGGGGCCTGGACGTCGATCACGTTGATCGAGTCATCGAACATAAAGCGAGGCAACTGGGACAAGGTGGGGGTCACTGATGGATCTCTAACCAACCTATACTAAGTAGTTTAGGACAAGCCGGTAAGGTATGCAAGCAGGTAACAACAACATGCTATGCATCAGAGTAGGATCATACAGAAAGTAGTAGCTGTTCTAATGCAAGCATGAGAGGGAAAGAAATGGGCGATATCGGAATGCTCAAGGGGGGTTTGCTTGCCTGGTTGCTCAGACAAGGAGGGGTCGTCGGTGACGTAGTCGATCACAGCGGTATCATCGGTCTCGGGGTCTACCGGAGAGAAGAGGGGGAAGAAATAGTAAATACAGAGCAAACAATGCATCAAAAGGCATAACATGACGACGGGCAGAGCTGGGGTTGCCCTAACGTAGTAGTAGACATTACAGGCGGAGGGGATAAACATCCCAGGATGAATCCCCGGCGTTAGACGAATTTCGGACAGATGAAAGAGAGGGGACGGTTCCATGTTCAGCATGCTAGGGGCATGTGACATGTGAATGGACCGTGCATTCGGATTCATGGGATTTTTCTGAGCAACTTTCATATAGAAAACATTTTCATCTAAGCTACGATTTAATTACTATGATTTACCAAAGATTAAAGCATTTCCAGAAATTAATTAAATTGACAGAAAAGGAAATATGACGTCAGCATGACATGTTGATGACGTCAGCAGTCAAGAGGACTGCTGGCCAGGTCAAACTGACTAGTGGGTCCCACATGTCATACATAGAGGGCTAACATTGGGTTATTTTAATTAAACAGAGTTAATTAGCAATAGGGCCCCACATGTCAGTGACTGATTAGGTTAACTAATTAGTTTTAATTAAAAAAATGTTTTAATTACGCGGTGGGGCCCGCATGTCAGTGACACTGTGTGCCCAGTCAGCACAGTTGACCACGGTCAATGTGGTCAATTGGGGCCATGGGGCCCATGGGCAGTGACCCAGAGGCGGGCCCCAGGTGTGCCACGTCGGCGGCGTCGAGGTTATGCCGCCGGTGACCAAAACAACGGCAGGGCTCGCCGGACTTCGCCGGAATCGCGCCACAGGGGGTCTTTTGGCGCGGGACTTGGCGCGTTCGAACAAGGAGAGCTGGAGCTGCCGGAAACGGCGCCGGTGACAAGTGGACGCGGTGGTGCCATTCGGGAGCGCGTCAGGAAAAACCTACGGGCGGTTAAAATGAGGGCTGTGACGCGCGTTTGAACGAGGGGAGCCACATGCATCCAACGCAGGCGGTCCCGTGTGCTGGGATGGCCTAGAGCCACGGTAGTGCTGACCGGAGCGGCGCCGGAGTTCGGGCATCGATGGATTCAAGTGTCCAGGGCACGCCAAGGGTGGCGGAGGGGCGTGTTGAGCTACTAGGAGCTCCAGGAGCTCAGTGGTGGCGTTAGCGCGGTGCGAGGGGCATCAGGTCGACGGCAATGAGCTCAACGGCGGAGCTCGGCTCGGCCATGGCGGGTCTAGCCGCTCCGGGCGCGTACGGGAGCAAAAGAGAGGGGGAGGAGCGTAGCTCATACTGAGCCTGCAGATGTGCATCGGTGGGCTCGGGGAAGGCGCGAGGTGGCCGAATTCAATGCTGGCGTTCGTCGGAGCGGAGGAGGAAGAAGAGGTCGACGCGCTCGTTGTGGGAGCTCCTAGCTTGGTCCGGTAGTCGAGGGAGATGACGCGGGGCACGACGGCGCTCGGCGACTCATCGGAGAGGGACGGGGACAGTGGTGGCCGCAGCGACGGTGGAGGACGGCGACGGGCGTGCTCGGGCAATGGGGGGAAAAGGCGAGCGCGAGCGAGGGGGAGCGGGGAGAGGAAGAGTGGGGAGGCAGGGGGAAGTGGGGTGGTGCAAGTGGAGGCGGGGAGGCAAGTGGGGAAGGGAGAGGGGAGCCCAAGGCGTCGGGGTCTTATCCCCTCGACGCTGGCGAGCTGGGGTACGGGGCGGCGCGCCCGGTCCGGCGGGGACGAGCGGGACGCGCCCGGTCAGACGAACAGCGGAGGAGGGGAATAGGGGAGAGGTAGGTGGGCCGGCCCGAGTGAGGGGGAGCTGGGCCGGCCCAGGTGAGCTTGGCCCCAGTGGGGCAGGGGCACTTCCCTTTTCCTTTGTTTTTTAGCTTTTAGCTTTAGCTATTTTAGGCCATTTAGACACATTGGAAAAAATGTTGGTTCACCACCAATATTACCAGAATAATAATATCCACATGATGAACATTTTAGTTTTCATGTTTGAGAAATTTTGAAATTCACCTAGAATTTGAATTTGAATTCAACTGGAATTTGAAAGAACATGAGACAATAATGATCAGGCACATGTTTAGCAAAAAGATTAGCTTAACCCCAAGGGTTACTGTAGCATCAGTACACCGGGGTGTTACAACTCTCCTCCTCTAAAAGAAATTCTCGTCCTGAGAATTAAGAGGTAGAAGGGAACAGGTCGGGGTATTCAGCACGGAGGTTATCCTCGCGTTCCCAAGTGGCTTCATCTTTAGAATGATTTGACCATTGCACCTTGAGGAACTTGGTAACTTTCTGGCGTGTTCGATGTTCAACTTCTTCAAGAATGCAGATCGGATGCTCCTTGTATGTGAGATCAGCTTGAACTTCAATCAATTCTGGATCCACTTCACATTTCTGATCCTTGAAGCATCGACGAAGTTGCGACACGTGGAAGACATCATGAACACGAGAGAACTAAGGTGGCAACTCCAATTGATAAGCCACCAGTCCACGACGGGCCAGAATGCGGAAAGGACCAATGTAGCGCGGAGCTAGCTTGCCCTTCACTCCGAACCGATGAGTGCCTCTCAAAGGAGTGACACGCAGATAAGCTTGTTCACCAGGTTGATAAGTTGAACCCAGTGTTTCCGGTCATAGTTGCTCTTCTGACGGGACTGGGCCGCCTTGAGATTATCCCGGACAATGCGAACCTGCTCTTCAGCTTGTTCAATAATGTCTGGACCAACGAGCGTCCGTTCCCCAGTTTCTGACCAATTCAGAGGGGTTCGGCACTTGCGTCCATAAAGCACTTGAAAGGGTGCCATTTTCAAGCTGGCTTGATAGCTGTTGTTATAAGAGAACTTCGCATAAGGGAGAGATTCTTCCCACTTCTTACCGAAAGAAATAACACAAGCTCGAAGCATGTCTTCAAGAATTTGATTGACTCGCTCGACTTGGCCTTGGGATTGGGGATGATAAGCAGTGCTCCAGGTAATATGGGTTCCCATTGCCTCTTGGAAACTATCCCAGAACTTCGAAGTGAATATACTGCCAAGGTCTGAACTGATCTCCTTCGGGATGCCATGGAGTGACACAATTCGGCAGATATACAAGTTTGCTAATTGACTAGCAGTGATAGTCTCCTTGTCTGGCAGAAAGTGAGCGACCTTCGAGAATTGGTCGATGACGACAAAGATAGCATCGTTACCTTTCTGAGACTTGGGAAGGCCAGTGAAAAAGTCCATCTGAATCTTATCCCATTTCCATTCAGGAATAGGGAGAGGTTGCAGAAGTCCAGCCGGTTTCTGATGTTCTGCTTTGACGCGACGACAAATGTCACATTCTTCAATATATCGAGCAATGTCTTGCTTCATATTAGACCACCAGTACTTCTGATGGATGTCTAGATACATCTTGGTACTTCCCGAATGAATCGAGAGAGGGGTATCATGCGCTTCTTTCATCACCTTCTCTGTCATAAGCTCGAACCGGGGTACGACAATGCGATCTCTGAAGTATAAGGTTCCATCTTCACCAAGTGAGGAATCTCTGGATTTCTCTAAGGCAAGATCCTTTTTCATCAATTCCACGTGAGCATCTTTGGCTTGAGCAGACTTAATTGCTTTCAGTAGAGTTAGTTCCAGGACAAGGTTATTCAGAGAACCTTGTGTAACTAGTTGAACATTCAGCTTGCATAGCTCTTCATAAAGGCGGGGTTGAGCTTTGAAGACCATGTGATTGTTGCAATAAGACTTACGACTCAGGGCATCGACCATTACATTAGCCTTGCCAGGTGTATAAGATATACCGCAGTTGTAGTCAGCAATAGCTTCCATCCATCGCCGCTGACGGAGGTTTAGATCTGGCTGAGTAAACAAATACTTCAGACTCTGATGATCCGTGAAGATGTCGCAACGGTTACCGATAAGGTACTGTCGCGATAGCTTCAGTGCATAGATAACCGCAGCAAGCTCAAGGTCATGAACTGGGTAGTTCTCTTCATGAGGACGCACTTGACGAGAGGCATAAGCAATCACTCTACACTCTTGCATTAGGACACAGCCTAATCCTTGACGTGAAGCGTCGCAATAAATGACAAAGTCCTTGCGAGAATCAGGGGGAGCAAGCACTGGGGCAGATGTCACCTTGTCTTTGAGTGCCTGGAAACTTTCCTGACACTTTTCAGTCCAATCAAACTTAACGCCTTTGTGTAGTAGATTGGTCAGTGGCTTGGCGATCTTGGAGAAGTTCTCAACAAAGCGGCGACAATAGCTGGCTAGTCCGAGAAAGCTTCTGACTTGCTTGACAGTCTTCGGAGGGGTCTAGTCAAGAATAGCCTGAACTCGCTCTGGGTTGATGGCAATACCATCCTTGGAGATGACATGACCAAGGTAGGTGACTTCGGGTAACCAAAATTCACACTTGGAATACTTGGCATAAAGTTGATGTTCTCGAAGCTTCTCTAGAACAAGTCGGAGATGTTCAACATGTTCTTCTTTGTTCTTCGAATATACCAGGATATCATCCAGATAGAGTACGATGAACTTGTCGAGGTGATCCATGAATATGTAGTTCATCAGACGAAAGAATGTGGCTGGAGCATTGGTCAAGCCAAAAGACATGACGGTGTACTCGTAAGAACCATAACGAGTGACGAATGCGGTCTTTGGAATATCCTCTTCACGAACACGGATCTGGTGGTAACCCAACCTCAAGTCGAATTTAGAGAATATCGATGAACCAGCCAGTTGATCATACAGATCATTGATCCGAGGAAGGGGATATTTGTTCTGAATTGTAGCTTGGTTGATAGGACGGTAGTCTTGGACCAAACGATTCGTTCTATCCTTCTTCTTCACAAATAGAGAAGGTGATCCCCAAGCCGAGGAACTTGGACGAATGAAACCACTGCGAAGAGATTTGTCGATTTCCTCCTTAAGTTCAAGGAGTTCATGAGGCGGCATCTTGTAGGGTCGTTTGGCAATAGGATCGGTGCCTGGTTTCAAGTCGATGACAAACTCGACAGCCTGAGTAGGAGGTATTCCTGGAAGTTCTTCTGGAAAGACGTCTAGGAAGTCATGAACAACTGGGATCTTTTCAATTCCCTCAAGAGGTGTTGCGTTCAACGCATTCAACGCATAAAGTCGTGCTTCGGCGTTTTAAACAATCTGAGCATGGTAGCTTACTATCTCATCGGAAGGATGTAGGAGATGAACGACTTTGGTGGCACAAATGATAGAGGCAGTATGTGCTTTCAACCATTCCATTCCCAGAATGAGGTCAATGTTGGAAGACTCCAGAATAATGGGAGAAAAATGAAATTCCAACCCTTCAATTTCAACGGGGACGTCGCGGCCAATCATGGTAGTTCGACACTGACCCGCAGGGGTGCGTACCACTATCGGAGTGTTCATGGGCTCGCATCGAATGTCGTGTGCACATGCAAAATTTTCTGACATGAATGAATGCGATGCTCCTGAATCAAATAAAACAGGTGCTGGTACTGAAGTAACAATGAGAGTACCCATCATAGTAGCAGGATGGTCTTGAGCTTCATTTAGATCAACATGATTAGCCTGACCACGACCATAAGGTCTGGCATTGTTGTTGTGGGGCTGGTTGTTACGGCCAGTTGAAGGCAAAGCCAGCTGGTTCTGATTCTGAGGGCAGTTCATGGAATGATGGCCCGGAAGGCCACACTTGAAGCCACAGACCATCGTTGGTATTGTGAGCAGAAGCTTGGGGTGGTACAGCCCGAAGGGGCTACCTCTGCGGTGGAGGAGGCAGATGAGGTGCGGCATAGGACTGTCTTGGTGCAGGCACAGTTGGACAATACATGTTGTGGGGAATCCATATCCGACGCTTCTGTGCTGACGGGTCCGAAGATGAGCCAGCGTCACGGCTGTGCCTAAGGGATCCCTGGTGTTCCTGAAGACCAGTCTCAACCTGAATAGCCTTGTTCACCAAGGTGGCGAAGTCGGCAAAGTCATGAGCGAGCAGTGCTAGCTTAATATCAGGGTGAAGTCCATCACGGAACTTTTCTTGCCTACGAGCATCAGTTGCAATGTCTTCTTCAGCATAACGAGACAAGTCCAGAAATTCCCATTGATAAGCATCTACAGTATTGTTGCCTTGGGTGAGGTTGCGGAAATCTCGCTTCTTCCTATCCATGATTCCTTAAGGAATGAAGCGGGAACGGAAAGCAGCTTGGAAATCCGGCCAAGTGATGACCGTTCCAACAGGCAAGGTACGTTTGTGGCTATCCCACCATTGAGCATCGGGACCCTTTAGAAAGAAAGATGCAAAGGTGACATAGTTCGCAGGGGCCACACTAGCAGACTCCAATTCATATGTGATGTCGCGGAGCCAGTCATCAGCATCAAGGGGTTGAGTTGAGATGTGGTAAATAGTTGGGTTGAGATGCATGAAGTCTTGCAGAGTTACTGGGGTTGGCTGTTGATTCATGTTCGGATGAGGAAACTGAGCCATCATTCCTTCCATGAATTGACGATTCAGCTCAAACTGTTGCATCATTCCAGCAAAGAATTCGGGCGGTGGTGGATCGTTGGCACCACGGCTACGACCAGTGGGTCTAACCATCCTGCTAACAAGTAACAGGGGGTAGTTCAGCATTGAGCATTTGTAAAAACAAGGATCATTCATGATGAAACATGCATAATGAACGAGGTACGATGGATACCACTTCGTTGTCATCACGACGGTGTGTGTACTATCCAGAATACTATTCTAAGGAAAACTATGGCTTATCCAGCTTTGGGGTGAATGTGGTCACGAGATCCTAATGTTGGAGTTAGTAAAAACCATTTAAACCCGAATAGAAGAGAGATCAGAGTCCCAGAGTACAGACGAGTAATAAAAGATCCTAATACCACCCATATGGCGATGTGGGCCCGTAAGACACACAACCAATGTTAGTAAAAGTTTTTCAGTGACTAGACTCAACTTCAGCCAAGGAGTTGGAAAGGGGGCGACCTACAGGCAGTCAGCTCTGATACCAACATGTGACTCCCTCGATTCAATCGTACGCTAATCATACACACAAATGTGTATGATCAAGATCAAGGACTCACGGGAAGATATCACAACACAACTCTAGACACAAATTAAAATAAAACAAGCTTTATATTACAAGCCATGGGCCTCGAGGGCTCGAATACATAAGCTTGAATACACAAGAGTCAACGGAAGCAACAATATCTGAGTACAGACATAAGTTACACAATTTTGCCTTAAGAAGGCTAGAAAAAAAGCAACAACGATCGAAAAGGCAAGGCCTCCTGCCTGGGAGCCTCCTAACTACTCCTAGTCGTCTGCGGTCTTCACGTAGTAGTACGCAACCTCCGGGTAGTAGTAGTCATCAGTGGCGTCGTCTGGCTCCTGGGATCCGTCATCTGGTCGCAACAATCGGGTATGGGGGAAAAGAGGTAGCAAAGCAGCCATGAGTACTCATCCAAAGTACCCGCAAGACTTACATCAGATCTAAACTAAGTATGCATCTGTATCAAAGGAAAATAGGCTGTATCTATGGACTAAACTGCAGAATGCCAGAAAGAAGGGGAAAGGCCTAGCCTATCGAAGACTAGCATCTCCAAGCATCTTGCAGCATATAGAAGAGTACGGATCAACATAACGTAAAGTAGTAGCGTTATCAACCTCGGCCAGAGATCCTTTCTCGACTCCCTGCGATAAAGCAATCCCAGAGCCATACTATCCATTCATCATATCCATCCATTCATCGTCACTAGTATCCAGTTCTAGTTGTATCGATTAGGATACAACTCCAAGTGTCCGTTACCGTAGGACAGGCTATCGATAGATGTTTTTTTCCCTGCAGGGGTGCACCAACTTACCCATCATGCTCAATTAACTCCGGCCAGACACACTTTCCTGGGTCATGCCCGGCCTCGGCCAAACAATACGCCACAACCCGACCTAGGCTTAATAGAGAGGTCAACACGCCGGACTAAACCTATGTCCCAGGGGTCATGGGCCATCACCCCGGGAACTCCTGCACGTTGCGTGGGCGGCCGGTGAGCAAACCTAGCTACCTCCTTCCGAAAAGGCAGCTGCTTACGCAATCCACCCCTGCGCGCGCCGCTCAGTCGCTGACGTCTATTAAGCTTCGACTGATGTATACGACATAGAACGCCCATACAATGCCCACGTGATGGTTAGTGCTATCAGGCCAGAGGCCCCTCGGATCAAATATCCAAATCGTAGTGGATTAGGAACGCGCGGTAACAAGCAGAGACTCACGATCGATGTGACCCCGTCGCCCCGTCTCGAGTACTTGCGGCAAGGGCTAAGAATGCCCGGCCACGCCTCGTAAGTATCTCGCGGCCACCTTCTAGGTTAACCCGACTCCACATCACTCGCTATTAAGCTCGCGCGGGTACCCCTCAGGGCCGACCCGTCTTTAGTAACATGGCTCAGTGCAAAGTCATAGTAACCATAGTAACTGTGTGTCTAACACCAAGGGGAAAACCCGAGGAATCACCCCCGGTGAATCCCACTCGATGTTATCGTCAAGGTGAACGTCAGAGGATCCACCCTCGAGGTTCACACTTGAGGGGTTGCACGACAGAGCGGTAACGGAAGTGGTTAAGGAGGAAATCACCCTCGATGATCATGACCGAATAGCTACACTACAGAGATCTCATCAGGAGTGATGTATGAGGTTCACCCTCCGCACTCGATAGTAACTCTGTAGTGTCGTATAACTAGGGGGGGGGCGGGATTTGCGGTGTCGGGGCCTGGACGTCGATCACGTTGATCGAGTCATCGAACATAAAGCGAGGCAACTGGGACAAGGTGGGGGTCACTGATGGATCTCTAACCAACCTATACTATGCAGTTTAGGACAAGCCGGTAAGGTATGAAAGCAGGTAACAACAACAGGCTATGCATCAGAGTAGGATCATACAGAAAGCAGTAGCAGTTGTAATGCAAGCATGAGAGGGAAAGAAATGGGCGATATCGGAATGCTCATGGGGGGTTTGCTTGCCTGGTTGCTCAGACAAGAAGGAGGGGTCATCGGTGACGTGGTCGATCATAGCGGCATCATCGGTCTCGGGGTCTAACAGAGAGAAGAGGGGGAAGAAACAGTAAATACAGAGCAAACAATGCATCACAAGGCATAACATGATGACAGGCAGATCTAGGGTTGCCCTAACGTAGTACTACACGTTGTAGGCGGAGGGGATAAACATCCGAGGATGAATCCCCGGCGTTAGACGAATTCCGGACAGATGAAAGAGAGGGGACGGTTCCATGTTCAGCATGCTAGGGGCATGTGACAGGTGAATGGACCGCGCATTCGGATTCGTGGGATTTTTCTGAGCAACTTTCATATAGAAAACATTTTCATCCGAGCTACGGTTTAATTACTATGATTTATCAAAGATTAAAGCATTTCCAGAAATTAATTAAATTGACAGAAAAGGAAATATGACGTCAGCATGACATGTTGATGACGTCAGCAGTCAACAGGACTAGTGACCAGGTCAAACTGACCAGTGGGTCCCGCATGTCATACATAGAGGGCTAACAGTGGGTTATTTTAATTAAACAGAGTTAATTAGCTATAGGGCCCCACATGTCAGTGACTGATTAGGTTAACTAATTAGTTTTAATTATAAAAATGTTCTAATTAGTTTAATTATGCGGTGGGGCCCACATGTCAGTGACACTGTGTGCCCAGTCAGCACAGTTGACCACGGTCAACGTGGTCAACTAGGGCCATGGGGCCCATGGGCAGTGACCCAGAGGCAGGCCCCAGGTGCGCCACGTCGGCGACATCAGGGTTACGCAGCTGGCGACCAAAACAGCGGCGGGGCTCGCCGGACTTCGCTGGAATCACGCCACATGGGGTCTTTTGGCGCGGGACTTGGCGCGTTCTAATGAGGAGAGCTCCCCGCGTCGAGTGGTGAGGCCGGCCGGAGCTGGAGCTGCCGGAAACGGCACCGGCAACGAGTGGACGCGGTGGTGCCATTCGGGAGAGCGTCGGGAAAAGCCTACGGGCGGTTAAAATGAGCGCTGTGACGCTCGTTCGAACGAGGGGAACCGCACGCATCCAACGCCGGCGGTCCCGCGTGCTGGGATGGCCTAGAGCCACGGCAGCGCTGACCGGAGCGACGCCAGAGTTTGAGCGTCGATGGATTCGAGCGTCCAGGGCATGCCAAGGGTGGCGGAGGGGCGCGTTGAGCAGCTAGGAGCTCGAGGAGCTCGGTGGTGGCGTTAGCGCGGCGCGAGGGGCATCAGGTCGACGGCAGTGAGCTCAACGGTGGAGCTCGGCTCGGCCATGGCGGGTCCAACCGCTCCGTGCGTGTACGGGAGCAAAATAGAGGGGGAGCGTAGTTCACAGTGAGCCTGCAGAGGTGCATCGGTGGGCCCGGGGAAGGCCTGAGGTGGCCGAATTCGACGCTGGCATTCGTCGGAGCGGAGGAGGAAGAAGAGGTCGCCGCGCTCGTTGTGGGGGCTCCTGGCTTGGTCCGGTGGTCGAGGGAGATGCCGCAGGGCACGATGGCGCTCGGGGACTCGTCGGAGAGGGACAGGGACAGTGGAGGCCGCGGTGACGGTGGAGGACGGCGACGGGCGCGCTCGGGCAGTGGGGAGAAAAGGCGAGCATGAGCGAGGGGGAGAGGGGAGTGGAAGAGTGGGGAGGCAGGGGGAAGCGGGGTGGTGCAAGTGGAGGCGAGGAGGCAAGTGGGGAAGGGAGAGGGGAGCCCGAGGCGTCAGGGTCTTATCCCCTGGATGCCGGCGAGCTGGGGTACGGGGCGGCGCGCCCGGTCCGGCGGGGACGAGCGGGACGCGCCCGGTCAGACGAACAGGGGGGAGGGGAACATGGGAGAGGTAGGTGGGCCGGCCTGTGTGAGGGGGAGCTGGGCCGGCCCAGGTGGGCTTGGCCCCAGTGGGGCAGGGGCACTTCCCTCTCTCTCCTTTCCTTTTCCCTTTTCCTTTGTTTTTTTAGCTTTTAGCTTTAGCCATTTTTGGCCATTTAGACACATTGGAAAAAATGTTGGTTCACCACCAATATTACCAGAATAATAGTATCCACATGATGAACATTTTAGTTTTCATGTTTGAGCAATTTTGAAATTCACCTAGAATTTGAATTTGAATTCAACTGGAATTTGAAAGAACATGAGACAATAATGATCGGGCACATGTTTAGCAAAAAGATTAGCTTAACCCCAAGGGTTACTGTAGCATCAGTACACTGGGGTGTTACAATTTCCCTCAGTTTTTGAGAACCAAGGTATCAATCTAGTAGGAGACTACATGCAAGTCGCCTAGTACCTGCACAAACCAACAAGAACCTCGCAACCAAGCAATGAAGGGGTTTTCAATTCCTTCACGGCCACTTACGAAAGTGAGATCTGATAAAGATAATAACATAAATATTTTTGGTATTTTTGTTGTATAGATTGAAAACTAAAGATTGCAAAAATAAACGGCGACAGAAATAGCTAGTTGACGGGAAAATAATATGATGTAAAGTAGATCCAGGGCCATAGGTGTCACTAGTGGCTTCTCTCAAGATAGCATAAATTATGGTGGGTGAACAAATTACAGCCGAGCAATTGATAGAAAAGCACATAGTTATGATGATATCTAGGCATGATCATGAACATAGGCATCACGTCCGTGTCAAGTAGACCGAAACGATTCTGCATCTACTACTATTACTCCACACATCAACCGCTATCCAGCATGCATCTAGAGTATTAAGTTCATAAGAATAGAGTAACACATTAGGCAAGATGACATGATGTAGAGGGACAAACTCAAGCAATATGATATAAACCCCATCTTTTTATCCTCGATGGCAACAATACAAGACATGCCTTGCTGCCCTTGCTGTCACTGGGAAAGGACACCACAAGATTTAACCCAAAGCTAAGCACTTCTCCCATTGCAAGAAAGATCAATCTAGTAGGCCAAACCAAACTGATAATTCGAAGAGACTTGCAAAGATATCAAATCACGCATATAAGAATTCAGAGAAGAATCAAATATTGTACATAGATAATCTTAATCATAAACCCACAATTCATCGGATCTCGACAAACACACAGCAAAAAGAATTACATCGAATAGATCTCCAAGAACATCGAGGATAACTTTGTATTGAGATCCAAAGAGAGAGAAGAAGCCATCTAGCTAATAACTATGGACCCGAAGGTCTGTGGTAAACTACTCACACATCATCGGAGAGGCTATGGTGTTGATGTAGAAGCCCTCCGTGACCGAATCCCCCTCCGGCAAATCGTCGGAAAAGGTCCCCGGATGGGATCTCACGGGTACAGAAGGTTGTGGCGGTGGAAAAGTGGTTTCGTGGCTCCCCTGGATGTTTTCAGGGTATAAGAGTATATATTGGCGAAAGAAGTAGGTTGGTGGATCCACGAGGGGCCCATGAGGGTGGGGGGGGGGGGGGGCGCCGCCCCTACCTCATGGCCGCCTCGTTGCTTCCTTGACCTCCAGTCCAAGTCTCCTGGACTGCGTTTGTTCCAAAAAAGATCCTCGCGAAGGTTTCATTCCGTTTGGATTCCGTTTGATATTCCTTTTCTGTGAAACACTGAAATAGGCAAAAAAATAGCAATTTGCACTGGGCCTTCGGTTAATAGGTTAGTCCCAAAATAATATAAAAGTGCATAATAAAGCTCATTAAACATCCAAAATAGATAATATAATAGCATGTAATATTCAAAAATTATAGATACGTTGGAGACGTATCACCCCTGGGTAACAATAGTGAAAGTGCGTTATATCGACTAGAGGGGGGGGGGTGAATAGGCGATTTTTATGAAAGTCTTCAAAATGTGGAAGTTATGAAGACAAACAGAGTGGACAAGCCTATCACTATGCAGCGGAAGTTAGATTACACAAGGCAAGCCATAGTCATGTACACAATATAGTGAAAGCACAGTGACAAACAGCTTCAGTGTAATGCGGATTAGGTAGGAAGAAGTTATGAAGCCAAACAAATCATATAGTCAAGTTGTGAAGACAGAAGATAAAGCAAGCATGCAATGGCTTCACAATGTGTACTGGTAAGTAAAGGGAGGTGAAGATGAAACCAGTGACATGCTGAAGACAATGATTTGTTGGACCAGTTCCAGTTGCTGTGACAACTGTACGTCTGGTTGGAGCGGCTAGGTATTTAAACCAAAGGACACACAGTCCCGGACACCCAGTCCTGAACATGCAGCTCAGGACACCCAGTCCTCACCGTTTTCTCCTTGAGCTAAGGTCACACAGACCTCGCCCAATCACTCTGGTAAGTCTTCAAGGTAGACTCCCAAACCTTCACAGACTTCGTTCACCGGCAATCCACAATTTCTCTTGGATGCTCAGAACGCGACGCCTAACCGGCTGGAGGATGCACAGTCCTCAAGTGTAATAAGTCTTCAGATCACTTAGACAAGAAGACTTAAGTGATGCCCAATTACTCTGGCTCTGGGTGGTTAGGGCTTTCCTCCTCGCTAGGGATTTTCTCTCAAAGGCTTTGAGGTGGGTTGCTCTCAAACGACAAAAGCCGTGCACTGAAATCTGACCAGCCAACCGTTTATGGTTGTAGGGGTGGACTATTTATAGCCACTTGGCAACCCGACCTGATTTGTCTGAAATGACCCTGGGTCACTAAGGAACTGACACGTGTATCAACGGTCGAATTTCAAACTCACACGGCAACTTTACTTGGGCTATAAGTAAAGCTGACTTGTCTGACTTTGGACAAGATTTTCTCTCATTGTCTTCACTCGAAGACATAGGATTTGAATTAGGCATCATTCAGTCATCCTGACTGGTTCTCTTGGACCCCACTTAACAGTACGGTGGTTCCTATGACACAACATGAATGAAGTAAAACTACGAAGGATCTAAGTCTTCGAGTTCCATAAGCTTCATGGGGAGTCTTCACATGTCATTGTCTTCGACACGAATGTCTTCATAAACCACCATTGTCTTCAATGTCTTCGTACATTTTTAGGGGTCATCTCTGGTAGCTAAACCGAATCAATGAGGGACTTCTACCTGTGTTATCCTGCAATTCTCACAAACACATTAGTCCCTCAGCTAGGTTTTTCGTCAATACTCCAAAACCAACTAGGGGTGGCACTAGATGCACTTACAATCTCCCCCTTTTTGGTGATTGATGACAAACTAGTTGAAGTTTTCAACGGGGAATATAATTTGTGAAATTGTAAAGGAATTGTCTTCATAAGCTGCAAGGGCTCCCGCTGAAGATGTGCATATAAGTAATTTGCTTCTGGAACGCAAATGCACATGGCAGGTTGTACTTGTGGGAATCCACTTCAACTTATGATGACAATCCACCATTCATGTAAAGGTATATGAAGAGAATGACATGCATAATGAAAAATGGACGTCTGCGAAATGATATAAGTGCGGAAATTATCGTCGTACATGCGGAATTTATCTTCGCAAAAAACATAGTGGCAAACAAGTAGCAGACGACCATCAAGTTTAAGTGTTACAACTCAAAGAACCAAATGTAGCAAAACGAGAGTTGTAAGCACGAAGCAAAATGCAAAATATAAAGCACCCGCCCATATTATTGACCCGCTTGAAGACTATAAACATGATATGCTTCTCCCCCTTTTGTCAGTGATGACCAAAAAGGTTTGAAGACATAGAGTTTTCTACGCGTTCCCAGGCGCAGCAGGGTCGGTGGAGGCGTTTGGTGGTGCGGACGAGCTTGGTGCAGGGTCGACACGCGCTGAAGAAGGTGGTGGTGATGTAGCATCGTCTTCTTCCTCAATGATTCTTCCAGTTACAGTGGCAGCAAAGGAAGAGAACTCTGAATCTTCAAGCGACGGAGTTCCGCGCAGCACAACTCTTCTGGGGGGTGTGGAGTCAAACTTGAATCTCTCTCTGAAGCCATCCTCTGGAAGTTCAGCTTCAGTGCACATCATGGTGAGGCCTTTCCAAGTGCGGCGACAGGTTTCATGTGCGACAAAGGCATTCTTGGTGGCCAGATTTCTGATGCGATTGACGTCTTGCATGATACTGCGCATCTGCCTTTTGAGCCCATCGTGATGCCTATCTTGCTTTTGGTGAAGAGCCACAAGAAGTTCACGGTCATTGAGTGTACGAGCGCGTTTCTTGGGTCTCTGTGCAGCTGTGCTGCCAGTGGCTTCAGTTGATGCAGGGGCACGTGTGGTGCCAGCCATTGGATACACTCTTGAGATGGCTTCAACACCTTCATCATTCTGAGTGAAGCTCTGGTGTTCTGCATTCTGAAGACTTAATGGTTGCTTGGCAGGCTCAGGATATATTGCTTCAGTAGAGGTGTCCACATCAGGTAAGAAGATTCTATGGTTGCGGGCAGAGGGCTGATAGGAGATAGCAGAGTGGAGCTTAATTAGCCTCATAACCCATGGAGCATAAATCTTCAAACCAAAGAGATCTGAGCCAGACGCTGCAAGTTGGCGTATAAAGAGATCCTGGGTGTTGAAGCATTTGCCATGCAGGATACAGAAGACGAGAGTCTTCATGGCACCTTCAACCTTGGCATATGGAGAGTGCCCCTCAATGGGCCATAGAGTCCGCCTGACAATGTGATATATAGTTCTGGGCAGGTACTCTAAGTCTTCAACGAAGAACTCAGTTGGGTAAGGTGCATCAAGAGGCAATGGCTTCATCATTGAGAGCATCTGACTCATATTCGGCTCAGGTCGCTGGAATATGCTCTCAATTGCTTCAGCATGGAGTTGGCAGCCTTCTTCGAAGAGTTCGCCAGGAGTGGGTAGGCCGGTAAGCTCAATGATATCGAATGCATTGGCTTCATGATGGACATTGCCGATCATCCACTCCAGGACCCAAGTCTTCGGATCTCTGTTGTAGCCTTTGATGTGCAGTGTGGCATAGAACTGAAGCAGAAGCTCTTCATTCCAGTGCTCTTCATCGGTGATAAACGGCAGCAGTCCCACTTGCTTGAAGCAATCCAGTGCTTCTTCCAGACCAGGCAGACCAGCAACAGCTTCAACCTCAAGGCGCTGGTGAGGAAAGATACGACCTTGGTTGTATAGGACACAGGAATAGTAGCTGCGCTGTGGGTAGCTCCAGAACCTATCTGATACAATCCGTTCCCTTGAATAAGGGTTCTTGGAGCTATTGAAGAACGTGTTGTCTTCCCTGAAGCTATTGACATTAAAGGAGCCAGGAGCTGATGCAGGACCTGGGAACCTTGGCAGTCGTGGGATTGGCTTCTGGACCTGGGGCCTGTGCGCAACATGATAGTTGAACTGTGGACCGGCAGTAGACTCAGGCACAGAAGGTTCAGATGCAGTAGCTTCAGTGTCTCTTGAAGCTGTTGGTTGGTCGGGCTCCACAATTGCTTCAGTGTTGGTTGTGGCAGCCGCAATGTTTCCAGCCTCAACACGTGTAGTGAGAGGGATGGATTCAGGTACGTTCTCCTTGAGAACTTCTTCTTGTTGGTTCGGGGGAGACGGAGCTGGAGGTTCTTCTTCATGTTCTTTGGCTGATGCAGCCGGAATGTCGTCAGCAGCCTGAGCCCTTAGCCCTTTGCGAAGCCTACGGAATGTAGGCGCCGCCGGTGGAGTTGCAGTGGGCTAGGGCTCAGTCTCTTCCTCCTGCGGGCGATCTGCCCATGATGCATCTTGGGTGATTGGTGTCAATGGACGACCAATGCTGATCATTTCGCTTGTTTCAAGCTGAGGAAGGGCTGCATCACCTTGTACATTGTCTTGGAGACCAATGTCTTCAGCAGCGTTGGGGTCGGCTGCTGGAATGTCTTCAGCGTGCGGAGTCTCTGTGAAAGCAGGCTCATGCACGGTCAACTGACGATCTTCGTCAGGATAGCGGACGGAAAGGGGTTCGACTATCAAGGGCTCTGTGGGAGCAGCCCGAGATTTCTTGGTCTTGCGCTTCTTGATTGTGGGGTCAGAAGGAGAGGCTTCAGGGTGTTTCCTCTTCCTTGCTTCAGCTTCGGCTGTTCGTGTCTTCTTGAGCTCTGAAGCGGTTGAGCGGTGCTTTGGCTTCGAGCCAGTCTTAGCAGTGGGGAAGACAATCGGAACAGCCTCTTGCCTTGGTGCCTCTTGTTCAGCCACAGCGGGCTTCTTCTTTTTCTTCGCGGCCATCCTGGGGTCGATGCCGGGATGCCCAAGTGCTTTGCGCTTCTCGGCCTCATTGTAGGCCTGCACACAGAGATCAGCCAAAGTCTTCATTCGCTCCTGTGAACCCTGAGCTTCTGCACATTTCTTCAAAAAGTTTTCCTTCAACTCGTGCAACATGACCTTGAAGTCCTTGACTTCTTGGACGCTGAGCTTGGCCATATTCTGCTTGAACTGAGCCTTTTCAAAATCAATCTTCTGCTTCAGTTCAACTATGCGCTGGGCAATTGCGAGTTCTGAAGCAATAGCGCCTTGGAAGGCTACGCTGAGGCCAATGGGCAGTTGTAGATCATCGAAGCTGATGTTGGGTGTATCAAACCACTCATCAATAAAGTTGTGTATGATTGCTGCATCAAACAGAGGTAGATTGTTGAAGATTTCAGCCTCCTCATTGCTCTTGATGAGCTGCTCAAGAGCGTCATCGCCAAGATCTTCGTCACTTGACAGATCAATGGCCTCGCAGCGCAGAATGGTAGCGGTTGTGAGCTCTTTGCCAGTGTGCGGCTGAGGCTTCTTGGCTTCTTGGGGCTTGGAGACTCGCGATAAGTCTTCAGACTACACACTTGCTTCAGGAGGTGCAGTTGCCAATGGCCTCGCTCTGGAGATTTTGGGAGAAGCGGCTGGCTTTGAAGCTTTTGGCTTCTTCGTCTGCTTCGGCTTCGGTGCAGCAGGAGCGTCATCAGACTCAGTGTCTGTTGGAGGGTCGTTCACGGCAGTCCCTTGGACTAGTATGCGGGTGATGAGGCCTTTGAGATTGGCATACGGCCCGATGATATTGGGATTTGCGTCGCGTGTGCCATCCTCCCTTGGTTTAGAGGGACCAGGGTTGAAGTCCAACCCCAACTCCTTCTTGTTTTGCTTCGTAGAGTTCTGAGCAAATTGGAAGTTGCGCTTGAACAGAGTGTCATCGCGGCACCAGAGGAGCGATGACGGATGTGCTTCAGCTGGCTGTGGTCCTCTGACCATGCATGGAAAGAAGCCTTGAGAAATGGCTTCGTCTCTGGACCGGGTACGAGATTCTTGTACAATACGTCTCCCCATGGTCTCTTGATGGCGCACTTTTCTGCATACTCCTTAGTGACGAAGCGGTATTGGAACCACTGCTCTACCCAATATCTTCGAATCCATTGGATTCGTGTCTTGCGCTGACCATAGCTCTCTTCAGGATCAGTTTGGTACATTTCTGCCAAGTCATCAGGCAGATCTTTAGACGTTTCACCACGTCTCTGTCTGCCTCCCTTCCTTGCTGGTTTTTCTGCTGCCATGAAGCTTAACTTGGAAGGCTTCAAGATGTTCAAAGTCTTCAAAGGCTTCCTTTTGCTTGACCAACAGGAACTCGCTTCAGGAGAATTGATGTGACGCTGTAAGAACTCTGCAAATGAATGCAGACTATGAGAACCAAAAGATTCTCCCACGGACATGTACCCGTGACAGCATTAAGGTGCGAGGGAAGGGGAAGAGGTCATATGCATTATCAGAAGATTTTGAAGATAAATCAGTTTAGAAGATATTGACCTCATCATGCGAAGACATTCACTTTATAGAAAAGAAGTTGGTTCCAGATTTGTACGAACCCATAGATCAGTACAAGTGAGGAATCTAACTACTTCATGAAGCACAAGTGAATATACTAGGCAAGTTATGAGATGCAGATGAGAGAGATGAAACTAGTGTGAATAGAAACTTCTTATGGCAGAAAGTGACGGAACTCTAGGATCAAAAGAGGCTGTAAAAAGAGGTTTTATTTACCACACTTGGAACTGCTAGACAAAGTGAGAGTTGAGGCCGAGCAGTTCGATTCTCCGTGCCCTAACTTGGCGACGGAAGACACCTACGGAGACGACGGAGAGACCGGTGTCCGCAGTCGTCGTGAAAACGGCGTCAGAGAGGTTGCAGCAGTGAAGCACTTCGTCGCCGGCGTTGTTGAGAGTTAGCGGTGGCGCTAGGGTTCGTGCGAGGGTGGAAGAAGAGATAATGACTGCAGTGAATCGTGTATTTATAGGGATAGGGGCGGCACTGCGCTATTACTCAGGTGCCCCTGGCGATTTGCATCTGATCAGTACGTGGCCATCATGCGGTATTGTGGGGGCAGTTCCACATCCCACGCACACCTTGTTTGTCGGGCGTCGTTCCTACTTCTTCGGATTTCTTTTTGATGTAAAAGTATTGAAAACGATTTTAAAGTTTGTCTCTGTGTCTTCAGCTGACAAGGATGCAGTGAAGACATTCGACAGTTTCAATAAAATGCATATGACTTGGAGAGATAGAGTTTGAGGTAGGAAGCATGGAGAGGTTAGGGTCCGATCACATTCACTTAGTTCAAAAGATTCAAACAAGAAGACATAGCTATAAGTGAATGCTGTAGAGGACAGAACACCAATACATATATATAATCAACATAGTGAAGATAATCATGAAGACATGTTAAGATTGAAGCCAAACCAAATGTGAAGACATAGCAAAAGTAACGCCATGAGTGAAACACTTCAAACAGAAAATTTGGTGGTGGCGTTACCCACCGTATAGGAAGTATTAGACCCAGACACGGCGCACAATTATCGTGACGTTCGGAAGTCAAATTCCATGTTAATGTATTCACACTTAGAATGTATGTCTTCATTGATTGAAGATATACGTTACTTCGTGTGTTGCACATTTAAGTCATCAACATGCATAAGTGTTAGGATGTGTGCCTGATCACAGGACATTTGAGGATTCCAAGATATTTAGCTCACACCGTAACTTGCAAAATCTCTTCTCATCCAATGGCTTGGTGAAGATATCTGCCAATTGCTCTTCAGTGTTGACGTGTATGATATCAATATCTTCCTTTGCAACATGATCTCTGAGAAAATGATGACGAATTTCAATGTGCTTTGTCTTCGAGTGCTGAACTGGGTTGTTGGCGATCTTGATGGCGCTTTCGTTGTCGCAGTAAAGTGGCACTTGCTTCAGATGAATGCCATAATCCTTGAGGGTTTGCTTCATCCATAGAAGTTGAGCGCAGCAGGATCCAGCAGCAATGTATTCAGATTCAGCAGTGGAGAGAGATACACAGTTCTGCTTCTTTGAAGACCAACATACAAGTGATCGGCCCAGAAAGTGACATGTGCCTGATGTGGACTTCCGATCAACCTTGTCACCAGTGTAATCAGCATCCGAAAATCCAACCAGATCAAACTCTGAGCCCTTTGGATACCATAACCCTAGAGTTGGGGTGTGAGCCAAATATCGAAGAATTCGCTTCACAGCTAAGTGATGCGACTCCTTTGGTGCCGCTTGGAATCGAGCACACATGCAAACACTAAGCATGATATCTGGCCTAGATGCACATAAATAAAGCAAAGAACCAATCATGGAGCGGTATACCTTTTGATCGAACTCTTTACCATTGTCGTCAGGACCCAGATGATGTTTGGCTGGCATTGGTGTTGTGAAACCTTTGCAGTCTTGCATACCGAACTTCTTCAGGCAATCTTTGAGATACTTCTCTTGAGATATGAAGATGCCATTGGGTTGTTGCCGTATCTGAAGACCGAGGAAGAATTTCAGCTCCCCCATCATAGACATCTGATATTGCTCTTGCATCATATATCCGAACTCCTCACTGTACTTCTGATTGGTGCACTCGAAGATAATGTCATCCACATATATTTGGCACACAAACAGTTCACCATCATATGTCTTCGTGAAGAGAGTGGGATCTAGGGAACCAGGTATGAAGCCTTTGCTCTTCAGGAAGTATTTGAGTGTATCATACCAGGCCCGAGGGGCTTGTTTGAGGCCATATAGTGCCTTATTGAGCTTGTAAACAATGTCAGGATGTTTTGGATCTTCAAACCCAGGTGGTTGTGCAACATACACTTCTTCTTCAATTTTGCCATTGAGAAAGGCACTCTTCACATCCATTTGATACAGAGTTATGTTGTGATGATTTGCATAGGCCAGCAGTATACGGATGGCTTCAAGTCTGGCCAGAGGAGCAAATGTTTCATCGAAGTCAATGCCTTCCACTTGAGTATATCCTTGAGCAACAAGACGAGCCTTGTTTCTGACGACTTGACCATGCTCATCTTGCTTGTTGCGGTATATCCATTTGGTGCCTATTATGTTATGCTTCCGTGGATCAGGACGCTTAACCAACTCCCATACATTGTTCAGCTCAAACTGTTGAAGCTCTTCTTGCATAGCTTGAATCCACTCAGGTTCCATAAAAGCTTCTTCAACTTTCTTGGGTTCTGTGATTGAAACGAATGCGAAGTGTCCGCAGAAATTTGCCAGTTGAGTTGCCCTTGAATGAGTCAGTGGACCAGGTGCATTGATGCTATCAATTATTCTGTCAATCTACACTTCATTGGCAACACGAGGATGTATGGGTCGAAGACTTTGCTCTTGCTGATCTATGTTGTCATGGGGAGGAATGTCTTTAGGCTGAGCATTGTCTTCGTGTGGATCAGGTGCTGAGATGATAAGTTCTTCTTTAGGATGAGCTTCAGAAGGTATAATTTCTCCAGTTCCCATTAGCTTGATTGATTCACTGGCTGGAACTTCATCTAGCACATCTGGCAGTTGCTCTCTTTGTGACCCATTGGTCTCATCGAACCGCACATCCACTGTTTCAACCACTTTGTAGTGAAAGAGATTGAAGACTTTGTAGGAGTGCGAATCCTTTCCATATCCAAGCATAAAGCCCTCATGTGCTTTTGGAGCAAATTTTGAGGTGTGGTGAGGGTCCTTGATCCAGCATCTTGAGCCAAATACTCTGAAGTAACTGACATTTGGCTTCTTGCGAGTTAGAAGTTCATAAGATGTCTTGTTCAGAAGCTTGTGAAGATAGACACGGTTGATAGTATGGCATGCAGTGTCAATGGCTTCAGTCCAGAATTTTGTTGGAGTCTTGTACTCATCTAACATTCTTCTGGCCATCTCAATGAGTGTTCTGTTCTTGCGTTCGACGATGCCATTCTGCTGTGGCGTGTACGGAGCTGAGAATTCATGAGTGATGCCCAATGTATCAAGATATGTGTCAAGGCCAGTGTTCTTGAATTCAGTGCCATTGTCACTCCTGATGTGCTTTATCTTGGCGCCATAATTGTTCATAGACCGACTTGCGAAGCGTCTGAAGACATCCTGCACTTCAGTATTGTAAAGGATTATGTGCACCCAAGTATATCTAGAGTAATCATCAACAATGACGAAGCTGTAGAGGCAAGCAGTAGTAGAAAAAGTTGAGTAGTGAGTGGGACCAAAGAGATCCATGTGAAGCAGTTCGAAGGGTTGAGTAGTGGTCATGATTGTCTTCGAAGGATGTTTTGCCCTTGTCATCTTCCCTGCTTCACAGGCACCGCATAAGTGATCTTTCTTGAACTTGACGCCCTCGATGCCTATGACATGCTTCTTATTTGCAAGGGTGTGGAGGTTCCTCATGCCAGCATGCCCAAGCCTCCGATGCCAAAGCCAGCATTCTGAAGCCTTTGCGAGAAGACATACTGCAAGCTGTGGCCCTGCTGAGAAATCTGCCACGTACAAATCATCTTTCCGATACCCTTCAAACACTAGAGACTTGTCAGATTCCATTAGTACCAGGCAACGATATTTTCCAAAGATTACAATGATGTTCAAATCGCAAAGCATTGAGACAGACATTAAGTTGAAGCCAAGGGATTCAACAAACATGACTTTATCCATGTGTTGATCCTTTGAGATTGCAACTCTACCTAGACCCAATACCTTACTTTTACCAGTGTCAGCAAATGTGATGTGGCTCTTGTCAGATGGACGTAAGGTTGAGTCCATAAAGAGACTTCTTTTGCCAGTCATGTGATTTGTACACCCACTGTCAATAATCCATTCTGAAGACTCTGAAGTCGCTGGTGTCGTACCCTACAGTGCAGTTAGGGGGATAGGCTTCACCAAGAGTATTGTGAAGCAAAAACATTTGACGAACCAGTGGGTTATGAAAACTTAGATCCAAGTTAGGACAAGTAGGGAGAGTAGCATGCGATTTAGGTACGAAATACATAGTGATGCCATTCAGGCATTTGATCTTGCACCCCACAAGATTTTTAAGGTCCCCAGCAATAGCGTCAGAAGATTTTGGTTTTCTGCTGGAGACCTTTCCCTGCAAAAGAGAGTTAAGCTTTCTTAACCACCCACATCTTCAAGGGTGGCTTAGAAGCAATAAGTCTAAGTGCAGCATCTGAGAATTTTGTCTTTGGAGCCCTGGCAAACAGTCTAGCAGGCGGGCAATAGTACTCATAAGAATAAGCAGAATAGTTCTTGGCCATATGAGCATGACGGTTCGAAGAACCGCTCTCATATGCCTGAGCATGGTTTCCCTGCAAAACATTTGCGTTAGTGCGACTCAGGTGAGTCCTCTGCCTATATGAAGCCTTTGGACCATATGAAGCCTTTGATCTGAGGTTTGTCTTCTTCATGTGAGGTGCCATGAGAACATTCACAGGAAGATTCTCCAGACACGTTTTTGGAACCCAGATCTTCTTCATAGGCGGTCCATTCCTGCAATTAGTACCAATGTACATGGCAAATACTTCACCATTCTGATTTTTAAACATTTTATAGTTTGCATCAAAGGATTCATCAATGATAATCGGATCAGCACAAGTGAAGCCAGATAGATTGGATGGATCTGCTGAGGATTCCTTTGCAGCAACCCATGTGGTTTTGGGGTACTGCTCAGGTTTCCAGTAAGATCCATCTGCATTAATTTTCCTCACGAACCCAATACCCTCTTTCCTAGGGTTTCGGTTCAGAATCTGCTTCTTGAGGACATCACATAATGTCTGATGCCCTTTGAGACTTTTGTACATCCCTGTTTCAAGCAATGTCTTCAACCTAGCATTCTCATCAGCAATAGCAGTGGTATCCTCAGCAGAGGGGTTATTTACCACTTCAACAGTTGAAGATATTGCAACAGCAGTAGCAGTGGAACATTCAGCAACAGAAGTAGCATTATCACGCTCAATGCATTTAAGGCATGGTGGTTCAAATCCTTCCTGAGCAGAACTGATCTGTTCGGCTCGAAGTGACTCGTTTTCCTTTTGAAGATCTTCATGATCCGCTCTCAACTTCTCAAGATCTTGCTCCTTTTGAAGATAATCATAGGAAAGCTTTTCATGAGTAGTTGAGAGAGTCTCAAGACGATCTTCGAGTTCCTGATACTTAACATGAAGATTTTTTATGTCTTCAATTAAGGATTCAGAACGAGTCATTTCAGCACCCAACAGATCATCGCTTCTGTCTAACAGTTTTTGAATATGTTCCATGGCCTTTTGTTGTTCAGTTGCAATTTTAGCAAGTGTTTTGTAGCTGGGTTTTGAATCACAATCAGAGTCATCGTCACTGGATGTTTGATAGTGAGTAGTGCGTGTGTTTACCTTGGCACCATGTGCCAATGAGCAGTAGGTAGGAGTAGAGTCATCCTTGTCATTTGCATCGGTGTTGGTGATGAAGTCATTGTCTTCAGTGTTGAAGATGGACTTGGCGACGTAGGCTGTAGCCAGACTCGCAATGCCTGAATCAGACTCCTCCTCAGACTCCACCTCTGCCTCCTCAGAAGTGGACTCCTCCTCTGAATCCATTTCCTTGCCAACAAACGCACGAGCCTTGCCAGATGAACTCTTCTTGTGTGATGAAGACTTTGAGGAAGACTTGGAAGAAGACTTTCAGTATTTCTTCTTCTTCTTATTGTCAGAGTCATATTCCTTGCTCTGCTTGTTCTTTCTGCTCTCATTGTCCCATTGTGGACACTCAGAGATGAAGTGTCCAGTTTTCTTGCACTTGTGACATGTTTTCTTCTTGTAGTCATGAGCAGAAGCTTCATCATTCCTTGAGCTTGATCGTGAAGACTTTCTGAATCCTTTCTTCTTGGTGAATTTCTGGAACTTCTTCACTAGCATTGCAAGTTCCCTTCCAATGTCTTCAGGATCATCAGAACTGCTGTCAGATTCTTCTTCAGATGAGGACACAACTTTTGCCTTCAAGGCACGAGTTCGCCCATAGTTTGGACCGTAGATATCTATTTTCTCAGAAAGCTGAAACTCATGTGTGTTGAGCCTCTCAAGTATGTCAGACGGATCGAGTGTCTTGAAGTCTGGACGTTCTTGAATCATCAGGGCTAGGATGTCAAACGAACTGTCAAGTGATCTCAGCAGCGTCTTGACGATTTCATGTTTGGTGATCTCAGAGGCGCCGAGGGCTTGAAGCTCATTTGTGATGTCAATGAGCCGGTCAAATGTGTGCTGGACATTCTCATTGTCATTTCGCTTGAAGCGGTTGAAGAGGTTGCGAAGAACACTGATTCTCTGATCTCTCTGGGTTGAGATGCCTTCATTGACTTTGGAGAGCTAGTCCCAGACCAGCTTGGATGTCTTCAAGGCACTCACACGGCCGTACTGTCCCTTGGTCAGATGACCACAGATAATATTCTTGGCAGTAGAGTCCAGTTGAGTGAACTTCTTGACATCAGCAGCAGTGACACCTTCTCCAGCCTTGGGAACGCCGTTTTCGACGACATACCATAGGTCGACGTCAATGGCTTCAAGATGCATGCGCATCTTATTCTTCCAGTAGGGATATTCAGTTCCATCGAAGACGGGGCACGCAGCGGAGACTTTAATTATCCCTGCAGTCGACATAGCTAAAACTCCAGGTGGTTAAACCGAATCACACAGAACAAGGGAGCACCTTTCTCTGATACCAATTGAAAGTGCGTTATATTGACTAGAGGGGGGGGTGAATAGGCGATTTTTATGAAAGTCTTCAAAACATGGAAGTTATGAAGACAAACAGAGTGGACAAGCCTATCACTATGCAGCGGAAGTTAGATTACACAAGGCAAGCCATAGTCATGTACACAATATAGTGAAAGCACAGTGACAAACAGCTTCAGTGTAATGAGGATCAGGTAGGAAGAAGTTATGAAGCCAAACAAATCATACAGTCAAGTTGTGAAGACAGAAGATAAAACAAGCATGCAATGGCTTCACAATGTGTACTGGTAAGTAAAGGGAGGTGAAGGTGAAACCAGTGACACGCTGAAGACAATGATTTGTTGGACCAGTTCCAGTTGCTGTGACAACTGTACGTCTGGTTGGAGCGGCTAGATATTTAAACCAAAGGACACACAGTCCTGGACACCCAGTCCTGAACACGCAGCTCAGGACACCTAGTCCTCACCGTTTTCTCCTTGAGCTAAGGTCACACAGACCTCGCCCAATCACTCTGGTAAGTCTTCAAGGTAGACTCCCAAACCTTCACAGACTTCGTTCACCGGCAATCCACAATTTCTCTTGGATGCTCAGAACGCGATGCCTAACCGGCTGGAGGATGCACAGTCCTCAAGTGTAATAAGTCTTCAGATCACTCAGACAAGAAGACTTAAGTGATGCCCAATTACTCTGGCTCTGGGTGGTTAGGGATTTTCTCCTCGCTAGGGATTTTCTCTCAAAGGCTTCGAGGTGGGTTGCTCTCAAACGACAAAAGTCGTGCACTGAAATCTGAGCAGCCAACCGTTTATGGTTGTAGGGGTGGACTGTTTATAGCCACTTGGCAACCCGACCTGATTTGTCCGAAATGACCCTGGGTCACTAAGGAACTGACACGTGTATCAACGGTCGAATTTCGAACTCACACGACAACTTTACTTGGGCTACAAGTAAAGCTGACTTGTCTGACTCTGGACAAGATTTTCTCTCATTGTCTTCACTCGAAGACATAGGATTTGAATTAGGCATCACTTCAGTCATCCTGACTGGTTCTCTTGGACCCCACTTAACAGTACGGTGGTTCCTATGACACAACATGAATGAAGTAAAACTACGAAGGATCTAAGTCTTCGAGTTCCATAAGCTTCATGGGGAGTCTTCACATGTCATTGTCTTCGACATGAATGTCTTCATAAACCACCATTGTCTTCAATGTCTTCATACATTTTTAGGGGTCATCTCTGGTAGCTAATCCGAATCAATGAGGGACTTCTACCTGTGTTATCCTGCAATTCTCACAAACACATTAGTCCCTCAGCTAGGTTTGTCGTCAATACTCCAAAACCAACTAGGGGTGGCACTAGATGCACTTACAAATAGTCACTTTTTAATCTCTACCTCCTTATGATTTTATACTTGTACTGACCCTCTCATAACCTGTGTAGTGGACAAGAAATGCCTAGCAAGAAAGCAAGGCTGATCAAACCGGCTGAAGATCCCAAGGTCAATGAACCGGAACAACAAATTCCAGCATCTGGCACCTCCATGCCGCAACCCCAAGAGCATGTCCATGATGATCCACCAAAAATCCCTGACCTCTGAAGTGACCAGACAAACCTTAATCCTCTGAACACTGAATCATCAAGCCAAATTAAACCGTCAGAAACACATACAAACAATGTTATGATCACTTGTACCAGCTTCAAAGAACTGGGATAACTATCTTGGCCAAGCACTCCGCCAAGGAGGAATTCATTGAAAGGAGGAAAGTGACATTTGATATTACTGATTACTGTCAACTGAGCATCAATGAAATATTCTCTGGCTATCTCAACCAAGTTCATACCAGCTGCGATCTTGAGATTGACATGGTGAAACAGATGCACCAAAAATATGAGGTATGAATTCCGGCTTGATACATGATGCATATCCTGTCAGCCCCAAAGTCTAATGCGTATGATAAGATCGAATATGCTGTAGACTTAGAATAGCCATGAGTATAAAAAACATCTTTGGTAGAATCCTTCAAAGGCCGGCTTTCAACATTAGAGTTAAACTGGATCTTTAATGATTAACATTGCAATCCGTAGCCCCTAAGGGCCGGTTTAATCGGCATGAATGAACCGATACTTGTTCATCATTGTTTATAAATCAAAGCTTACTCGTTGTAGCCCCCATGAGCCGGTTGCGGTCGTTTACGACCCAACTAGGTCATCATAAAGTAATAATGAAACACGAGCAATATGTATTAGCACCCAAGTGCCAAGTGCTTTTGCTTGCAAAGTGCTTGGGACTTATTCATATGAGCCGTTGTGTGAAGAATCTTTTCGGTACACATTATCCCCCAAGTGCCAAGTGTTGTTGCTTGCAAAATGCTTGGGACTTGATTCATACAAGCTGACTTATGAATATGTTTTCAAATCTATGCCTATATAGGACACCACTGCTCAACTTCAATCGCAATTGACTGATATGAAAACCCGACTGTTACATCAAGAATCTGAAACCCGGAAGGCCGCCTCAAAATTCAAATTTAGTTTGGCTGAAGCAGAAAAACTGAAGACCAGCTTTGATGCTGAAAGAACCACCTGGGATGAAGAGAAAACTGCTCTAACACAACGGGCTGAAAAAGCAGAAGCTGATCTTCAAAGGGTGACCACTGAGCTTACCAGTTTAACACACCGTGTATCCCAGATGGTTTCTGCTATCTTTGGTGAGCCGCCTTGCCAGCATCAAAATTGAATCTCTTCTTTTTATATCATAAACCGCCACTGATCACTCCACAATTGTTACACATGTCCGAGGAGCAGCAACCTTAGTCAAAACACGCTGGTGAAGCTTAAAGCCGTATATACGCTTGTTGAGCAGCTATATACCGGAACTCAGCGCACGCTAGCCATGATTTCTCCAACAAATCAAGGACCCAATCTGCTGAGTGACGTTTTGGAAAAATTGTCGATTCTGCCTGCGAGGATTCAAGAGATAAAACGGTCATGTGCAAGAGCCGGCGCCGTGACGGCCTTGAGCCGTGCTAAGGCATGGTTACCAGAGCTAGACCCGGCCGAGGTAGCTACTGGGTATCCAAGATTGAGAGAAGATGGCACTTCTTTTGACCAGAAAGACTTTGCTGCCTGTGTTAAAGAAATACGTCCTCTAGCGACTCTGATTGCTGATGAAACAAATCTATCAGCCGGCTTATGATACAGAAATTCAGAAGATTCCCACGCCGGCTTATAAAGTGATGGATCTGATTCCTCCAATCCGTAAGCATAGTTTCGCCCCTGAAGTTGATCCGTCCAACCTTATAGATGATGAAGATGAATTCCAAGCCTTGCGTGGCATTGACTGGTCATCACCAAACTTCCAGATGGCGGGGGACCAAGAATCGGAGAAGAATGATCCGGAAGCTTCAAGTCATCAAGTCCAAGAAGATTGATCCGCCGGGCGGTTCAAATATTTGATCTTCCAAAAAACACTTGATCTTTTTGGCTCACTGAGTCATGTAATAGGCTAATGAAACTTTGATCTACCGTGCCATCATGCATGTTTTGTTTTGCGCAAACTTCTGATCCGCCAGTTGAAAAACTACTACTTTATGCTTATGATAGCATCAATTTATGTAGATCAGTTTTGTCAATACCCTGCACACAAAACATATGACAAGGATCCTGGCGGTTTACCGCAGGACGGGTCACAATATCCTATAAAAACCACTGGTGACTAAAAACAGTCCATAACCAGGGTCGGTTTAATCTTGACCTTATATGAAAAAAATATCATACATGTGATATACAACCGACTTAGCAGGCCAAAGCAGTAAGGATATTAACCCAAAATGTGAACACCTTAGGTAGTAAGGGGTGTCATCCCAAAGGTTAAAGCCAGAACTCCAAGCACATAGGCTATTATTATATACTGGTGACTTATAATCCGAAGCCAGTCCGGGTTATCAAACTCCAGATATGCTTAAGTATGATCCATAAGGATGAAGGCTTCATGGCCTGAATTGTCTCAAGCCATATGTTAATATGGCGTAAATACATGACTCCAAAAAATGCTCAGAAAAAGACAATGAATCAAAATCAAGAAAATGAGGCTTTCATAGGCCGCCAAGCCTAAAGCTCCAAGGCTTTCATGGGCTACCAAGCCACTGAGTTAACCTTGTACACTTTGTGAATCCGGCCTCACATGACTGCCGTTTTAACCTTGACCACTTCAGGGTCCATGTAAGATTGACTGTCAAGAGTTCGGCTTGTCATTCCGGGATTACCCGGGCGGAGTGGCAGTTTCTACAAAGCAGGAGCACCCGGAAATTTTTGGTGAATACACCTAGCGTTCCAAGCCAGCTCACGAGGGTAGTGACGCTATGTTCTCTTTGGTGAATACACCTATGTTTGAATAGGAAGCCCCCAAGTGCTTTATGTCGTATAAGCTAAATCAAGAGGGATATTCACAGCTATGCTCAATGAGTAGGAAGCCCCCAAGTGATTTGTAAGAGTGGCGTTGCGCCGGATCAAGAGGGATATTCGCAGCTATGCTCAATGAGCAGGAGGCCCCCAAGTGACCATCTAAAGATGTGGCGTTGCGCCGGATCAAGAGCGATATTCACAGCTATGCTCAATGAGCAGGAAGCCCCCAAATGTCCTGTAATTATGGCTATGAGCCGGATCAAGAGGGGTATTCACAGCTATTCTCAATGAGCAGGAAGCCCCCAAATATCCATTTGTAGTGAAAAAGACTCATTATTATTTGAGATAAAATGAACAGAGGCCCTGTATTAGCAGGGGTGCCATCTTTATTATAATCATCATAATATATACATTGTCAAGATATGTACATTTGTAAGGCCGGTGGCTCAAGTGTAGTAAGGCCGCAGATGAGCAATATTCCACGGCCGACAGGTCTCCTCCTCCGACGTGCGTGAGTCCTTGTGGTCCCGAACATCGACAAGATAGTATGACCCATTATTCAGATTCTTGCTGACCACAAAAGGCCCTTCCCAAGGTGGGGATAGTTTATGCATATCAGTCTGATCCTGAATAAGCCGGAGCATCAAGTCACCTTCTTGAAAGGTTTTGGTCTTAACCCGGCGGCTGTGATAACGACGCAGATCTTGTTGGTAAATTGCTGAATGAGCTGCCGCAAGGTCATGCTCCTCATCTAATAGGTCAAGTTCATCCTGACGTGCTTTTTCATTGTCAGCCTCAACATAAGCCGCCACTAGGGGCGAGTCGTGACGGATGTCACTAGGGAGAACCGCTTCTGCTCCATAAACCATGAAGAAAGGCGTGTAACCCATCGATCTATTGGGGGTAGTATTGATGCTCCATAACACCGAGGGTAACTCCTCCACCCAACAACCCGGCGTCCTCTACAAGGGAACCATAAGTCGGGGCTTAATGCCTCTTAGGATCTCTTGATTGGCTCTCTCAGCTTGACCATTAGACTGGGGGTGAGCCACTGATGATACATCAAGCCGAATATGCTCACGTTCACAAAATTCTTCCATAGCACCCTTGGACAGATTAGTGCCATTATCAGTTATAATACTGTGGGGAAAACCAAAACGGAAAATCACCTTTTTGCTGAATTGAACCGCCATAACCGTGTCACATTTACTGACAGGTTCTGCCTCAACCCACTTTGTAAATTTGTCAACTTCAACCAGGAGGTGAGTCTTTTTATTCTTGGACCTTTTAAAAGGCCCAACCACAAGCCCCCATACTGCAAACGGCCAAGTAATTGGAATCATCCTTAATTCTTGAGATGGAACATGAGCTCGTCATGAGAATTTCTGACAACCATCACATTTACTGATTAGGTCCTCCGCATCAGCGTCAGCCATCAGCCAATAAAACCCATGACGGAAAGCCTTAGCTACAAGAGATTTAGAGCTGGCATGATGACCACAATCTCCTTCATGAATCTCTCGTGGAATCTCACAACCTTCTTCAAGATAAACACAATGTTGAAACACCCCTGTGACATTGCGATGATGCAACTTTCCGTTGACAATAGTCATTGCCTTAGACCACCGGGTTATATGCCTGGACAAAGTTTCATCCTCAGGTAACTCGCCCCGGGTAATATAAGCCAAATATGGAACTGTCCAGTCAGGAATAGCATGGAGAACTGCCACCATTTGCGCTTCCGGGTCAGGAATAGCAAGATCCTCCTCTGTAGGCAATTTGACAGAAGGGTTATGTAGAATATCTAGGAAAGTGTCACGTGGCACTGGCTTACGCTGAGACCCTAACCGGCTTAAAGGATCAGCCGCCTCATTTTTCCTGCGATCAACGTGTTCAACTTGATAACCCTTGAAGTAACCCTCAATAGCATCAACCTCTCGATGATAAGCCACGATGAATAGCCTCTCGATAATCCTTTGCCATCGGAAGACCATGGAGCAAGGCCTCATACTCAGCTGCATTGTTAGTACAAGGGAACATCAACCAGAGAACATATGAGAATTTATCAACTCGTGGGGAAGTCAAGACAACTCCAGCCCCTCAGCCTTCCAACTACCTACACCCATCAAAGTGAATAGTCCAATATGTGTTATCCGGCTTCTCCTCAGGCATCTGCAACTCTGTCCAATCAATGATAAAATCCACAAGTGCCTGAGACTTGATGGCTGTATGAGGCACATACTTTAAACCATGAGGTCCAAGCTCAATGGCCTACTTGGCTATCCGACCTGTGGCTTCTCTGTTTTGAATGATATCCCCTAAAGGGGCAGAACTAACCACAGTGATAGGATGGCCCAGATACTTCAGCTTCCGGCTAATCATAAAAACCCCGTATACAAGCTTCTGCCAATGTGGATACCTCTGTTTGGACTCGATAAGGACCTCGCCGATGTAATAAACTGGCCGTTGAACCGGATATTCTTTGCCTGCTTCATTTCTTTCCACCACAATGGCTACACTAACAGCTCGGCTATTTGCAACCACATATAATAGCAAAGGCTCCTTGTCAATGGGAGTAGCAAGAACGGGCGGCTCAACCAACTGTTTCTTCAAATCCTCAAACGCTTGATTAGTAGCATCACTCTAAACAAAGTGATCTGTTTTCTTCATCATTTGGTAAAGAGGAATAGATTTCTCACCCAACTGGCTCATGAACTGGCTTAAGGCCGCAATACGACCCGCCAAACGCTGGATATCGTTAATACATGCAGGTTTAGCCAGAGAGGTGATAGCCTTTATCTTCTCTGGGTTAGCTTCAATACCTCATTCAGAAACCAGGAAACCCAAAAGCTTACCAGCTGGTACACCAAAAACACACTTGGCCGGGTTAAGCATCATCTTATAAACCCGAAGGTTTTCAAAGGATTCCTTCAAACCATCAATCAGGGTCTCTGTCGGTGTCAAAACCGGCAGATCTCGGGTAGGGGGTCCCGAACTATGCGTCTAAGGCAGATGGTAATAGGAGGCAGGGGACACGATGTTTTACCCAGGTTCAGGCCCTCTTGATGGAGGTAAAACCCTACGTCCTGCTTGATTATTCTTGATAATATGAGTAGTACAAGAGTTGATCTACCACGAGATCGGAGAGGCTAAACCCTAAAAGCTAGCCTATGGTATGATTGTATGTTGTCCTATGGACTAAAACCCTCCGGGTTATATAGACACCGGAGGGGGCTAGGGTTACACAAGGTCGGTTACAAAGGAAGAGATATACATATCCGTATTGCCTAGCTTGCCTTCCACGCCAAGTAGAGTCCCATCCGGACACGGGATGAAGTCTTCAATCTTGTATCTTCATGGTCCAACAGTCCGGCCATAGGATGTAGTACGGATGTCTGGATACCCCCTAATCCAGGACTCCCTCAGTAGCCCCCGAACCAGGCTTCAATGATGATGAGTCCGGCGCCCAGTGTTGTCTTCGGCATTGCAAGGCGGGTTCTTCTCCAAATTTCGAACGTTCGTTAAGCAGTGTCCGGTCCCATAAATGTTGAACCTCTTGGCTTCTGCGCCCAATAAGGGCTATCTTCCACGCGTCGAATGAATGCGAGGCGCCAGGGCGTTTTTACATTCGCCCCCTAGCCAGTTAAATAAATTGTCTATTAAAGGGATGGGGATTCTTAGATCCAATCCATACCATCCTCCCCCAGCGAGAATCCATCGGAGCACACTTCGGAAAGATCCACTCCAGCATGGCCGACCTCCGTAGCTCCTCCTCCCGCCCCCGTAGCCCTAAGCCCGGTGATTGGGAGAGGTGTTCAGTCCCAGACAGTCGATTTGTCGAACTGCAGACTAAGGGATTTCTCCCTCCAGTGTATATGGTGCCCGTCCGAGCCGGGCTCGCCACCTACAATTGCAGGGAGCAAGCGGAGAGCTTCCCCAGCCCCTCTACGGGGGAGCGGGTATGCCTTGTTCCTCATTTATTGAGGGGACTCGGATTTCCGATTCATCCCTTCCTCCGCGATCTCCTGGAGTTTTACGGCCTCCAACTGCATAATTTCACCCCTGCTTCCATTTTACACATCGCCGGCTATGTTGCCCTCTGCGGTTATTCCTGGGCTGCGAGGCTCATTTCGAGCTGTGGAAAAGGTTATTTTGCCTCGTCCCTCGCACACAGAAGGGGTCACTTTATCAAGTGGGCGGAGCCGAAATATGGCGCAGCGCCGAAACCGGATACCTGTTCGGCACTCCAAAGAACACGTCCCAAGACTGTCCTTCAGAATGGTTTTATATGGAGGACGTCCCCCTTCCGGACCCTGTTTGGCGGGGTCTTCCAGAGTTCAGCAATGCTCCTCTGAAGAAACGCCGAAGTTGGCGCCCACGGAGCCCCCAGGCAGAAGACAATAGAGAAGTCCTTTACCTGATGAACCGGATTAAAGCGCTGGCTCAATCAGGATTGACAGTAAACGAGGTTATGTCCATATGCATAATGCGGGGAGTGCAACCACTTCAATATCGAGGGCACCCCTTGTGATGTTTTAACGGGGAAGATGATGCCACCCGTTGCGGGCGTAAGGGTCCGGACAACGCTGCCGCTTAAGCAAAAATTCTGTCCGAATTGTTCAAGGGAGAGGAAGAGGAGTTCATCCACATCAAGCCACGGGATGGATTCTCCATGTACAACCCTCCAAGCTGGGTGAGTTATATCTCCTTACTCCTATTCTTCGCGCATTCTTTGTCGTAGGCACTCACCTTGCCATTTTGTGGCAGGAACTACGAAAAGCCATAAGGGAGGCCAGCAGCCCATCTCCACAACCAGAGGACCCTGACCGGGCTCTTGGTCCCGGACTCGAAGAAGATTCGGACATATTCATGGAGCTGATAGACCATCAGCTCTATCAATTAAGCTGTGATGACGCCATGGTGGCCATTACGACTGACTATCCCGGACTGCTTCCCGCGTCGCACATAAGAAAAACCAAAAATCCCAACTCCAAAAACTAGGATCCCCTTTTAGACACTTCACCTACCATATACACATGGTGTTTTACAGGGAAGGCATTCGGGACACCGTGCCGAACCCGCAGCAACTCGCCAACAAGAGGCACCGAGGCGGGGCAGGCCAAAAAGGAAGGCGGTCAGGACGGAGACGCCGGCGCAGAGGTATGACAGAAACCCTGCTCCGTGGTTGTCGTCTTTCTTGAAATGTAATGATGTCCATGTTTATTTAACAGAAAAAACGCTCAGCGGAATATGTCCGGTGAGGCTGCCGATCACGCTTCCACCATTCGGGCTCTAGGACTGGACATAGAGGCGGAAGCTAACATGGGGCGGACGCCGGATACTCCCCCTATAGAGGATGCGGATAGGCTATCCACTACAAATTTAGAAGTGGTGAGCGCCATGAATCATAGGCGTCACCGTGCTGTACTCCGAGATGCTTGCTTCTCACCAGAGGCATTTGATGCCTTCAATTCTAGAGAGGCCTACTTCCGTGCTGCTCAAAATGGTCTAGCCAGAGCCACGGACCAGTATGTAAAGGATGTACGGGTAAGTAAATCTGATGATTATATGTATCAGTAGCCCCTGAGACTTGAAACAGTTAGCAGAACTGATTTAAGGATCATCTTATTGTGCAGGTTCTTACAGAGAAGAATAGTCTACTGTCAGAGGAGCTGGAGGAATGCAAGACCCAACTTCGGGCCGCTGTTGCCGCATTGAAGGAACCGAAAAAGTCCCCAGCTAGTAACATTTCTTTCAAAGAATGATAGGTACCATATAGCATGCGGCATGACTGCAGATCTAACAATAGATGTTTGTAGATGAATCCGGAGAGAATCCGGAGGAGCAGCACGCCGTACAATAGCTAAAGGCTAGCGAATGCATGCTGACTAAGGTTAGGCGGAAGAAAAACAATACGCCAATACCAAGCTGAGCGTGGAACTGAAAGATGTTCGAGCCCAGCTTGCGGACTCCGAGAAGGAGAATAAGCGGCTTCGACGCGGCATATGTAGTAAGTGCTTGAACAAACCCTTAATAAAGGGGATGACAGAGAAGCCGACTAACAGAGTTATGTCTGCAGGTATGCTGACGGGTCATCCCGTGGAGGAGATGCCTGGGTCTGCGGGTGATCTTCTATCCGAGCTCTCACAACTGCACGAACAAGTCCGGCAGGTGATGCAAGTTATTTCCCAGGCCTTGTGGCCATCCATCTCCCTGCCAGAAGGCGTTGGAGATCTTGTGGAGAAGCTCAAGGGAGCACTGCGGCGCTTTTGATTATGTAAGATATCCTCCTGCCGTCAAGGTGCTAGGGAAGCCGAGGCCATGGTGAAGACGTGGTATACCAAGGATGACCCAAATCACATGGCCGAGGTCGGACCTGTGGGGCCCGACGGGAAAGAGATCCCCGTTAGCTTAGTCTATGGGCAAGTAGAATTAGCCACAAAGTATTCCCAACAGGATTGTAGGCTAGACCGCCTGTTGGATGGTATAGAAGAGGAATTTAGTCAGTCTACATGACTATGTAATTAAAGTGACATGTATAATGCCTTCTAGCCAGATTGTAGATCATTTGTCATGGCGGACCTTTTCGCTTCAACCTCGGGACCCGATAGTCCGGAGTGTATCCGAATACTCGGTCAGTTATATAAGAACCGGGGTAGGCGTGGGGGTCATTATTGCTTGAACAGACAAGTGACCAACTAGTTATGTTATATTACATGGGTAGTAAGAAACATCTTCCAAGGAGAATAGTTCCGTTAAGGGTTCCTTTCCCTGGGTACGCATGCCCTAAAGTGCATGTCTGGACTACGAGAGGAAACAGAGGAAATAACATCTGGGGGAACATATGGAAAATAAATAAATAAAAATCATATTTTTTTCGCCGACCAAATATTCCCTTAAGAACGCTAGCTTTCGGCTTCACCCAGTCTGAGGTACACATCCAGCTGACCTGGCAGTAACAATCGCAGAGGTGCTCCCCTTATGCCCTAGCCGAATTAACGGGAACGTAGGGCATAAATACAAGAGCCAGGCAACCCAGCTTGGCCAAAACTTAAGTCATATCGATGCATATAGTGGTGAAGAGAAGGTACATGTGGAAGAATAACACATGTGCGGGGCGTGAAGCCCAGATAGATAATTATGCTTCTGTGTAAGAAGCCCCCAGGTATAATGAGTGCGGTTAGCGCATCTATAATGTGCAAGCGAGGCACAAGGTGGCCCTTGAAGACCTAGAGAAAGAGTAAAAGAAAGAAAGAGAAAAAAGACAGATAATGTATATGCAAAAAATGGACAGAGGAAGAAGGCGAACATAGAGTCCGGCGCTAGGCGTAGAATCTTCGGAGCCTGGCTGCGTTCCATGGGTTCAGCTCCAGTCGATTATTCGATGCATCCCGCAGACGGTACGCTTCACTGGTCAGAACTTGGTCCATAATGAAGGGACCTTCCAATTTGGGCTCGAGCTTGGACTTTTTCTTCTCCGGCAAGCGTAGAACTAACTCGCCAACGTTATAAGTTTTGGCCCGTACTTCTCTGCTTTGGTATCTGCGAGCTTGTTGCTGATAAAATGCGGAACGGGCTTTTGCCACGTCGCGCTCCTCCTCCAGGGTGTCCAGACTGTCCTGCCGATCAAGCTCGGCTTCTCTTTCTTCCTGTATGCGCACTCGAGGTGAGTCATGAATAATGTCGTAGGGCAGGACTACCTCTGCGCCGTACACCATAAAGAAGGGTGTGTAACCGGTACTATGATTCGGCATGGTCCGCAGCCCCCAGAGTACGGAGTCGTGCTCCTCTACCCAGTGTGTGTTAGACTTCGTTAAGGACCGCACTAGTCTGGGTTTAATGCCGCTCATGATAAGACCATTTGCTCGCTCAACTTGGTCGTTGGTTTGTGGGTGATAGACGGAAGCATAATCGAGCTTGATGCCCATGTTGCTGCACCAGAGTTTTACCTCGTCGGCCGTGAAGTTTGTGCCGTTGTCAGTGATGATGCTATGGGGGATGCCATAATGGTGTACAACCCCGGATATGAAGTCTATCACCGGTCCAGATTCGGCTATTTTAACAGGTTTGGCTTCTATCCATTTGGTGAATTTATCCACCATGACCAACAAGTATTTTTTCTTGTGGATTCCCCCCTTAAGGGGTCCGACCATGTCAAGCCCCCAGACCACAAAGGGCAAGGTAATGGGGATTGTTTGGAGGGCGGTGGGTGGCATATGGCTCTGGTTTGCAAAAAGCTAGCAACCGGTGCAGCGTTGGACCAAGTCCTGTGCGTCTACCCAGGCCGTCGGCCAATAAAAACTTGTACGGAAGGCCTTGCTTACAAGGGCCCGGGCTGCAGCGTGGTGGCCGCCAAGTTCGGCGTGAATTTCTGCCAAAAGCTTCCGCCCTTCCTCTTCGGAGATGCACCTTTGAAGGACTCCGGTAGTGCTTTTCTTATATAGCTCTCCCTCGTGGACCCTGTAGGCTTTAGATCGCCGCACTATGCAGCATGCCTCATTTAGGTCCTCGGGAAGTTCCTGCCTAGTTAGGTAGGCCAGGAATGGTTCTGTCCACGGGGCAATGACGACCATTATTATGTGGGCTGAAGTTGTTATTTCGGTGGCCGAGCCTCCGATTATGTCAGAGTGTTCGGTATCGGGCGTTTTGGTCGGGTCCGGACTATTGTTGCTGGTGTCCCCTTCCCATACCACCGATGGCTTAAACAACCTCTCCAAAAAGATGATGGGGGGGGGGTACCGTGTCGCATTTTGCACCGATGCGGCCATTATCCGCCGCCTGATTGTTTTCCCGAGCCACATGGTCAAATTCGAGCCCCTCGAACCAAGCCAACATCTTTAGGATGGCGTTTCGATATGTTGGAAATATGCCCTAGAGGCAATAATAAATTGGTTATTATTATATTTCCTTGTTCATGATAATCGTTTATTATCCATGCTAGAATTGTATTGTTAGGAAACTCAGATACATGTGTGGATACATAGACAACACCATGTCCCTAGTAAGCCTCTAGTTGACTAGCTCGTTGATCAATAGATGGTTATGGTTTCCTGACCATGGACATTGGATGTCGTTGATAACGGGATCACATCATTAGGAGAATCATCTGATGGACAAGACCCTGAAAGTGCAACTATCCCTAGGTGGTTTTGGTAATTCATAACAACATATAGCTCATTGAGCTAATGCTATTCCAAGATGATTATTTCAGGAAAGCTCAATGATTGGCATGGCATGGATGTGAAAGTGGAACCCTCAAAATGCTAAGGACAAAGAATTAGCTCAAGCTCAAAAGTTCAAGACTCTTCATTTTATATTTTAGTGATCCAAGATCACATTGAGTCTTTAGGAAAAGCCAATACTATCAAGGAGGGATGAGGTGTTGCTTAATGAGCCTCTTGCTTTATGTGCTTAGTGATATGCTCCAAAATCCTCAACCACCTTTCCATATCCACAAATGACCTAAACCCTAAGCCAAACTCGGTCATACCGATTCTGTCAATCCGGCGCCACCGAGTTTCACTTGTCATTTTCCACTGCCAAACCCTAGCAATTCGGTCCTACCGATAAAGATCTCAGTCTCACCGAGATGGGCTTGCAAACTCTCTGTTTCCCTTTCGTAACTTTTTGGTTTCACCGAAAGAGCGAATCGGTCCCACCGAGAATGCAAGGTAAACTCTATGTTTCCTTCTTGTAACTTTTCGGTCTCACCGAAAGAGCAAGTCGGTCCCACCGAGTTTGCCTGACCAACTCTCTGGTTAGCTAATTGCCGAACTCGGTCTCACCGAGTTTGTGCAATTGGTTTCACCGAGATTACATTATGCCCAAAACCCTAACCGAATCGGTCCTACCAAGTTGCATCTCAGTCCCACCGAAATTCCTAACGGTCACTAGGTTTACTATTTCGGTCAGACCGAGTTTTCTGATTCGGTCCCACCGAGATTGGTAGATTGTGTGTAACGGTTGGATTTTGTGTGGAGGCTATATATACCCCTCCACCACCTCTTCATTCGAAGAGAGAGCCATCAGAACACATACATCATTCCTACTCATATGTTCTGAGAAAGAACCACCTACTCATGTGTTGAGACCAAGATATTCCATTCCTACCATATGAATCTTGATCTCTAGCCTTCCCCAAGTTGCTTTCCACTCAAATCTTCTTTCCACCAGATACAAATCCTATGAGAGAGAGTTGAGTGTTGGGGAGACTATCATTTGAAGCACAAGAGCAAGGAGTTCATCATCAACACACCATTTATTACTTCTTGGAGAGTGGTGTCTCCTAGATTGGCTAGGTGTCACTTGGGAGCCTCCGGCAAGATTGTGGAGTTGAACCAAGGAGTTTGTAAGGGCAAGGAGATCGCCTACTTCGTGAAGATCTACCGCTAGTGAGGCAAGTCCTTCGTGGGCGATGGCCATGGTGGAATAGACAAGGTTGCTTCTTCGTGGACCCTTCATGGGTGGACCCCTCCGTGGACTCGCGCAACCGTTACCCTCCGTGGGTTGAAGTCTCCATCAACGTGGATGTAGGATAGCACCACCTATCCGAACCATGGGAAAACATCCGTGTCTCCAATTGTGTTTGAATCCTCCAAACCCTTCCCTTTACATTCTTGCAAGTTGCATGCTTTACTTTCCGCTGCCAATAAACTCTTTGCATGCTTGCTTGAATTATGTGATGATTGCTTGACTTGCTCTAAGATAGCTAAAATCTGCCAAGAACTAAAATTGGGAAAAGGCTAAGCTTTTAATTGGTCAAGTAGTCTAATCACCCCCCTCTAGACATACTTTCGATCCTACAAGTGGTATCAGAGCTTTGGTCTCCATTTGCCTTGATATCCATAGCTTTTGGTGGTCATAGCCTTGGTTTCACAACCTAGGAGAGTATGGCGTCTAGCGAGCGAAATTATCCCGTAGAGGTCCTTACTTTGATGGCACTAATTTTGCTAGTTGGAAGCATAAAATGAAAATGCATATTCTTGGACATAACCCCGCCGTATGGGCTATTGTTTGTGTTGGTTTGCAAGGTGAGTTCTTTGATGGGAGAGAACCAAACCGTGAAGCTACCGCGGACGAGTTGAAGATGTTGCAATACAATGCTCAAGATTGTGATATTCTCTTCAACGGATTGTGCCCCGCAGAATTCAACAAAATCAGCCGCCTTGAGAATGCAAAGGAAATTTGGGATACTTTGATTGATATGCACGAAGGTACCGACTCCATCAAGGAATCCAAGTTGGATGTGCTCCAAAGTCAACATGACAAGTTCAAGATGAAGGATGGTGAAGGTGTCGCTGAAATGTACTCTAGGCTTGCTCTCATCACAAATGAGATTGCCGGCTTAGGAAGTGAAGAGATGACCGATAGATTCATCATCAAGAAGATCCTAAGAGCCTTGGATGGGAAATATGATACCGTGTGCACATTAATCCAAATGATGCCCAACTACAAAGATCTCAAGCCAACAGATGTAATTGGAAGGATTGTTGCTCATGAGATGTCACCCAAGGATAAAGAGGAACTTCACAATAAATCAAGTGGTGCCTACAAAGCGTCATGTGAAGTCCCCACATCATCAAGTGAGAAACAAAACTTCAATGAAGAATTGAGCTTAATGGTGAAGAACTTCAACAAGTTCTACAAGAGTAGAAGCAAAGATAAAAGCTTCAAGTCAAGGTCCTACAATGACAAAAGATCTTCTAGTCGAGAGCGAAACTGCTATAATTGTGGAAGACCCGGACACTATTCCAATGAGTGTACGGCTCCCTACAAGAGAAGAGAAGATTCTCCAAAAAGAAGAAGCAAAGAATCTCCACCAAGAGAGAGAAGGAGTAGAGATGATCGTTATGAACAAAGATACTCATGGAGAAGCAAGGATTCGGAAAGGAAGGAAAAATCATCAAGGAGCTATACAAAACGAAGACATCAAGCTCATGTTGGTGAATGGGTATCTGGCTCCGACTCCGACAGCCACTCCGAGAGAAGTTATCACTCCGACTCCGAAGATACTCAAGATGAAGGTGTTGCCGGTCTAGCACTTGTGTCAACCAACTCCTACGACATATTTGACTCACCAAATGAAGGAATTGGAAGATGCTTCATGGCCAAAGGTCCTAAGGTAACACACCACGAGTACGTTGATTTTAATAGTGATGAAGATGACTTGTTAGGTGATGATGATTTGCTTGTTGACAACTCTAGTGATGAGTATTATGGTGAAATATCAATTAATCATGCTAAAACGAATGACAATGATAAGGATAAGATTGAGGCTCTAACTAAAGAACTAAACACTCTTAAGTTAGCTCATGAAACTATCTTCGAAGATCATCGAGAACTTTTAAGAGCTCATGAGAAATTACGCTTTGAAAAGCTCAATCTTGAGCAAGAGCATGAGTTCTTAAAGGCAATCAATGATGATCTCCGCAAGAAAAGTTCTTCTTACATTTCCAAGCGTTTACTATTATCCACTTACATGCCTCAAGTCAAGTCTAGTAACAAGAATAAGAAAGATTCTTCCTCTAGTAGTAACAATGATCATGCCAAATCCAATATTGTTGCTTCTAGTAGTTCTCTTGATTCCACTAATGATTCTCTTAGCCAAGTTACACTTGAGCAAGAAAATAGCTTATTGAAGGGAATTATAGAGAAAGGTGTTTACAAGATCCTTGCCGGAAGTAAGCAATTCGAGGAAATTGTGCGCAAGCAAGGAATGCACCGGAAGAATCAAGGTGTTGGTTTTGAACGAAAGTTCAATGCCAATGGAGTTGAATGGGAAGAAGATCAATACCCCAAGACAAAGTTTGTTCCTCAACAAGAGAAGTATGACACTTCTTTCAAGGGGACACGAGCTCAAGATGATCTTCCACCACAAGACTACAAGCAAAAAGGCAAGGACAAGCTTCAAGAGGAGATTGATGCATTTGAAGAAGCTCCTAAGACCTTAGTCAAGTGGGTTCCCAAGACTACTTCAAGTTCCACTACATCAAGTACGACTACAACTCCAAGGATTCCCATCAAGATGGTGTGGATCCAAAAGAAGAAGAACTAGAGAGTTCTTGAGGGTGACTCCGCCAACATATTTCACTCTTATCATTTTGGCAAGAACAAGTGCAATCAACTTCCACATCTTGCACTAGTTCAAGGAGTCACAAACCCTCTTGTTGGTAAGACAAGGGACAAGGTAACCTAAAGTTTTCATGGACATCATCTTGTGTGTGCATCACTCTATGTCTATGGATATCCTTGTTTGTTCCTTGTGGGACTAACCCATGTAGGTATTGAAAGTGCAATTCACTCAAATGGATAGCTCCAAGTGATCTACATCAACATTGAGCATCCACATCTTCAACATCTACATGAAGCCATCATCGACAAAACCCAAGGTTAGTTTATCCCTCTTAGGGAGGATATCACTTCTAGGGGGAGCTTTACTCTAAGACTTGAGCTAAAGAAACTCTAAAAGATGTGAATACAACAATGCTTTATGTAAAAGTGGTAACCCCACTTGAGCTTAAACGATGAGTATGACCTATGATCAAGTGTTCTCACTTGACTCCTAAGTCAATATACTCATATATAGATGACCTAGTCATCGCAAATTGCTTGATAGATGCTAGAATTGGTTGTGCATGCTTTGCCACATATTTCATTTGCCATCTTATTGTGTGAGCATGTTGGTTGCATATTTTACTCATTCGAGGACATCCACTTGTTGTTTTGATTGTTTGGCTTTCTTCTTTTGCCAAGTGGATGGACAAGAATGCCTAAGAATCTCCTCTAGCTATCAATGCTTTTCTCGTCTCAAACTCTATTCATGCTGCATCACAAAACTTGATCAAGTCAGATTTGAACCACTCTATGTGAGGAGCGCTCGGAGTCCCCGATTCGTCATAGACTTAAACTTCCAAAACCTCTTTATGAATCTCGGTCTGACCGATACTCCATTTTCGGTCCTACCGAATTCATTAAGTTGATCTAGGTTTTCGATCTCGGTGCAACCGATTTGAACTTTTCGGTCACACCGAGTTACAATAACTGCACACAGTTTTGCATCTCGGTGCCACCGAGTTGTTCCACTCAGTCACACCGACAGGGTCGGGCTATATATAGTGACGGGCAAAATTTTGGAAATTTCTCCGAAACCTCTTCGCCCGCGCGATAGCCTGCTCTGCCTTCGTGGTCTCCGGATCGTCATCTCGCCGCCAGCAGCCTCCAATCGCTGGTCTCCACCACCGTTAACGGATTTCTGCCCCGCCGTTGCTGCCGTAGCGAGTCTCCGCCGAACTAGGGTATGGACTCGATCTTTGTGCTATTCTCCACTCCGATTCCTAGCACATTGTGATCATCATGATTCTTGCCACGATTGAAACACTCCTATACAGTCAATGATCTCGTAGATTAGGTTTAATTCGATAACTTTAGGGTCAGGTTTCCGCCGAAACCATCTCGGACCCACCGAGTTGAAAAACTCGGTCCCACCGATCTGGCTTTTGCCATTGCACAAGTGAAACTCGGTCTGACCGAGAATAACTTATCGGTGCGACCGATTTTGGAATTCTGTGAAACCCTAGCAGTCTTGGTGCCACCGAACTGTGATTCGGTCTGACCGAGTTCACCAGTTCTGGTGCCAAAACTGCTTCGGTGTCACCGAGTTTGAAAATCGGTAGATCCGAGATGCTTTCTGTGGAAAACTAAAACTAAGTTTTTGAATTAATCTTTTGCAAAAATCTCTGCTTTTTGTGATGCTCATCCACTCTATCTTATCCATAATCTATTCACAGGGTCAGCAGTCAGTTTGCAACATGTCTGATCAAAGTGACAGCCAGAATGTGTCTGAGCAGCAAGTTGTGATGAGTGAGGACACTAGCCCCTCAAGTTCTTCTGATGATGGCAGCAGGAGCACCCCCAGCAATCTGCCTAAGGCTGCCACACGTCAAAGGAAGAAGAGAACGTCTGATTCTGAGGATGAAGACTATGTGGCAGAGGAAGAGGCCACATCAAAGAGAGCTGAACCAGCTCAAGGCACAAAGCCAGGGCTGAAAATCAAAAGGCCAGCCGGCAGGCAGCCCATGTCAAAGGCTAGAGCTTCAACTGTGAAGCCTGTTCCCGTTGAGCCCGTTGCTGCTGAGGGCAAGAAAAGGAAAGAGAGGGTGAAAAAAACTGTAGCCAGAGTGCTTGGGAAGGCCTCCATCATGGTAGATGAGGAGGAGGAAGAAGAAGAGGTTGCTGCACCAGCACCCAAGGCAGCCAAACTCATGGGAGATGCTATAAGGTCCGGAAGAGCTGCATCCAAGACCAAGGAAGCACCTAAGGCTGCATCTAAGCCTAAGAGTGCACCAAAGAGAAACACACGAAGCATCGCAGCTGCAGAAAAGAACAAGGCCCCAATGCCTGAAGCTATCGAAGAAGAGGAAGAGAGTGTCCTTAGGAAGCTCAAGCCCAAGATCCCAGACCACAACGATGCTCATCCTGTGGCTGAGGATATGAAGCTCAGGAGAGATTCAGGGCTGAGGAAATGGAGAGAAGCAGATCCGTATGCTTCTAGGAGAAGAACTGCCGTGGATTACAGATTTCATTCCAAGGAACAGCAAGATTTCTATGAGACTGTTTTGCTTGACAAGAAGCCAATCATTTGTGACATGAGATGGGTCGACTGGACCTACATCAAGGATAATGAAGAGTACTACCCCGGTGTATTTGACAGCTTTAGTGCGTGTGGAGTTGCAGACTTTGTTGGGCAGAAGCTCACAAAGTGGAACGAGGAGATGATCATGCAATTCTACTCCACAACACACTTCTATCCGGATGGCAGGATCACATGGATGTCAGAGGGTACAAGGTACCAATCCACTGTTGAAGAATGGGCGAAGTTGATCAATGCCCCAGAGGAGCAAGCTGATGACTTGGACATTTATGCCAAGAAAAAGATGGATCACAACTCCATGTCCAACATGTACAAGGAGATCCCAAATGAAGCGCTCGACACGTTCAAGTTTGGCTCAGTGCACTATCTGCTCTCAGGATTGCCTACGATCAACTGGATCCTTAGGCACACCCTTCTTCCCAAATCTGGAGATCACAAGATGATCAGAGGTCACACGATCAACTTGCTTCATGTCTTTGACGTGCCTCAGAAATTCAAGGTCATGAGTCTCATTGTGGAAACAATCAAGAGGACAGCTGCAGACCAGAAGAGGAGTTGTGGGTATGCCCCACAGATTCAGGAGCTCATCAACTCCAAGATGGGCACGGGCGTGTATTTATTGGATAAGGAACACCTGCCCATTCGTCCAGATTTTGAGGATAACCAAGTGGTTATGACTGAGAATGAACCCTCATCTGCCCATGCACAAGCTCAGAAGGAGAAGGCGAGGAAGGAGAAAGCTGCCAGGATGCCTACTCAAGTAGAGGCATCTGATTACTTCTCGAAGACCAAACAAGAGCAGCTCGGTTACCTGATAGCGTCCACCCTGCGTAGTGAGCAAGGACTTTCCACCCTGACTCAGAACAAGGCAAGCCTAGAGAGGATCATGGAACAGAGGTTCTATGACATGGACATCAAGGTGACAGAGATACAGACCGCCGTGGAGCAGCTTCAGGAGGACATGAATGAGAGGAGAGGCAGGACCACAACTGATGCTTTTGCCAGGGTGCCACGAGGTCCGAGGTCATCTGCACTGCCAGTTGCTGACACTAGAGCTACAACGTCTACACCAGCTACAGCCTCCGTTCCACCAGCTCCAACATCCACTTCAGCCTCGACTCCGACCACTTCTACTGAAGGCTTCATCCTTGGCATGCTCCGAACTCCACCACCACCTGAAGATCAAGCCTGAGCGTCGACTTAGCACTATGCATTTTCTAGGAGCTTTTTGGTAACTTGTTGCCAAAGGGGGAGAAAATGTATAGATCATAGGCTTCGAGAGAGAGAGTGTTGCCTTTATTCTCTCTTGCTTTATTTGGCGGTTTTTCGAACTTTGTTTGCTTGTGTGTGAGATACAATGCCCTTATGTTTGTGAGACATCGATGATCATGTGTTTGATCATAAGCTACACTTAATGTTTGCTTAATGCTTGCTTAAATATTATCATTCTATCTATCTTTTGTGATCATTCACTATTCTTGGTGATGAGTGCATGTATTTCAATCTTATCATTTTTGAGCACTCCACCAAGATGTATGTGACATGGAAGAGTAACCCATGATTCTAACTCCTTGTGCATTTGCAGTCCAAAGCAAATTTTAAATATGCACAAATTTAGGGGGAGCTCTTATTTGTCACATACTTCTCAAAGCGACAATATATTTCATGCTTATTATCATTTGTCGAAGCTTTGATCTATATGTTGTCATCAATTACCAAAAAGGGGGAGATTGAAAGTGCAACTATCCCTAGGTGGTTTTGGTAATTCATAACAACATATAGCTCATTGAGCTAATGCTATTCCAAGATGATTATTTCAGGAAAGCTCAATGATTGGCATGGCATGGATGTGAAAGTGGAACCCTCAAAATGCTAAGGACAAAGAATTGGCTCAAGCCCAAAAGTTCAAGACTCTTCATTTTATATTTTAGTGATCCAAGATCACATTGAGTCTTTAGGAAAAGCCAATACTATCAAGGAGGGATGAGGTGTTGCTTAATGAGCCTCTTGCTTTATGTGCTTAGTGATATGCTCCGAAATCCTCAACCACCTTTCCATATCCACAAATGACCTAAACCCTAAGCCAAACTCGGTCATACCGATTCTGTCAATCCGGCGCCACCGAGTTTCACTTGTCATTTGCCACTGCCAAACCCTAGCAATTCGGTCCTACCGATAAGGATCTCGGTCTCATCGAGATGGGCTTGCAAACTCTCTGTTTCCCTTTCGTAACTTTTCGGTCTCACCGAAAGAGCGAATCGGTCCCACCGAGAATGCAAGGTAAACTCTATGTTTCCTTCTTGTAACTTTTCGGTCTCACCAAAAGAGCAAGTCGGTCTCACCGAGTTTGCCTGACCAACTCTCTGGTTAGCTAATTGCCGAACTCGGTCTCACCGAGTTTGTGCAATCGGTCTCACCGAGATTAGGTTATGCCCAAAACCCTAACCGAATCGGTCCTACCGAGTTGCATCTCAGTCCCACCGAAATTCCTAACGGTCACGAGGTTTACTATTTCGGTCAGACCGAGTTTTCTGATTCGGTCCCACCGAGATTGGTAGATTGTGTGTAATGGTTGGATTTTGTGTGGAGGCTATATATACCCCTCCACCACCTCTTCATTCGAAGAGAGAGCCATCAGAACACATATCATTCCTACTCATATGTTCTGAGAAAGAACCACCTACTCATGTGTTGAGACCAAGATATTCCATTCCTACCATATGAATCTTGATCTCTAGCCTTCCCCAAGTTGCTTTCCACTCAAATCTTCTTTCCACCAGATCCAAATCCTATGAGAGAGAGTTGAGTGTTGGGGAGACTATCATTTGAAGCACAAGAGCAAGGAGTTCATCATCAACACACCATTTGTTACTTCTTGGAGAGTGGTGTCTCCTAGATTGGCTAGGTGTCACTTGGGAGCCTCCGACAAGATTGTGGAGTTGAACCAAGGAGTTTGTAAGGGCAAGGAGATCGCCTACTTCGTGAAGATCTACCGCTAGTGAGGCAAGTCCTTCATGGGCGATGGCCATGGTGGAATAGACAAGGTTGCTTCTTCATGGACCCTTCGTGGGTGGAGCCCTCCGTGGACTCGCGCAACCGTTACCCTCCGTGGGTTGAAGTCTCCGTGTCTCCAATTGCGTTTGAATCCTCCAAACCCTTCCCTTTACATTCTTGCAAGTTGCCTGCTTTACTTTCCGCTGCCAATAAACTCTTTGCATGCTTGCTTGAATTGTGTGATGATTGCTTGAATTCTCTAAGATAGCTAAAATCTGCCAAGAACTAAAATTGGGAAAAGGCTAAGCTTTTAATTGGTCAAAGTCTAATCGCCCCCCTCTAGACATACTTTCGATCCTACAGACCCAATCCTAAGCCTAGCACAAAGATCGTGTAGTTCGTATGCTAAGTATCATTTCCTTAGACCATGAGATTGTGCAACTCCCAAATACCGTAGGAATGCTTTGGGTGTGCCAAATGTCACAACGCAACTGGGTGGCTATAAAGGTACACTACAGGTATCTTCGAAAGTGTCTGTTGGGTTGGCATGAATCGATACTGGGATTTGTCACTCCATGTAAACGGAGAGGTATCTCTAGGCCCACTCGGTAGGACATCATCATAATGTGCACAATGTGATCAAGGAGTTGATCACGGGATGATGTGTTACGGAACGAGTAAAGAGACTTGCCGGTAATGAGATTGAACAAGGTATTGGGATACCGACGATCGAATCTCGGGCAAGTATCGTACCGCTGGACAAAGGGAATTGAATACGGGATTGATTGAATCCTCGACATCGTGGTTCATCCGATGAAATCATCGTGGAACATGTGAGAGCCAACATGTGTATCCAGATCCCGCTGTTGGTTATTGACCGGAGAGTTGTCTCGGCCATGTCTGCATGACTCCCGAGCCCGTAGGGTCTACACACTTAAGGTTTGATGACGCTAGGGTTATAGGGAATAGATGTACGTGGTTACCGAATGTTGTTCGGAGTCCCGGATGAGATCCCAAACGTCACGAGGAGTTCCAGAATGGTCCAGAGGTAAAGATTTATATATGGGAAGTCATCATACGGTCACCGAAATAATTCGGGGGTTATCGGTATTGTACCGGGACCACCAGAGCGGTTCCGGGGGTCCACCGGGAGGGTCCACCTGCCCCGGAGGGCCCTATGGGCTGTATGTGGAGAGGGACCAGCCCCTTAGTGGGCTGGGCGCCTCCCCCCTAGGCCCCATGCGCTTAGGGTTTGGGGGAACCCTAAAGGGGGGCGCCCCCCATGCATTGGGGGGCAAGGCAACCCCCTTGGCCGCCGCCCCCTTCTCAGATTGGATCTGAGGGGGCCGGCCCCCCTCTCCCTTGCCCCTATATATATGTGGGGGGTGGGAGGGCAGCCGCACCCAAGTCTTGGCGCATCCCTCCCCTCTCCCAAGTTCTCCTCTTCTCCCGCGGTGCTTGGCGAAGCCCTGCAGGATTGCCACACTCCTCCTTAACCACCATGCCATCGTGCTGCTGCTGGATGGAGTCTTCCCCAACCTCTCCTTCACCCCTTGCTGGATCAAGGCGTAGGAGACGTCACCGGGCTGTACGTGTGTTGAACACGGAGGTGCCGTCCGTTCGGCACTAGGATCATCGGTGATTTGGATCACGAGGAGTACGACTCCATCAACCCCGTTCACTTGAACGCTTCCGCTTAGCAATCTACAAGGGTATGTAGATGCACTCTCTTTCCCCTCGTTGCTAGATTACTCCATAGATTGATCTTGGTGATGCGTAGAAAATTTTGAATTTCTGCTACGTTCCCCAACAGTGGCATCATGAGCTTGGTCTATGCATAGTTACTATGCATGAGTAGAACACAAAGTAGTTGTGGGCGTCGATATTGTCAATTATCTTGCCGTTACTAGTCTTATCTTGATTCGACGGCATCGTGGGATGAAGCGGCCCGAACCAACCATACACGTACACTTACGTGAGACCGGTTCCACCGACTGACATGCACTAGTTGCATAAGGTGGCTGGCGGGTGCCTGTCTCTCCCACTTTAGTCGGACCAGATTCGATGAACAGGGTCCTTATGAAGGGTAAATAGAAATTGGCAATTCACGTTGTGGTTTTGGCGTAGGTAAGAAATGTTCTTGCTAGAAACCTATAGCAGCCACGTAAAAACTTGCAACAACAATTAGAGGACGTCTAACTTGTTTTTGCAGCAAGTGTTTTGTGATGTGATATGGCCAAAGGATGTGGTGAATGATATATATGTGATGTATGAGATCATGTTCTTGTAATAGGAATCACGACTTGCATGTCGATGAGTATGACAACTGGCAGGAGCCATAGGAGTTGTCTTAATTTATTTATGACCTGCGTGTCAACATAAACGTCATGTAATTACTTTACTTTATTGCTAAAGCGTTAGCCATAGTAGTAGAAGTAATAGATGACAAGATAACTTCAAGAAGACACGACGATGGAGATCATGATGATGGAGATCATGGTGTCATGCCGGTGACAAGATGATCATGGAGCCCCAAGATGGAGATCAATGGAGCTATATGATATTGGACATATCATGCCACTATTATTTGATTGCATGTGACGTTTATCATGTTTTACATCTTATTTGCTTAGAACGACGGTAGCTTAAATAAGATGATCACTCACTAAAATTTCAAGAAAGGTGTTCCCCCTAATTGTGCACCGTTGCGAAGGTTCGTTGTTTCGAAGCACCACGTGATGATCGGGTGTGATAGATTCTAACGTTCGAATACAACGGGTGTTGATGAGCCTAGCATGTACAGACATGGCCTCGGGACACACGCGAAACACTTAGGTTGACTTGACGAGCCTAGCATGTACAAACATGGCCTCGGAACACAAGAGACCGAAAGGTCGAGCATGAGTCGTATGGTAGATACGATCAACATGAAGATGTTCACCGATGATGACTAGTCCATCTCACGTGATGATCGGACACGTCCTAGTTGACTCGGATCATGTAGTCACTTAGATGACTAGAGGGATGTCTATCTGAGTGGGAGTTCATAAGATGAACTTAATTATCCTGAACATAGTCAAAAGGTCTTCGCAAATTATGTCGTAGCTCGCGCTTCAGTTCTACTATTTAGATATGTTCCTAGAGAAAATTTAGTTGAAAGTTGATAGTAGCAATTATGCGGACTAGGTCCGTAAACTGAGGATTGTCCTCATTGCTTCATAGAAGGCTTATGCCCTTAATGCACCGCTTAGTGTGCTGAACCTCGAATGTCGTCTGTGGATGTTGCGAACATCTGACATACACATTTTGATAACTACGTGATAGTTCAGTTAAACGGATTAGAGTTGAGGCACCGAAGACGTTTTGAAATGTCACGAAACATATGAGATGTTTCGAGGGCTGAAATTGGGATTTCAGGCTCGTGCCCACGTCAAGAGGTATAAGACCTCCGACGATTTTCTTAGCCTGCAAACTAAGGGAGAAAAGCTCAATTGTTGAGCTTGTGCTCAGATTGTCTGAGTACAACAATCATTTTAATCGTGTGGGAGTTGATCTTCCAGATGAGAAAGTGATGTTTCTCTGAAGTCATTACCACCAAGCTGCTAGAGCTTCGTGATGAACTATGATATATTAGGGACATATATGATGATCCTTGAGATATTCGCGATGTTTGACACCACAAAAGTAGAGATCAAGAAGGAGCATCAATTGTTGATGGTTGGTGAAACCACTAGTTTCAAGAAAGGCAAGGGCAAGGGCAAGAAGGGATACTTCATGAAACGGCAATTCAGCTGCTGCTCTAGTGAAGAAACCCAAGGTTGAACCTAAACCCGAGACTAAGTGCTTCTGTAATAAGAGGAACAGCCACTGGAGCAGAATTACCCTAGATACTTGGTAGATGAGAAGGCTGGCAAGGTCGATAGAAGTATATTGGATATACATTGTGTTAATGTGTACTTTACTAGTACTCCTAGTAGCACCATGGTATTATATACCGGTTCGGTTGCTAAGTGTTAGTAAACTCGAAATAAAAGGCTGCGGAGTAAACGGAGACTAGCTAAAGGTGAGCTGGCGATATGTGTTGGGAGTTTTTCCAAGCTTGATGTGATCAAGCATCGCACGCTCCCTCTACCATCGAGATTGGTGTTTGGGTTGAGCATAGACATGATTGGATTATGTCTATCGCAATACGGTTATTCATTTAAGGAGAATAATGGTTACTCTGTTTGTTTGAATAATACCTTCAATGGTCTTGCACCTAAAATGAATGGTTTATTGAATCTCGATCGTAGTGATACACATGTTCATGCAAAAGATATAAGATAGTAATGATAGTACCACCTACTTGTGGCACTGCCACGTAAGTCATATCGGTATAAAACGCATGAAGAAGCTCCATGTTGAGGGATCTTTGGGCTCACTCGTTTTTGAAAGGTTTGAGACATGCGAACCATGTCTATTGGTGTATATGCATGAAGAAACTCCATGCAAATGGACCATTTGGACTCACTTGATTTTGAATCACTTGAGACATGCAAATCATACCACATGGGCAAGATGACTGAAAGCCTCGTTTTCAGTAAAATGGAACTAGAAAGCAACTTGTTGGAAGTAATACATTTTGATGTGTGCAGTCCAATGAGTGCTGAGGCGTGTAGTGGATATCGTTGTGTTCTTACTTCACAGATGATTTGAGTAGATGTTGAGTATATTTACTTGATGAATCATGAGTCTGAATTATTGAAAGGTTCAAGTAATTTCAGGGTGAAGTTGAAAGATCGTTGTGACAAGAGGATAAAATATCTATGATATGATCATAGAGATGAATATCTGAATTACGAGTTTGGCACAGAATTAAGACATTGTGGAAATTGTTTCACAACTAATACAGCCTGGAACACCATAGTGTGATGGTGTGTCCGAACATCATAACTGCACCCTATTGGATATGATGCATACCATGATGTCTCTTATCGAATTACCACGATAGTTTATGGGTTAGGCATTAGAGACAACCACATTCACTATAAATAGGGCACCACGTAATTCCGATGAGATGACACCGTATGAACTATGGTTTAGAGAAACCTAAGCTGTCATTTCTTAAAGGTTTGGGGCTGCGACGCTTATGTGAAAAGTTTCAGGCTGATAAGCTCGAACCCAAAGCGGATAAATGCATCTTCATAGGACACCCAAAACAGTTGGGTATACCTCCTGTCTCAGATCCGAAAGCAATAAGGGATTGTTTCTAGAATCGGGTCCTTTCTCGAGGAAAAGTTTCTCTCAAAAGAATTGAGTGGGAGGATGGTGGAGACTTGATGAGGTTATTGGACCGTCTCTTCAACTAGTGTATGGCAGGGCATAGGGAGTTGTTCCTGTGGCACCTACTCCAATTGAAGTGGAAGCTTATGATAGTGATCATGAAACTTCAGATCAAGTCACTACCAAACCTCGTGGGATGACAAGGATGCGTACTACTTCAGAGTGGCACGTAATCCTTTCTTGGAAGTCATGTTGCTAGACAACAATGAACCTACGAGCTATGGAAAAGCGATGGTGGGCCTGAATTCCTAAATGGCTCGAGGCCATATAATCCGAGAGAGGATCCATATATGAAAACAAAGTGTAGACTTGGAAGAACTACTTGATGGTCGTAAGGCTGTTAGGTACATATGGATTTTAAAAGGAAGACAGACAATGATGGTAAGTATCACCATTAAGAAAGCTCGACTTGTCGTTAAGATGTTTTCCGACAAGTTCAAGGAGTTGACTATGATGAGACTTCCTCACTCGTAGCTATGCTAAGAGTCTGTTGGAATTATATTAGCGATTACTGCATTATTTATGAAATCTTGCAGATAGGATGTCAAAACATTGTTTCCTCGACGATTTTCTTGAGGAAAGTTTGTATGTGATACAACCGAAAGGTTTTGTCAATCCTGAAAGATGCTAACAAGTATGCAAAGCTCCAGCAATCCTTCTAAGGACTGGAGTAAGCATCTTGGAGTTGGAATGTATTCTTTGATGAGATGATCAAAGATTTTGGGTGTATACAAAGTTTATGAGAAACTTGTATTTCCAAAGAAGTGAGTGGGAGCACTATAGAATTTTTGATGAATATATGTTGTTGATATATTGTTGATCAGAAATGACGTAGAATTTCTGGAAAGCATATAGGGTTATTTGGAAAGTGTTTTTCAATGGAAAGCCTGGATTAAGCTACTTGAACATTGAGCATCAAGATCTATAAGGATAGATCAAAACGCTTAATGGTGCTTTCAAATGAGCACATACCTTGACATGATCTTGAAGGTGTTCAAGATGGATCAGTCAAAGAAGGAGTTCTTGCCTGAGTTGTAAGGTATGAAGTTAAGACTTAAAGCTCGACCACGGCAGAAGAAAGAGGAAGGACGAAGGTCGTCCCCTATGCTTTTGTCATAGGCTCTATATGGTATGCCATGCTGAGTACTGCACCTGATGTGTGCCTTGCCACATATCTGGCAAGAGGGTACAAAGGTAATCTAGGAGTAGATCACCAGATAGCGGTCTAAATTATCCTTATAGGAATAAGGATATGTTGCTCGGTTATGGAGGTGATAAAGAGTTTGACGTAAAGAGTTACGTCGATGCAAGCTTAACACCTATCCGGATAGCTCTGAGTAGAGATACCGGATACGTATAATGGAGCAACAATTTAGAATAGCTCCAATTAGAACAATTATTTGAAATGGCTCCAAATGTAGCGTAGTAGTTGCATCTACAAGATGACATAGAAATTTGTGAAGTACATACGGATCTGAATGTTGCAGACCTGTTGACTGAAACCTCTCTCTCAAGCATAACATGATCAAACCCAGAACTCTTTGGGTGTTAGTCACATGGGGATGTGACCTTGAGTGTTAATCACATATCGATGTGAACTGGATTATTGACTCTAGTGCAAGTGGGAGAATGTTGGAAATATGCCCTAGAGGCAATAATAAATTGGTTATTATTATATTTCCTTGTTCATGATAATCGTTTATTATCCATGCTAGAATTGTATTGTTAGGAAACTCAGATACATGTGTGGATACATAGACAACACCATGTCCCTAGTAAGCCTCTAGTTGACTAGCTCGTTGATCAATAGATGGTTACGGTTTCCTGACCATGGACATTGGATGTCGTTGATAACGGGATCACATCATTAGGAGAATCATGTGATGGACAAGACCCAATCCTAAGCCTAGCACAAAGATCGTGTAGTTCGTATGCTAAAGCTTTTCTAATGTCAAGTATCATTTCCTTAGACCATGAGATTGTGCAACTCCCGGATATCATAGGAATGCTTTTGGTGTGCCAAACATCACAACGTAACTGGGTGGCTATAAAGGTACACTACAGGTATCTCCGAAAGTGTCTGTTGGGTTGGCATGAATCGAGACTGGGATTTGTCACTCCGTGTAAACGGAGAGGTATCTCTGGGCCCACTCGCTAGGACATCATCATAATGTGCACAATGTGATCAAGGAGTTGATCACGAGATGATGTGTTACGGAACGAGTAAAGAGACTTGCCGGTAACGAGATTCAACAAGGTATCGGGATACCGACGATCAAATCTTGGGCAAGTATCGTACCGCTGGACAAAGGGAATTGAATACGGGATTGATTGAATCCTCGACATCGTGGTTCATCCAATGAAATCATCGTGGAACATGTGGGAGCCAACTTGGGTATCGAGATCCTGCTGTTGGTTATTGACCGGAGAGTTGTCTCGGCCATGTCTGCATGACTCCCGAGCCCGTAGGGTCTACACACTTAAGGTTCGATGATGCTAGGGTTATAGGGAATAGATGTACGTTGTTACTGAATGTTGTTCGGAGTCCCAGATGAGATCCTGGATGTCACGAGGAGTTCCGGAATGGTCCGGAGGTAAAGATTTATATATGGGAAGTCATCATACGGTCACCGGAATAATTCGGGGGTTATCGGTATTGTACCGGGACCACCGGAGGGGTTCCGGGGGTCCACCGGGAGTGTCCACCTGCCCTGGAGGGCCCTATGGGCTGTATGTGGAGAGGGACCAGCCCCTTAGTGGGCTGGGCGCCTCCCCCCTAGGGCCCATGCGCCTAGGGTTTGGGGGAACCCTAAAGGGGGGGCGCCCCCCTTGCCTTGGGGGGCAAGGCAACCCCCCTTGGCCGCCGCCCCCTCCTTAGATTGGATCTGAGGGGGCCGCCCCCCCTCTCCCTTGCCCCTATATATGTGGGAGTGGGAGGGCAGCCGCACCCAAGTCTTGGCGCAGCCCTCCCCTCTCCCAAGTTCTCCTCTTCTCCCGCGGTGCTTAGCGAAGCCCTGCAGGATTGCCACGCTCCTCTTCACCACCATGCCGTCGTGCTGTTGCTAGATGGAGTCTTCCCCAACCTCTCCTTCACCCCTTGCTAGATCAAGGCATAGGAGACGTCACCGGGCTGTACGTGTGTTGAACACGGAGGTGCCGTCCGTTCGGCACTAGGATCATCGGTGATTTGGATCACGACGAGTACGACTCCATCAACCCCGTTCACTTGAACGCTTCCGCTTAGCGATCTACAAGGGTATGTAGATGCACTCTCTTTCCCCTCGTTGCTAGATTACTCCATAGATTGATCTTGGTGATGCATAGAAAATTTTGAATTTCTGCTACGTTCCCCAACACGATAGGCCGTCATCTTCGGATCCTTGGCATCAAAGTCTCCATTTATTTGGGATATTGCGAGGTTTGAATCCCTACGCACCTCCAGGTGTTGAATGCCCATGGAGACTGCCATCCGAAGACCATGCAACAGAGCTTCGTATTCGGCTGCGTTATTGGAGTCTGTATACAGTATCTGTAGTACATACTGAATTGTATCTCCGGTTGGGGACGTCAGGATGACGCCAGCCCCTAGACCAGCCAGCATTTTAGAGCCGCGAAGTGCATGATCCAATTGGAGTATGCGCCGTACTCTATAGGGAGTTCGGTGTCCGTCCATTCGGCGACAAAGTCGGCCAATGCTTGCAATTTAATGGCTCGCCGAGGTTTGTATGTTATGTCGAACGGGAGGAGCTCAATGACCCATTTGGCAATCCGGCACGTAGCATCGCGGTTGTTTATAATATCATTAAGTGGCACTTCCGAGGCTACTGTAATCGAACACTCTTGAAAGTAGTGTCTTAGCTTCCGGGATGCCATGAATACCGCATAGGCTATCTTTTGATAATGTGGGTACCGTGATTTGCATGGAGTGAGGACAGTGGATACATAGTATACCGACTTTTGAAGAGGGAATTTATGTCCGTCAGCTTCTCGTTCGACGATGAGCACTGCGCTTACAACTTGATGAGTTGCCGCAATGTACAACAACATTGGTTCGCCGATGTTTGGCGCGGCCAGGATTGGGTTGGTTGCTAGTATGGCTTTTATTTCTTCCAATCCGGCTGTGGCGGCATCCGTCCACTCAAAGTGTTCGGTGCACCGAAGGAGGCGATAAAGGGGTAATGCCTTTTCTCCTAAGCGGGAGATAAAGCGACTTAGAGCCGCCGCACATCCAATTAATTTCTGGACTTGTTTGAGGTCTGTTGGGGTAGCCAACTATGACAAAGCTCGAATTTTGGCCGGATTAGCTTCGATTCCTCTACTGGAGACAATGAAACCTAGGAGCTTTCCGGCTAGCACGCCGAAAACGCATTTTTTCGGATTGAGCTTGATGTCGTATGTTCGGAGGTTGTCGAATGTGAGCCTCAAGTCGTCTATTAGAGAGTTGACGTGTTTGGTCTTGATGACCACATCATCCACGTGTGCCTCTACTGTTTTGCCAATCTATTTCTCCAGACATGTCTGAATCATGCGCTGATACGTTGCACCGGCATTTTTGAGCCCAAAAGGCATTGTGTTGAAACAGAATGGGCCGTATGGTGTGATAAATGCCGCTGTGGCTTGGTTGGACTCCACCATCTTGATTTGGTGGTAGCCGGAGTATGCGTCGAGGAAACACAATGACTCGTGTCCTGCGGTGGCATCGATAATTTGATCGATGCGTGGGAGGGGGAAGGGATCCTTTGGGCAAGCCTTGTTGAGGTCCTTGAAACCGACACATAGGCGCCAGGATATGTCCTTTTTTGGTACCATCACCAGGTTTGCTAGCCAGTCCGGGTGTTTTATTTCTCTAATGAATCCGGCCTCCAATAACTTGGCTAGTTCCTCTCCCAGAGCCTATCTCTTAGGTTCCGAGAAACGCCGAAGAGCCTGCTTGACCGGCTTGAATCCCTTTAGGATATTGAGGCTGTTCTCGGCCAGCCTGCGTGGGATTCCTGGCATGTCTGAGGGGTGCCAGGCGAATATGTCCCAATTGTCGCACAGGAACTCTCGTAGTGCGGCGTCCAAGGCGGGGTTTAACTGTGCCCCGCTGGAGCTGTTTTTGTAGGGTCCGTTGGGTGGACTTGGAATTTGACTATTTCGTCTGCTGGTTTAAAAGAGGTGGACTTGGATCTCTTGTCAAGTATTACGTCGTCCCTGTCCACCATGGAGCGTAGCGCAGTTAATTCCTCGGCCTCAAGGGCTTCGGATAATGCCTCGAGGGCTAATGCGACTGTTTTGTTTTCGGCGTGGAGTGTTGTGTCCGGATCACTAGCAAGAGTGATGATTCCGTTGGGCTCGAGCATTTTGAGCTTCATGTACCCATAATGGGGTATGGCTTGGAAGATCGTGAACGCCTCCCGTCCTAAAAGGGCCTGGTATCCACTACTGAACGGGGCCACTTGGAATGTAATTTCTTCAGAACTATAGTTCTCCGGCGTGCCGAATACCAATTTTCCCGGGACAGCGTGCTTCCCTACTGGGGATGATTCCTCTGAAGGTTGTGCTGCTTTGCTCAATGCGGTTCCAGTCTAGAAGCGTTTCCTAATAGATGAGGTTTAATCCACTGCCGCCGTCCATGAGTACTTTGGTGAGTCGAAAGCCGTCCACAATTGGACTGAGGACCATTGCAGCTGGTGCTCGGGCAGTTCGGAATTTAGATTCATCACTGGCATTGAAGGTAATAGCCGTGTCACTCCGTGGATTCATTCCTGCTACGTGGCAGATTTCAGTGAGGCTGCGGAGTGTTCGCTTGCGCCTATTATTTGATGCAAAGGTTTCAAAAACTGTTAATACCATATTGTTATCCACGGGATGGTGCTCTGTGGCATTTGGGATAAGAAGATCCTCACCACTTTTGGCCACCTGCCGGAGTATCCAACATGCTCTAAGGCTGTGCGTTGGTATGGTATCCGCTGTGCTATGAATTTTGCAGGGGCCGTTAAGCCATCCCTCCAATACGGTTCCATGCCCCGTAGAGGGTTTTTGTTTCTTTGTAACTAACTCGGGTGTCTTATGATAGTGCACCCTTTTACTTCGGACTGGGTGTATATTCTGAGCCAGATTATCCCAAAATTCCGTTTCGGTTTTCCAGGCGCTTTCCATCACATAGTACTTTCGTACTATGGATGCCAAGTCAGCGAAGCGTGATATGTCACGGCGACTTAAGGCGTTAAGGATTCCCTTGTCTGTGCAAATATTGCAGAAAAATTGAGACTGCGTCTTCCTTGCGACAGTCCTTAACCTTGTTCATCACAAGGAGGAATCTAGCCCAATAATGATGTACTGTTTCATGGGGCTCTTGCCTGATGTGGGAAAGATCATTTATGTTTGGGTGGCTGTGTGGAATTGAGTCAGAACCCCTACCCAATCTGAGACCCAGGGACCGAGGTGTTTTCAATATTGGAATTTCGGGTTCCGGTATGTTGCCCGATAGGTCTGGCCCGCTGCCTGACTCTAGGTTCAGGGCTTGGGTGATGTCCTCCCATAAACGGGTATCCGGCTCGGAGAGCTCAGGAATCTGGACATAGTTAGTCCTCAAAATAGAAGAAGAATCGCCGCATTGTTCCTCCACCACCGCAACATGATGGGTGACTGGTGGAGAGTTAATCTCCCTTTGATCGGGTTTAAGCCCAATCCGATCATAGTCCGTAGCGACTCCCAAGGCAGATATGCAATCCAAGAGCTCGTTTAGGGAAGAGAGCTCCATTGGATTCATTTGCTCGGCGAATTCCGAGCCGACGTGGAGGTTGTTTTCGATGACCCAAGAAGTCATCATTGGGGCAGCAGCCGAACGGGCGGTCATGATGAAACTGCCTAGCCGGAGAGTTTGGCCGACAGCCAGGGCTCCCCGGCGGTGATGCTGTTCTTAAAACGAGACGAGGCATCCCTCCTTACAGTGACGGCACAGAGGAACTCTCAATGAAAGCATCAATATCGGTGTCAAAACCAGCGGATCTCGGGTAGGGGGTCCCGAACTATGCGTCTAAGGCGGATGGTAACAGGAGGCAGGGGACACGATGTTTTACCCAGGTTCGGGCCCTCTTGATGGAGGTAAAACCCTACGTCCTACTTGATTATTCTTGATAATATGAGTAGTACAAGAGTTGATCTACCACGAGATCGGAGAGGCTAAACCCTAAAAGCTAGCCTATGGTATGATTGTATGTTGTCCTACGGACTAAAACCCTCCAGTTTATATAGACACCAGAGGGGGCTAGGGTTACACAAGGTCAGTTACAAAGGAAGAGATATACATATCCGTATTGCCTAGCTTGCCTTCCACGCCAAGTAGAGTCCCATCCGGACACGGGATGAAGTATTGAATCTTGTATCTTCATGGTCCAACAGTCCGGCCATAGGATGTAGTCTGGATGTCCGGATACCCCCTAATCCAGGACTCCCTCAGTCTCCTTCTTCTTGGACTTCACCACAATATCATCCACATAGGCATGAACATTGCGCCCAATCTATTTATGAAGACAATTCTGCACACATCGCTGGTAAGTCGCCTGGGTGCTCTTGAGCCCAAAAGGCATAGACACATAGCAGAAGGCTCCAAACAAAGTGATGAAAGCTGTCTTCTCCTGGTCCTTAACTGCCATCTTGATCGGATGATAACCAGAATAAGCATCCAAAAAGCATAGACGCTCACGGCCCGCCGTACATCAATAATTTGATCAATACGAGGGAGAGCAAAGGGATCGACCGGACAAGCTTTCTTTAAGTTCGTGTAGTCCACACACATACGCCAAGTGTCGTTCTTCTTAAGCACCAACACCGGGTTAGCCAACCACTCAGGATGAAAAAAAATTCAACAATAAACCTAGCCACCAAGAGCTGGGCCACTTCTTCACCAATGGCTTTATGCCTCTCTTCACTGAAACAACAAATAAATTGATTGACCGGTTTAAACTTTGGATCAATATTAAGAGTGTGCTCAGCGAGTTCCCTCGGTACACCTGGCATGTCAGAAGGTTTCCAGGCAAAGATGTCCCGGTTCTCATGGATGAAATCGATGAGCGCACTTTCCTATTTCGGATCCAGATTAGCACTGATGCTGAACTGCTTGGATGAATCGCCAGGAACAAAATCAACTAGCTTAGTGTCATCTGCCGACTTAAACTTCAAGACTGGATCATGCTCCGTAGTTGGCTTTTTCAAAGATGTCATATCTGCCGGGTCAACATTGTCTTTATAAAACTTCAATTCTTCTCTCGCGCAGACAGACTCAGCATAAGAAACATCACCTTCTTCACACTCCAATGCTATCTTCCAGCTTCCATGCACCATGATGGTCCCGTTTGTAACCCGGCATCTTGAGCTGCACATAAACATAACAAGGCCATGCCATGAACTTGGCATAAGTCGGTCGCCCAAACAGAGCATGATAAGGGATCTGGATTTTAACCACTTGAAAGGTCAATGTCTTAGATCTGGAATCATACTCATCTCCAAAAGCAACTTCCAAAGATATCTTACCGACCTCATATGCCGACTTACCAGGTACCACACCGTGAAAAACAGTGCTTGACAGTTTAAGGTTTTTGTCGGCCAACCCCATACGAAGGAAAGTTTCATAGTAAAGGATATTAATGATGTTGCCTCCATCCATGAGCACCTTAGTAAATTTGTATCCTCCAATCTGAGGCACCACCACCAGCGCCAAATGACCCGGATTATCAACCCGGGGTGGGTGGTCCTCACGACTCCAGACAATGGGCTGCTCAGACCACCGTAAGTAACAGGGAACCACCCGCTCAATGGCGTTTACTGCCCTTTTATGAAGATTTAGATCCCTCTTACATAAACTTGTGGTGAAGACGTGGTACTACTCACTATTCAATTGCTTCGGATTACTTTGATAACCAGATTGCTGCTGCTGGTTCCCCTGACCAGGGTGTTGATGGTAACTGCCCTGATTGCCTTGATTGCTTGGGTGACCCTGGAAACCGGAATTAGAACCGCCGCCGTCATAACCCAGACCGTGAGAGCCGAAACCTGAGCCGCCGCCCGGCCCATGATTGTTCTGGAACAAATTGGAATTTTTGAACTCCTTCATAATGTGGCAATCTTTCCAAAGGTGACCGGACGGCCTTTCTCGCGTACCATGCTTTGGGCAAGGCTCATTCATCATCTGCTCAAGATTGATAGCTGTCCCTCCTACCTGAGGAGGTGGCTTTCCCTTTCGATGCTGACCATTATTCTACGTGTTGGTATTGGCCACAAAATCTTAACTACCATCGGCCTTTCGCTTACCATTGCCCCCCTGACTCGCCGGGTTATGATGCTGGCCCTTGGTGTTGCCACTCTTCTTTCCCTTTCCCGTCTTTTCATCATTAGACTCGGGGTCCTTGGTACTATCAGAGTCGGCATATTTGATCAAAGTTGCATCAGCTCCCCCATGTCATTGCAGTGGTGCTTGAGTCACCCTAGCTTCTATTTAAGAGGCAAAAAATGACAATTTTTCTCCAACATTTGGACCGCTCAACATTAATGTTATCCGATGAGTGTAGGATGCCTTTAACCCGACGGACCCAATGGGTCGTTGACTCGCCCTCTTCTTGGGCACAGGCATCGAAATCCACAATCGACATGGGTACTTGCATGTATCTTTAAAATTCTGGATGAATCGGGCTTTTAACTCGGCCCACGACCCAATGGAATTGGCAAGTAGCCCCTTTAACCAAGTACGGGTTGTCCCATCCAACATCATGGTGAAGTACTTGGCACACGCAGCATCGTGGACCTCCAACGGCTCTATGGCCATCTCGTAACTCTCAACCATGCCTCAGGGGGTAAGTCGGCTATATAGTTAGGCACTTTATGAGGTCCTTTGAAATCCTTGGGCAAACATTAATTCTGCAGAGCCGATACTAAACATGGTACGCCCATGGTTCTAGAGGTCACACCTGCCTCCACCGAAGTCGTTGGATAAGCCGAAGATGGTTGACGGCCCGCGTGCTGAGCCGCCAGCTCAGCCTCCCGACGTGTTCTATCCTGATCCATCAGGGCCTGAGTATTAACACCACCATGTGCCGGGTCATGTCCATGGGGCAGATTACAGCGCTGCTCACTGCTTGATACGGCCCGGGAGTCCATGTGCCTGCTATAACTCCGGCTTAGGCATGGGGTTGAGTGAATCCTCTCACGACTGTAAGAATAAGCCTCCTGCTGTACCAGTGCTGTCTGAAGAAGCTCTCTAGACCTCCGTGTTTCGATCACAGCTAGAGACTCACCTTCAACTGGGAGGGCCGCCAATCCTGTCGCCGCAGCGATCATGTTATCCAATGGGTTAGAATAATGACCCAGTGGCGTCGGCACATACTGTGGTGGGGTATTATTCAGACAAGGTGGATCTATCATGCGTGGCTAAGCCGACGCTCCAGTCCTAGGCGTGGCTATCGCCCGGTTTACCTCTGGCGAGTCACTAGTCCCTGCACCAGGTGTGTTGAAGAGGTTCCTCGCCTCGTAAACTAGAGGTAGACGACTCCGGTGCCTTCTCCTCATGACTTTGTTTGAAGCATTCTGATCCAACGAGAGTCGGAAGGAATCAACCTGGATTCGTTGTTCCCGAGCATCTAGAGCAGCTCGCTCCGCAGCCATCCTCACATTCTTAGCTGCCAGATCTTCCTTGGCTTGAGCTATCTCATCTCTCAATTTTGCGACTTCCGCGTTATGCTCAACTTGATCTACCGGGTTTACCTCTGCTGCTAACAATGCTGTCAAATTGTCCAGTAAGTCAGTCAAAACCTGAGCCGGCGGGCGCACAGGGCCTCCTGCCCCGGCAACCATTGCCATTGCTGACCCGGAGATTATTGCCGCCGCAGTCGAAGAATTCTATGCTGGCTGTGTGCCGGCCATGAAGATCGCAACCCTACTCGGCGGCTCATAGGGGTCTGGAATACTGTCGCCATCGGAATAGCACCCAAGCCGGCCGTCTTGCAGCTGATACAATGACTCGGTTTTGCCAGTGGACGACTCATCATCAGAGTAGACAGCCATCTCACCACCGGACATAGATCTATCCTCAGATTTCGCCCCATGGATGAATCCCACGAAGGCACATTTCACCGCGGGTTGAACTCAGGCGGGTCGCGCACGTTGAGCCGTCTTGATGATGTGGGTGCAGATGTCCGGCTCAAGGCCCGGTTCACCGATCTTGCCGACGAAAACATGAAGTCCGCCGAAGGGGACCCGGTACCCATACTCAATTGAGCCAGCCTCAAGGCCCTAGCCTGCATCGTCAATGTAGAGCTTGCCGCAACGACTCTTGGTCATCCGCCCACTTCGTATCCCTTGATTCCTTCGAAGTTGCCCTTCAAGAACTCAAAACCACCGTGCGCTGGCCCCACGGTGAGCGCCAACTATCGTGGAATTGTCATGGCAGATGTCCTAGCAAAATGACTTAGTCGTGGAGCCATCACAACAGGGTTAGCTTAAAGGGGTTAAACGGGACAAATGACACAAGGAGTTTATACTGGTTCGGCCCCTTGCGGTGAAGGTAAAGGCCTAATCCAGTTTGAGGTGGTATTGCTTATGTCTCGATTACCAGGGAGCGAATACCCTTGACCTAGCTTTCGATCTGTTGTCTCTTTCCCTTAGCCGCTGTTGGGTCGTCCCTTTATATATATAGGTTGACGCCCCACGGCTTACAGAGTCCCGGTCGGCTCATAAACAACGTGTCCGGCCTGGTGACTAATTACACTTGCCTTACAATATAAGTCATACACATATGGCGGTTTACACCGGTCTTATGTTGATGAAGTGAGGAAGATAGAAGAGCGCTTTGACGGCCTGCAAATGGAACATGTTCCAAGAGCTGAGAACGACATTGCCGATGGCCTATCAAAGTGGGCAACACTTAAGTTACCTGTGGAGCCAGGGATCTTTGTGCTCAAGCTGACTCAGCCATCCGTAACACCATCAACTGGACAGAGCAAGAAGAGGAAGTTGATTTCTGGTGACTATCTTCTGGCAGAGCTTCCCGAAGCCGCCGCCAAGAAGGTCCCCAAGATCGACGCCAAGAATGCTGAGGAGCAGTCTGCTCCGGCAAGCCCCAGGGTTTGTTCCGTTGAAGCAGATTCTCCCAACAAGTTTTGCTCCGGCAAGCTTACCGGGGAACATCAAGCTCCGGAAGAGCCGCGGGCTCCTGCCATAGAAGCGGACGTTCCCGCAGCAGCAGATGTGCCTTTAGTCCTTGTTGTCGAACCACAGGCTCCAACATGGGCGCAGTAGATTGTCTGTTTCCTTTAGACAGGAGAACTTCCCGAGGAACCAGAAGAAGCGGAAAGTGTAGCCCGGCAGTCTAGTATGTACCAGTTTGTCGACAACACACTGTGCAGAAGAAGACTCAACGGTGTGAAATTGAAGTGTATTCCCCGGGAAGATGGACAGGAGCTGTTGGCAGAGATACATGGAGGTATATGTGGTCACCACATTGGTGCAAGAGCCCTTGTCGGAAAAGCATTCCGGCAAGGCTTCTTCTGGCCGACAGCCCTCCAGGATGCAACTGCACAAGTAACCAAGTGTGAAGCGTGCCAGTTCCATTCCAAGCAGATACACCAGCCAGCTCAAGCTCTCTAGACGATCCCTTTATCCTGGCCTTTTTGGTCTGGGGGCTCGATATCCTTGGCCCCTTTCCCCGAGCTGTCGAGAGCTTTGAGTACTTGTATGTTGCAATCGACAAGTTCACAAAGTGGCCGGAAGTGGAACCAGTGAGGAAGGTGACAGCACAGTCAGCAGTAAAGTTCTTCAGGTCGATTGTTTGCCGTTTCGGGATCCCTATCAGGATAATCACCGACAACGGTACACAATTTACGAGCCGCACCTTCATGCAGTACGTCCAAGATCTTGGCGCCAAGGTCTGCTTCGCTTCTGTTGCTCACCCGAGAAGCAACGGTCAAGCGGAGAGGGCAAATGCTGAAGTGCTGCGCGGGCTCAAGACCAGAACTTTCGACAGGCTGCACAAGTGCGGATGCAACTGGATCGAGGAGCTGCAGGTGGTTCTTTGGTCGATCAGGACGACGCCAAATCGAGCCACTGGCCAGACACCCTTCGCTCTAGTCTATGGAGCGGAGGCAGTTATCCCCACGGAACTCGTATACGGGTCACCTCGAGTGCTCGCTTATGATGAGCTTGAGCAAGAGCGGCTGCGGCAAGATGACGCGCTGCTCCTTGAGGAAGATCATCTTCAGGCTGCTGTGCGAGCCGCTCGCTACCAGCAAGCTTTGCGCCACTATCATGCCGCAAAGTTAACGCCAGAAGTCTCGAGGAAGGCGACCTTGTTCTTCGGCGCGTTCAGTCCGCCAAGAATTCCAACAAGTTGACGCCAAAGTGGGAAGGCCCTTACCAGGTGAAACGAGTCACCAGGCCTGGCGCTGTCCGCCTGGAGACCGAAGATGGCATACCAGTGAGCAAGTCCTAGAATATCGAGCATCTTCGTAAGTTTTACCCATAAGGCGCGGTTGTCGGACCCTGTCCGGCAACCACCCTTTTGTACAAGTCTTGCCGCTGTTGCATGTAATCCTTTGTACAAAGCCAGGCGCAGACCCTGAGCACAAGTAAATGAAGCTCTGGCGCCCAGAGTTATAGCATGCATGCCAGGTCGAGTCTGGTCCTTGGTTAGGGTTGATAGTGCTTAACAGCGGCTAACCCCTAACTTAGAGGTCGAGTGTGCGTCCCTTTGCCTTTCTTTCGTTTCCTTTGATTCGCAGGGCTCGCATATCCTTGCCGGACTGCCTGAGGACGAAAAGGAGAAGAAGGACGTGCCGGCATCTGGACCCCGGCAAGCCAGTGTTGCCGGGGGCTGCAAGTACCAAAGTTCACCCACAGCAAGCCATAGTTGCCGGGGGCTGCAATCTCAGATAAGTCTTTCATCCCTCTTCATGCATTCTCTTATGGGCTGGGAAATACGAAACCTCGTTTCTTCCCGAAAACTGCCGTGCTCCCTTAACTCTAGGCCCTGGGGCTCGTTCCTGGGACCAAGTTTGGTCGTAGTTGCGGCAGCAAAGGGAGGAAACGAGGGGCCGCACCTGCCTCGTCCCTGCCTCCGCCAAAAGCGTGAGAAAGGTTGAGCAGCGTGGAAAGACGGCAGGGCCTGTTGCCGGGGAAGAAGTGTCTATCTGAAAGATACCAAGGAACTGCTCCTTGGCGTGGGTTCTACCCGCGAGACAAATGACCCGGCAAGCGTCCCCTTTTCATTAAAAAACATCCCACGTAGGTACAGTCCATAGAGGATGAAAAACATGAAAGAGAGGATTACAAGTTTTAAATGCAACTAAGGCCCGAAGGCTTACAAATTAAAAAGATTAGATGCCCGTAATCCCTTTCTTGTCCCTCTTTTCAGGAGGTAGGTCAAGGAGGCAAAAAGGGCAAAAGGAGCGCCTAGGTGAACTACGGGTGCCAGAAGACACCAAGAGAACACCCCGGGGGCCGTCCGAAGGCTGGACGGTGATGGCGGCGCCGGAAGTAGGGCTCGAAGACGAGGCAGCAGGACGTCAGCACGCTGTCGAGGGCACCACGCCCTCGTACTCCGGCTTGACGACCTTGCCGCCAGCCCTCTTCCTCTTCCGCAGCCTCCCTACGCCAGCCGCCCAAGGAGACGACCCCGGGGAGTTCAAGGAGCCGGCGACACGGATGATGGGGTCGCCGGTGCCGCACGGAGCGACGCTCGACACCAAGTCGGACCCGTCGTCCTGCCGCCCGCTACCCTCGTCGTTGATGTCGCTCCCCTCCTCGTCACTCTCGCTCGAGGAGGGGCCTTCGCTATCGGAGGAGCTGTCCATGCAGCACTTCGCCCCGAGTGCCGAAGCACCCGAAGACCTTGACGGAGAGGAGATCGCCCTCCACCAACTTGAAGTGGAGGGTGAGCCCCGCCGTCAAGCTGTGGATATGGGCGAACGTCTTCCACCCTCGACCAAGATACATTACACCAGGGGCTGGGACTTCAACGCGGACTCGCGTGCCGCTGATCCCACAGCCCCTCATGTGCAGTCTCAGTGTCTCGGGCGGGTCCAACTCCATCGCGCCCGCAAACGGGGCTGGGAGACGGAGTCGACGACAAGGCGCCCGGTGCAGCCTGACAAAGAACTCGCAAGGGTCGTCCCCAACATGGACCCCCGTGGGAAGAGGAGCCGCCGGCAGAGGCGAAGCCGACGCGCCGCCCCGTCCGCCTCTTCCCCGAGTGCCTCGACCTCGTCCTCGACCTCGTCCATGACCTCGCCCCCTCCCTCTTCCCCCTATGGCTGGCTCCGCCGCCACGGGTGCGGGAGGGGGAGGGATGCGCTGTCTGGTGGCGACACTCGCCGCCACTGATGAAGGACCAGGGTTCCCTTTCTCCATGGCGAATGAGAGAAGGGGGGAGCAGAAGCTGAAGGAAGGAGAAGATGAGAGAATGCGGGTTTCCGTCCTCCCCTCTCGCTCTTTATAAAGAAGCGAGGTGGGGGCTCGGCCGCCCCGCTCAGCGAATCAAGACACGGGAAGGCAGAGAGCTGGGGCCGACCCGCTGCCTCGACCCACGACGGCCCCGTTTCCCGCCTCCGCCGTCCGCGGTCCCAAGTGCATGGGAGCCGCGTGGCAGGCGTGCAGAACCGAGGCGACAGATGGGGCGGCCTCTCCCCACCCCGTGATCGTGGGGAGTGGGCACCTCGAAAACCGCCCACGATCTCTCCCACGATGCCGCGTTTGACGCGTGCCGTGCGGGGAGGGCGCGATGGATGCGGAGTGAGTTATGGCGTGCCCTAGGCCGCGCGTGCCCGTGCCCTGTTTTGGGCCTGGCCCAATAGCGCTCGGCACCGTGTATGGCCTAGGCCCGGGGGCTCCTGTCGGTGTACTAAAGTAGGGGTACCTTAGTATCCCGAACTTGTGCACGGGCAGTCACAGCGACCCGCGGCAAGGCTTGCCGGGCGACCGCCAAGACCCTCCGTGGTTCCTTTGGAGCCATTCAAGAACAAAGTATTCAAGCCATGGCGCAAGGCCCCGGCAAGAGGAGCTTGCCGGGAAGGCCACTCAAAGTATCCAAGGCCCCGGCAAGAGTAGCTTGCCGGGAAGAGGCACAAAGACCACGGCAAGAGGAGCTTGCCAAGGAGACCAGCCAAGACATATCAAGGAACTTGCCGCAGCACACCACGTGTCCCGGCGAGACCCGGCAAGTGACAAGCTCCCGGACGCGACAAGACAACTTCCGTGGCAAGGCGCTTGGCGCGGCAAGCTACTACTCCGCGGCCCGCGCTCCAGCTCGCCCACCAACGTGTCGCCCTGGGACCATTCTTGGCGTATGTGGCAGGAGGCTGTGCAGCCAGAGGCATGCGGTGGCAAGCAGGCGCTGACAAGGAGCCATCGTGGCAAACGGTGGCGCCCCTGACGGTCCCTTTCCGCCCCGTCTAGGCGAGACAGACAGGCATTTAATGCCTTTGTCCCCTGCTGTCAGAGTTAGGTATGATACAACTATAGCAAGCGGTGGCGCCAACTACCACCTCTTTTACATTTTTACCCTCATCTCTGTTGCCACCTGTCGGTGACCCCTTAGACATATAAAAGGAGGCCCATGCGCAACAGGGAGGGGGGGACGACCATTCTCACGCTCGGTCTCGCTAGCCACCCAAGTGTACTGTAGCATTCATCGCTCCCGAGCAAGAACACAAATACAAACCAAGGCAGGAGTAGGGTTTTACGCATCTGTGCGGCCCGAACCTGGGTAAACCGATCGCGTCGTTCGTGCGTCCGCCTCGATCTGCTCTTTGTGCATCCCCCGCCCCCTGCCGAACCAAAAGGGGCTCGGTCCGCCGATCCGCATAGGTGTACGTGGGATCAGCAACCCCCGACAGAAACCTAGAGAAACATTTCCATTTGTATGTATATCCCACACAGTGAATCCTAGACAAACATTTCCGTTCGTATGTACATCCCACACAGTGAATCCCAGACAAACATTTCGTTCATCTGCACATCCCACACTATGAATCCTGGACAAACGTTTTCATTCGTATGTATATCCCACACAGTTTTCTGTATAGCCTTGTGTGTGATAGGCGTAATGATCTCACATGCTCTACCTCTGTTAACCATTTACTTTATTCAAATATATCACCCATGATTCCGCGAATAAAACTATATGGCATTGCGCTATCCACCACACGCACTTTTATGAATAGAACCGTTTGTAAAGTTCCATGACCCATTTAGTAGGTTTATTAGTTTATAATTAATAATTCCAGTATTACGCAAATTCACATTTCACATCGAACTACTGTTTTCCAATTTCATATTAGGCACATAAATATATTTTAACATCATAGTATGATAGCTACATGAAAACAACAGAATACACCATATGGCCAATTCACCTTCATAAGCACAATATTAGAACAATATATTCATTTCCCTAATCAACTGATGCATGATCAAGCAGATTCATCTTCACCACCTCTGTTTTTAGTTCAATAAGAACCTATTTTGCACTGACCAACTGGGAAAGTGCCTCCTCCTTCGCCAACACCATCTTAGCAAAGTCTTAATTTAAAAAAAAATTGAGCTCATTCTCCAGCTTCCTCTTTTTTCCTGTATCTTGAAATATTCTTCAGCGTTGACAACACTTTGTCTAAGCCTATCTCTGTCCTCTTCCTCATACATGCTCCATAGCTTTGCTATGCACATCTTCAAAGACTATGGCCACTCTTGATCAACCCACTCTAGGTAAGAACACTTTCGTTCATCCCCGTAACATTTAAAAATAAAACAGTAACAATTGTAGGGAAAATGGGTTCCTAGCAACATAGAAAATCACCACATACATATTTTGAAGAACTAAAGAAACACGTTAATTATGACATATCTTCTAAAAATATCATTGTGCAAATGAATTAATAGCTACCGAGACAACAACCAAATTCAGAAACATCACAAGCTATAATTAACTGCAACAACGGTACAAGTTCTTAGTCATGTACTATAAATAACAAATTGAACATTTTATGAGGAAGGTAAATATAACTGCAACAACATAGCGACAGTGGTTGGATGACATCAAATTGATACTAATAGGTGTGTACATGCACAAATTTAGTAACACAGAACTAATAGCACTAAGGCCGTCCACTATTGTCAGGACCCCAGCTCCAGGCCACATCGATCTAGCTGGTAACACCTCATATCACTTTGCGGCCTCACGCACGGTATCCCACGGGTGTTGCCTTACCATGGCCCGGGACCGTTTGCGCCTTTTGGCTTGCGTATATGACAATGTCGCTAGCATCCATATGACCGATAACCCGGGCCGACATGGCTAGTCGTGAACCCAAAGCGGCACAGACCTATGGAGACAGGCATACATGAATCACATCGAACATGTCGGTCATCAACGAGTGATTCCGGGCTGTAGCACTGGGCTAACAGGACTCCGGGGATCCCGGGCTGTAGCAGGCTAGACAGGACTCTGGAGATCACCGCGTGACATTTCCCCGAAGGGACAGACATAGGGACAAAGTGAAACACATGCCGGCCAGTCAAGTGTCCTGAACAGTAGTGCTGGGCTAGCAGGACTCCGGTGAACCGGGCTGTAGCGGACTACTATGGCTCGAGGAGCACTAGACTACATTTCCCCATAAGAAAGGCTGCGAAGGACAAACAACTAGATTGTCGGATCCCACTCATACCAAGCATTTCAATCATACACACAATATGCCCGATATGAGTACATACAACATGGCATCACAACAAAACTCTACAACTCAAGTACTTTATTTAAAGGCTCTAGGGAGCCATACATAACATATCCATACAGGTAGGGGTCACATGACCCGACACTCAAGTCATACAGTCATACAAGCACATGCGGAAGCAACTAGTCTGAGTACAGACTCTAGAAAGAAAGAAGGCTTCTCAAAGCCTGTCTATCTACATAGGGCCCTCCATGGCCTGGATCACCACCTGGGTGGCTAGTCACTCGTCGACGTCAAGGTCTACGTAAAACCCATCGGAGGGGGCAGTGTTGTCGTCTGAAAACAATAAATAAGCAAACATGAGTACAAAGGTACTCAGCAAGTCTTACATCAGAACCTACTATACATGCTCATTCTCAAGAAGGTGGTGGGGTTTATGCAGCAAGCCAGCTTTGACTCTTGGCTAAGCTATCCTATGGAATCTTTTAGAAAAATAGTTTTCGCACACGAGTTCACTACTCACCATCACAATACTCCACCGTGGATCCTCCCTCGTATCCTGCGAGGGGGCCATCCTCGGTACTCACACTTATCTTGAGTCTTTTAGTAGTATCCATTAACTTGTCTATGAACTGTATAGGCAACCAAGTAGTCCTTTACCGCGGACGCGGCTATTCGAAACTTTTATACCCTGCAGGGGTGTACTTCGTCATACACGCTTTCACCGCTTACCGCCGTCTACACGACATGTACTCGGCAACCTTCAAGCGGAAGCCCAGCGAGGGTGTCGGCCACGGCCTACCTAAACACCTAAGCCCCTAGTCCAGGTTATCGCCTATCCAGGTTCCATCCACAGGGAGTCCGGCCGAGGTTTCCACATACGGCCCTGAACAATGTGAACAGGGTTCCTGAGACACCAAACGGGTGACTCGGTACACCGTGCCACGGTGTATCTACCGCAACGTAGCCCACCCCTAGGGTCAGCGCTACGCACGGCCGCCAACACATATCCTACAAACACCAGAAACTATTTGCAACTCCTGGACAGAGTACTAGGGTGGCTAAGAAGCCGAGAGGGTCCATTTGTTTCGGGCCCAATGTACGGTAGTAACTGCATCTTAAATCACACATACAGATCTCAGTTCTTATGGACGGCCTCAATGAAACAACCCACCATGTACTCCTACATGGCCTCTCATCGATACCTTTACCAAAACATGTTCAACACATCCCACATATTACTGGCACAAGCATTTCACTCTAGCATCACCCAGATGAACCAGACCTGACACAACTCTAAGCATAGCAGGCATAGCAAGGTAGGAATCACAAAACATGGCTCAATCAACTCCTACACATGCTAGTGGGTTTCATCTAGTTACTGTGGCAATGACAGGTCATGCAGAGGATAAGGGTTCAGCTACCGTAGCACACAGCAGTTTGAATCGTGTTGTCTTAATGCAGTAAACAAGAGCAGGAGCGAGAACATGGGTTGTATCGGAATGATCAATGGTTGCTTGCCTGATGGAGTGGTAACGGGATACTGCCCTTCAGTTGGATACTCGTGAATATCCTCGGAGGCAGAACCTACCACGAATAACACAACCGAGCACAATCAACACATGACGATATGCAACAATATGATGCATGCTATGACATGGCAATATGGATGTGTCTTGAGCTTATGCAACTAGCTATGATTTAAATGAAGTTGGTTTGAGTACAAGATTCAAATTCCAACCCCATATATGATTATTTAAATGCCCTTTTATTTGTTTTGTCGAAAACAGAGGACAAACATTGTTCAAACATGCATGAAAATGGTACAGATGGATTCCTAGAATTTTTCTGATAATTTTTCATATATAATTTGTCTCATTTGGAGTTATGGTTGAATTTCTATGAATTTTTGAAGTTTAGGCAATTTTCTGAATTTTTCTATATAAAATTAAATCCAAAAAAGGAGTTATTGCGTCAGCATGACATCACCCTGATGTCAGCAGGTCAACTGGGCGCCTCCAGGTCAAACCTGACCAGTGGGGTCCACTGGTCAGTGACACAATCAACTAACTAAGTTAGTTAACCCTAACTAACTTAGTTAGCCGGGCGGGGCCCGCATGTCAGTGGCTCACTAATTAGCTAATTTTATTAACACTAATTAACTAACAGTAATTAAGCAGGCGCCTGGGCCCACACGTCAGTGAGTCAGGGGGGGAGTCAACCCAGCCGACCCGGGGTCAAAACACGCCGGAGTTGACCCCGGCTCATCGCCGGCGAGGCCAGAGACGGCGGAGGGGCTCGAAAATCCTCCTCCGGCGACCAAATGGCCAGCGGAGGGCATCTACGCGGAGCTAGGACTCGCCCGCATCCATCTGTGGACACGGCAGGGGCTGAGATGGCCCGAGCTCGCCGGAGGCAAGCTCGCGGCGGTGGCCGGAGTTAGGGGCTGGTGCGGGTTAGCGCTAGGGGGCACGACAGGTCGAATGGGTAGTTGCGTTAGGCTCCTGGGGACGCGTTGAAGACGGTGGTGCGCTTGGACGTGGGCTTGCACGGCCGTAGCCACGACGGCGTCGAGGCTCAACGGCGGCGAGCTTCGGGTGCTCGCGGGGCAACGGCTATGGGGCGAAATCGACGGCGTGGCTAAGGGGAAAAGGACCGGGAGCTCACAGCGGTGCCGTAGGGGTGGCTAGCGGGCTCGGAGGCGACCTTGATGGCGTGAATCGACGGCGAGGAGCTCGGGCGGCCGAGGTTGAAGAAGAGCTCGAAGTCGACGATGCAGGGCTTCCGGCGGGGCGTGGTTCGGTGAGGGGGTCGAGGACGACGTTGCGGAGCTTGTGGGCACAACCGAGGGGCGAGGGGGTGGCCGTGGCCGTGGTGGTTCTCGTCGGCGGCGACGACCGCGTTCTATGGAAGAAAGGGGGAGAGCCAGAGGAGGGGATGAGCACGGGGGAGGGGAATGAGAGGGCCAGGGGGTGCGTGGCTGTCTCCGTGGCATTGAGAGGGAGCCCGGGAAGCAGGAGGTGGCGCGCGCGCGTGCCGGCGAGCGCCGGGCACACGCCCGCGTCCTTCTATCCGAGGAGGGGGACGACAGGAGGCAGCGGGGTGGGCTGGGCCGCCAGCTGGAGATGGGCCAGGTAAGTGGCCCATGGCCTTTCCCTCTTTATTATTTTTTTTGTGTTTTTCTATTTCTGTTATTCTGTTTTGATTTAGTTTAAATACTAAATCATTTTATAAAATCCTGAAAATATTTATGGACACTTACTGAAATATTTCAGTGGCCCAAAAAATAGTTCCAACATTATTTGAGCATTTGAATTATTTAATAGTATTTAAATGCCCAAATTCAAATATTTATGAATTAAATCAATGCCCCTTTTGTTGACCTAAAATTATATGCACCATTTTTCCCAAGGGTTCTAACCCAAGGCAAAGAGGGTGAACATTTTTGAAGGGCATTTCAGGTTCATTGAATTTATTTTTAGTAAACCCTAGTTGATTTCAGGGGGGGTGTTGGGGGTTCTGCTTTCCCCATTTCAATTTCCTGATGAAGGTAAACATGATGCACACTCTAATGCATAACCTAGCTAGGGTGTGACAACTCACCCCCACTCAATAGAATCTCGTCCCGAGATTTCGGATCATCTGGGAAGAAGGTGGGGTACTCGAGTCGAAGACGATCCTCCCTTTCCCAGGTGGCTTCTTCTTCGGAATGGTGTGACCATTGAACCTTGAGAAACTTGATATTATGACGTCGAGTGGTACGCTCGGCTTGATCAAGGATACGAACGGGGTATTCCCGATAAGAAAGGTTATCTTGTAAATCAAGCGTTTCGTGGTCCACTCCACGGATAGGATCTGCGAAGCAACGCCTGAGTTGCGAAACGTGGAAGACATCGTGAACTCTAGAAAGATGCGGAGGTAGTTCCAATTGGTAGGCAACTTCTCCTCGTTTGGCAAGAATGCGAAAGGGTCCAATGTAACGAGGAGCCAATTTGCCTTTGATACCGAAGCGATGGGTTCCCTTTAACGGGGTAACCCGAAGGTAAGCTTTCTCGTCAATTTCAAATGTCATAGGCTTATGCTTACGATCATATTGACTCTTTTGGCGAGATTGGGCTGTTTTCAATTTCTCACGAATAACGCGAACCTACTCTTCTGCTTCCTGAATCTTATCCGGGCCAAAGAGTTGTCTTTCCCTGGTTTCTGACCAGTTAAGAGGCGTTCGACATTTTCGTCCATAGAGAACTTCGAAGGGAGCCTTGCCCAAACTAGCTTGATAGCTATTGTTATAAGCAAACTCCGCGAATGGAAGGCATTTCTCCCAACTCATTCCGAACGAGATAACAGAAGATCGGAGCATATCTTCCAGAATTTGATTGACTCGCTCTACTTGACCACTTGATTGAGGATGGAAGGCGGTGCTAAAGGAGAGATGAGTTCCCATAGCATTTTGGAAACTTTCCCAAAATCGAGAGGTGAAGAGACTTCCACGGTCTGAGTTAATTTCCAATGGGACACCATGAAGAGACACTATTCGAGAGATGTATAGGTCAGCTAGCTGGCTAGCGGTGATACTCTCACGAACAGGTAGAAAATGGGATACTTTGGAAAGACGGTCGATCATGACGAAGATGGCATTATTCCCCCTCTTGGTCCTGGGAAACCCAGTGATGAAATCCATACTGATTTTGTCCCATTTCCATTCTGGAATAGCCAAAGGTTGAAGGGTGCCAGCAGGCCGTTGATGCTCTGCTTTAACACGACGACAAACGTCGCAATTAGCAATGTATTGAGCGATTTCTCTCTTCATCCTAGTCCACCAAAACCTCTGGCATAGGTCTTGATACATTTTAGTACTACCGGGATGAATGGTGAGAGGGGATTCGTGAGCTTCCTTAAGGATCAGTCGCCTCAGGTTTCGCGCCTTCGGAACCACTAGGCGATTCCCAAAGTATACAACACCTTGATCATCAATGGAGAAACAATTCACGACTCCTTTCTTAACGTTTCTCTTGATACGGGAAATTCCCGGATCTATCTTCTGTGCCTTGATGACCTGATCCGTAAGGGTAGGTTCCGCTACTAGGGTGGATAGGAATCCTTGAGGAACAATGTGAAGATTAAGCTTGCGAAATTCCTCATGGAGAAGTGGTTGACTTTGTTGTAACATCAGGTTGTTACAGTAGGACTTACGACTTAGTGCATCAGCCATGACATTGGCCTTGCCAGGGGTGTAAGTTATTCCTAAGTTGTAATCCGAGATCAACTCGACCCAACGTCTTTGCTTGAGATTCAAATCTGGTTGGGTGAAGATATATTTCAAGCTTTGGTGATCGGTGAAGATCTCGCAACGATTACCGAGGAGGTAATGTCGCCAGGTTTTGAGTGCATGGACTACAGCTGCAAGCTCTAGATCATGTGTGGGATAATTTTCCTCATGTGGGTGTAATTACCGTGAAGCATAGGCAATTACCTGACGATCTTGCATGAGTATGCAACCTAGTCCTTGTCGCGAGGCGTCGCAATAGATAATAAAGTCCTTGGAGAAATCTGGTGGTACCAGTACGGGAGCAGATGTCAGGCGTCTTTTCAGTTCCTGAAAACTGAACTCGCACTGTGGAGTCCACTCGAACTTTTTATCTTTCTTGAGGAGTTCAGTTAGAGGTTTAGCAACCTTGGAGAAATTCTCGACGAAGCGGCGGCAATAGCTCGCTAGGCCAAGGAAACTCCGAACTTGCTTGACCGTTTCAGGTGGAGTCCAATCAAGGACGGCTTGAACTCGCTCGGGATTGACAGCAATACCCTTACCAGAGATTACATGGCCTAGATAGGTCACTTCTGACAACCAAAATTCACACTTGGAGAATTTGGCATAAAGGCGATGCTCTCGAAGTTTCATCAATACCAGCCTTAGATGTTCGGCATGTTCCTCTTCATGCTTGGAGTAGATGAGTATGTCATCGAAGTATACTACGACGAATTTGTCCAAGTACTCCATGAAAACCGAGTTCATTAACCGGGAGAAAGTGGCCGGGGCATTGGTTAAACCGAAGGACATGACGGTGTACTCATATTGGCCATAACGAGTAACAAAAGCCGTTTTGGGAATGTCCCTGTTTCTGATTTTGATTTGATGGTAGCCCAGCCTCAAATCCATCTTGGAGAAGACTGAGGATCCAGCGAGCTGATCATACAGGTCGTTGATCCTGGGAAGCGGGTATTTGTTCTTGATGGTGACCAGATTGACAGGTCGGTAATCCACAACCATTCGATCCGTTCCATCCTTCTTCTTGATGAAGAGGACGGGGCAAGCCCCAGGAGAGGAGCTAGGACGGATGAACCCTTTGTTCAAGGACTCATCGAGTTGGTTCTTAAGCTCGGCTAGTTCTAAGGGTGCCATCTTGTAGGGTCTTCTAGCAATTGGAACGGTTCCCGGAACAAGGTCTATCACAAACTCGACATCCCGGTCAGGTGGAACACCTGGCAGTTCTTCCGGAAACACATCCGGGAAGTCTCGGACTACCGAAACGTCCTCAAGGTCTGGAAGAGGGTTGGCATTGAGAGAGTAAAGTTGGCGCTTGGCCACTCGAGTTAAGACATTAACCGTCTTGCCAGAGGGATGAGTAAGTTGAACGGTTCTAGTGGCACAATCGATCTTGGCATAATGAGCCGACATCCAGTCCATACCCAAGATGATGTTTATGTCGGAGGACTTGAGAGCTATTAAAGATGCGAGGAAAACAAGCCTATCGACAAGAATTTCGTTCCCATGGCTTACCTTAGAAGTTTGCCATTTGGAACCCGGAGTTTGAATTACCATGGAAGTGGGCATGTCACAGAATGACGTGTTATGCAACCGAGCATAATTCTCAGATATGAATGAATGAGATGCTCCAGTATCGAAAAGAACAGATGCCGGATGGCAGTTAACAAGGAGCGTACCAAGGACGACGTTGGGATCCTCATGAGCCTCTTCGGCTGAAACATAGTTGACATGGCCATGTGCAGTAGTGGCCGGCTTGGCGTAGAAAGTCTTTCCCGCGGGCTTACCACGGCCAACGGACTTTCCAGCTTGATTGGGGTTGTTCTGGGGACACTCTTGACTATAGTGACCCGGTTCTCCACACTTGAAGCATGTTACCACAGTGGGGCGTGGAGCAACATTAGCAGCGGGGCCACCATAGGGCTTGGGCGGTGCAAATTGCTGGTTGGGACGAGGCGCCTCAAAGGATGGCCTCGGGGTGAATCTGGGTGGCAGTGCGGTGCTTGGAATCCACACCCGGCGCTTCTGAGCTCCAGAGCCGGATGAAGACCCAAAATCACGAGAGTGCTTGCATGAAGCGTCATAATCAGTCTGGCCTGTCTCAGCACTGATAGCTTTATTGACCAGCTTCTGGAAGGATGTGCACTCGTGCAGACGGAGATCACGGCGAAGCTCAGGGCTAAGTCCCTTGCGGAACCTTGCCTGCTTCTTGGCGTCAGTAGAAACCTCTTCAGGAGCATAGCGTGCCAGGTTCCCAAATTCTCGGCTATATGCATCCACAGTCAGCCTTCCTTGGGTGAAGTTGCAGAACTCCTCCCTCTTGCGATCCATGAGACCTTCCGGAATGTGATGCTCACGGAAAGCCTCGCTGAACTCAGCCCAGGTAGTGATTTGGCCGACCGGGCGCATAGCTTCGTAGTTTTCCCACCAATGGCTAGCGGGGCCCTCGAGATGATAAGCAGCATAGGTAACCTTGTCAGCTTCGGCTACGTTGGCAGAACGTAGCTTGTGGGTGATGCTGTGAAGCCAATCATCCGCGTCGAGGGGCTCGACGGAATGGTTAAACTTTGGTGGGTACAGCTTGATAAAGTCGTTGATTGACACCAGGTCATTTCGTGGGTGGCGTGCAGTGTTCTGCTCAATCCGCTCCAGCAGGCGGTTGGTCTCACGCTTGTTCCTTTCCGCCTCCAGCATCACTTCGGCCAGGGAAGGCGGGTGAGGCAAATTTTCACCTCTAGCTGCATTGGCTTCCCCCTGCTCCGGGGCAGCAGGGTTGCCGCGGGTGTTGACCATCCTAGGAGGAAACAAGACAACGGTTTAGACAAGGATGGCTCAAACTTAACAGGGAAGTGCAGAATGTAAAGGATAACACGGAATGCAGAGATGGTCATTCGTATGCCATGGTAATATAAAACTGCCATATATACACCAACGGTCATACTCGTCATACATAGTTTAGTACAAGCCCATGCTACAGTACAACTATGAAGGTAGACGTTACATCTCATCGGAGGCATTCCGAGTCCCTATACATTATTTGTCTACACCTCCGGAATCGATTACACACCAAGTCGTATTCCACAAGTCACACAGGACAGTGGAGATACAACTACTACAATACTAGTGGTACTACTACTAACTCAGATAGCTCCGTAGTAGTCCTCATAGAAGTCACCTCCATAGCCTGGAAGTTCAACGTGATCATCCAGAAACAGACGGTCCTGAGGAGCCTGTGGAGCATAGGGGCTAGGATGAGGTCTTGGACCAACAAACGGTGGCCTGCGGGGACCAAGGGGTGGGGTGATGCCTCCCACATCACGCCAATCCACCATGTCTGGCAGAGCTGCTCTCACAGGATACAGATCCCTGGTATCCATACATCCAGCTTGCACCGCGGGTGCAAACCGAGTCAATGTGGCCCAATGATCAGCACGGGTATTAAAGAGCTCCAGCCTCAAGGCCCGATTCTCTCGGTCCTTATCTTCGAGCATCTTAGCGGTGGTACGAGTTAATGAGTCCTCCTGAGTGGAGTCAGCATAGATAGCCTGAAGATACCCCTGCGCTCCCGGAAGCGAAGCTGGCATGTAACGGAAGTCAGTGTTCCGAAGCAGGCCAGTCCGGACTCGCAAGATGGTCATCATGGAATAGGCAGCATCCTGCACAGCCATCTCAATGGTAACTCCGAGTCCATAGGAACAGTGAAGGGGCTCGGTAGATCCAGGATAGGAAGGAAATATCCTGACGGTGCAGAAATACTGGCTTTGATTAAAGTCGTGGAACTGCTCTTCAACAGTGTATTCGGGATACCAACGGTATCCTGTCTCGATCATGACCCGGACCAACATAGCAGTATGACCGGGCACGTCGAGGCACCTAGTCAGGCGAACCACTTGATTTTGAGAATGGTTGGCCATCTGAAAGCACAACCACAAGACAAAGACATCAGAATTCCTAGGGAAAATTGGGCAGCATAATGGCTGTAAATGCTCAGAAAAAGATTTGAGACATCCACAACAGTTCACAATACCGCTCAACAGCATCATATCAAGGTTCTGATTCAAATAGCAACGTACTAAAATAGTAGAAACTAGGCTGGAACTCGTAGCAATAATCCTATAAACTACTATGGATTAGTAACACGTGAACCTGATAGAAGAAGAGAGCCTAGTCCTTAACCCACGTTGAATGAGAAGAGGATGACTCAGATCAGAAGCATAGGGTAAAGGAGTAAAAGAACCTTACGTTCCCTCCCACAATCAATTCCCTTACATATAACTAAAGCATTTCTAGACTCGACATCGACCAGTTTGGCTGAACGAACCTACAGGCAGTCCGGCTCTGATGCCAACGCTGTCAGGACCCCAGCTCCAGGCCACATCGATCTAGCCGGTAACACCTCATATCACTTTGCGGCCTCACGCACGGTATCCCACGGGTGTTGCCTTACCATGGCCCGGGACCGTTTGCGCCTTTTGGCTTGCGTATATGACAATGTCGCTAGCATCCATATGACCGAGAACCCGGGCCGACATGGCTAGTCGTGAACCCAAAGCGGCACAGACCTATGGAGACAGGCATACATGAATCACATCGAACATGTCGGTCATCAACGAGTGATTCCGGGCTGTAGCACTGGGCTAACAGGACTCCGGGGATCCCGGGCTGTAGCAGGCTAGACAGGACTCCGGAGATCACCGCGTGACATTTCCCCGAAGGGACAGACATAGGGACGAAGTGAAACACATGCCGGCCAGTCAAGTGTCCTGAACAGTAGTGCTGGGCTAGCAGGACTCCGGTGAACCGGGCTGTAGCGGACTACTATGGCTCGAGGAGCACTAGACTACATTTCCCCATAAGAAAGGCTGCGAAGGACAAACAACTAGATTGTCGGATCCCACTCATACCAAGCATTTCAATCATACACACAATATGCCCGATATGAGTACATACAACATGGCATCACAACAAAACTCTACAACTCAAGTACTTTATTTAAAGGCTCTAGGGAGCCATACATAACATATCCATACAGGTAGGGGTCACATGAGCCGACACTCAAGTCATACAGTCATACAAGCACATGCAGAAGCAACTAGTCTGAGTACAGACTCTAGAAAGAAAGAAGGCTTCTCGAAGCCTGTCTATCTACATAGGGCCCTCCATGGCCTGGATCACCACCTGGGTGGCTAGTCACTCGTCGACGTCAAGGTCTACGTAAAACCCATCGGAGGGGGCAGTGTTGTCGTCTGAAAACAATAAATAAGCAAACATGAGTACAAAGGTACTCAGCAAGTCTTACATCAGAACCTACTATACATGCTCATTCTCAAGAAGGTGGTGGGGTTTATGCAGCAAGCCAGCTTTGACTCTTGGCTAAGCTATCCTACGGAATCTTTTAGCAAAATAGTTTTCGCACACGAGTCCACTACTCACCATCACAATACTCCATCGTGGATCCTCCCTCGTATCCTGCGAGGGGGCCATCCTCGGTACTCACACTTATCTTGAGTCTTTTAGTAGTATCCATTAACTTGTCTATGAACTGTATAGGCAACCAAGTAGTCCTTTACCGCGGACGCGGCTATTCGAAACTTTTATACCCTGCAGGGGTGTACTTCGTCATACACGCTTTCACCGCTTACCGCCGTCTACACGACATGTACTCGGCAACCTTCAAGCGGAAGCCCAGCGAGGGTGTCGGCCACGGCCTACCTAAACACCTAAGCCCCTAGTCCAGGTTATCGCCTATCCAGGTTCCATCCGCAGGGAGTCCGGCCGAGGTTTCCACATACGGCCCTGAACGATGTGAACAGGGTTCCTGAGACACCAAACGGGTGACTCGGTACACCGTGCCACGGTGTATCTACCGCAACGTAGCCCACCCCTAGGGTCAGCGCTACGCACGGCCGCCAACACATATCCTACAAACACCAGAAACTATTTGCAACTCCTGGACAGAGTACTAGGGTGGCTAAGAAGCCGAGAGGGTCCATTTGTTTCGGGCCCAATGTATGGTAGTAACTGCATCTTAAATCACACATACAGATCTCAGTTCTTATGGACGGCCTCAATGAAACAACCCACCATGTACTCCTACATGGCCTCTCATCGATACCTTTACCAAAACATGTTCAACACATCCCACATATTACTGGCACAAGCATTTCACTCTAGCATCACCCAGATGAACCAGACCTGACACAACTCTAAGCATAGCAGGCATAGCAAGGTAGGAATCACAAAACATGGCTCAATCAACTCCTACAGATGCTAGTGGGTTTCATCTAGTTACTGTGGCAATGACAGGTCATGCAGAGGATAAGGGTTCAGCTACCGTAGCACACAGCAGTTTGAATCGTGTTGTCTTAATGCAGTAAACAAGAGCAGGAGCGAGAACATGGGTTGTATCGGAATGATCAATGGTTGCTTGCCTGATGGAGTGGTAACGGGATACTGCCCTTCAGTTGGATACTCGTGAATATCCTCGGAGGCAGAACCTACCACGAATAACACAACCGAGCACAATCAACACATGACGATATGCAACAATATGATGCATGCTATGACATGGCAATATGGATGTGTCTTGAGCTTATGCAACTAGCTATGATTTAAATGAAGTTGGTTTGAGTACAAGATTCAAATTCCAACCCCATATATGATTATTTAAATGCCCTTTTATTTGTTTTGTCGAAAACAGAGGACAAACATTGTTCAAACATGCATGAAAATGGTACAGATGGATTCCTTGAATTTTTCTGATAATTTTTCATATATAATTTGTCTCATTTGGAGTTATGGTTGAATTTCTATGAATTTTTGAAGTTTAGGCAATTTTCTGAATTTTTCTATATAAAATTAAATCCAGAAAACGAGTTATTGCGTCAGCATGACATCACCCTGATGTCAGCAGGTCAACTGGGCGCCTCCAGGTCAAACCTGACCAGTGGGGTCCACTGGTCAGTGACACAATCAACTAACTAAGTTAGTTAACCCTAACTAACTTAGTTAGCCGGGCGGGGCCCGCATGTCAGTGGCTCACTAATTAGCTAATTTTATTAACACTAATTAACTAACAGTAATTAAGCAGGCGCCTGGGCCCACACGTCAGTGAGTCAGGGGGGGAGTCAACCCAGCCGACCCGGGGTCAAAACACGCCGGAGTTGACCCCGGCTCATCGCCGGCGAGGCCAGAGACGGCGGAGGGGCTCGAAAATCCTCCTCCGGCGACCAAATGGCCAGCGGAGGGCATCTACGCGGAGCTAGGACTCGCCCGCATCCATCTGTGGACACGGCAGGGGCTGAGATGGCCCGAGCTCGCCGGAGGCAAGCTCGCGGCGGTGGCCGGAGTTAGGGGCTGGTGCGGGTTAGCGCTAGGGGGCACGGCAGGTCGAATGGGTAGTTGCGTTAGGCTCCTGGGGACGCGTTGAAGACGGTGGTGCGCTCGGACGTGGGCTTGCACGGCCGTAGCCACGACGGCGTCGAGGCTCAACGGCGGCGAGCTTCGGGTGCTCGCGGGGCAACGGCTACGGGGCGAAATCGACGGCGTGGCTAAGGGGAAAAGGACCGGGAGCTCACAGCGGTGCCGTAGGGGTGGCTAGCGGGCTCGGGGGCGACCTTGATGGCGCGAATCGACGGCGAGGAGCTCGGGCAGCCGAGGTTGAAGAAGAGCTCGAAGTCGACGATGCAGGGCTTCCGGCGGGGCGTGGTTCGGTGAGGGGGTTGAGGACGATGTTGCGGAGCTTGTGGGCACAACCGAGGGGCGAGGGGGTGGCCGTGGCCGTGGTGGTTCTCGTCGGCGGCGACGGCCGCGTTCTGTGGAAGAAAGGGGGAGAGCCAGAGGAGGGGATGAGCACGGGGGAGGGGAATGAGAGGGCCAGGGGGTGCGTGGCCATCTCCGTGGCATTGAGAGGGAGCCCGGGAAGCAGGAGGTGGCGCGCAGGGGGGGGGGAGGTGGCGCGCGCGTGTGCCGGCGAGCGCCGGGCACACGCCCGCGTCCTTCTGTCCGAGGAGGGGGACAACAGGAGGCAGCGGGGTGGGCTGGGCCGCCAGCTGGAGATGGGCCAGGTAAGTGGCCCATGGCCTTTCCCTCTTTATTTTTTTTTGTGTTTTTCTATTTCTATTATTCTGTTTTGATTTAGTTTAAATACTAAATCATTTTATAAAATCCTGAAAATATTTATGGACACTTACTGAAATATTTCAGTGGCCCAAAAAATAGTTCCAACATTATTTGAGCATTTGAATTATTTAATAGTATTTAAATGCCCAAATTCAAATATTTATGAATTAAATCAATGCCCCTTTTGTTGACCTAAAATTATATGCACCATTTTTCCCAAGGGTTCTAACCCAAGGCAAAGAGGGTGAACATTTTTGAAGGGCATTTCAGGTTCATTGAATTTATTTTTAGTAAACCCTAGTTGATTTCAGCGGTGGGGGGTGCTGGGGGTTCTGCTTTCCCCATTTCAATTTCCTGATGAAGGTAAACATGATGCACACTCTAATGCATAACCTAGCTAGGGTGTGACAACTATGTATGCCAAAACCGGTGCCAAAACAATTGTTGGTACATTTGGCACCAATGCCCTGCAATACTGAGCCGATGCCAGAGGAAAAATTTAGGGAACTGGACTCCGGAGCACCTAGTTGCTCAGATGCCTAGGTCCTTTGTGCCATAAAGTTTTAATATTTTACTGCTTGGCTTCTCGGATGTGTGGAGCGAAGTTGGTTGCACAAATCAAATAATTTTCTCAGGGCACTGCTGATGAGATGGCAACATTTATAGATACTAGGTAGAAACTGTGACACTGTCTTAATCACATCCAGAATAACATAGCACAGTGATAGCGTTTGAATCACATTTAACAAATGATTTGTAACAACGAAAGTGGGGCTAGCCTTCTCTACACATGCCAAAACTTCCTCCCACTATCCACAGATTCAAATGCAACTAACTTCTAAGCATGGAGATTGATGGTCACAACGAGCAGGCAGATCTTCAGCCACCTTGCTCCATTCGTTGTAAGTGATGGTCCTACGGAGCTACAAGAGGAAGAAATGACTCAAATCGGTTGGAGGGTTAAAATTGTTTATTCCAAATAATAACCCGAGAGAGAGGAGAGAGGCATACCTGGCTGGTGAAAGAGTCATCGTCGTAGGACGAACTGTTGGAGAGGTCATTGAAGAAGATCATGGCGACCGCGGCGATCAGATATGAGATGGCGAGAGCGAGGAAGTGGCTATAGCTTGTGAATGAAGGAGGAGGAAACATGGGAAATGTGACTTGTGGTCAAGGAGAGAAGGGGGTTGGGAGGGGGGAAGAGCTAGATATTTTGGTGGTAGGCCAAAAAATTGAATGGTGGAGGGAAACATTGTACGCGGTGTCGCCATTCACTTTGAACAAATGTGTGCATCGCAAACGATTATGCTGCTTTACCGTATGCAATGAGTTTAATCAATCAAATTTTGGTGGAAATTTCATTGGTTACTGTGCTCATCCACGTCATTGCATAATTTAACATCGCTTGCTAATTTGGGTACACAAAAGAGCCTACACACAGACCACACTAACTGAATCGAACAATTTTAGTAATTAAGCAGAGCCCGTTGACCTAAACATTGCTCTAACAAAAGACCAGTGATATAAACAAAGGCTAAGTATGCATAATTTTAACAAAGTTGCTGATGCGCCAACCTATGCCTCGCTGGTGTAAGATGAGACGCCGAGGACTTATCCTGGCGACATACCACCGTTGGTGGACTCCACGTTCCCTAGTGTCGGATTTCAGGTTCCGGCAGACCCTTGAGGTTCGAACACTGGGGTGCGCGCGGAGATCTCTCCCCTACCGATCTACGTATGATCCTCTCGTGCAAACTAAGATGAAAATGATGAACAACACAAGAGACACGAGGTTTATACTGGTTCAGGCCACCGTTGTGGTGTAATGCCCTACTCCAGTGTGTGTTGTGGTGGATTGCCTCAGGGGGCTGATGATCAACAGTACAAGGGAAGAACAGCCTCGCGAGAGGTGTTCTTGAGCTGGTGCGATGAACTGCTGGGGTGAGTTCAGTCACCTCTCTCTCTCTCTGCTGGGGTTCTACCAGATTTCTAGATGTCTCCCTCTCTCTGTGGTGGCTAGCTCTATTTATAGAGGCCCTGGGCCTCTCCCTGAATAATTAAACGGGAAGGGCGCCAACAATTGGCCATTTTGAAGGGGAACATGTACTACAAGTTATCCTGACCAAAGGTGGTCTTCGGCTGCCAAAAGCACTAGTGATGACGCCGTCTTGGGCTCCATGGTGACCTCCGTCCTGCGCTCTGCTGGTCTTGGTCTCGTTGCACCGGAATGGCAACCTTTGCCTGATGCCTTGGCATGTGCTTGCCCCCTTTGCACCAAAGGGGAAACAAGGACCCTGCGCAGGCCAGCGCCCGCCTGGCGCCCGCCTGGCCTTGATCGTCATGGCTTGCATCATGGGATCCTCGCAAGGTACCCTTGCATTGATCTCTCCACCTCCTCGCGAGCCTGCCTGATGCGGTCGCTCTTGAGGAAGCTTCCTGTCATCCGCCCCGCGAGGCTTGGCCCCTTGCGAGGGTCTTGAGCTTGTGCTGATGAAGACGGGCCGCGCTGAGGCCCCACTTGAGCCACACCGCAGGCAGGCAAGTCTGGGGACCCCTATTCCCAAAACGCCGACAGTAGCCTCCGGGCCCAAGGCGCGCGCGGGCTTGTCTTAGGAGAGAAGCGAAGGGACAAGTACGAAGCGCCGCGGGCCCTAACAGCCTGCGGCCTTGGGCGCCGCGTGGCGGTTGACTAGACGTAGGCGTATGCGCTTCCCACGATGCCTCGGCGACCGCATGACCTGACAAGTCCCTGCATGCAGAGAAACCGGTCATGATTACCTGCGATCGCGGCGCTCGGCAGTTGGCCTCCTCTGGCTATAAGTACGGGGCTGGGTGAGCCCCTTCAGTCCATCCCTTCTTGCTGCTCCTCTTCTTCTTCTTCTTGGCTAATCGCCGTCCCCTTTGCCCCAAAGAGATTCTTGGCTGCGGAGAAAGGAAAGGCCCCCCGGGCAGGGCCTGACCCTCCCCCGACCAAGCGCGGCCGAGGCCACCCTCGCAAGTACACCACGGTCCCCGTGGTAGCCTCCCACAGTCATGGAGGTGGTTCCCTGCACGGTGGTGAGCGCTCGGTTGCCGACGGGGGGCATGCCATGGGTGCGCCCCCCTAGACCACGCTTCCGCTCTGCGAAGGTGCTGCCGGAGTTCGTCGTGCGGTCGGCGGACCCATCGAGCACCCAGCTCCAGCTCCCACGTTTCTTCGTAGGTGGACTACCGGCCAGCGCTCGGTGCGGCTTCTGGCTCTAGGCAGACGGCTACTGCAGCAGGGCCTCCTGGGCTTCGCTGGAGGTCTCCGTCTCTGGGAACGTGGCCCTGACGCGCGACTGGCAAATGTTTGCCCGCACGCGCGGCCTGGGCCGGTGGTGTACCCTGTACTTCAAGTTCGATGGCGACGCCACCCTCTACATGAGGGTCTTTGGGGAAGATGGTCGCTGTGCCGGGTGCTGCCCTGAAGACGACAACCGCGGCCGCCTGCCCAGCCCCGGCACTGACCAGGATTAAGATGGCGACTGGCGTACAGGCGGCGGTGCTCGGGGTTCGCCATGTTTCGGCAACTCTCCCTCAGGCAGCAGCTCCTCCAGCGGTGGTCGCGACCAGCCCCGGCGCCCGCCTAGGTGAAGGCAGCGGGTCCACCCGCCGCCGCGCCATGGTGAAGCGAGAGGAGGCGTCCGCCTGAACCCCAGGAGCATCTCGAGCTTTTGTTGTAGGTTGGTGTTGGACAGGGCGTTCCCATTTTGTTTCCTTCCTTTCCCGCGTAAGAAGAAGGTAGTACAAGGCCCCATGGGGGCGTGTTAGAACTGTTGTTGTCATGTTGCTTTTGCCATTTCTGCGCTATGTTTCTGTGCGGCATGTCCATGTGCGGGAGTCATTTGAGCTTGGTGGAGCTTGACGCGGCCCTCGCCTCCGGAGGCTGAGGCCTCACCGTGCGCTTCATGCCCTGCAAGGATTAGTTAGAGGGGTAACCTTTGGTCCCGGCAGCGGGGGCGATCAGCCTAGGTCCTTCGTTTGTGTCGCAATGCCCATGAGCCATGGACTGGGAGGGGTGCTCCCGCAGAGGATTCAGACAGGAAAGCTCCAGACAATTGGGGGCAGAAGATGCTCGCGAGGGCGCTCGCGAACATCCCTCACGAGACTTGTGTGAGAGAAAACGAGGCGAGCGAGCGAGAAAGACAAAGAGTCACAAGCCAGGAACGTTAGCAACTCCAATACAACTTCAAACGGGAATAAACAAGCCAACTGCAGAAAGCAAATGGGAAAGCCGCGTCCGACACCTATTCTAGTCTTCGACGTCTTCTCACCAGCGCGGAGCTAAGTGCTGCCACTGGGCGTGGGCGGGAGCCCCTGAGGCCCAAGGGCGGCACTCCGGAGACTCCGGGGCGTGTACAGCCCCACTCATTATTACGTGAGAGTGTCACGGGCGACGAGCTTCACAGGCATTTGCCTTCTTTACAGGCACCGGGCCTTTTCCAAAATGGGATAGCTTCACAGGCATTGGCCTTCTTCACAGGCACCGGGCCTTTCCCAAAACGCGATAGCTTCACAGGCATTAGCCTTCTTCACAGGCACCAGGCCTTTCCCAAAACACGATAGCTTCACAGGCATTGGCCTTCTTCACAGGCACCGGGCCTTTCCTAGGCGCTAGGCCTCGCTCAAGGGTAGAACCTCCGGAGATGTTGAATGTTCCATGCGTTCTGGATGGGTACTCCCTCCGGAGTCTCCAAGCGCGCGGAGCCAGGCCTGGAAACATGAACAACCTTGAACGGGCCCTCCCACATGGGAGAGAGCTTGTGCAGCCCCTCCCTGGAGAGAACCCGTCTGAGCACGAGATTCCCTACCTCAAGGGTCCTGGGGCGGATGTTGCGGCAGTGGTATCGTCGTAGCGCCTGTTGATACCTTGCCGCTCCTAGTGCGGCTTCCCGACTGTGTTCCTCCCCCAGCACGAGATCCGTCCCCCGCAGGGCGTCCTGCTGAGCCTCATCGAATGCCAGGACCCGTGCGAAGCGACACCTGACCTCGTGAGGGAGAACAGCCTCTGCTCCGTAGACGAGGAAGAACGGGGTCTCGCCAGTCAGCTTGGTCGCTGTCAAGCGGATTGACCACAGCATAGACTGGAGCTCGTTGTACCAGCCCCTGCCGCAGGCTTCCAGCTTCTTCTTGAAGGTCCTGGCTTTCAGGCCCCTCAAGACCTCCGCGTTGGCCCGCTCAGCCTGGCCGTTGCTCCGGGGTGTGCTACCGAAGAGTAGCATATCTGCGTTCCAAGGTTAGCACAGTATGTTTTGAAGAGATTACTGGTGAATTGCGAACCGTTGTCGGTGATGATGCGGTTGGGCACCCCAAATCGGCTCACGAGGCCCTTGATGAATTTGACCACTGAGCCTGCCGGGATTGTGCGGACGGCTTCCACCTCAGCTCACTTGGTGAATTTGTCCATGGCGACGTAGAACTAGCGATAGCCCCCTGGCGCCTGAGGAAACGGGCCCAGAATGTCGAGCCCCCAAACTGCGAACGGCCATGAGAGGGTATAGTCTATAGACCCCCCGCAGGTTGATGGATCTGCTTAGCGTGAAACTGGCAGGCCTCGCAAGCCTTCACAAGCTCAACGGCATCGTTGAGTGCTGTGGGCCAATAGAACCCGCTACGGAATGCCTTGCCGACGAGGGTCCATGACGACGAGTGGTGCCCGCAGTCTCTGCTGTGTATGTCCGCCAGTAGCTCCTTCCCTTGCTCTCGGGAGATGCAACGTCAGGACACGTCATTCGGTTGCTTCCTGTAGAGCTATCCATCCCTGATGCAATAAGCCGTGGCCTGCCGCGCCACACGCTCCGCTTCCTCCTCATTTTCCGGTAGAGTCCCTTGCATCAGGTAGTTCTTGAGCTCTGGGATCCAACACCCTTCCTGAGGCTCTAACGCCAGGAGCAGGCGTGCCCCTGAGGTTGGGCCGCAGACTGGGGCTCCTGAGGCAGGCGGCTGAGGGAGCTCCTCCCTTGGTTGTGCTGTGCTTGACAGTGACGGCACCGCCGAGGGTTTGAAGAGCCGCTCCTCAAAGACGCCAGGCTCCTGAGGCAGCCGCCTAGATGCCCTCTTGGCAATGTCATCAGCCTCCTGGTTGGTGCGGCGAGGCACATGCTGCAACTCCAGTCCCCAGAACTGTTTCTCCATCTTGCGAACCTCTGCGAGGTAGGCTTCCATGTGCTCGTCCTTTGGCTCGTATATCTTGTTGGAGAAGTTGACGAGGAGCTGTGAATCGCCCTTGATGATGAGGCGCTTCACCCCTAAGGCAGTTGCGGCCTTCAAGCCTGCTATTAGGCCTTCGTACTCCGCTATGTTGTTCGAGACCTTTTTTCCATGCTGGAAGAAAAGTTGCACGGCGTAGTAGAGTTTTTCCGCGGTAGGGGATACGAGCACTGCGCCAGCTCCGGCACTGTTTCGGGAGAACACCCCATCAAAGTATATGACCCATCCATCCGGTGCTTCACTTCCCAGGGAAAGTGATTGGTCTTCGCCTGCCTCGAGACCCGGTGCTTCTGCCCATTCTGCCACGAAATCCACTAGCGCGGCTCCCTTGATGACTCTGGTTGTACTGAATTCTAGCTGAAATGCCTGTAGCACGATGTTCCATTTAGCAACCCTTCCAGCTGAGTTGGGGCTCCTAAGCACTCTTTCCAAGGGGTATGCTGAGGCGACTTTGATGGGATTGTTGGAAATATGCCCTAGAGGCAATAATAAAAATGGTTATTATTATATTTCCTTGTTCATGGTAATTGTCTATTGTTCATGCTATAATTGTGTTATCCGGAAATTGTAATACATGTATGAATACATAGACCACAACATGTCCCTAGTGAGCCTCTAGTTAACTAGCTCCTTGATCAATAGATAGTCATGGTTTCTTGAATATGGACATTGGATGTTATTGATAACGGATCACATCATTAGGAGAATGATGTGATGGAGAAGACCCAATCCTAAGCATAGCACAAGATCGTGTAGTTCGTTTGCTAGAGCTTTTCCAATGTCAAGTATCATTTCCATAGACCATGAGATCGTGTAACTCCCGGATGCCGTAGGAGTGCTTTGGGTGTACCAAACGTCACAACGTAACTGGGTGACTATAAAGGTATACTACAGGTATCCCTGAAAGTATCTGTTGGGTTGACACGGATCGAGACTGGGATTTGTCACTCCGTATGACGGAGAGGTATCGCTAGGCCCACTCGGTAATGCATCATCATAATGAGCACAATGTGACCAAGTGTTTGGTCACGGGATCATGTATTATGGTACGAGTAAAGTGACTTGCCGTTAACGAGATTGAACGAGGTATTGGAATACCGACGATCGAATCTCGGGCAAGTAACGTACTAATTGACAAAGGGAATTGAATATGGGATTGATTGAATCCTCGACATCGTGGTTCATCCGATGAGATCATCGTGGAACATGTGGGAGCCAACATGGGTATCCAGATCCCGTTGTTGGTTATTGACCGAAGAGTCGTCTCGGTCATGTCTGCGTGTCTCCCGAACCCGTAGGGTCTACACACTTAAGGTTCGGTGACGCTAGGGTTTTAGAGATATTAGTATGCGGTAACCCGAAAGTTGTTCGGAGTCCCGGATGAAATCTGGGACGTCACGAGGAGTTCCGGAATGGTCCGGAGGTGAAGATTTATATATAGGAAGTCCAGTTTCGGCCATTGGGAAAGTTTCGGGGGTAATCGGTATTGTACCGGGACCACCGGAAGGGTCCCGGGGGGTCCATCCACCGGGTGGGGCCACCTATCCCGGAGGTCCCCATGGGCTGAAGTGGGAGGGGAACCAGCCCCTGGTGGGCTGGTGCGCCCACCATGGGCCTCCCCCTGTGCCTAGGGTTGGAAACCCTAGGGGTGGGGGCGCCCCACTTGGCTTGGGGGGCAAGTCCCCCTTGGCCGCCGCTGTCACATCCCTAGTTCTGGTATGGCCCTAGGCTTGCTTTGTGCATCATGTTTAAATTTCAAATGAAATTGAAATGGGGAAGTTGCAAACCCTAGCCCCAAAGCAATTCAAATAGGTTCAAATTTAAAATGGATTTCCAATGAACCCAAAATGCTTTTCAAAAATGTTCATGCCCTTTGATTAATGTTGGGAACAACAACCAGAGGTGATGCACATTTTTGCTACTCATTTGGATTTTTGAATCAATGCATAAATATTTGATTTGGAGCTGTTTAAATTATATAAATATTTTAATGGCTCCAAAAATGTTGGGAATTGGTGAGGGCCTCTGGAATATTATATCTAGATGCCACAATTATTTTCAGCATTTATGGAAATGTTTTAATATTTCTTTTGGATACAAAACAAATGTCAGAAATAGAAAAAGAAAACAGGAAAGGACTAACTTGGCACTTACCTCGGCCCACCTACCTGTTGCCGGCCCAGCTGCACCGGCCAGCCCACCAGGGGCAGAGGCGTCTTCAACTTCTGCCTACTGGCAGAGGCGTGGCGACGCGCCCGTGCCCGAGCCTCCACCTCCTGCTTGCCTGCCTGCCCCTCCCCGACGCGTCTGGACGAGCGCCACGCGACCCTCCCCGGCTCTCTCTCACTCTCTCTCGTCCCCATCCCTTCCCCTGGATTTTCCCTCTCTCTCATGGCTGAGCGCGCCGTCGCCGCTGTCAACAGCCACCGTGGCCACAGCCTCCCTATCGCCTCTCCGACGTATCCAAGAGCTCTGCCGCCTCGTTTACGTCCTCCTCACCGATCCACGTGACCGCAAGGGCACCGAAGCGCCGTCCCTGACCTTTCTTCCCCATCCACGGCCGCCGGATGTCGAGGTCCAATTCGTCGTCTCCGTCGCCTCCCCAGGCCCACTGAGCTGCTCTACGACCTCGCTGTGAGCCTCTGCACCGAACCCCTCTCTCCCCGCGCTCTTTTGCTCTCTCTAGATCGTGGTTCCACCGGAGCCGAGAGCCGGCCGCCGCCGTTCTTGTCGCCACCGTAGCCAGAGCTGGCAAAGCTTGTGCTCGAGCACGACTACGTGCTCAGTAGCTCCGCAGCAAGCTAACTCCGCCACCAGCTCGTCCTCCCATGCACCATAGCGCTGCGCCGCTCGAACCCGAACTCCGGTGAGCTCCAGCCTCCCCAGCTCATCCCACTTGCTCCACTGGATGCGGACGACGATGGGCTACGCCCCGGTGGTCTCCGCGTGCTCTTCCGCCGCCTATAGCGCGTTCCGGCGAAGCACCGCCGCACGGTTTGGTCATCGCCGGCCGAACTCCGGCGACTGCCGACATGGCACGATCATTAGGACTAATCCCGTAGCCTAATCCCCCCCTGAGACTAACAGTGGGCCCAGAGCCAAGTCAAACCCCGGTCTGTGCGGGTTTGACCCGGGGTTAACCCCAGTGTCACTGACGTGTGATCCCCACATGCCAGGTTTGACCTGGTCAGCCCTGCTCACGCCTCTGTGACGTCACGCTGACGCAATAAGCTAATTTTCTGGATTTAAAATAAATTAGGAAATTCCAGAAAATGATATAAACTTCAAAAAACATAGTAATTCAACCGTAACTCCAAATTAAATAAATTATATATGAAAAATTATCAGAAAAATGCAAGGAATCCATTTATGCTAGTTTCATGCATGAAAAACCAACTTATACTTGCTGTATAAGTGAAAACGTAATAATGGCATGTTATATATTTAATTTGGGGTTTGCATATGAACCCTTGGTTCATATGGACTTTAACCAAATTGATGCTAGATGCATTAGGGAAAATCATAGCATCTTCAAAATGTCATCTTCATGCATCATATTGTTGCATATGGTTGTTTATTGATTGCCAGCGCCGTTCCCTCTCGATAGGTTCTGCTCCGGAAGGTGTCCCGAGTACCTGTCTAAGGAGCATCTCGATAAAGTCATATTGTTGCAGAAGGAGCATGGATCTATCAGGCAAGCAAACCCCCTTGAGCATCTCGATAAAGTCCCACTCTCTCGCTCCTGCTCCTTTTACTGCATTAGGACAACAATGATTCAAACTGCTACTTTCTGCTGCGGTAGCTGAACCCATTCCTTTGCATGACCTGTCATTGCCACAGTAAATAGTTGAAACCCACTAGCATGAGTAGGAGTTGCTTGAGCCTTGATGTGCCTGCTCATCCATGCTTGTTTTCTTTATGCCAGCTATGCTTAGAGTTGTGTCAGGTCTGATTCATCGGGAATGAATCAGAGTGGTGAACATGTCCTACCGGTAAAGGCTAAGTGTGTGAACATGTTTTGGTAAAGGTAGAGATGAGAGGCCATGTAGGAGTACATGGTGGGTTGTCTCATTGGAACCGTCCTTAAAGCACTGAGTTCTGTGTATGTTGTCCAAGTCCAGTTACTACCACACATTGGGTTCCGGTTATCCGGCCCCTCTCGGCTTATTAATCCACTTGATCTCTGTCCAGGAGTTGCAACTAGTTTCTGGCGTTTGTAGGTAGTGCTACTTGTCTACCAGGTGGTGTCCGACGGGACAGGCTTGGGACAGACTAGGCACTGTGGCACGGTGTACCAAGTGGCACCCGGATGGTGGGCTTGGGAACCCTGCACACATTGTTTGGGGCCGTGAGCGACACCCCGGCCGGATCTCCTTGCGGGTGGAACCCGAATAGGCGATAAACCTGGACAAGAGACTTGGGTGGTTAGTCAGGTCGTGGCCGACACGCTCGCCCGGTTTCCGCTTGAAGGTTGCCGAGGTACATGACGTGTACAGAGATATAAGTGGCGAGAGCGTGTGTGAAGAAGTACACCCCTGCAGGGTCAATATTATCTATTTGAATAGCCGTTTTCCTCGGATATGGAAACTTGGAGGACTTATGTAGTACATAGACAACTTGAAGTGGATACTCTAAAAACCGCAAGATAAGCGTGAGTACTATGGATGGCCTTCTCATAGGGAGACGGGAACGGATCCATAGTGGGTATTGATATGGTGAATATGTGGACTCGTGTGCCTCTTCTCACCTCAAAGAAGTTTCTGATACTCGTAGTATAGATTAGCCATTGAGTCAAAGCTGGCTTGCTGCTGTTAAACCCCACCACCCCCTTTGTTGATAATGTTGCATATGTAGATAGTTCTGATGTAAGACTTGCTGAGTACCTTTGTACTCACGTTTGCTTTTATGTTTTGCAGTTGGTTACACTAGTGGCTTCGACGAGTAGCTTGTATCCCAGCTACGATCTTGTACCCTTGGGAGGGTCGTGTTTAGTCAGGCTTCTTAGTCTTTTCCTTTTGTAGTTGTCTGTACTCAGACATGTAATGCTTCCGTTGCTTGTATGCTCTGAATGATGGGTCATGAGACCCCTGTTTGTATTGAATGCTATGTGGCTCTTCTGGGCCTTTATCTATATGAGTTTGAGTTATGTTGTGATGCCATGATGTACAGCACATACTTGCATGTTATGCGTACGTGTAACGTGTATTGCTATGTGTGGGATCCAACAACCTAGTTGTTTACCTCTGATAGCATCTCTTATGGGGAAATGTAGTCTTGTGTTTCCATGTGCCATAGTAGTCCGCTACAGCCCGGTTCACCGGAGTCCTGCTAGCCCAGCACTACTGCTCCGGAACACTTGACTGGCCAACATGTGATTCACTTCGTCCCTGTGTTTGTCCCTTCGGGGAAATGTCACGCGGTGACATCCGGAGTCCTGTCTAGCCTGCTACAGCCAGGGTTCCTGGAGTCCTGTTAGCCCAGTGCTACAGCCCGGATTCATACGCTGTTGACCGACATGCTTGAGGTTGATTCATGTATGCCTGTCCCTGTAGGTTAGTGCTACTTTGGGTTCACGACTAGTCATGTCGGCCCGGGTACTCTGTCATATGGATGCTAGCGACACTATCATATACGTGAGCCAAAAGGCGCAAATGGTCCCGGGCCAGGTAAGGTGTCACCCATGGGAATACAGTGTGTGAGGCCGCAAAGTGATATGAAGTGTTACATGCTAGATTGGTGTGATTTAGGATCGGGGTCCCGACAGCGTTGGTATCAGAGCCTGACTGATTGTAGGATTACCAAGCCAAACTGGTCAAAGTTGAGTCTAGATATGCTTTAGTTATATAAGGGAATTGATTGTGGAAGGGAACGTAAGGCTCTTTTTACTCCTTTACCTCATGTCATTCTTTCTGAGTCAGCCTCTTCTTTTCTACGAGGGTTAAGGCCTAGGCTTCTCCTCTATCTCTCAGGATGACGTGTTACTAAACCGTAAAGTCTTAGGATTGTTGGGTTGTGTCTCCGTTCAGTCCTACTACTTCCGTGTGTCCTCAGTTTGACCCAGAACCTTGATATTATGATGCTGATTGATCATGCTATTCCTTTGATGAATGTCTCAAAATCCCTTTTGAGCATTTACAGCCGTTATGCTGCCGAAATTGTCCTAGGATTTCAAGAGTTTACAATGCTTTTGCATTACATTCCGCATCCTTATGTCAATGCTAATTCCATCCTTGTTTCCTTGGTTTCTGTGCCAGGATGTCGTCTGCTAACCGAGATTCAGTTGCTCATAGCAAGAACCATGGAGATGGTAGGGACGAGGATCCTCCTGACCAGCCTTTGATGGCAGAGTTCTTGTTAGCATCCGAGAGGAACAAGCGTGAGACTAACCGCTTGCTGGCACAGATTGAGCAGAACACCGCACATCAGCGTAAGAAGTTGGTTTCCATCACCGACTTCATTGGTCTGAAACCACCCACCTTCCATCAACCCATTGAGCCACTCGATGCGGATGACTGGCTCCGGAGCATCACTCACAAGATGTTTTCTGCGAACGTAGCTGAAGGTGACAAGGTCACCTATGCTACCTATCACCTGGAAGGTCCTGCTAGTATTTGGTGGCAGAGCTATGAGGCTATGCTTCCAGCTGGTCAGATTCCTACCTGGAAGGATTTCACCAAGGCTTTTCATGAGCACCACATTCCTCAGGCTCTCATTGACCGCAAGAGGGAAGAGTTCTGTAGTTTTACCCAGGGTAAGCTGCCTGTTGATGCTTACAGTAGGGAGTTTGGAAGCCTCGCTCGCTATGCTACAGAAGAAGTGTCCACGGACGCTAAGAAGCAGGCTAGGTTTGGGAAGGGTCTCAACCCTAAGTTGCGTCGTGATCTCCACCTGCATCGTTGTGATACTTTCCAGGCTCTTGTGAACAAGGCCATTAATGCAGAGACAGCTCAACTCACTTACGAGGAGTCTCGTAAGCACAACCGTGATCTAGGTTCTTCCTCCCGCTCTGGCTCTCAGAAGCGATGGATTTGGATTCCGAACTCAGCTCTTCCACCTCAATATGCACCAAGGCCATCCTATGTGGCGCCTCACCCAACTCAGCAACGTGCTCCACCCAGGCCTATTAGTGGACCACTTGCCAATGTAGGTCCACGTCCTATCTCAGGTACTTGCTTCACCTGCGGAGAACCAGGACACTACGCACGTGACTGCCCTCAGTCCAGTTATACACCACCCCAGTCTGAGAGGTCTGTTGGCCGTGAAAAGCCATCAGTCAAGATGATCAGTACCAAGCCAGCCTCTATTGAACGAGCATGTGTGCAGCATGTCTCAGCTTCAGAAGTTCAAGATGATCCCGACGTCGTACTGTGTACGCTTCTTGTCAATTGTCACCCAGCTTCAGTTCTATTCGATACTGGAGCATCCCACTCCTTCATATCTGAGGGTTACGCTCGGTTGCACGACATGTCATTTTGTGATATGCCAACTCCACTAATAACGCAGACTCCTGGTTCCAAATGGCAAACCTCCAAGGTAAGCCATGGTAATGAAATCCTTGTTGATAGACTGGTTTTCCTTGCTTCTTTGATATCTCTAAAGTCCTCAGATATTAACATCATGTTGGGTATGTACTGGATGACAGCTCATCATGCCAAGATCGATTGTTACACTAGATCTGTTCAACTTACACATCCATCTGGCAAAATAGTCACTGTCTCTACTAGAGTTGCAAGGTGCCAACTCTATGCTCTTAATGCCAGCCCTCTTCCGGACCTTGAAGATATTCTGGTAGTCCGTGACTTCCCGGATGTTTTCCCAGAAGAACTGCCAGGTGTCCCACCTGACAGAGATGTAGAGTTTGTCACAGAACTTATCCCAGGAACTCTTCCAATCTCTAGGAGACAATACAAGATGGCACCTTTGGAGTTAGCCGAGCTTAGGAAACAATTTGATGAGTCCTTGCAAAAGGGTTTCATCCATCCTAGTTCTTCTCCCTGGGCTTGCCCCGTTCTCTTCGTCAAGAAGAAGGATGGTACAGACCGAATGGTTGTAGATTATCGTCCCGTTAATTTGGTCACGATAAAGAACAAGTACCCGCTCCCCAGGATCAACGACCTGTATGATCAGCTCGCTGGATCCTCAGTAATTTCCAAGATGGATTTGAGGTTAGGCTACCACCAAATCAAAATCAGAAACGGGGACATCCCCAAAACGGCCTTCGTCACTCGATATGGTCAATACGAGTACACCGTGATGTCTTTTGGCCTAACCAATGCTCCAGCTAATTTCTCCCGCTTGATGAACTCGATCTTTATGGAGTACTTAGATAAGTTCGTCGTGGTTTATCTCGATGATATTCTTATTTACTCGAAGAACGAGGAAGAGCATGCCGAACATCTTAGGGTTGTGTTAGAAAAACTCAGAGTGCATCGCCTTTATGCCAAGTTCTCCAAGTGTGAATTTTGGTTGCCAGAAGTGACCTATCTAGGCCACGTGATCTCCGGTAAGGGCATTGCTGTCAATCCCGAGAGAGTCAAAGCCGTTCTCGATTGGAATCCACCCGAAACAGTCAAACAAGTTAGGAGTTTCCTTGGTCTAGCCAGTTATTGTCGCCGCTTCGTTGAAAACTTCTCCAAAGTGGCCAAACCCCTCATGGAGCTTCTCAAGAAAGATAAAAGGTTTGAGTGGACCCCACAGTATGAGCATAGTTTTCAGGAACTGAAGAGACGCCTGACTTCTGCGCCCATACTCGTGCCACCGGATTTCACTAAAGACTTTGTTATCTATTGCGATGCTTCGCGTCAAGGACTAGGTTGCATTCTTATGCAGGATCGTCATGTGATTGCCTATGCATCTCGATAGTTGCATCCACATGAGGAAAATTATCCTACACATGATCTGGAGCTTGCAGCCGTAGTCTATGCACTTAAGACTTGGCGACATTACCTTCTTGGTAACCGTGGCGAAATCTACACTGACCATCAGAGTCTCAAGTATATCTTCACCCAACCGGATCTGAATCTCAGACAGAGACGTTGGTTGGAGTTGATCTCGGATTATGACTTAGGAATCACCTACACCCCAGGCAAAGCCAATGTCATGGCTGATGCTTTAAGTCATAAATCCTATTGCAACAACCTCACATTGCAACAATGTCAACCACCCCTCCATGAGGAATTCTGTAAGCTTAACCTTCACATAGCTCCTCAAGGTTTCCTTTCTACCTTGGTGGCGAAACCTACCCTTACGGATCAGATCATAGAGGCTCAGAAGCATGATACGGGAATCTCCCGGATCAAGAAGAATATTTCCAAGGGAGTTGCTGGCTGTTTCTCTATGGATGAACAAGGTGTGGTTTACTTTGGTAACCGTTTGGTGGTTCCCAAATGTCAACAGATGCAGCAACTGATCCTTACGGAGGCCCATGAATCCCCTCTCACGATTCATCCTGGTAGTACAAAGATGTATCAGGACCTACGCCAGAGGTTCTGGTGGACTAGGATGAAGAGAGAAACCGCTCAGTATATTGCCAACTGTGACGTTTGTCGTCGCGTTAAGGCAGAGCATCAAAGACCTGCTGGCACCCTTCAACCTTTAGCTATTCCCGAGTGGAAATGGGACAAAGTTGGTATGGATTTCATCACCGGCTTTCCCAGGACCAAGAAAGGAAATAATGCTATCTTCGTAGTCATTGACCGTCTTTCCAAAGTGGCTCACTTCCTACCTGTTCGAGAGAGTATCACTGCTAGTCAGCTCACTGACTTATATATCTCCCGAATAGTGTCACTCCACGGTGTTCCACTAGAGATCAATTCAGACCATGGCAGTCTTTTCACCTCTCATTTCTAGGAAAGTTTCCAAACTGCCATGGGCACCCATCTTTCTTTCAGTACCGCTTTCCACCCTCAATCAAGTGGTTAGGTGGAAAGGGTCAACCAAATTCTCGGAGACATGCTTAGAGTTTGCGTTATCTCATTCGGTATGGATTGGGAGAAATGTCTTCCCTTTGCCGAGTTTGCTTATAACAATAGCTACCAATCTAGTCTTGAGAAAGAACCCTTCGAGATTCTATATGGACGAAGATGTCGAACACCTTTGAACTGGTCAGAAACCGGTGAAAGACAATTCTTTGGACCGGATATGATCCAGGAGGCAGAAGAGCAAGTTCGCACCATTCGTGAGAATTTGAAAACAACCCAATCTCGTCAAAAGAGCCAGTATGACCGTCGTCATAAGGAAGTGGCTTATGAAGTTGGCGACAAGGCTTACCTTCGGGTTACTCCTTTGAAGGGTACCCATCGTTTCGGTATCTAGGGCAAGTTGGCTCCTCGTTACATTGGTCCTTTTCGCATTCTCACTAAACGAGGAGACGTTGCCTACCAGTTGGAACTACCCCCACATATTTCTCGAGTTCTTGATGTCTTCCATGTCTCTCAACTCAGGCGTTGCTTCTCGGATCCCATCCGCGGAGTGGACCACGAAACGCTTGATCTCCAAGATAACCTCACTTATCGAGAGTACCCCATTCGCATTCTGGATCAAGCAGAGCGCGTCACTCGACGTCATAACATCAAGTTTCTCAAGGTTCAATGGTCTCATCATTCCGAGAGAGAAGCTACTTGGGAGCGAGAAGATCATCTTCGACTTGAGTACCCCGCTTTCTTTCCGCCAACTCCTGAATCTCGGGATGAGATTTCTTCGAGTGGGGGCGAGTTGTCACATCCCTAGTTCTGGTATGGTCCTAGGCTTGCTTTGTGCATCATGTTTAAATTTCAAATGAAATTGAAATGGGGAAGTTGCAAACCCTAGCACCAAAGCAATTCAAATAGGTTGAAATTTAAAATGGATTTCCAATGAACCCAAAATGCTTTTCAAAAATGTTCATGCCCTTTGGTTAATGTTGGGAACAACAACCAGAGGTGATGCACATTTTTGCTACTCATTTGGATTTTTGAATCAATGCATAAATATTTGATTTGGAGCTGTTTAAATTATATAAATATTTTAATGTCTCCAAAAATGTTGGGAATTGGTGAGGGCCTCTGGAATATTGTATCTAGGTGCCACAATTATTTTCAACATTTATGGAAATGTTTTAACATTTCTTTTGGATACAAAACAAATGTCAGAAATAGAAAAAGAAAACATTAAAGGACTAACCTGGCACTTACCTCGGCCCACCTACCTGTTGCAGGCCCAGCTGCACCGGCCAGCCCACCAGGGGCAGAGCCGTATTCAACCTCTGCCTACTGGCAGAGGCGTGGCGATGCGCCCGTGCCCGAGCCTCCACCTCCTGCTTGCCTGCCTGCCCCTCCCCGACGCGTCTGGACGAGCGCCATGCGACCCACCCCGGCTCTCCCTCACTCTCTCTCGCCCCCATCCCCTCCCCTGGATTTTCCCTCTCTCTCACGGCCGAGCGTGCCATCGCCGCCGTCAACAGCCACCGCGGCCACAGCCTCCCTATCGCCTCTCTGACGTATCCAAGAGCTCTGCCGCCTCGTTTACGTCCTCCTCACCGATCCACATGACCGGAAGGGCACTGAAGCGCCGTCCCTAACCTTTCTTCCCCGTCCACGGCCGCTAGATGCCAAGGTCCATTCGTCGTCTCCGTCGCCTCCCCAGGCCCACTGAGCTGCTCTACGACCTTGCTGTGAGCCTCTGCACCGAACCCCTCTCTCCCCGCGCTCTTTTGCTCTCTCTAGATCGTGGTTCCACCAGAGCGGAGAGCCGGCCGCCGCCGTTCTTGTTGCCACCGTAGCCAGAGCTAGCAAAGCTCGTGCCCGAGCACGACTACATGCTCAGCAGCTCCGCAACAAGCTAACTCCGCCAACAGCTCGTCCTCCCATGAACCATAGCGATGCGCCGCTCGAACCCGAACTCCGGTGCCGCCGCGAGCTCCATTCCGGTGAGCTCCGGCCTCCCCAGCTCATCCCACTTGCTCCACTGGATGCGGACGACGATGGGCTACGCCCCGGTGGTCTCTGCGTGCTCTTCCGCCGCCTGTAGCGCGTTCTGGCGAAGCACCGCCGCGCGGTTTGGTCGTCGCCGGCCAAACTCTGGCGACTACCGACGTGGCACGATCATTAGGACTAATCTCGCAGCCTAATCCCCCCCTGAGACTGACAGTGGGCCCCAGAGCCAAGTCAAACCCCGGTCAGTGCGGGTTTGACCCGGGGTTAGCCCCAGTGTCACTGACGTGTGGTCCCCACACGTCAGGTTTGACCTGGTCAGCCCTGCTGACGCCTCTGTGACGTCACGCTGACGCAATAAGCTAATTTTCTGGATTTAAAATAAATTAGGAATTTCTAGAAAATGATATAAACTTCAAAAAATCATAGTAATTCAACCGTAACTCCAAATTAAATAAATTATATATGAAAAATTATCAGAAAAATGCAAGGAATCCATTTATGCTAGTTTCATGCATGAAGAACCAACTTATACTTGCTGTATAAGTGAAAACGTAATAATGACATGTTATATATTTAATTTGGGGTTTGCATATGAACCCTTGGTTCATATGGACTTTAACCAAATTGATGCTAGATGCATTGGGGAAAATCATAGCATCTTCGAAATGTCATCTTCATGCATCATATTGTTGCATATGGTTGTTTATTGATTGCCGGCGCTGTTCCCTCTCGTTAGGTTCTGCTCCGAAAGGTGTCCCGAGTACCTGTCTGAGGAGCAGTGCTTCTTCGTGGATCTATCAGGCAAGCAAACCCCCTTGAGCATCTCGATAAAGTCCCACTCTCTCGCTCCTGCTCCTTTTACTGCATTAGGACAACAATGATTCAAACTGCTACTTTCTGCTGCGGTAGCTAAACCCATTCCTCTGCATGACCTGTCATTGCCACAATAAATAGTTGAAACCCAGTAGCATGAGTAGGAGTTGCTTGAGCCTTGATGTGCCTGCTCATCCATGCTTGTTTTCTTTATGCCAGCTATGCTTAGAGTTGTGTCAGGTTTGATTCATCGGGAATGAATCGGAGTGGTGAACATGTCCTACCGGTAAAGGCTAAGTGTGTGAACACGTTTTGGTAAAGGTAGCGATGAGAGGCCATGTAAGAGTACATGGTGGGTTGTCTCATTGGAACCGTCCTTAAGCACTGAGTTATGTGTATGTTGTCCAAGTCCAGTTACTACCACACATTGGGTTCCGGTTATCCGGCCCCTCTTGGCTTATTAATCCACTTGATCTCTGTCCAGGAGTTGCAACTAGTTTCTGGCGTTTGTAGGTAGTGCTACTTGTCTACCAGGTGGTGTCCGACGGGACAGGCTTGGGACAGACTAGGCACTGTGGCACGGTGTACCAAGTGGCACCCGGATGGTGGGCTTGGGAACCCTGCACACATCGTTTGGGGCCGTGAGCGACACCCCGGCCGGATCTCCTTGCGGATGGAACCCGAATAGGCGATAAAACTGGACGAGAGACTTGTGTGGTTAGTCAGGTCATGGCCAACACCCTCGCCCGGTTTCCGCTTGAAGGTTGCCGAGGTACATGACGTGTACAGGGCTATAAGTGGCGAGAGCGTGTGTGAAGAATTACACCCCTGCTGGGTCAATATTATCTATTCGAATAGCCGTTTTCCTCGGATATGGAAACTTGGAGGACTTATGTAGTACATAGACAACTTGAAGTGGATACTCTAAAATCCGCAAGATAAGCGTGAGTACTATGGATGGCCTTCTCGTAGGGAGACAGGAACGGATCCATAGTGGGTATTGATATGGTGAATATGTGGACTCGTGTGCATCTTCTCACCTCAAAGAAGTTTCTGATACTCGTAGTATAGATTAGCCATTGAGTCAAAGCTGGCTTGCTGCTATTAAACCCCAGCACCCCCTTTGTTGATAATGTTGCATATGTAGATAGTTCCGATGTAAGACTTGCTGAGAACCTTTGTACTCACGTTTGCTTTTATGTTTTGCAGTTGGTTACACTAGTGGCTTCGACGAGTAGCTTGTATCCCAGCTACGGTCTTGTACCCTTGGGAGGGTCGTGTTTAGTCAGGCTTCTTAGTCTTTTACTTTTGTAGTTGTTTGTACTCAGACATGTAATGCTTCGGTTGCTTGTATGCTCTGAATGATGGGTCATGAGACCCCTGTTTGTATTGAATGCTATGTGGCTCTTCTGGGCCTTTATCTATATGAGTTTGAGTTATGTTGTGATGCCATGATGTACAGCACATACTTGCATGTTATGTGTACGTGTAACGTGTATTGCTATGTGTGGGATCCGACAACCTAGTTTTTTACCTCTGATAGCCTCTCTTATGGGGAAATGTAGTCTTGTGTTTCCATGTGCCATAGTAGTCCGCTACAGCCCGGTTCACCGGAGTCCTGCTAGCCCAGCACTACTGCTCCGGAACACTTGACTGGCCGGCATGTGATTCACTTCGTCCCTGTGTCTGTCCCTTCGGGGAAATGTCACGCGGTGACATCCGGAATCCTGCCTAGCCTGCTATAGCCCGGGTTCCCGGAGTCCTGTTAGCCCAGTGCTACAGCCCGGATTCATATGCTGTTGACCGACATGCTCGAGGTTGATTCATGTATGCCTGTCCCTGTAAGTTAGTGCTACTTTGGGTTCACGACTAGTCATGTCGGCCCGGGTTCTCTGTCATATGGATGCTAGCGACACTATCATATACGTGAGCCAAAAGGCGCAAACGGTCCCGGGCCAGGTAAGGTGGCACCCGTGGGAATACCGTGCGTGAGGCCGCAAAGTGATATGAAGTGTTACATGCTAGATCGATGTGATTTAGGATCGGGGTCCCGACAGCCGCCCCCCCCTTGGAGATTGGATCTCCTAGGGCCGGAGCCCCCCTAGGGGCCCTATATATAGTGGGGGGGGGGGAGGGAGGGCAGCCAGACACCAAGCCCTTGGCACCTCCCTCTCCCTCTCTTTCTCTCTCTCTCTCTCTCTCTCTCTCTCTCTCGTTGGAGCTTGGCGAAGCCCTGCCGAGATCACCGCTGCTTCCAGCACCACGCCGTCGTGCTGCTGGATCTCCATCAACCTCTCCTTCCCTTTGCTGGATCAAGAAGGAGGAGACGTCTTCCCAACCGTACGTGTGTTGAACACGGAGGTGCCATCCGTTCGGCGCTTGGTCATCGGTGATTTGGATCACGGCGAGTACGACTCCATCAACCCCGTTCTCTTGAACGCTTCCGCTCACGATCTACAAGGGTATGTAGATGCACTCCCCTCTCCCTCGTTGCTAGATGACTCCATAGATTGATCTTGGTGATGCATAGAAAATTTTAAAATTCTACTATGTTCCCCATCAGTGGCATCATGAGCTAGGTTTATGCGTAGTTTCTATGCACAAGTAGAACACAAGTTGTTGTGGGCGTTGATTTTGTCAATTTACTTGCCGTTACTAGTCTTATCTTGATTCGGCGGCATCGTGGGATGAAGCGGCCCGGACCGACCTTACACGTACGCTTATGTGAGACTGGTTCCACCGACTGACATGCACTAGTTGCATAAGGTGGCTAGCGGGTGTTTGTCTCTCCCACTTTAGACGGATCGGATTCGATGAAAAGGGTCCTTATGAAGGGTAAATAGAAATTGGCATATCACGTTGTGGTTTTGGTGTAGGTAAGAAACGATCTTGCTAGAAACCTATAGCAGCCACGTAAAAACTTGCAACAAAAATTAGAGGACGTCTAACTTGTTTTTGCAGCATGTGCCATGTGATGTGATATGGCCAAAAGGATGTGATGAATGATATATGTGATGTATGAGATTGATCATGTTCGTGTAATAGGAATCACGACTTGCATGTCGATGAGTATGACAACCGGCAGGAGCCATAGGAATTATCTTAATTTAGTTATGACCTGTGTGTCAACATAAACGTCATGTAATTACATTACTTTATTGCTAAACCGTTAGCCATAGTAGTAGAAGTAATAGATGACAAGACAACTTCATGAAGACACGATGATGGAGATCATGGTGTCATGCCGGTGACGATGATGATCATGGCACCCCAAAGATGGAGATCAAAAGGAGCAAATGATATTGGCCATATCATGTCACTATTTGATTGCATGTGATGTTTATCATGTTTTTGCTTCTTATTTGCTTAGAACGACGGTAGTAAATAATATGATCCCTCACAATAATTTCAAGAAAGTGTTCCCCCTAACTATGCACCGTTGCGAAAGTTCGTTGTCTCGAAGCACCACGTGATGATCGGGTGTGATAGATTCTAACGTGCACATACAACGGGTGTAAGCCAGATTTACACATGCAAAACACTTAGGTTGACTTGACGAGCCTAGCATGTACAGACATGGCCTCGGAACACAAGAGACCGAAAGGTCGAACATGAGTCGTATGGAAGATACGATCAACATGGAGATGTTCACCGATGATGACTAGTCCGTCTCACGTGATGATCGGACATGGTCTAGTTGAGTCGGATCATGTATCACTTAGATGACTAGAGGGATGTCTAATCTGATGGGAGTTCATTAAATAATTTGATTAGATGAACTTAATTATAATGAACTTAGTCTAAAAACCTTTGCAAAATGTCTTGTAGATCAAATGGCGAACACTCATGTCAACCTCAACTTCAACGCGTTCCTAGAGAAAACCAAGCTAAAAGATGATGGCAGCAACTATACAGACTGGGTCCGGAACCTGAGGATCATCCTCATAGCTGCCAAGAAAGCATATGTCCTAGAAGCACCACTAGGTCAAGCACCCATCCCAGAGAACCAAGACGTTATGAACACTTGGCAGTCACGTGCTGATCATTACTCCCTTGTTTAGTGCAGCATGCTTTACAACTTAGAACCGGGGCTCCAAAAGCGTTTTGAGCAACACGGAGCATATGAGATGTTCGAAGAGCTGAAAATGGTTTTCCAAGCTCATGCCCGGGTCGAGAGATATGAAGTCTCCGACAAGTTCTACAGTTGTAAGATGGAGGAAAATAGTTCTGTCAGTGAGCGCATACTCAAAATGTCTGGGTTGCACAACCGCTTGTCCCAGCTGGACATTAACCTCCCGGACGAGGCGGTCATAGACAGAATCCTTCAGTCGCTCCCACCTAGCTACAAGAGCTTTGTGATGAACTACAATATGCAGGGGATGGTGAAAACTATTCCTGAAGTATTTTCAATGCTGAAATCGGCGGAGGTGGAAATCAAAAAGGAACATCAAGTGTTGATGCTCAATAAAACCACTAGTTTCAAGAAAGGCAAGGGTAAGAAGAACTTCAAGAAGGACGGCAAGGGAGTTGCCGCACCCGATAAATCAGTTGCCGGGAAGAAGCCAAAGAATGGACCCAAACCTGAGACTGAGTGCTTTTATTGCAAGGGAAAGGGACAGTCGAAGCGGAACTGCCCCAAATACTTAGCGGACAAGAAGACCGGCAACACTAAAGGTATATGTGATATACATGTAATTGATGTGTACCTTACCAGTACTCGTAGTAGCTCCTGGGTATCTGATACCGGTGCGGTTGCTCATATTTGTAATTCAAAATAGGAGCTCGGAATAAACGGAGGCTGGCGAAGGACGAGGTGACGATGCACGTCGGGAATGGTTCCAAGGTCGATGTGATCGCCGTCGGCACGCTAGCTCTACATTTACCTACGGGGTTAGTTTTAAACCTCAATAATTGTTATCTAGTGCCAGCGTTGAGCATGAACATTGTATCTGGATCTCGTTTAATATGAGATGGCTACTCATTTAAATCCGAGAATAATGGTTGTTCTATTTATATGAGAGATATGTTTTATGGTCATGCGCCGCTGGTCAATGGTTTATTCTTAATGAATCTTGAACGTGATGTTACACATATTCATAGTGTGAATACCAAAAGATGTAAGACTGATAATTATAGTCCCACATATCTGTGGCACTGTCGCCTTGGTCACATCGGTGTCAAATGCATGAAGAAGCTCCATACAGATGGACTTTTGGAGTCTCTTGATTTCGAATCATTTGACACATGCAAACCATGCCTCATGGGTAAGATGACCAAGACTCCGTTCTCCGGAACAATGGAGCGAGCAAGCAACTTATTGGAAATTATACGTACTGATGTGTGCGGTCCAATAAGCGTTGAGGCTCGCGGTGGCTATCGTTATGTTCTCACTCTCACTGATGACTTAAGTAGATATGGGTATGTCTATTTGACTAAACACAAGTCTGAGACCTTTGAAAAGTTCAAGGAATTTCAGAATGAGGTAGAGAATCAACGTGACCGAAAGATAAAATTCTTATGATCAGATCATGGGGGAGAATATTTAAGTCACGAATTTGGTACACACTTAAGGAAATGTGGAATCATTTCAGAACTCACGCCGCCTGGAACACCTCAGCGTAACGGTGTGTCCGAACATCGTAATCGCACTCTATTGGATATGGTGCGATCTATGATGTCACTCACTGATTTACCGCTATCATTTTGGGGATACGCTCTAGAGACAGCTACATTCACTTTAAATAGGGCATCGTCTAAATCCGTTGAGACAACACCGTATGAATTATGGTTTGGGAAGAAACCTAAGCTGTCGTTTCTAAAAGTTTGGGGATGCGATGCTTATGTCAAGAAACTTCAACCTGAAAAGCTCGAACCCAAGTCGGAAAAATGCGTCTTCATAGGATACCCTAAGGAAACCATTGGGTATACCTTCTACCTCAGATCCGAAGGCAAGATCTTTGTTGCCAAGAACGGGTCCTTTCTGGAGAAAGAGTTTCTCTTGAGAGAAGTAAGTGGGAGGAAAGTAGAACTCGATGAAGTACTGCCTCTTGAACCGGAAAGTAGCGCAGCTCAGGAAGATGTTCCTGTGGTGCCTGCACCGACTAGAGAGGAAGTTAATGATAATGATCAAGGTACTTTGGATCAAGTTGCTACTGAACTTCGAAGGTCCACAAGGACATGTTCCACACTAGAATGGTAGGGAAACCCTGTCCTAGAAATCATGTTGTTAGACAACGGTGAACCTTCGAACTATGAAGAAGCAATGGCGGGCCCAGATTCCAACAAATGGCTTGAAGCCATGCAATCCGAGATAGGATCCATGTATGAAAACAAAGTATGGACTTTGACAGACTTGCCAGATGATCGGTGAGCGATAGAGAATAAATGGATCTTTAAGAAGAAGATGAACGCGGATGGTAATGTTACCATCTATAAGGCTTGACTTGTCACTAAGGGTTATCAACAAGTTCAAGGGGTTGAGTACGATGAGACCTTCTCACCCGTAGCAAAGCTGAAGTCCGTACGAATCATGTTAATAATTGCCGCATACTATGATTATGAGATATGGCAAATGGACGTCAAAACGGCATTCCTTAACGGCTTTCTTAAGGAAGAATTGTATATGATGCAGCCGGAAGGTTTTGTCAATCCTAAGAATGCTAACAAGGTATGCAAGCTCTAGCGCTCCATCTATGGGCTGGTGCAAGCATCTCGGAGTTGGAACATTCGCTTTAATGAAATGATCAAAGCGTTTGGGTTTATGCAGACTTATGGAGAAGCCTGCGTTTATAAGAAAGTGAGTGGGAGCTTTGTAGCATTTCTCATATTATATGTGGATGACATACTTTTGATGGGAAATGATATAGAACTTTTGGACAGTATCAAGGCCTACTTGAATAAGTGTTTTTCGATGAAGGACCTTGGAGAAGCTGCTTACATATTAGGCATCAAGATCTATAGAGATAGATCGAGACGCCTCATAGGTATTTCACAAAGCACATACCTTGATAAGATATTGAAGAAGTTCAATATGGATCAGTCCAAGAAGGGGTTCTTGCCTGTGTTGCAAGGTGTGAAATTGAGCTCAGCTCAATGTCCGACCACGATAGAAGATAGAGAAAAGATGAGTGTCGTCCCCTATGCCTCATCCATAGGGTCTATCATGTATGCCATGTTGTGTACCAGACCTGATGTAAACCTTGCCGTAAGTTTGGTAGGAAGGTACCAAAGTAATCCCAGCATGGAACACTTGACAGCGGTCAAGAACATCCTGAAGTACCTGAAAAGGACTAAGGATATGTTTCTCGTATATGGAGGTGATGAGGAGCTCGTCGTAAAGGGTTACGTCGACGCTAGCTTTGACACAGATCTGGATGACTCTAAGTCACAAACCGGATATGTGTATATTTTGAATGGTGGGGCAGTTAGCTGGTGCAGTTGCAAGCAAAGCGTCGTGGCGGGATCTACATGTGAAGCGGAGTACATGGCAGCCTCGGAGGCAGCGCATGAAGCAATATGGATGAAGGAGTTCAGCACCGACCTAGGAGTCATACCCAATGCGTCGGCGCCGATCATTCTCTTCTATGACAACACTGGAGCTATTGCCCTTGCCAAGGAGCCCAGGTTTCACAAGAAGACCAGGCACATCAAGCGTCGCTTCAACTCCATTTGTGAAAATGTTCAAGATGGAGACATAGATATTTGCAAAGTACATACGGATCTGAATGTCGCAGATCCGTTGACTAAACCTCTTCCGCGAGCAAAACATGATCAACACCAGAACTCTATGGGTGTTCGATTCATCACAATGTAACTAGATTATTGACTCTAGTGCAAGTGGGAGACCGTTGGAAATATGCCCTAGAGGCGATAACAAAAATGGTTATTATTATATTTCCTTGTTCATGGTAATTGTCTATTATTCATGCTATAATTGTGTTATCCAGAAATCGTAATACATGTGTGAATACATAGACCACAACATGTCCCTAGTGAGCCTCTAGTTAACTTGCTCATTGATCAATAGATAGTCATGGTTTCCTGATTATGGACATTGGATGTTATTGATAATGGGATCACATCATTAGGAGAATGATGTGAAGGACAAGACCCAATCCTAAGCATAGCACAAGATCGTGTAGTTCGTTTGCTAGAGCTTTTCCAATGTCAAGTATCATTTCCTTAGACCACGAGATCGTGTAACTCCCGGATGCCGTAGGAGTGCTTTGGGTGTACCAAACGTCACAACGTAACTGGGTGACTATAAAGGTATATATACTACAGGTATCCCCGAAAGTATCTGTTGTGTTGACACGGATCGAGACTTGGATTTCTCACTCCGTATGACGGAGAGGTATCTCTGGGCCCACTCGGTAATGCATCATCATAATGAGCTCAATGTGATCAAGTGTTTGGTCACGGGATCATGTATTACGGTATGAGTAAAGTGAGTTGCCGGTAACGAGATTGAACGAGGTATTGGGATACCGACGATCGAATCTCGGGCAAGTAACGTACCGATTGACAAAGGGAATTGAATACGGGATTGATTGAATCCTCGACATCGTGGTTCATCCGATGAGATCATCGTCGAACATGTGGGAGCCAACATGGGTATCCAAATCCCGCCGTTGGTTATTGACCGGAGAGTCGTCTCGTTCATATCTGCGTGTCTCCCGAACCCGTAGGGTCTACACACTTAATGTTCGGTGACGCTAGGGTTGTAGAGATATTAGTATGCGGTAACCCGAAAGTTTTTTGGAGTCCCGTATGAGATCCCGGACATCACGAGGAGTTCCGCAATGGTCAGGAGGTGAAGATTTATATATAGGAAGTCCAGTTTCGGCCATCGGGAAAGTTTCGGGGGTAATCGGTATTGTACCGGGACCACCGGGTGGGGCCACCTATCCCGGAGGCCCCCATGGGCTGAAGTGGGAGGGGAACCAGCCCCTGGTGGCTGGTGCGCCCCCCATGGGCCTCCCTTGCGCCTAGGGTTGGAAACCCTAGGGATGGGGGGCGCCCCACTTGGCTTGGGGGGCAAGTCCCCCTTGGCCGCCCCCCCTTGGAGATTGGATCTCCTAGGGCCGGCGCCCCCTAGGGGCCCTATATATAGTGGGGGGAGGGAGGGCAGCCACACACGAAGCCCTTGGCGCCTCCCTCTCCCTCGGAACACCTCTCTCTCTCTCTCTCTCATTGGAGCTTGGCGAAGCCCTGCCGAGATCACCGCTGCGTCCACCACCACGCCATCGTGCTGCTGGATCTCCATCAACCTCTCCTTCCCTTTGCTGGATCAAGAAGGAGGAGACGTCTTCCCAACCATATGTGTGTTGACCACGGAGGTGTCGTCCATTCGGCGCTTGGTCATCGGTGATTTGGATCACGACGAGTACGACTCCATCAAACCCGTTCTCTTGAACGCTTCCGCTCGCGATCTACAAGGGTATGTAGATGCACTCCCCTCTCCCTCGTTGCTAGATGACTCCATAGATTGATCTTGGTGATGCGTAGAAAATTTTAATATTCTTCTACGGTCCCCATCAGGGATGTCCTTGGAAGTAGTGGCGCAGCTTGTGTGAGGCCACTAGTAGCGCGAGGAGGAGTTTTTGAGGCATGGGATACCGTGCCCTTGCGTCCCGTAGCACCGTGCTGACGAAGTACATGGGATGCTCGACGAGGTTGAGGGTGCTGGCACCGCTTGCGTCCTCCAGAGGTCGAGGCGTCTCTTGAGACGACGGAGCTCCCTGTGCTTGGTCGCCTGAAGGGGCCTCTCCTGCTCCGGGTGCGTTCTCCTGCTGCGGCTGTTCCTTTCCAGCTGCGGTTGCGGCCTTTGCGAGGCCCTCCTGGATCTTCTTTGCTTAAGTTCGGACGGTCGACGCGGCCTTGGCACAGCACTCCTCCCTGACCGCTACCAGGGCTGCGCTAGCGGAGTAGGGGGTGGCCGCAAGGTAGAGCACCAGGGGCTCCCGACAACGCGGAGCTAGCATCACTAGTGGACTAGTAAGGTACCTCTTGAGGTCTTGGAATGCCTTGTCGGCCTCTTCAGTCCATTCGAAGGGGCCCTTTTTCTTCATCAGCTTGAAGAAGGGCAGCGCTCGTTCCCCCAGCTTGGAGATGAAACGCCCCAGCGCAGTTACACGCCCGGTGAGCTTCTGCATTTACTTGAGGGTCCTTGGCGGGGTCATGTCTTTGACTGCCTTGACCTTCTCCGGGTTGGCCTCGATGCCCCTGTGGGATACGAGCAAACCCAGGAGCTTGCCTGAGGGAATCCAAACACGCACTTCTCTAGGTTGAGCTGTAGGTCCACTTCGTTGAGGCTCGCGAAGGTTTCTTCCAGGTCCTGTATCAGGGTCCTTGCCTCACGAGACTTCACCACAATGTCATCGACGTAAGCTTCAGCGTTCCTCCCGAGCTGCCAGCCTAAGGCGATGTGCATCAGCCGCTGAAAGGTCGCTCCTGCATTGCGCAACCCAAATGGCATGCACGTATAGCAGTACACTCCACACGGGGTCAGGAAGGCCATCTTCTCCACGTCTTCTACCGTCATCTTGATCTGGTGATAGCCCAAGAAGGCATCTAGGAAGCACAATAGGTCACACTCTGCGGTGGAGTCGACTATCTGGTCGATGCGGGGGAGCGGAAATGGATCCTGTGGGCAGGCCTTGTTGAGGTTGGTGATGTCGACGCACATGCTCTCCTTTCCTCCCTTTTTCGGCACAGCGACCGGATTAGCCAGCCAATCAGGGTAGCGAACCTCGCGGATGACTCCTGCTGCCTCTAGCTTCCGGGTCTCTTGAACGATGAAAGCCTGTTTCTCAGTAGACTGCCTCCTTGCCTTCTGCTTCACAGGGCGCACATTGGGGCACACATTGAGGTGATGCTCAATCACTTCCCTTGGGACCCCTGCTAACTGACCAGGTTCCCACGCAAACACCTTCTTGTTTGCATGCAGGAACCCAATCAGGGCTTTCTCTTGCTCGGGCTCGAGGTTGGCCCCTATGGTGAAGGTGGCGCTAGCAGACCCGTCCTCGTCGACTGGTACCTGCTTGGTTTCTGCCTTGTCTTGGGTGAACAACTGCTTCTTTTTAGCTGGCGCAGCCCCCTTGGGCTCAAGGGCGTCGGTGCCAGTGGGCTGCGCCACCGCGGCCACCCTGAAAACAAGTTGGAGCACCTGCAGTGCATCCCTTGTATCTCCTAACACGGTAAGGAAGTCGCTGCTCCCAGGCATCTTCATGAGGTTGTACGCCGGGTGAGTTGCTGCCATGAACCGAGCCAGCGCCGGATAGCCGAGGATGGTGTCGTAGGGGAGGCCGATGGGGGCGATGTTGAAGTCGATCAGCTCCGTGCGGAAGTTGTCGCATGTGCCGAAGGTCACTGGGAGGCGGATCTGTCCCAAGGAGGCGGTGGAACCGGCTCCGACGCCCGAGAAAGGCCTCCTGGGTCGGAGCCGCTCCAGCAGCACGTGGAGGAGGCTAAAGGCCTCCACCGAGAGCACGTTGAGGCCGGCACCACCGTTGATGAGGGTCCTGGTGACGACCAGTTGGCATATGGTGGGGGTGCACAGCATCGGGAGCGCGCCCGAACCAATGGGGTTGAAGGGCTGGTCCTCCGAGTCGAAGGTTAGATCGGCGTCGAACGCCACCCAGCCCGAGGGGCGTCTCGGTGCTTGGAGGCGGTGCTGATCCGGCGGGTGAACGGCTTGATGAGATGGCTCGAGGGTGGTGCCTGGGAGCCACCCAAGAGAGCCGCGACGACGGGCGGCGCTGGTGCAGCGAAACGGGCAAGGAAGAGGTCGCTGCTCCTCCCAGGGGCTGTCGGCAGGTGGAGGAGCCATGCGCGTGGGATGCCGGTGAGGGCCATGGGTAACCAGTTGGCCATCACCCAGTTGTTGCCCCCGGCTCTGAGGATGGCCTCCTCGTACGCCAGGAGGAAAACCATCGGGTCCATCGCGCCGTTGTAGCGCGGCGGCGTCTCGGGCCTGAACTTGCACCCCTACTGCACCTGTCGCAAGGCGGGGGCCAAGGCCCGGAGCCCCCTGGCCCTGGTGTCGACATCCGTTGCTGGAGCGGGCGGCACGTTGTCCGCCATGAGGGCGGGATGCGATGTCGGGGGAGAGCGGGTCGTCAGGAGGGAGGACTCCGGTGCACCCCTACCTGGCGTGCAAAATGTCGGATTTCGGGTTCCGGCAGACCCTTGAGGTTCGAACACTGGGGTGCGTGCGGAGATCTCTCCCCTACTAGTCTATGTCCGATCCTCTCATGCGAACTAAGATGAAAATGATGAACAACACAAGAGACACGAGGTTTATACTGGTTCGGGCCACCGTTGTGGTGTAATACCCTACTTCAGTGTGTGGTGTGGTGGATTGCCTCAGGGGGCTGATGATGAACAGTACAAGGGAAGAATAGCCTCGCGAGAGGTGTTCTTGAGCTGGTGCGATGAACTGCTGGGGTGAGTTCAGTCGCCTCTCTCTCTCTGCTGGGGTTCTACCAGATTTCTAGATGTCTCCCTCTCTCTGTGGTGGCTAGCTCTATTTATAGAGGCCCTGGTCCTCTAACCGAATAATTGAGTAGGAAGGGCGACAACAATTGGCCATTTTGAAGGGGAACATATAGTACAAGTTATCCTGACCAAAGGTGGTCTTCGGCTGCCAAAAGCACTTGTGATGACGCCGTCTTGGGCTCCACGGTGACCTCCGTCCTGCCGCTCTGCTGGTCTTGGTCTTGTTGCACCGGAATGACAACCTTTGCATGATGCCTTGGCCTGTGCTTGCCCCCTTTGCACCAAAGGGGAAACAAGGACCCTGCGCAGATCGGCGCCCTCCTGGCGCCCGCCTGGCCTTGATCGTCATGGCTTGCGTCATGGGATCCTCGTGAGGTACCCTTGCATTGATCTCTCCACCTCCTCGCGAGCCTGCCTGATGCGGCCGCTCTTGAGGAAGCTTCGTGTCGTCCGCCCCGCGAGGCTTGGCCCCTCGCGAGGGTCTTGAGCTTGCGCTGATGAAGACAGGCCGCGCTGGGCCCCCACTTGAGCCACGCCGCAGGCAGGCAAGTCTGGTGACCCCCGTTCCCAGAACGTCGACACCCAGGCTGAATTTGACCTTGTCGTCTTCCTTGTCCTCTTCCTCGGTGCCACCCTCAAGGTGGTAGTACTCGGCGCCAGAGCTCACGTTGGTACTCCACTGTCGATTCCTCGACAGAGGGGCTCTTCTCTACCTCCTCGCCAGCCACGCGTAACTCCTTCTCCCGACGCTCCTGAATCTCCACTGCCTCCTGCATCTCCCACTCTCGCTCGATGATCTCATGAGGAAGCAGGTGCTCCATGGCCTCTGGCACATTTTCAGACGTGGGTTGCATGCCAGATTTTGAGGAGGCCTAGAATATCTTGGTGTGGGCATCCTCGATCTTGGCATGGATAGCCTCGACCCGGGCCAGGGCGACATCAGCGACATGGACGGATGCTCGAGCGCTCTCAGCATTTGTAGTTGCCGTCACCGTAGCTGCTGCAGCCGTCTCAGCTAGCTGCTGCAGCTGTCGTAGAAGCCCTCTCAGCGGATGCGGTTGTGCTCTCGGTGTAGGTGGTCGCACTCTTGGCATAGGCGGTGGTGTTCTAGGAGGACGCGGCCACCGTACGAGTCCTCACAAATGATACGTCTCCCTCATATCTAATTTTCCAAACACTTCTGCTCTTGTTTTGGACTCAAATTTGCATTATTTGAATGAATCTAACCCGGACTAATGCTATTTTCAGTAGAACTACCATGGTGTTGTTTTTGTGCAGTAATACAAATTCTCGGAATTGGATGAAACTTTTTGGAGAATTATTTTGGAATAAAATAAAAATACTGGAGCAAAGACCCACTGGAGTGGGGGTACCCACTATGCACCAGGGCGCGCCACCTCCTCTGGCATGCCCTGGTGGGTAGCGCGCCCCTTGAGGCTCCTCTGACCCTAATTTGGGTACTATAAATTCCTATTTCCCAAGAAAAAACGGGAGAGGAAGTTTCATCGTGTTTTACTATATGAAGCCGCCACCACCTCCTGTTCTTCAATGGGAGGCCAGATATGGTGTCCGTTCGGGGCTCCGAAGAGGGGGATCTTTCGTCTTTGTTATCATCAACCATCCTCCATCACCAATTTCATGATGCTCACCGCCGGGAGTGAGTAATTTCTTTGTAGGCTTGGTGGATGGTGGTGGGTTGGATGCGATTCATCATGTAATCAAGTTAGTTTTGTTAGGGCTTGATCGCTAGTATCCACTATGTTCTGAGATTGATGTTGCTATGACTTTGCTATGCTTAATGCTTGTTACTAGGGAACGAGTGCCATGATTTCATGAATATATTGGTGCTCTTGATCCGATATTGTAAGATATATGCACCTACTACGCATTATGATCCGCATACTGCAAGGTGAAAATAATTTGGATTCTTTTCGGTGATTACCGTAGTTTGAGGAGTTCATGTATTCACATTGTGTTAATGCTTTGTTCTGGTTCTTGATACATCCATTTTGCATCATGCCTTTATTTTGATATTTATTGCATTATGGGCTGTTATTACACATTATGGTACAATACTTATGCCTTTTCTCTTAGTTTACAAGATTTACATGAAGAGGGAGAATGCTGGCAACTAGAATTCTAGACCGGAAAGGAGCAAATTTGAGAGACCTATTCTGCACAACTCCAAAAGTCCTAAAAACTTATGGAGACCTATTTTGGAATATATAAAAAATATTGGGCGAAGAAATACCAGAGGGGGACCCACTAGGTGGCCACAAGCCTGGGGGTGCGCCCTACCCCCAGGGCTTGTGGGCCCCTTGGTAGGTCTCCGACGCCCATCTTCTGCTATATGCAGTGTTTTGACCTAGAAAAAATCATAGGAAGTTTTTGTCGGCGTCCTGGGAATGGGGGTCCCCAGGCTAGCCTACCTGCGGCCCGCGGCGTGGCTAAGCTAGCAGGCCGTACGACCCACCTTCATCAACAAGGCATCCAAGACCCTCGCGAGGGGCCAAGCCTAACGAGGGGGACGACACAAGACCTCCTCTGGAGTGGCCTAGTCAGGCAGGCTCATGTGGAGCAGAGATATCAAGGCGAGACGAACCTCACGAGGCTATCGTGACGTGAGCCATGACGATCGACACCAGGCGGGCGCCAGCGCGCACAGCGTCCTTGTTTCCTCTTTGGTGCTAAGGGAACCAGCGCGGGCGAGGAGTACCGAGGCATGAGGCAAAGGTTGCCATTTTGGTGCGACAAGACCAAGACTAGAAGGACGGCAAGACGGAGGTCATCGTGGAGCCCAAGACGGCGTCACCACCAGAGCCTTTGGCAGGCGAAGACCACTTTTGTCAGGAGAGCTCGTACTAGCTATCCCCCTTCAAATTGACCCGCCACTGTTGGCTCCCTTCCCTCTCAAGATTTGGGAGGAGGACCAGGGCCTCTATAAGTAGGACTAGCCACCACCATAGGCAAGGGGCCGAGATCTGAGATCACTCTCACCCACACAAGTTAGCCAAGCACAAGAACACCTCAACCTCAAGAGGCCATTCTTCCCATTGTATTGTTCATCATCAGCCCAAGAGGCAATCCTCCACCACCACCACACTGGAGTAGGGTATTACACCACAACGGTGGCCCGAACCAGTATAAATCTTGTGTCTTTCCGTGTTGCGAGTTTGTCGAGTTCGTCCGCGAGATCTTAGCGAGTTAGGGCATAGATCGGTGGGAGGAAAGACTTCACGCGCACCCAAGTGTGCGAACTGTCGGCATTCTGGGAACAGGGGTCCCCAGACTTGCCTACCTGCGGCCTGCGGCGTGGCTCAAGTGGGGGCCCAGCGCGGCCCATCTTCATCAACACGAGGCTCAAGACCCTCGCGAGGGGCCAAGCCTCATGAGGCGGACGACACGGCGCATCCTCAGGCACAGCCTCCTCAGGATGGCTCGCGAGGAGCTGGAGAGTTCAAGGCGGGGTACCTCGCGAGGTGCCCATGACGCAAGCCATGACGACTCGAGGCACCAGGCGGGTGCCAGCGCGCGCAGTGTCCTTCTTTCGTCTTTGGTGCAAAGGGGACAAGCATATCCGCGGAGTACCGAGGCATCATGCAAAGGTTGCCACTTCGGTGCAACGAGACCAAGACCAGGAGGACTAGGAGACGGAGGTCACCATGGAACCCAGCCCGGCGTCACCACCAGAGCCTTTGGCAGGCGAACACTGCTTTTGTCAGCATGGACGTACTTGCTGTCCCCCTTCAAATTAGACCGCCATTGTTGGATCCCTTCCCGCTCAATATTTGGGAAGAGGACCAGGGCCTCTATAAATAGGACTAGCCGCCCACACAGCAGGGGTTCGGTTCGATCGGTCGGTTCGCAGAGTTAGTTGGTCCGGCTAGCAAGTAGAGAGAGATAGAGAGAGAAGGGCGACTGAACTCCTCAGTTCACTGCCCCAGCCAAGAACTGACCCTCGCGAGGCGGTTCTTCCTTGTAGTGTTCATCATCACCAGCCCCCAAGAGGCAATCCATCCACCACACACTGGAGTAGGGTATTACAGCACAATGGTGGCCCGAACCAGTATAAATCTTGTGTCTTTCATGCAGTTCTTTTAGTAGTTTAGATCCCATCGAGACGGAGGGGTTGAGGACGTGATTTCCGCGTGCACCCCAGTGTTCGAACCTTAAGGGTCTGCCGGAACCCGAAATCCGACATTTGGCGCGCCCGGTAGGGGTGCGCCGGAATCCGTCTTCCACCGCTCCGCTCTCCTCCGACCGTCACATCCATGTCTGACGCTCGTCGGGCCCGCGCCGAGCTCCGGGCCGCCATCGCTTCCCGCATCGCCCAGACGGCCCCCGTCGGTGGGCGTCCTCGTCGTTCCCCATCGCCCGCCGTCAAAGCCGCCACCGGCCCGGCGGTGGGCGAGCAGCAGGCATCGTCACAGCACCCGTCCGTGCGGCAAGACGGCCGCACCGCCACTCCGTCACTCGCACCAGCTGGCTCTTCGTCCCGCGCGCTCCGCGCACCCTTGGAGGCTCGAGCTGCGCTCATCGCGGTAAACGAGCTCCTGCACTACCGCCCCGTCAACGACGTCTATGAGGAGTGGCTCGACCGCGTCGCCGAGCTCGTCCGCGCCGCAGGGGGCTCTCCTGTGCCGTCCGCCCCGTTGCGCCGCACTCCGCCTCGCGTGGGCAACGAAGCTCCGGGGGCGAACCAGCCGCCTCCTCTCCAAGAAGATGCCATGGCTCCAAGGCGACTGGCCCCTGGGCGGAACCCGCTCCGCCAGGTGCCATCGCAACAAGAACGAAGCTGCCAAGAAATCCCTCGCTCGCAGGGGGCTGCCCGGGCGCTCCCTGCTCCAGCTCCGGCACGCCAAGACCTTGCCTTGCTCCTAGGTGCAGCGCGTGTGGACCCTCAAGACCGAGCTCTCCACCAACCGAGGCCTTTCGTGGCCACCGCGGGCTGCCGCGCCTACACCCACGAGCTGCGCAGCATCGCGTGGCCTGGCAAGTTCAAGCCGGACTTGCCTCCTCGCTACGACGGGACAACTAACCCCGCGGAATTCTTCCAGCTCTATGAGCTGGGTATCGAGGCTGCCAACGGGGACGAGAAGGTCATGGCTAACTGGTTCCCCATGGCGCTGAAGGAAGGAGCTCGAACCTGGCTCCTGAATCTGGCTCCAGGCACGATCTCCTCCTGGGACCAGATGCGCGCCCGCTTCATCGCCAACTTCCAAGGTACTCGCGACCGGCCATCCGCCGTGAGCGACATGCGCCGCATCAAGCAACAACCCGGAGAGACCCTGCAAAAGTACATCCAGTGCTTCAACAGCGTGCGCCTCAAGATCCCCAAGGTGTCCGAGGAGGCCATCATCTCCGCCTTCTCTGACGGCGTGCGTGACGTCAAGATGAAGGAGGAGCTGGCGATGCACGAAGACCTCTGCACCTCCCTGGAGCTATTCAACTTGGCGAACAAGTGCGCCAGGGCTGAGGAGGGACGTCTCTCCCTCCTCGAGCTGCCTTCCGCGGACCCAGAAGAGAAGAAGCCCAAAGCCAAGGACGCGAAGCGCAAGGGGGCTGCCGTACTCGCGGCAGAACCAAACACCAAGCGGGGCAAGGATCTGCCCGAACCCTCCAGAGGCAGCCGGTACTGTGTGTACCATGACCTCCAGACCCACAACACCAACGAATGTTAAGAGCTCCGCGCCGTGCGAGCAGGAAGGATAGGCCGTCGCCCTAACCGTGCTGACCGGGGCTACGGCCGGGGAGGAGGAAGAAACCCAGGACGCTAGGAAGATCGCGGCCCGCGCCCGGGGTGGCGCGACCAGCCTCGCGAGGACCGCTGGCGGGACCTGCCTCGCGAGGGAGACTGGAGTGATCAGCCTCGTGAGGACCGCCCTCATGGCAATGCAGGCCTACCTCCGCTGCCGCCTCCACCAAGAAGGAACGAAGACCGCCATCAAGACGAGGGGGCTGGGGGCTTCCAGGAGCCGCGCGCGATCGCCTGCATCCTGGGCGGAGCTCAAGCCCCAGCCTCCCAACGTATCTTCAAGCAGTTTGCCCGCGAAGTGAATGCAGTTCTCCCCAAGCTCGAAGCAACGCGCCCCCTCAGGTGGTCGGCGTGCCCCATCACGTTCAGCTCGGCAGACCAGCTCAAGTGCGCGGCCACTGTAGGAGTCCTCCCGATGCTCTGCTCCCTAATCATTAGCAATGTGCTGGTCACCAAGACCCTCATCGATGGCGGGGCAGGGCTCAACGTCCTGTCCGTGGAAACATTCAACAACCTCCAAGTGCCCTACGACCAGCTTCAGCCAACCAGGCCTTTCTACGGGATCACCGACGGTTCCACAGTCCCGATCGGGCAGGTCCGCCTCCCTGTCACCTTCGGGGCTCGCAGCAACTACCACACCGAGCTCATCGACTTCGACGTTGCCCACATTTGCCTGCCGTACAACACCATCCTCGGGTACCCAGCGCTGGCCAAGTTTATGGCTGCGACTCACCATGGCTACAACGTCCTCAAGATCCCAGGAAGTGTCGATGTCATCACGGTGCCCTGCGAAGAGAAGGATGCAGTGTGTTCCCTGGAGAGAGCCTATCAGGCCGCGTCGCTAGAGGACCCAGATCGCGGAAGCAGGAGGCTTCCTGAGACCACCCCCAAGAAGAAGAAGACGTCGTCAGGCTCAGCCCCTCAGGAGGCAGGCCCCTCAGGGCCCGTGTCTGCCCAAGGGGACCCTCCTCAGGTAGGGCTCGGGGGCTCTCACCTGGAGGGCCACCGACCTAACCAGGGTCACGAGGGAGGCACTTGGGCACCATGTGGAGGCATGCTTCGCAGCATGTTTCCCTCGAGAGGGAGGCAGGCGAGGAAGATCAGACCAGCAAGAGTTCGTTGACGAGGCCATTCAAGAGCTATAGGAGACAAGGATCATGAGAGGTTGCTGCCGCTTGCCAGCCGCGGCCCCACATCCAGGCGAGGATGGTGGGCTGCGCGTCTGCGTCGACGTACCAGGGCTCAATCAGATCGCCACAACGGAGCGCCACTAGCCCTCGCAAGTGGGGCCCTGTGGAGGTCCACCCCACAGCTATGTTTGCATGCCTTACGGCCTGCCGAGCATGGCTGCGGCGTACCAGCGCCTCATGAGGGGCATCGTGGAGGCTCAGGAAGACAGGCGTTCCGCAGCCTTGGCGGAGATGGAGGCAGCTCACGAGGAGTCACCAGCGCCTCCAGAGCCTCCCGAGGCCCCGGGGCCTGGGGGCTCGTGAGGATCAGCTTCCGCAGCCCACCGGGCCTACTGCACCAATGCCACTTCGCCAACGACATTATCAGGTGACATCTCTTAAGTTCCGTTCTCAGCTGGGAGCGCCCTCCCAGGGTTGCATCACTCCCAGGCCGCGTGGGTCCGTCCCCGCGGCATGTATCTGCATTTACCTTTCTGTCGTTAGTTTGCCTTGTTGGGGGCGCCCCTCGGGCTGCATCATCCCCAAGCCGCTCGGGCCAGACCTAGCGGCGTGTATCTCCCTAGCGTTTATTTCCAACTATGCATTTGCCTATCGCACTTGATTGCATGATGCCCATCCGCGGCATCCCTTCTTCTCCATGTCAACTACTTACAAGTTAAAGGGGGGGTGCCTGAGCATCGTGACTCAAGGATCTTACTGGCTCTCCAGCCCTCACCCTCTGGCCTTGTCCATGGCATCGCGACCTGGCATACCAGTGACGGCTGAGACAAGCTCGAGGGCCGGGACCCGAGGACGTAGAGTACCGGCATCTAACCAAATTTTGTAGGGACACATCCCAAGATACGGCCCAGTGCTGGGCGCAACCCGCCCAGAGGTAGGGCCTCGTGAGTCCCGCGCTGGCTCACGGGTGCCCAGATACACCTCGCCTACTCCAACCAGCAAGCTCTTGAGTGACTAACGATCGACTAACGGCCGCCATGGCAACACCATCTTCTTTCTGTGATGACCCCGCAGGATCCCTAGAGGGAACCGCGCAAGCCGAGGCCCTCACGAGGCTTCCTTCGCCCTTGCCCGCGCGAACTGCTTGTACATTAAAGGGGGGGCGCCTAAGCATCGCGACTCAGCACTCTTACTGGCTCTCCAGCCCTCACCCTCTGGCCTTGTCCACGGCATCGCGACCTGGCATACCAGCGACGGCTGAGACAAGCTCGAGGGCCAGGACCCGAGGACGTAGAGCAGAAAGGGGAGCAGAGGCGGGGAAGAGGGGGCCTCGCGAGGACCTTGCCGAGTGATTCCGCTCCTGCCTACGCACGGACCCAATGGCACACCTGCAACGGCCCCTGATCCTCAAGGAAGTTACCACCCACGGCACTGGCTGCTGCAGAACTACCCCCGCACCTAAAGCAACTTCGTACTAGCGACGTTGCTTCCCTTTCCCACTAAGCGACGACTGCTTGGGTGCCAAAGGGGACCTCCTGAGCATCGCGACTCAGGGGCTCTTACCAGACCTCGGGTCACTCACCTCCTGGCCTTGACCACGGCATCGCGACCTGGCATACCAGCGACGGCTGACGCCGCCTTGGGACTGGGACCTGTCGGCGTAGAGCACCAAGCCCTCGTGAGGTGCGAAAGGGAAGGCTGAACTATAACGGAGTTGGCAACTCGCACGGATCCACCTCAAAAGGTTATACATATTAACAAATAGGACTACAGACACCTTACAAGCCCCCACGGGGCGCATTCTGATTCCTCACAGGGAACGAATCCTAAGGGATGCTAACTACATGAGCTACTGCGGGAGACGCCATCGTCAACAGTGGGCCGTCAGGTACCGGCGCCAACTCCATCCAGATCAGGGTTGGCGATGGCCTGACGCGTCCGCCCTGCTCCTGGAGCGGTGACGACTCGGGGGCTCGTAGCTGTCGTTGCTCATCTCCGAAGTTGCGAAGCCTTTGCTGGAATCGCTGGACCCTCGGGCTCCTCTGCCCAGGGGGCGGTCGACGGGCCTAGCCCTCACCAGGGTGAGGTCCTGGCCACCTCTCCCACAGCAGCACTCCAGCCGACACCCGATCGCATCGAAGACCTTGGAGAACATCACCGCCGCGCCGTCGTACTCCAGGTGGACCGCAAAGACGCCACTTTCCCTGCAGACCCGGGCAATCTCCCTCCAGCCGCAGGACATGTAGACCGCGCCCGGGGCAACGATGACGACCTCGGCCTCGGTCGTGGGGGCGCTGCAGTCGGCGTGCTGCAGCTGGAGCTCCAGGGGCCCTCCTGGAGGAACGATGGAGGCGAAGAAGGGAGGAAGACGGATCCAGGACTGAAGGGGAGTGACGACGTGGAGCACGAACTCACGGGAGGAGCCCTCGGCATGGACTCCAGGAGGAACCACCCACGCCTTCGTAGCCCGACGGCGCCGACGACGGCGCTGACCGCGGGGATCAGCATCAACACCTCCAGGGCCCTCGATGTGGGCGTACAAGGGCAGCGGGAACCCCGGCGAAGCCCGCTCGCCCCAGGGCCTCGCCGCCGCCGGATGGTCCTCTTCGTCCCGGCTGCAATGGGCGAGTCGCTTCTTCGGTGGGAGAGGATCTGGTCCTTCTCGAGGAGCCTTTCCCTTCTCCGCTGCAGAGAACCGGCGAATCGGAGCCATCACACCAAGACGGAGCAAGAACTGAGGCGAAGGAGAGAGCAAGAAGAGATGGACTGGATGGGCACGCGCGGGGCCGTACTTATAGCCGGCGAAGGCCAACCACCGGTCTCCACGATCACAGGTAATCATAACATGTTCTGCATGCAGGGACTTGTCCGACTCGCACGATCACCAAGGAGTCATGGGGAAGCAGAGACGCCACGTCCAATCAACCGCCACGCGGCGTCCAAGGCCGTAGGCTGTTAGGGCCCGCGGCGCTTCGCCCTTGCCCTTTCGCCTCTCGGCACGGCCAAGTCCATGCGCGCCTTGGGCCCGGGGGCTACTGTCGGCATTCTGGGAATGGGGGTCCCCAGACTTGCCTGCCTGCGGCCTGCGGCGTGGCTCAAGTGGGGGCCCAGCACGGCCCATCTTCATCAACACGAGGCTCAAGACCCTCGCGAGGGGCCAAGCCTCGTGAGGCGGATGACACGGCGCATCCTCAGGCACAGCCTCCTCAGGCTGGCTCGCGAGGAGGCGGAGAGTTCAAGGTAGGGTACCTCGCGAGGTGCCCATGACGCAAGCCATGACGACTCGAGGCACCAGGCGGGTGCCAGCGCAAGCAGCGTCCTTCTTTCCTCTTTGGTGCAAAGGGGACAAGCATATCCGCGGAGTACCGAGGCATCAGGCAAAGGTTGCCACTTCTGTTCAACGAGACCAAGACCAGGAGGACTATGAGACGGAGGTCACCATGGAGCCCAGCCCGGCGTCACCACCAGAGCCTTTGGCAGGCGAAGACTGCTTTTGTCAGGATGGACGTACTCGTTGTCCCCCTTCAAATTAGCCCACCATTGTTGGATCCCTTCCCGCTCAGTATTTGGGAAGAGGACCAGGGCCTCTATAAATAGGACTAGCCACCCACACAGTAGGGGTTCGGTTCGATCGGTTAGTTCGCAGAGTTAGTTGGTCCGGCTAGCAAGTAGAGAGAGGTAGATAGAGAAGGGCGACTGAACTCCTCAGTTCACCGCCCCAGCCAAGAACTGACCCTCGCGAGGCGGTTCTTCCTTGTAGTGTTCATCATCACCAGCCCCCAAGAGGCAATCCATCCACCACACACTGGAGTAGGGTATTACACCACAATGGTGGCCCGAACCAGTATATATCTTGTGTCTTTCGTGCAGTTCTTTTAGTAGTTTAGATCCCATCGAGACGGAGGGGTTGAGGACGTGATTTCCACGCGCACCCAAGTGTTCGAACCTTAAGGGTCTGCCGGAACCCGAAATCCGAGACGAACCTTAAGGGTTTACCGGAACCCCACATCCGACATTTGGCGCTCCAGGTAGAGGTGCACCATAGCTTCCCTTCTATCGATCTGCGCTTCGTCGCCACCTTGTTTTTCCCACATGGCAGGCGCCCTGCCGCCGACTCCGACGGCCAGCATTGACAAAGGGGCTAGGGGCTCCGAGCCCTAGCCCCTGCCCTGCGGCGGGTGCAGTGTCCGCCCAAGTTTAGGCCGGAGATGCCACCACTGTCGGCGTTCTGGGAATGGGTGTCCCCAGACTTGCCTGTCTGCGGCCTGTGGCGTGGCTCAAAGGGGGTCCCAACACGGCCCATCTTCACCAACACAAATTCAAGACCCTCGCGAGGGGCCAAGCCTCGTGGGGCGGACGACGCGGAGCCTCCTCAGGCACGGCCTCGTCAGGCTGGCTCACGAGGACACGGAGAGATCAAGGCAGGGTACCTCACGAGGTGCCATGACACAAGCCATGACGACTCAGGGCGCCAAGCGGGTGCCAGCCCGCGCAGCGTCCTCCTTTACTCTTTGATGCAAAGGGGGCAAGCGCAGCCGCGGAGTACCGAGGCATCAGGCAAAGGTTGCCATTTTGGTGCAACGAGACCAAGACCAGGAGGACTACGAGACGGAGGTCACCGTGGAGCCCAAGACAGCGTCATCACCAGTGCTTTGCGCAGGCGAAGACTAGTTTTGTCAGGATTGTCGGATTTCGGGTTCCGGCAGACCCTTAAGGTTCGAACACTAGGGTGCGCGCGGAGATTACGCCTTCTACATCCCCACCTCGCAAAGATCTAAACTACTCAAAGAACCGCACAAGGGGCACAAGATTTATACTGGTTCGGGCCACCGTTGTGGTGTAATACCCTACTCCAGTGTGTGGTTGGTGGATTGTCCCTTGGGGCTGATGATGATGGATAATACAAGGAAGAACAGCCTAGAGAGGGTGTCTTCTTGGTTGGGGTGATGAACTGCTAGGAGGAGTTCAACCACCCTTCTCTTTCTCTCTCTCTCTCTCTCTTACTCTTACTAGCCAACCGAACCAAAAGCTCGAACCCCCTTGCTACATGGGCGACTGGCCCTATTTATAGAGGCCCTGGTCCTCTTCCCAAATATTGAGCGGGAAGGGAGCCAACAATGGCGGGCTAATTTGAGGGGGACAACAAGTATCAACTACCCTGACAAAAAGCAGTCTTCGCCTGCGCAAAGCTCTGGTGATGACGCTGTCTTGGGCTCCACGGTGACCTCCATCTCGTAGTCCTCTTGGTCTTGGTCTCGTTGCACCGAAACGGCAACCTTTGCCTGATGCCTCGGTACTCCGCGGCTGCGCTTGCCCTCTTTGCACCAAAGAGGAAGGAAGGACGCTGCGCGCACTAGCACCCGCCTGGCGCCCTGAGTCGTCATGGCTTGCGTCACGGGCACCTCGCGAGGTACCCTACCATGATCTCTCCACGTCCTCGCGAGCTAGCCTGACGAGGCCGTGCCTAAGGAAGCTCCATGTCATCCGCCTCGCGAGGGTCTTGAGTCTTGTGTTGATGAAGATGGGCCATGCTGGGCCTCCTTTGAGCCACGCCGCAGGCCGCAGGTAGGCAAGTCTGGGGACCCCTGTTCCCAGTACGCCGACAGTAGCCCCCGGACCCAAGGCGCGCCCAGACTTGGCCGTGCCGAGAGGCGAAAGGGCAAGGGTGAAGCGCCACGGGCCCTAACAGCCTGCGGCCTTGGGTGCCGTGTGGCAGTTGATGGGACGTGGGCGTCTCCACTTCCCCACGACGCCTTGATGACCGCGCGAGTTGGGCAGGTCCCTGCAGGCAAATCGTGTCATGATTACCTGTCATCGTGGAGGCCGGCGGTTGGTCTTCGCTGGCTATAAGTACGGGGCTGCGCGTGCCCTTCCAGTCCATTCCGCCTTGCTTGTCCTTCTTCTTCATGGCCCCGTCGAAGAGATTCTCGGCCGCCGAGAAGGGGAAGGCTTGCAGGGTTGCGCCCGCCTCTCCCCCACCCAAGCGCGGCAGAGGGCGCCCTTGCAAGCACCCTGTGGCCACCACGGTTGCTCCCCGCGGCCGTGGTGGTGAACTTCAGCATGGCGATGGGCGGGTTGCTGCAGCCGGGGGGTGCGCTCCGGCCGCGCGCCCCCCCCCCCCCCCAGGCCGCGCGTTCGTGCTATTGATGTGCTGCCTGAGTTCGTCGTGTGGTCGGCGGAGCCGGCCGGCACCCGGATCCCGCTTCCTCGCTTCCTCCCGGGCGGCCTCTGGCTCCAGGCCGACGGCTGCTGCAGCCGGGCCTCATGGGTCTCCCTGGAGGTCTCCGCGGCCGGGAGCCTGTTCCTGGCCCGCGGTTGGCAGACGTTTGCCCGTGCGCGTGGCCTGGGCCGCCGGTGCACCCTACACTTCAAGTTCGACGGCGACACCACTCTCTATGTGAGGGTGTTTGGGGAAGATGGTCGCCACGTGGGGTGCTGCCCCGAGGGTGGCGACCGCGGCTGGGAACCCAGCTCCGGTGATGATGGATGGAGCGGCGCTCGCGCGGCTTGCGGCGCTCGGAGTTCCTCAAGCTTCTCTGGTTCTTCTTCAGACGACGACTCCTCCAGCGGCGGCCGCGATCAGCCCCCACGCCGCCGCGCCCTGGTGAGGCGTGAGAGGGAGTCCGCTTGAGCTCCAGAGGCAGCTTGTGCCTTCCTCGCGGGCCGGTGTGAGGCGAGCCGTGCCGGATTTGTTCTTCCTTTTCCCTTTTTCCTGTGTAACAAAGACGATAGCGCGGAGCCCCACGGGGGCGTGTTTGGGTTACTGCTGTTAACCATCATTTTGCTTTCATTACCGTTTCTTCCGGCTATGTGCCTGAGCATGGATAGTTCCCGACCCCGGCCGTGGGGGGGGGGGGGCGACCGACCCAGGCCCTTTATTTGTGTCGTGATGCCCGTGGGCCACGGACTGGAGGGGTGCTCCTGTAAGGGGCCCAGGTCGCGAACTCTCTGAACGACTAGGATAGGAACGCTCGCGAGGGCGCTCAGCTGCCCCCCTTTCGAGGCCTTGCGCAAGAGAAATCGTGCTAGGAGAGCGAAAATCCGAAGAACCGCAAGCCAAAAACGGCAACAACTTCAATAAAACTTCAAATGAGAAGCAACAAGCCAACTGCTGAAAGCAAATGAAAAGCCGCATCCGGCACCTAATCTAGTCTTCGACGTCTTCTCACCAGCGCGGAGCTAAGTGCTGCCACTGGGCATGGGAGGGAGCCCCGGGGCCTGAGGCCGGCGCTCCTGAGACTCCGGGCGTGTACAGCCCCAACTCATTATTACGTGAGAGTGTCACGGGCGGCGAGCTTCACAGGCATTGGCCTTCTTCATAGGCTCCGGGCCTTTTCCAAAATGCGACAGCTTCACAGGCACTCGCCTTTCTTCACAGGCTCTGGGCCTTTCCAGAACGCGATAGCTTCACAGGCACTCGCCTTGCTTCATAGGCTCTGGACCTTTCCAGAACGTGATAGCTTCATAGGCACTCGCCTTGCTTCACAGGCTCTGGGCCTTTCCAGAACATGATAGCTTCACAGGCACTCGCCTTGCTTCACAGGCTCTGGGCCTTTTCAGAACGCGATAGCTTCACAGGCACTCGCATTGCTTCACAGGCTCTGGGCCTTTCCAAAACGCCATAGCTTCACAGGCACTCGCCTTGCTTCACAGGCTCTGGGCCTTTTCAGAACGCGATAGCTTCATAGGCACTTGCCTTGCTTCACAGGCTCTGGGCCTTTCCAAAATGCGATAGCTTCACAGGCACTCACCTTGCTTCACAGGCTCTCGGCCTTTTCAGGGGTAGAACCTCCGGAGGTGCTGGATGTTCCATGCATTCTGGACCGGCACTCCCTCCTGAGTCTCCAAGCGCGCGGAGCCGGGCCTGGAAACATGAACAACCTTGAACGGGCCCTCCCACATGGGGGAGAGCTTGTGCAGTCCCTCCCTGGAGAGGACCCGCCTGAGCACGAGGTCTCCTACCTCAAGAGTCCTGGGGTGGATGTTGCGGCAGTGATATCGCCGCAGCGCTTGCTGATACCTCACCGCCTGCAGCGCGGCCTCTCGGCGGTGTTCCTCCCCCAACACGAGGTCCATCCCCCGCATGGCGTCCTTCTACGCCTCGTTGAATGCCAGGACCCGCGCGGAGCGACGTCTGACCTCGTGAGGGAGGAACGCTTCCGCTCTGTAGACCAGGAAGAATGGGGTCTCCCCAGTCGGTTGGTCGCGGTGGTGCGGATGGACCACAACACGGACTGAAGCTCGTCGTACCAACCTCTGCCACAGGCCTCCAGCTTCTTCTTGAACGTCCTAGTCTTGAGGCCCCTCAGGACGTCCGCGTTGGCTCGCTCGGCCTGGCCGTTGCTTCGGGGGTGCACCACTGAGGCGTAGCATATCTGCGTTCCAAGGTTAGCACAGTATGTTTTGAAGAGGTTACTGGTGAACTGCAAACCGTTGTCTGTGATGATGCGATTCAGCTCCCCGAATCGGCTTACGATGCCCTTGATGAACTTGACCGTGGAGCCTGCAGGGATGGCGCGGACAGCTTCCACCTCAGCCCACTTGGTGAATTTGTCCACGGCAACGTAGAGGTAGCGATAGCCCCCTGGTGCCCGAGGAAACGGGCCCAAGATGTCCAGCCCCCAGACTGCGAATGGCCACGAAAGGGGAATAGTCTGCAAGCCTCCTGCTAGCTGATGGATCTGCTTGGCGTGGAACTGGCAGGCTTCACAGGCTTTCACAAGTTCCACGGCGTCATTGAGCACGGTGGGCCAATAAAACCCACTGCGGAACGCCTTGCCGATGAGGGTCCGTGATGACGAATGATGTCCGCAGTCTCCGCCGTGTATATCTTCCAGTAGCTCCTTCCCTTGCTCCCTGGAGATGCAGTGCAGGGATACATCGTTTGGTCACTTCCGATAGAGCTCTCCGTCTCTGATGCAGTATGCCGTGGCCTGGCGTGCCACTCGCTCCGCCTCCTCCTCCTTCTCCGGCAAGGTCCCTTGCGTCAAGTAGCTCCGGAGCTCCATCATCCAACATCCCTCCTAAGGTTCCATCGTCAGGAGCAAGCACGGTCCTGAGGCCGGGCCACAGGTCGGAGCTCCTGAGGCAGGTGGCTGGGGCAGCTCCTCCAAGGGCTGAGCCGTGTTTGACAATGACGGCAGAGCTGACGGCTTGAAGAGCCGCTCCTCGAAAACGCCAGGCTCCTGGGGTAACCGTCTAGACGCGCGTTTGGCAATATCGTCCGCCTCCTGATTGGTGCCACGGGGCACATGCCGCAATTCCAACCCCTAGAATTGCTTCTCCATCCCGCGGACTTCCGCAAGGTAGGCTTCCATGTGCTCATCCTTCGGTTCGTACACCTTGTTGGAGAAGTTGACAAGGAGCTGCGAATGGCCCTTGATGGTGAGGCGTTTCACTCCCAGGGCGGCTGCAACCTTCAAGCCTGCTATTAAACCTTCATACTCCGCTATGTTGTTGGAGACCTTCTCGCCTTGCTGGAAACAGAGTTGCACGGCGTAGTAGAGCTTGTCCTGCGTGGGTGATATAAGCACCGCCCCAGCTCCAGCGCCATGTCTGGAGAACGCCCCATCGAAGTACATGACCCAGCCTTCTGGCGCCTCGCTTCCCGGGGATAGGGACCAATCCTCAACGGCCTTGAGTCCTGGCGCCTCCGTCCACTCTGCCACAAAATCTGCCAACGCTGCTCCCTTGTTGACCCTGGTCGTGCTGAATTCGAGCTGAAACGCTTGCAGCTCTATATTCCACTCAGCGACCCTTCCAGCTGAATTAGGGCTCCTGAGCACTCTCTCCAGGGGGTATGACGAGACAACCTTGATGGGGTGACCCTGAAAATAATGCCGCGGCTTGCGCGAAGCCACCAGTAGCGCGAGGAGGAGCTTCTGAGGCATAGGTTACCGTGCTCTTGCATCCCGCAGCACTGTGCTGACGAAGTACACTGGGTGCTCGACGAGGCGGAGTGCGTCAGTGCGGGTGGCTCCTTCCGGAGACCGTGGCGCCTCTTGAGGCAATGAGGCCTCCTGAGACTGGTCATCTAGAAGAGGGGCCGCTTCCGCCTCTGGTGCGTCCCTCCGCGGTGGCTGATCCACCTCAGCTGCGGTGGTGGTTTCTGTAGGCCTTCCTTGTCCCTGTTCTGCCTTGTCCTGGGCTGCTACCGTGGTTTTGACTCGGCGCACCTCTCTGACTGCCACCAAGGCCGCGCTGGCGGAGTAAGGCGTGGCGGCGAGGTAAAGCACCAGGGGCTCCTGAGGGCACGGTGCCACCATGACCGGTGGGCTGGTCAGGTATCTCTTGAGATCCTGGAAGGCCCTGTCGGCCTCTTCAGTCCACTCGAAGGGCCCCTTTTTCTTCATTAGCTGGAAGAAGGGCAGGGCTCGTTCTCCTAACCTGTAGATGAAGCACCGTAGCGCAGTCACGTGCCCCGTGAGCTTTTGCATTTCTCTGAGGGTCCTTGGCGGGCTCATGTCTTCCACCGCCTTGATCTTCTCTGGGTTAGCCTCGATGCCCCAGTGGGACACGAGGAAACCCAAGAGCTTGCCGAGGGGACTCCGAACACACACTTCTCTGGGTTGAGCCGTAGGTTCACTGTGTTGAGGCTCGCAAAGGTTTCCTCCAGATCCTGTATCAAGGTCCCGGCCTCCCGAGACTTTACCACGATGTCATCGACATAAGCTTCAACATTCTTCCCGAGCTGCGGGCCCAAGGTGATGTGCATCAGCCGCTGGAAGGCCGCCCCTGCATTACGCAACCCGAATGGCATGCACGTGTAGAAGTATACCCCACACGGGGTTAGGAAGGCCGTCTTCTTGATGTCTTCTACCGCCATCTTGATCTGGTGATACCCATAGAAGGCGTCCAGGAAGCATAAGAGGTCGCATTCCGTAGTGGAATCGACATCTGGTCGATTCGGGGGAGCGGGAACGGATCTTGCGGGCATGCTTTGTTGAGGTTGGCGAAGTCGACACACATACGCTCCTTCCCTACCTTCTTTGGCACAACAACAGGGTTGGCCAACCAATCTGGGTATCGGACCTTGCGGATGACCCCAGCGGCATCTAATTTGCGGGTCTCCTGGACAATGAAGGCCTGCTTTTCTGTGGACTGCCGCCTGGCCTTCTGCTTCACAGGGCGCACGTTGGGGCACACGTTGAGGTGGTGCCCGATTACACTCCTGGGGATCCCCGCCAAGTGATCCGGCTCCCAAGCGAACACCTTCTTGTTTGCGCGAAGGAAACTGACCAAGGCCTCCTCCTGCTCGGGTTTGAGGTGGGCGCCCATGGTGAAAGTGGTGTTGGTGGACCCGTCCTCATCGACGGGTATCTGTTTGGTTTCCGCCTTGTCTTGGGTGAACAACTGCTTCTTCTTGGCAGGGGCGGCCCCCTTGGCCTCGGGGGTCTCCAAGTCGGCGTGTTGTGCCGATGCCGCTGTCTTGAAGGCGAGCTTGAGCGCCCGCAGCGCATCCCCGGTGTCCCTGAAGGAAATATGCCCTAGAGGCAATAATAAAGTTATTATTTATTTCCTTATATCATGATAAATGTTTATTATTCATGCTAGAATTGTATTAACCGGAAACATAATACATGTGTGAATACATAAACCAACAGAGTGTCACTAGTATGCCTCTACTAGACTAGCTTGTTAATCAAAGATGGTTATGTTTCCTAAACATGAACAAAGAGTTGTTATTTGATTAACGAGGTCACATCATTAGTTGAATGATCTGATTGACATGACCCATTCCATTAGCTTAGCACCCGATCGTTTAGTATGTTGCTATTGCTTTCTTCATGACTTATACATGTTCCTATAACTATGAGATTATGCAACTCCCGTTTACCGGAGGAACACTTTGGGTACTACCAAACGTCACAACGTAACTGGGTGATTATAAAGGAGTACTACAGGTGTCTCCAATGGTAGATGTTGGGTTGGCGTATTTCGAGATTAGGGTTTGTCACTCCGATTGTCGGAGAGGTATCTCTGGGCCCTCTCGGTAATACACATCACATAAGCCTTGCAAGCATAATAACTAAGATGTTAGTTATGAGATGATGTATTACGGAACGAGTAAAGAGACTTGCCAATAACGAGATTGAACTAGGTATTGGATACCGACGATCGAATCCCGGGCAAGTAACATACCGATGACAAAGGGAACAACGTATGTTGTTATGCGGTCTGACCGATAAAGATCTTCGTAGAATATGTAGGAGCCAATATGGGCATCCAGGTCCCGCTATTGGTTATTGACCGGAGACATGTCTCGGTCATGTCTACATTGTTCTCGAACCGTAGGGTCCGCACGCTTAACGTTACGATGACAGTTATTATGAGTTTATGCATTTTGATGTACCGAAAGTTGTTCGGAGTCCCGGATGAGATCACGGACATGACGAGGAGTCTCGAAATGGTCGAGACGTAAAGATTGATATATTGGAAGCCTATGTTTGGGCACCGGAAGCGTTCCGGGTGAAATCGGGATTTTACCGGATTACCGAGAGGGTTACCGGAACCCCCCGGGAGGCAAATGGGCCTATTGGGCCTTAGTGGAAAAAAGAGAAGAGGCATCCCACAAGCCTAGCCGGCGCCCCCTCTTCCCCAAGTCCTAGTAGGACTAGGAGAGGTGGGCCGGCCCCCTCTTTCTCCTTTCCCCCAAGAGTCCTAGTTGGAATAGGATTGGAGGGGAGGAGTCCTACTCCCGGTGGGAGTAGGACTCCTCCCTGCGCCTCCTTCCTAGCCGGCCGAACCCCCTGCCCCTGGCCTTTATATACGGGGGCAGGGGGCACCCCAAGACACACTTGATCCTTGAGATCGTTCCTTAGCCGTGTGCGGTGCCCCCTGCCACCAAATTCCACCTCGATCATACCGTTACAGTGCTTAGGCGAAGCCCTGCGTCGGTAGTACATCAAGATCGTCACCACGCCGTCGTGCTGACGGAACTCTTCCTCGACGCTTTGCTGGATCGGAGCCCGAGGAACGTCATCGAGCTGAACGTGTGCTAAGAACTCGGAGGTGCCAGAGTAACGGTGCTTGGATCGGTCGGATCGGGAAGAAGACGTACGACTACTTCCTCTATGTTGTGTGATCGCTTCCGCAGTCGGTCTGCGTTGGTACGTAGACAACACTCTCCCCTCTCGTTGCTGTGCATCACCATGATCTTGCGTGCGCGTAGGAAAATTTTCGAAATTACTGCGTTCCCCAATAGTCCCCGTGCACAGTGAGGACACCATTGCTCCCGGGCATCTTCATGAGGTTGTGCGCCGGGTTGTGGGCGATACAAGTCATACTGCCTACCAGCATGTCATACTTTGGTTCGGCGGTATTGTTGGACGAGACGATCCGGACCAACCTTACGCGTACTCTTACGCGAGACCGGTTCCCTCGACGTGCTTTGCACATAGATGGCTTGCGGAAGACTGTCTTTCCAACTTTAGTTGAACCAAGTGTGACTACGCCCGATCCTTGAGAAGGTTAAAACGGAGTCTATTTGACGAACTATCGTTGTGGTTTTGATGCGTAGGTGAGATGAGTTCTTACTTAAGCCCGTAGCAGCCACGTAAAACTTGCAACAACAAAGTAGAGGACGTCTAACTTGTTTTTGCAGGGCATGTTGTGATGTGATATGGTCAAGGCATGATGCTGATTTTATTGTATGAGATGATCATGTTTTGTAACCGAGTTATCGGCAACTGGCAGGAGCCATATGGTTGTCGCTTTATTGTATGCAATGCAATCGCGATGTAATGCTTTACTTTATTGCTAAGCGGTAGTGATAGTCGTGGAAGCATAAGATTGGCGAGACGACAACGATGCTACGATGGAGATCAAGGTGTCGCGCCGGTGACGATGGTGATCATGACGGTGCTTCGGAGATGGAGATCACAAAGCACAAGATGATGATGGCCATATCATATCACTTATATTGATTGCATGTGATGTTTATCCTTTTATGCATCTTATCTTGCTTTGATTGACGGTAGCATTATAAGATGATCTCTCACTAAATTATCAAGAAGTGTTCTCCCTGAGTATGCACCGTTGCAAAAGTTCTTCGTGCTGAGACACCACGTGATGATCGGGTGTGATAGGCTCTACGTTCAAATACAACGGGTGCAAAACAGTTGCACACGCGGAATACTCAGGTTATACTTGACGAGCCAAGCATATACAGATATGGCCTCGGAACACGGAGACCGAAAGGTCGAGCGTGAATCATATAGTAGATATGATCAACATATTGATGTTCACCATTGAAAACTACTCCATCTCACGTGATGATCGGTTATGGTTTAGTTGATTTGGATCACGTGATCACTTAGAGGATTAGAGGGATGTCTATCTAAGTGGGAGTTCTTAAGTAAATTAACTGAACTTAAAATTATCATGAACTTAGTACCTGATAGTATCTTGCTTGTTTATGTTGATTGTAGATAGATGGCTCGTGCTGTTGTTCCGTTGAATTTTAATGCGTTCCTTGAGAAAGCAAAGTTGAAAGATGATGGTAGCAATTACACGGACTGGGTCCGTAACCTGAGGATTATCCTCATTGCTGCACAGAAGAATTACGTCCTGGAAGCACCGCTGAGTGCCAGGCCTGCTGCAAGAGCAACACCAGAAGTTATGAACGTCTGGCAGAGCAAAGCTGATGACTACTCAATAGTTCAGTGTGCCATGCTTTACGGCTTAGAACCGGGACTTCAACGATGTTTTGAACGTCATGGAGCATATGAGATGTTCCAGGAGTTGAAGTTAATATTTCAAGCAAATGCCCGGATTGAGAGATATGAAGTCTCCAATAAGTTCTATAGCTGCAAGATGGAGGAGAACAGTTCTGTCAGTGAGCATATACTCAAAATGTCTGGGTATAATAATCACTTGATTCAATTGGGAGTTACACTTCCGGATGATTGCGTCATTGACAGAATTCTCCAATCACTGCCACCAAGCTACAAGAGCTTTGTGATGAACTATAATATGCAAGGGATGAACAAGACTATTCCCGAGCTCTTCGCAATGCTGAAAGCTGCGGAGGTAGAAATCAAGAAGGAGCATCAAGTGTTGATGGTTAACAAAACCACGAGTTTCAAGAAAAAGGGCAAAGGGAAGAAGAAGGGGAACTTCAAGAAGAATGGCAAGCAAGTTGCTGCTCAAGAGAAGAAACCCAAGTCTGGACCTAAGCCTGAAACTGAGTGCTTCTACTGCAAGCAGACTGGTCACTGGAAGCGGAACTGCCCCAAGTATTTGGCGGATAAGAAGGATGGCAAGGTGAACAAAGGTATATGTGATATACATGTTATTGATGTGTACCTTACTAATGCTCGCAGTAGCACCTGGGTATTTGATACTGGTTCTGTTGCTAATATTTGCAACTCAAAACAGGGACTACAGAATAAGCGGACACTAGCAAAGGACGAGGTGACGATGCGCGTGGGAAACGGTTCCAAAGTCGATGTGATCGCGGTCGGCACGCTACCTCTACATCTACCTTCGGGATTAATATTAGACCTAAATAATTGTTATTTGGTGCCAGCGTTGAGCATGAACATTATATCTGGATCTTGTTTGATGCGAGACGGTCATTCATTTAAATCAGAGAATAATGGTTGTTCTATTTATATGAGTAATATCTTTTATGGTCATGCACCCTCGAAAAGTGGTCTATTCTTATTAAATCTCGATAGTAGTAATACACATATTCATAATGTTGAAGCCAAAAGATGCAGAGTTGATAATGATAGTGCAACTTATTTGTGGCACTGCCGTTTAGGTCATATCGGTGTAAAGCGCATGAAGAAACTCCATACTGATGGGCTTTTGGAGCCACTTGATTATGAATCACTTGGTACTTGCGAACCGTGCCTCATGGGCAAGATGACTAAAACACCGTTCTCCGGTACTATGGAGAGAGCAACAGATTTATTGGAAATCATACATACCGATGTATGTGGTCCGATGAATATTGAGGCTCGTGGCGGATATCGTTATTTTCTCACCTTCACAGATGATTTAAGCAGATATGGGTATATCTACTTAATGAAACATAAGTCTGAAACATTTGAAAAGTTCAAGGAATTTCAGAGTGAAGTTGAAAATCATCGTAACAAGAAAATAAAGTTTCTACGATCTGATCGTGGAGGAGAATATTTGAGTTACGAGTTTGGTGTACATTTGAAAAATTGTGGAATAGTTTCGCAACTCACGCCACCCGGAACACCACAACGTAATGGTGTGTCCGAACTTCGTAATCGTACTTTACTAGATATGGTACGATCTATGATGTCTCTTACTGATTTACCGCTATCATTTTGGGGTTATGCTTTAGAGATGGCCGCATTCACGTTAAATAGGGCACCATCTAAATCCGTTGAGACGACGCCTTATGAACTGTGGTTTGGCAAGAAACCAAAGTTGTCGTTTCTTAAAGTTTGGGGCTGCGATGCTTATGTGAAAAAGCTTCAACCTGATAAGCTCGAACCCAAATCGGAGAAGTGTGTCTTCATAGGATATCCAAAGGAAACTATTGGATACACCTTCTATCACAGATCCGAAGGCAAGACTTTTGTTGCTAAATTCGGAAACTTTCTTGAGAAGGAGTTTCTCTCGAAAGAAGTGAGTGGGAGGAAAGTAGAACTTGACGAGGTAACTGTACCTACTCCGTTATTGGGAAATAGTACATCACAGAAAACTGTTTCTGTGAGACCTACACCAATAAGAGAGGAAGTTAATGATGATGATCATGAAACTTTAGATCAAGATACTACTGTACCTCGTAGATCAACCAGAGTAAGATCCGCACCAGAGTGGTACGGTAATCCTGTTCTGGAAGTCATGCTACTAGATCATGATGAACCTACGAACTATGAAGAAGCGATGGTGAGCCCAGATTCCGCAAAGTGGCTTGAAGCCATGAAATCTGAGATGGGATCCATGTATGAGAACAAAGTATGGACTTTGGTTGACTTGCCCGATGATCGGCAAGCAATTGAGAATAAATGGATCTTTAAGAAAAAGACTGACGCTGATGGTAATGTTACTGTCTACAAGGCTCGACTTGTCGCAAAAGGTTTTCGACAAGTTCAAGGAGTTGACTACGATGAGACTTTCTCACCCGTAGCGATGCTTAAGTCTGTCAGAATCATGTTAGCAATTGCCGCATTTTATGATTATGAAATTTGGCAAATGGATGTAAAAACCGCATTCCTGAATGGATTTCTGGAAGAAGAGTTGTATATGATGCAACCTGAAGGTTTTGTCGATCCAAAGGGAGCTAACAAAGTGTGCAAACTCCAGCGATCCATTTATGGACTGGTGCAAGCATCTCGGAGTTGGAATAAACGCTTTGATAGTGTGATCAAGGCATTTGGATTTATACATACTTTTGGAGAAGCCTGTATTTACAAGAAAGTGAGTGGGAGCTCTGTAGCATTTCTGATATTATATGTGGATGACATATTACTGATTGGAAATGATATAGAATTTCTGGATAGCATAAAGGGATACTTGAATAAAAGTTTTTCGATGAAAGACCTCGGGGAAGCTGCTTACATATTAGGCATAAAGATCTATAGAGATTGATCAAAACGCTTAATTGGACTTTCACAAAGCACATACCTTGACAAGATTTTGAAGAAGTTCAAAATGGATCAAGCAAAGAAAGGGTTCTTGCCTGTGTTACAAGGTGTGAAGTTGAGTCAGACTCAATGCCCGACCAATGCAGAAGATAGAGAGAAAATGAAAGATGTTCCCTATGCTTCAGCCATAGGCTCTTTCATGTATGCAATGCTGTGTACCAGACCTGATGTGTGCCTTGCTATAAGTTTAGCAGGGAGGTACCAAAGTAATCCAGGAGTGGATCACTGGACAGCGGTCAAGAACATCCTGAAATACCTGAAAAGGACTAAGGATATGTTTCTCGTATATGGAGGTGACAAAGAACTCACTGTAAGAGGTTACGTTGATGCAAGCTTTGACACTGATCCGGACGATTCTAAATCGCAAATCGGATACGTGTTTACTTTAAACGGTGGAGCTGTCAGTTGGTGCAGTTCTAAACAAAGCGTCGTAGCAGGATCTACATGTGAAGCGGAGTACATAGCTGCTTCGGAAGCAGCGAACGAAGGAGTGTGGATGAAGGAGTTCATATCCGATCTAGGTGTCATACCTAGTGCATCGGGTCCAATGAAAATCTTCTGTGACAATACTGGTGCAATTGCCTTGGCAAAGGAATCCAGATTTCACAAAAGAACCAAACACATCAAGAGACGCTTCAACTCCATCCGGGATTTAGTCCAGGTGGGAGACATAGAGATTTGCAAGATACATACGGATCTGAATGTTGCAGACCCGTTGACTAAGCCTCTTCCACGAGCAAAACATGATCAACACCAAGGCTCCATGGGTGTTAGAATCATTACTGTGTAATCTAGATTATTGACTCTAGTGCAAGTGGGAGACTGAAGGAAATATGCCCTAGAGGCAATAATAAAGTTATTATTTATTTCCTTATATCATGATAAATGTTTATTATTCATGCTAGAATTGTATTAACCGGAAACATAATACATGTGTGAATACATAAACCAACAGAGTGTCACTAGTATGCCTCTACTAGACTAGCTTGTTAATCAAAGATGGTTATGTTTCCTAAACATGAACAAAGAGTTGTTATTTGATTAACGAGGTCACATCATTAGTTGAATGATCTGATTGACATGACCCATTCCATTAGCTTAGCACCCGATCGTTTAGTATGTTGCTATTGCTTTCTTCATGACTTATACATGTTCCTATAACTATGAGATTATGCAACTCCCGTTTACCGGAGGAACACTTTGGGTACTACCAAACGTCACAACGTAACTGGGTGATTATAAAGGAGTACTACAGGTGTCTCCAATGGTAGATGTTGGGTTGGCGTATTTTGAGATTAGGGTTTGTCACTCCGATTGTCGGAGAGGTATCTCTGGGCCCTCTCGGTAATACACATCACATAAGCCTTGCAAGCATAATAACTAAGATGTTAGTTATGAGATGATGTATTACGGAACGAGTAAAGAGACTTGCCAATAACGAGATTGAACTAGGTATTGGATACCGACGATCGAATCCCGGGCAAGTAACATACCGATGACAAAGGGAACAACGTATGTTGTTATGCGGTCTGACCGATAAAGATCTTCGTAGAATATGTAGGAGCCAATATGGGCATCCAGGTCCCGCTATTGGTTATTGACAGGAGACATGTCTCGGTCATGTCTACATTGTTCTCGAACCGTAGGGTCCGCACGCTTAACGTTACGATGACAGTTATTATGAGTTTATGCATTTTGATGTACCGAAAGTTGTTCGGAGTCCCGGATGAGATCACGGACATGACGAGGAGTCTCGAAATGGTTGAGACGTAAATATTGATATATTGGAAGCCTATGTTTGGGCACCGGAAGCGTTCCGGGTGAAATCGGGATTTTACCGGATTACCGGGAGGGTTACCGGAACCCCCCGGGAGGCAAATGGGCCTATTGGGCCTTAGTGGAAAAAAGAGAAGAGGCAGCCCACAAGCCTAGCCGGCGCCCCCTCTTCCCCAAGGCCTAGTAGGACTAGGAGAGGTGGGCCGGCCCCCTCTTTCTCCTTTCCGCCAAGAGTCCTAGTTGGAATAGGATTGGAGGGGAGGAGTCCTACTCTCGGTGGGAGTAGGACTCCTCCCTGCGCCTCCCTCCTAGCCGGCCGAACCCCCTGCCCCTGGCCTTTATATACGGGGGCAGGGGGCACCCCAAGACACACTTGATCCTTGAGATCGTTCCTTAGCCATGTGCGGTGCCCCCTGCCACCAAATTCCACCTCGATCATACCGTTACAGTGCTTAGGCGAAGCCCTGCGTCGGTAGTACATCAAGATCGTCACCACGCCGTCGTGCTGACGGAACTCTTCCTCGACGCTTTGCTGGATCGGAGCCCGAGGAACGTCATCGAGCTGAACGTGTGCTAAGAACTCGGAGGTGCCGGAGTAACGGTGCTTGGATCGGTCGGATCGGGAAGAAGACGTACGACTACTTCCTCTACGTTGTGTGATCGCTTCCGCAGTCGGTCTGCGTTGGTACGTAGACAACACTCTCCCCTCTCGTTGCTGTGCATCACCATGATCTTGCGTGCGCGTAGGAAAATTTTCGAAATTACTGCGTTCCCCAACAGTCCCCGTGCACAGTGAGGACACCGTTGCTCCCGGGCATCTTCATGAGGTTGTGCGCCGGGTGCGTCGCGGCCATAAATTGGGCCAGCGCTGGGTAGCCGAGGATGGCATTGTAGGGGAGGCCGATGGGGGCGATGTCGAAGTCGACCAGCTCCGTGCGGAAGTTGTCGCAGGTGCCGAAGGCCACTGGGAGCCTGATCTGTCCCAAGGAACTGGACGACTTGCCCCCGACGCCTGAGAAGGGCCGGCTGGGTTGCAGCCATTCCAGAGGTATGCGGAGGAGGTTGAAGGCCTCGACCAAGAGCATGTTGAGGCCCGCGCCGCCATCAACGAGGGTCCTGGTGACGGCCACCTGACAGATGGTGGGGGTGCACAACATGGGGAGCACGCCCGAGCTGTCCGAGTTGGAGGGATCGTCCTCCGAACTGAAGGTCAGGCCGATCTCGGGCGCCGTCCGATCCGGGGAGCCCCCTGCCGCGTGGAAGCGGCGCTGACCCGGCGGATGAACGGCTTGACGTGATGACTTGTGGGCGGTGCCTGCGAGCCGCCCAGGAGGTCCACGACGACCGGGGGTGTTGGTGTAGCGCGATGGGACGGCGCAGGAGAGCCCCCTGCGGAGCGGATGAGCTCGGCGACGCGGTCGAGCCACTCTTCGTAGACGTCATCGGCGGGGCGGTAGCACAGGAGCTCGTTGGCTGCGAGGAGCGCAGCTCGAGCCTCCAAGGGCGCGCGGAGCGTGCGGGATGAAGAGCTAACCGGTGCAAGCGATGGAGTAGCGGTGCGGCTGTCTCGCCGCACAGATGGGTGCTGAGATGATGCTTGCTACTCGCCCCCGCCGGGCCGGTGGCGGCATTGACGGCGGGCGACGGGGACCGACGAGGAGGTCCGCCGACGGGCGCCGTCTGGGCGACGCGAGAAGCGATGGCGGCCCGGCGCTCGGCGCGGGCCCGACAAGCATCAGACATGGATGCGACGGTCGGAGGAGAACGGAGTGGTGGACGACGAATTCCGGCGCACCCCTACCTGGCGCGCCAAATGTCGGATTTCGGGTTCCGGCAGACCCTTAAGGTTCGAACACTGGGGTGCATGCGGAGATTACGCCTTCTACCTCCCCGCCTCGCAAAGATCTAAACTACTCAAATAACCGCACAAGGGGCACAAGATTTATACTGGTTTGGGCCACCGTTGTGGTGTAATACCCTACTCCAGTGTGTGGTTGGTGGATTGTCCCTTGGGGCTGATGATGATGGATAATACACGGAAGAACAGCCTCGCGAGGGTCTGTTCTTGGTTGGGGTGATGAACTGCTAGGAGGAGTTCAGCCACCCTTCTCTTTCTCTCTCTCTCTCTTACTCTTACTAGCCAACCGAACCAAAATCTCGAACCCCCTTGCTATGTGGGCGACTGGCCCTATTTATAGAGGCCCTGGTCCTCTTCCCAATATTGAGCGGGATGGGAGCCAACAATGGCAGGCTAATTTGAAGGGGTACAACAAGTATCAACTACCCTGACAAAAAGAAGTCTTCGCCTGCGCAAAGCTCTGGTGATGACGCCGTCTTGGGCTCCATGGTGACCTCCGTCTCGTAGTCCTCCTGGTCTTGGTCTCGTTGCACCGAAACGGAAACCTTTGCCTGATGCCTTGGTACTCCACGGCTGCGCTTGCCCCCTTTGCGCAAAAGAGGAAGGAAGGACACTGCGCGCGCTAGCACCCCCCTGGCGCCCTGAGTCGTCATGGCTTGCGTCACGGGCACCTCGCGAGGTACCCTGCCTTGATCTCTCCGCCTCCACGCAAGCCAGCCTGACGAGGCCGTGCCTGAGGAAGCTCCGTGTCATCCGCCTCGCGAGGCTTGGCCCCTCGCGAGGGTCTTGAGTCTTGTGTTGATGAAGATGGGCCATGCTGGGCCTCCTTTGACCCACGCCGCAGGCCGCGGGCAGGCAAGTCTGGGGACCCCCGTTCCCAAAACGCCGACAAGGATAGCTGATACTTGCTGTCCCCCTTCAAATTAGCCCGCCATTGCTGGCTCCCTTCCCGCTCGATATTTGGGAAGAGGACCAGGGCCTCTATAAATAGGACCAGCCACCCACATGGCAAGAGGTCGGCCGATTGGAAGAGGGAGAGAGAGAGAGAGAAAGGTGACTGAACTCCTCCCAGTAGTTCATCGCCCCAGCCAAGAACAGACCCTCGCGAGGCTGTTCTTCCTTGTATTGTTCATCATCGTCAGCCCAAGAGGCAATCCACCACACCACACACTGTAGTAGGGTATTACACCACAACGGTAGCCCAAACTAGTATAAACCCTGTGTCTCTTATGTTGTTCTTCCCGTAGTTTAGATCCTAGCGCGGCGGAGGGGTGCAGGTAGGTAGGAGACGGAATCTCCACGCGCACCCCAGTGTTCGAACCTCAAGGGTCTACCGGAACCCGAAATCCGACATTTGGCGCGCCAGGTAGGGGTGCACCGGAAATCGTCTTCCACTGCTCTGTTCTCCTCCGACCATCGTGCCCATGTCTGGCGCTCGTCGTGCCCGCGTAGAGTGTCGGGCCGCCTTTGCTTCCCGCGTCGCCCAGGCGGCCCCTGTCGGCGGGCGTCCCTGCCGTTCCCCGTCACCTGCCATCAAAGCCGCCGCTGGCCCGGTGGGGGCGAGCAGCAAGCATCATCCCGGCATCTGTCCGTGCGGCAAGACGGCCGCACCGCAACTCCCTCGCTCACCCCAGCTGGTTCTTCGTCCCGCGCGCTCCGCGCGCCCATGGAGCCCCACAACCTCTCCCCCGCCTATCGCGCTGCACCGACACCGCCAGTCGTCGCGGCCCTCTTGGGCGGCTCGCAGGCGCCGCCTACCAGTTACCACGTCAAGCCGTTCATCCGCCGGGTCAGCGCCGCTTCCACGCGGCAGGGGACTCCCCTGGATCGGGCAGCGCCCGAGACCGGCCTGAGCTTCAGCCTGGAGGACCACCCCTCCAACACGGCCTGCTCGGGCGCGCTCCCCATGCTATGCGCCCCCACCATCTGCCAGTTGGCCGTCACCAGAACTCTCATCGATGGCGGGGTAGGCCTCTGCGTGCTCTCAGTCGAGGCCTTCAACGTCCTCTGCATACCCCTGGAATGGTTGCAGCCCAGCCGGCCCTTCTCAGGCGTTGGGGGCAGGTCGTCCAGCTCCTTGGGGCAGATCCGGCTCCCAGTGACCTTCGGCACCTACGACAACTTCCGCACGGAGCTGGCCGACTTCGACATCGCCCCCATCGGCCTCCCCTACAACGCCATCCTCGGCTACCCAGCGCTGGCCCAGTTCATGGCCGCAACACACCCGGCGTACAACATCATGAAGATGCCCGGGAGCAGCGGTGTCCTCACCATGCACGGGGATACCGGTGACGCTCTGCGGGTGCTCAAGCTCGTCTTCAAGTCAGCAGCGTCGGCATAGCCTGCCGACTTGGAGGCCCCCAAGCCCAAGGGGGCTGCGCCCGCCAAGAAGAAGCAGTTGTTCACCCAAGACAAGGCAAAAACCAAGAAGATACCCGTCGATGAGGACGGGTCCACCAACGCCACTTTAACCATAGGCGCCCGCCTCAAACCCGAGCAGGAGGAGGCCCTGGTCGGGTTCTTGCACGCAAACAAGAAGGTATTTGCTTGGGAGCCGGACCAGTTGACAGGGATCCCCAGGAGTGTAATCGAGCATCACCTCAACATGTGCCCCAACGTGCGCCCTGTGAAGCAGAAGGCCAGGCGGCAGTCCACAGAAAAGCAGGCCTTCATCGTCCAAGAGACCCGCAAATTAGAGGCCGCTGGGGTCATTCGCGAGGTCCGATACCCAGATTGGTTGGCCAACCCTGTCGTTGTGCCGAAGAAGGGAGGGAAGGAACGCAGGTGTGTCGACTTCACCAACCTAAACAAAGCGTGCCCGCAAGATTCGTTCCCGCTCCCCCGCATCGACCAGATCGTTGATTCCACTGCGGAATGTGACCTGTTATGCTTCCTGGATGCCTTCTCTGGGTATCACCAGATCAAGATGGTGGTAGAAGACGTTGAGCAGACGGTCGTCCTAACCCCGTGTGGGGTGTACTGCTACACCTGCATGCCATTCGGGTTGCGTAACACAGGGGCGACCTTTCAGCGGCTGATGCATATCACCTTGGGCCCACAACTCGGGAAGAATGTTGAAGCTTACGTCGATGACATCGTGGTAAAATCTCGGGAGGCCAGGACCTTGATACAAGACCTGGAGGAAACCTTCGCGAGCCTCAACGCAGTGAACCTACGGCCCAACCTAAAGAAGTGTGTGTTCGGAGTCCCCTCGGGCAAGCTCTTGGGTTTCCTCGTGTCCCACCGAGGCATCGAAGCTAACCTGGAGATGGTCAAGGCGGTGGAAGACATGAGCCTGCCAAAGACCCTCAGAGAAATGCAGAAGCTCACGGGGCGTGTGACCGCGCTAGGGCGCTTCATCTCCAAGTTGGGGAAACGAGCCCTGCCCTTCTTCCAGCTAATGAAGAAAAAGGGGCCCTTCGAGTGGACTGAAGAGGCCGACAAGGCGTTCCAGGATCTCAAGAGATACCTGACCAGCCCATCGGTCATGGTGGCCCCGCGCCCTCAGGAGCCCCTGGTGCTCTACCTTGCCGCCACTCCCTACTCTGCCAGCGCAGCCTTGGTAGCAGTCAGAGAGGAGCGCCGAATCAAAACCACGGCAGCAGCCCGGGACAAGGCAGAACAGGGACAAGGAAGGCCTACAGAAACCGCCACCGCGACTGAGGAGGATCAGCCGCCGCAGAGGGGCGCACCTAAGGCGGAAGAGGCCCCTCTTCCAGATGGCCAATCTCAGGAGGCCTCATTGCCTCAAGAGGCGCCACGGTCTCCGAAGGGAGCCACCAGCACTGACACACTCCACCTCGTTGAGCACCCAGTGTACTTCGTCAGCACAGTGCTACGGGATGCAAGAGAACGGTACCCCATGCCTCAAAAACTCCTCCTCGCGCTACTGGTGGCTGCACGCAAGCTGCGGCACTATTTTCAGGGTCACCCCATCAAGGTCGTCTCGTCATACACCCTGGAGGGTGCTCAGGAGCCCCAATTCAGCTGGGAGGGTCGCTGAGTGGAACATAGAGCTGCAAGCATTTCAGCTCGAATTCAGCACCACTAGAGTCATCAAGGGAGCAGCGTTGGCGGATTTTGTGGCAGAATGGACGGAGGCGCCAGGCCTCAAGGCCGACGAGGATCGGTCCCTGTCCCCGGGAAGCGAGGCACTAGAAGGCTGGGTCATGTACTTCGATGGGGCGTTCTCCAGACACGGTGCAGGGGCTGGGGCGGTGCTTATATCGCCCACCCAGGACAAGCTCTATTACGCCGTGCAGCTTTGTTTCCAGCAAGGCGAAAATGTCTCCAACAACATAGTGGAGTATGAAGGTTTAATAGCGGGCATGAAGGCCGCAGCTGCCCTGGGGGTGAAACGCCTTACCATCAAGGGCGATTCGCAGCTCCTTGTAAATTTCTCCAACAAGGTGTACGAGCCGAAGGATGAGCACATGGAGGCCTACCTTGCAGAGGTCCGCAGGATGGAGAAGCAGTTCTGGGGGTTGGAGTTGCAGCATGTGCCCCGTGGCACCAATCAGGAAGCCGATGACATTGCCAAACGCGCATCCTCGCGGTTACCTCAGGAGCCTGGCGTTTTCAAGGAGCGGCTCTTCAAGCCTTCAGCCTTGCCGTCATTATCAAACACGGCTCAGCCCCGGGAGGAGCTCCCCCAGCCACCTGCCTTAGGAGCTCCGGCCTGTGGCCCGGCCTCAGGAGCACGCCTGCTCCTGACGATGGAACCTCAGGAGGGATGTTGGATCATGGAGCTCCGGAGCTACTTAACGCAAGGGACCCTGCCGGAGAAGGAGGAAGAAGCAAAGCGAGTGGCATGCCAGGCCATGGCATACTGTATCAAAGATGGAAAGCTCTACCGGAAGCGACCAAACAATGTATCCCTGCGCTGCATCTCCAGGGAACAAGGGAAGGAACTACTGGAAGATATACACGGCGGGGACTGCGGACATCATTCATCATCACGGACCCTCGTCGGCAAGGCGTTCCACAGTGGGTTTTATTGGCCCACCGCACTCAATGACGCCGTTGAACTAGTAAAAGCTTGTGAGGCCTGCCAGTTCCACGCCAAGCAGATCCATCAGCCGGCAGGGGGCTTGCAAACTATCCCCCTTTCATGGCCATTCGCAGTCTGGGGGCTTGACATCTTGGGCCCGTTTCCTCGGGCGCCAGGGGGCTACCGCTACCTTTACGTTGCTGTAGACAAGTTCACCAAGTGGGCTGAAGTGGAGGCTGACCACACCATTCCTGCAGGTTCCGCGGTCAAGTTAATCAAGGGCATCGTGAGCCAGTTCAGGGTGCCGAATTGCATCATCACGGACAACGGTTTGCAGTTCACCAGTAACCTCTTCAAAACATACCGTGCTAACCTTGGAACACAGATATGCTACGCTTCAGTGGCGCACCCCCGAAGCAACGGTCAGGCCGAGCGAGCCAATGCGGAGGTCCTGAGGGGCCTCAAGACCAGGACGTTCAAGAAGAAGCTGGAGGCCTGCGGCAGAGGTTGGTATGACGAGCTTCAGTTTGTGCTATGGTCCATCCGCATCACCGCGACCAAGCCGACTGGAGAGACCCCGTTCTTCCTGGTCTACGGAGCAGAAGCGGTCCTCCCTCATGAGGTCAGACGTCGCTCCGCGCGGGTCCCGGCGTTCGACGAGGCACAGCAGGACGCCATGCGGGGGATGGACCTCGTGCTGGGGGATGAACGTCACCGAGAAGCCACGCTACGAGCGGCGAGGTACCAACAAGCGTTGCGGCGATATCATTACCGCAACATCCGTCCCGGGACTCTTGAGGTAGGAGACCTCGTGCTTAGGCGGGTCCTCCCCAGGGAGGGACTGCACAAGCTCTCTCCCATGTGGGAGGGCCCGTTCAAGGTTGTTCATGTTTCCAGGCCCGGCTCCACGCGCTTGGAGACTCAGGAGGGAGTGCCGGTCCAGAATGCATGGAACATCCAGTACCTCTAGAGGTTCTACCCCTGAAAAGGCCCAGAGCCTGTGAAGCAAGGCGAGTGCCTGTGAAGCTATCGCGTTTGGGAAAGGCCCAGAGCCTGTGAAGCAAGGCGAGTGCCTGTGAAGCTATCGCGTTTTGGAAAAGCCCCAGAGCCTCTGAACCAAGGCGAGTGCCTGTGAAGCTATCACGTTTTGGAAAAGGCCCAGAGCCTGTGAAGCAAGGAAAGTGCCTGTGAAGCTATCGCGTTTTGGAAAAGGCCTAGAGCCTGTGAAGCAAGGCGAGTGCCTGTGAAGCTACCGCGTTTTGGAAAAGGCCCAGAGCCTGTGAAGCAAGGCGAGTGCCTGTGAAGCTATCACGTTTTGGAAAAGGCCCAGAGCCTGTGAAGCAAGGCGAGTGCCTGTGAAGCTATCGCGTTTTGGAAAAGGCCCAGAGCCTGTGACGCAAGGCGAGTGCCTGTGAAGCTATCGCATTTGGGAATGGCCCAGAGCCTGTGAATCAAGGCGAGTGCCTATGAAGCTATCGCGTTTCAGAAAAGGCCCAGAGCCTGTGAAGAAGGCCAACGCCTATGAAGCTCGCCGCCCGTGACACTCTCACATAGTAATGAGTTGGGGTTGTACACGCCCCGGAGTCTCAGGAGCGCCGGCCTTAGGCCCTGGGGCTCCCTCCCACGCCCAGTGGCAGCACTTACCTCCGCGCTGGTGAGAAGACGTTGAAGACTAGATTAGGTGCTGGACGCGACTTTTCATTTGCTTTCCGCAGTTGGCTTGTTCCTTCTCATTTGAAGTTTTATTGATGTTGTTGCCGTCTTTGGCTTGCGGTTCTTCGGCTTCTCACTCTCCTGCCTCGATTTCTCTTGTGCAAGGCCTCGCGAGGGGGAGAGCCGAGCGCCCTCGCGAGTGTTCCTATCCTAGTCACTCAAAGGGTTCGCGACCTGGGCCCCTTACAGGAGCACCCCTCCAGTCCGTGCCCCACGGGCACCGCGACACAAACAAAGGGCCTGGGTCGGTCGCCCCCCCCCCCCCCCCACGGCCGGGGCCGGGAACTATCCACGCTCGGGCACATAGCCGGAAGATACGGAAACGAAAGCAAAACGATGATTAACAGCAATAACCCAAACACGCTCCCGCGGGGCTCCGCACTATTGTCTTTGTTACGCAGGAAAAAGGGAAAATGAACAAAAATCCGGCGCGGCTCGCCTCACACCGGCCCACAGGGAAGGCCCGATCTGCCTCCGGAGGTCAGGCGGACTCCCTCTCGCGCTTCACTAGGGCGCGACGGCGGGCGGACATATTGCCACCCCCAAGCAGATACGACGGCGTGGAGGCTGATCGCGGCCACCGCTAGAGGAGTCGCCGCCTGAAGAAGAACCGGAGAAGCTTGAGGAACCCCGAACGCCGCCAGCCGCGCGAGCGCTGCTCTCTCCATCATCACCGGAGCTGGGTTCCCAGCCGCGGTCGTCACCCTCGGGGCAACACCCTCCGCGGCGACCATCTTCCCCAAACACCCTCACATAGAGGGTGGCGTCATCGTCGAACTTGAAGTGTAGGGTGCACCGACGGCTCAGGCCACGCGCGCGGGCAAACATCTGCCAACCGTGGGCTGGGGACAGGCTCTCGGCCGCGGAGACCTCCAGAGAGACCCATGAGGCCCGGCTGCAGCAGCCGTCGGCCTGGAGCCAGAGGCCACCCGGGGCGCCGGCCGGGAGCTCGCCGAGGAGGAAGCGAGGAAGCGGAAGCCGGGTGCTAGCCGGCTCCGCCGACCACACGACGAACTCCGGCATCACTTCAGCAGCACGAACACACGGCCTGGGGGGACGCGCAGCCGGAGCGCGCCCCCCGGCTGCAGCAATCCGCCCGTCGCCGTGCTGAAGATCGCCTCCATGGCCGTGGGGAGCCACCGTGGTGGCCACAGGATGCTTGCGAGGGCGCCCTCGGCCGCGCTTGGGTGGGGGAGAGGCGGGCTCAACCCGGCAAGCCTTCCCCTTCTTGGCGGCCGAGAACTTCCTCGACGGGGCCATGAAGAAAAAGGAGAAGCAAGGGGGGATGAACTTGAAGGGCGCGCGCTGGTCGATACTTATGGCTGGCGATGGCCAACCGACGGCCCCCACGATTGCAGGAAATTATGACCCACTTTGCATGCAGGGACTTGTCCAATCCGTGCAGTTGCCGAGGCGCCATGGGGAAGTGGAGACGCCCACGTCCAATCAACCGCCACGCAACGCCTAAGGCCGTAGGCTGTTAGGCCCCATGGCGCTTCGCTCTTGCCCTTCCGGCTCCCTGCACGGCCAAGTCCGGGCGCGCCTTGGGCCCGGGGGCTACTGTCGGCGTTCTTGGAACGGGGGTCCCCAGACTTGCCTGCCTGCGACGTGGCTCAAAGGGGGGTCCAACACGGCCCATCTTCACCAACACAAATTCAAGACCCTCGTGAGGGGCCAAGCCTCGCGGGGCGGACGATGTGGAGCCTCCTCAGGCAAGGCCTCGTCAGGCTGGCTCACGAGGATGCGGAGAGATCAAGGCAGGGTACCTCATGAGGTGCCATGACGCAAGCCATGTCAACTCAGGGCGCCAGGCGGGTGCCAGCCCGCGCAGCATCCTCCTTTCCTCTTTGATGCAAAGGGGACAAGCGCAGCCGCGTAGTACCAAGGCATCAGGAAAAGGTTGCCATTTCGGTGCAACGAGACCAAGACTAGGAGGACTACAAGAAGGAGGTCACCGTGGAGCCCAAGACGGCGTCATCACCAGAGCTTTGCGCAGGCGAAGACTACTTTTGTCAGGATAGCTGATACTTGCTGTCCCCCTTCAAATTTTCCCCCCATTGTTGGCTCCCTTCACGCTCGATATTTGGGAAGAGGACCAGGGCCTCTATAAATAGGACCAGCCACCCACATGGCAAGAGGTCGCCCGGTTGGAAGAGGGAGAGAGAGAGAGTAAGGTGACTGAACTCCTCCCAGCAGTTCATCGCCCCAGCCAAGAACAGACCCTCACGAGGCTATTCTTCCTTGTATTGTTCATCATCGTCAGCCCAAGAGGCAATCCACCACACCACACACTAGAGTAGGGTATTATACCACAACGGTGGCCCGAACCAGTATAAACCCTGTGTCTCTTATGTTGTTCTTCCCGTAGTTTAGATCCTGGTGCGGCGGAGGGGTGCAGGTAGGTAGGAGACGAAATCTTCGCGCGCACCCCAGTGTTCGAACCTCAAGGGTCTGCCGGAACCACAAATCCGACAACCGCGCTACAACGGCGCGGCGGACCCATCAGCTTTCCTGCTGGCATACGAGGAGGCCGTCCTCAAAGCCGGGGGTGATGGCAAGGTCATGGCCAACTGGCTTCCCATGGCCCTCGCCGGCGAGCCACACGCCTGGCTGCTCAACCTTCCCAGACCCACAGTGGCATCTTGGGAGGAGCTCCGCGACCTCTTCACTGCTCGCTATGCGGTGCCGGCGCACCACGCGGTCACGGCCCTGCTGGGCGGCTCTCAAGCACCGCCATCAGACCGCCACGCCAAGCCGTTCCTCCATCAGATCAGGGCCGCCCCCAGGCGCCCGGGGGCTCCGCCAGGACGAGCTGCGCCAGAGGCCGACCTTACCTTCGGCTCAGAAGACCACCCCGACTCCACCGCCGGCTCCGAAATGCTCCTGATGCTCTGCACGCCCACCATCTGCAACTTGGCCGTCACCAAGACCCTCATCGATGGTGGTGCTGGCATCAACTTGATCTCCACGGAAGCCTTCAGCATTCTCCACGTGCCACTTCAGCGGCTCGGCCTCACTAAGCCCTTCTCGGGAGTGGGTGGTGGAGCTGCCCACTCCCTGGGACAGATCCGCCTCCCTGTCACCTTCGGCACACGCGACAACTACCGCACCGAGCTGGTGGACTTCGACATCGCTCGCATCGGTCTCCCGTACAATGCCATCCTCGGGTACCCGGCTCCCATAGAGCGGAGACTCACCCGGCTTACAACCTCATGAAGATGCCAGGGAGCAGGGGCGTCCTCACCATCAAGGGGGACACTAAGGAGGCCGTGATGGCGCTCAGGCTCGCCTCCAAGACCGCGGCAGCAGCACAACCCGCCGACGCTGGTACACCCGCGGCCGGGGAGGCCGCACCCACCAAGAAGAAGCAGCTGTTCACCCAGGACAAGGAAGAAACCAAGCAGGTGTCAGTCAGCGAGGATGGGTCTTCTGGAGCCACCTTTACCATAGGAGCCGGCCTCGACCCAGAACAAGAAGAAGCCCTGGTGAGGTTCTTGCACACGAACAAGGAGATATTCGCGTGGGAGCCCAATTAGCTGGTAGGGGTCCCAAGGGAGGTGATCCAGCATCATCTAAGGGTATGCCCCAACATCCGCCCCGTGAAGCAGCGAGCGAGGCGGCAGTCCACTAAGAAGCAGGCCTTCATCGTCCAAGAGACACGCAAGCTGGAAGCAGCAGGTGCCATCCGAGAGGTCCCATACCCCGAATGGCTGGCGAACCCTGTCGTGGTGCCGAAAAAAGGCGGGAAGGAACGGATGTGTGTCGACTTCACTAATCTTAACAAAGCCTGCCCTCAAGACCCGTTTCCACTCTAGTGCATCGACCAGATCGTTGACTCCACCGCCGAGTGTGACCTGCTGTGCTTCCTGGATGCGTTCTCAGGGTATCATCAAATCAAGATGGCGGTGGAAGATGTGGAGAAGACGGCCTTCCTGACACCATGTGGGGTGTACTACTACACCTGCATGCCCTTCGGGCTGTGCAACGCGGGCACGACCTTTCGGCGGTTGATGCACATCGCTCTGGGGCGGAAGCTCAGGAGGAACACAGAGGCTTACGTCGATGACATAGTGGCCATGTCTCGCGAGGCAAGGACATGGATTCAAGACTTGGAATAGACCTTCGAGAGCCTGCGCCAAGTGAACTTAAGGCTCAACCCAGAGAAGTGCGTGTTCGGTGTCCCCTCCAGCAAGCTGATGGGATTCCTCATATACCACAGGGGGATCGAGGCGAACCCAGAGAAGGTCAAGGCTATTGAGGACATGAGCCCGCCGCAGACCCTCAAAGAGATGCAGAAGCTGGCAGGGCGGGTGACCGCGTTAGGGCGTTTCATCTCCAAACTAGGAGAGCGCGCCTCACCATTCTTCAAGCTCATGAAGAGGAAGGGCCCGTTCGAGTGGAACCCGGAGGCCGGCCGGGCCTTCCAAGACTTCAAGGAATACCTTACTAGCCCCCAGTGATGGTGGCACCACGGCCCCTCGAGCCTCTGGTACTCTACCTTGCTGCCACCCCATACTCCGCCAGCGCGGCGTTGGTGGCGGTCCAGGAGGAGCGCCAAGCCAAGGGCGCGCCCCGCCAGGCCAAGGCTGAAGTAGCATGGGGTCAGGAAGGCGCAGCAAAGGCATCAGCAGTGGAAGGCCAAGCTCGGCAGGGTGGCGTTGCAGAAACTCTAGAGGACAGTCGGGTCTCAGGGACCGTTCCACCTCAGGATATGCCCCGATCTTTGCAGGACCCGAGCCTCGACAACATGCCATCCCTCGTCAAACACCCGGTGTACTTTGTCAGCACCGTAATACGGGACGCGAGAGCGCGCTACCCCATGCCCCAGAAACTCCTGCTCACACTCCTGATGGCCTCGCGCAAGCTGCGACACTACTTCCATGGCCACCCCATCAAGGTCGTCTCAGCCTACCCACTGGAAAGAATACTTAGGAGCCCTAACTCAGCCGGAAGGGTCACAGATTGGAACATCGAGTTGCAAGTGTTCCAGTTTGAGTTCAGCACTACCAGGGTCATCAAGGGGGCCGCACTTGCTAACTTCGTGGCCGAATGGACGTATTCCCCGACACTTGAGGATGGAGAAGACCGGTCCACCTCCCCAGGAAGTGAGGCTCCGGACGGTTGGATCATGTATTTTGATGGCACCTTCGCACACCAGGGCATGGGGGCTGGAGCAGTGCTCATCTCGCCCACCCAGGACAAGCTCTACTACGCCGAGTAACTCTGCTTTCAGCACGGCAAGAAGGTCTCCAACAACATCGCAGAATATGAAGGCCTCATAGCCGGCCTGAAGGCTGTAGTGGCCCTAGGGGTGAAGCGCCTTACCTTCAGAGGTGACTCACAACTCCTCGTTAACTTCTCCAACAAGGTGTATGAGCCAAAGGACGAGCATATGGAGGCCTACCTCGCGGAGGTGCGCAAGATGGAGAAACAGTTCTCGGGCCTGGACCTGCAGCACGTTCCCCGGGGCACCAACAAGGAAGCCGATGACATCACCAGGAGAGCATCCAAGCGGCAACCTCAGGAGCCAGGCGTCTTTGAGGAGCGGCTCTTCAAACCATCACCTGCGCCACCTCTCTCAAGCACGACTCAGCCTCGGGAGGAGCTCCCCCAGCCTCTGGCCGCGGGAGACCCGACCTGTGGACCGACCTCCGGAGCTCGGCTGCTCTTGGCGCTCGAGCACCAGGAGGAATGCTGGACCAAGGAATTCAAGGAGTACTTAATGCACGGGACGTTGCTGGAGAAGGAAGAGGAGGCGGAGCGCATGGCCCGGCAAGCCACGGCATACTGTATCCAAGACGACGAGTTATATAGGAAGCGATCGAACGATCTCACACTGCGCTGCATATCTAGCGACCAAGGAAAGGAGTTGCTAATTGACATACACGGTGGGGACAGCAGACACCACTCGTTGTTACGGACCCTCACCGGCAAGGTGTTCCGCGGTGGATTCTACTGGCCTACATCACTCAACGACGCAGCCGAGCTGGTGAAGTCTTGCGAAGCTTGCCAATTCCATGCCAAGCAAATCCATCAACCAGCTCAAGGCCTTCAAACTATCCCGCTCACATGGCCGTTCGTGGTCTGGGGGCTGGATATCCTAGGCCCGTTCCCTCGGGCGCCAGGGGGCTACCTTTACCTTTACGTCGCCATCGACAAGTTCACGAAGTGGGCGGAAGTGGAAGTCGTCCGTACCATCCCAGCCGACTCTGCTGTCAAGTTCATCAAGGGCCTTGTGAGCCACTTCGGGGTCCCCAACCACATCATCATAGATAACGGTTCACAGTTTACTAGCAACCTCTTCAAAACCTACTATGCTAACATTGGAACGCAGATCTGGTACGCTTCGGTGGCCCACCCCAGGAGCAATGGTTAGGCCGAACATGCTAACACGGAGGTCCTAAGGGGCCTCAAGACCAGGACCTTCAACAAGAAGCTGGAGGCCGGCGGCAGGGGCTGGCATGACGAGCTCCAGTCCATACCGTGGTCCATCCGGACCACCGCCACCAAGCCAACGAGAGAGACTCCATTCTTCCTCGTCTATGGAGCCGAAGCGGTCCTCCCTCACGAGGTTAAGCATCACTCCGCACGGGTCCTGCCATTTGACGAAACACAGCAGGATGCCACGCGGGGGATGGACTTCGTGTTAGTGGAGGTACATCGCCACGAAGCTGTGCCGCGGGCGGCGAGGTACCAGCAAGCACTGCGGCGATACCACTGCCCCAACATCCGCTCCAGGACAGTCGAGATGGGAGACCTAGTCCTGAGGCGGGTCCTCTATAGGGAAGGGATGCATAAGCTTTCACAAATGTGGGAGGGCCCATTCAAGGCCGTCCACATCTCTAGGCCTGGCGCCGTGCGCCTAGAGACACAAGACGGAGTACCAGTCCAAAACGCCTGGAACATCCAGCACCTCCAGAAGTTTTACCCATAAAGCAAGGCCCAGAGCCTGTGAAGAAAGGCCCAGAGCCTGTGAAGAAGGCTCTGAGTTTCTCTAACACAAGTCTAAGATGTTCGGCGTGCTCTTCCTTGTTCTTTGAGTAAATAAGAATATCATCGAGGTAAACCACGATGAACTTATCTAAGTACTCCATGAAGATCGAGTTCATCAAGCGGGAGAATGTAGCTGGAGCATTGGTTAGACCAAAGGACATGAGGGTGTACTCGTACTGGCCATAACGAGTGACAAAAGCCGTCTTAGGAATGTCCCCATTTCTGATCTTGATTTGTTGATAGCCTATCCTCAAATCCATCTTTGAAAAGACTGAGGATCCAGCGAGCTGATCATACAGGCCGTTGATCCTTGGGAGCGGATACTTGTTCTTTATCGTGAGCAAATTAAGGGGATGATAATCTACAACCATTCGGTCCGTACCATCCATCTTCTTGACGAAGAGGACGGGGCAAGCCCAGGGAGAAGAACTGGGATGGATGAAACCCTTTTGCAAGGATTCATCGAGTTGTTTCTTAAGCTCAGCTAGTTCTAAGGGTGCCATCTTGTAAGGTCTCCTAGAGATTGGGGCGGTTCCTGGGATAAGATCTATGACAAACTCTACATCTCTGTCAGGTGGAATACCTGGCAGTTCCTTAGGAAAGACATCCGGAAATTCACAGACTACCGGGATATCTTCAAGGTCAGGAAGAGGGTTTGCATTAAGATAATAGAGTTGGCGCTTTGCAACTCTAGTGGAGATAGTGACTATCTTGCCAGATGGGTGCGTAAGCTGAACGAACCTGGTGTAACAATCAATCTTGGCATAATGAGCTTTCATCCAGTCCATACCCAAGATGATGTTAATATCTGTAGAATTGAGGGCTATAAGTGATGCAAGGAATACAAGTCTGTCAACAAGGATTTCATTACCATGGCTTACACTAGAAGTTTGCCATTTGGTTCCAGGAGTTTGAATGACTAGTGGAGAGGGCATATCACAAAATGACATTTTGTTCAAGTTAGCGTAGCTTTCGGAAATGTAGGAATGAGATGCTCCAGCATCAAACAAAACCGATGCTGGATGGCAATTGACAAGGAGAGTACCAAGAACGACATCTAGATCATCATGAGCGTCTCTAGCTGAGACGTGACGCACATGTCCATGTTCAGTGGAAGCTAACTTGACACTGATCATCTTGCGTGATGGCTTACCACGGCCAACAGAATTCTCAGGCTGGGGTGGAGCATAGTTGGTTTGAGAGCAGTCACGTGCATAGTGTCCTGGCTCTCCGCATGTGAAGCAAGTCCTTGAGGTAGGCCATGGACCCGCATTGACAAGCGGTCTACCGATATGCCTGGGTGGAGCATACGGTTGAGCTGGGTGAGGCGCCACATAAGAAGGCCTCGGTGTATAACCGGGTAGAAGAGTGTAGTTCGGCACCCAAATCCGACGCTTCTGCGAACTAGAACCAGAGGAGGAACCCAAATCACGGGTGTGCTTATGAGACTCCTCGTAAGTGAGTTGAGCTGTCTCTGCACTAATGGCCTTGTTCACAAGAGCCTGGAATGTATTGCAATGATGCAAGTGGAGATCATGACGCAACTTGGAGTTGAGACCCTTCCGGAACCTAGCCTGCTTCTTGGTGTCTGTGGACACCTCTTCTGTAGCATAGCGGGCAAGGTTCTCAAACTCTCTACTGTAAGCATCAACAACCATCTTAGCCTGGGTGAAACTACAGAACTCTTCTCTCTTGCGGTCAATGAGAGCCAGAGGGATGTGATGCTCGCGAAAAGCCTCAGTGAAATCTCTTCAGGTGGGTATCGGGCCAGCTCGAAGCATAGCCTCATAGTTCTGCCACCAAATACTAGCAGGACCTTCCAGGTGATATGTAGCATAGGTGACTGTCGGATTTCGGGTTCTGGCGGACCCTTGAGGTTCGAACACTGGGATGCGTGCGGAGATTTCGCCTTCTACCTACCTGCACCCCTCCGCCTCGCTAAGATCTAAGGTATGGAAAGAACAGCACAAGAGACACAGGGCTTATACTGGTTCGGGCCACCGTTGTGGTGTAATACCCTACTCCAGTGTGTGGTGTGGTGGATTGCCTCTTGGGCTGATGATGATGAGCAATACAAGGAAGAACAGCCTCGCGAGGGTCTGTTCTTGGCTAGGGGGATGAACTGCTAGGAGGAGTTCAGTCGCCCTTCTCTCTCTCTCTCTCTCTCTCTCTCTCTCTCTCTGTGATGCTACTCGATTCGATCGTAGCTAGTTTCTCTCTTGGCTTCTAGATTCTCCCTTCTTGATTGCGATTTTCCATTTCGATCCCTCTACCCTATGGGTGGCTAGTCCTATTTATAGGCAAAGGCCCTGGGCCTCTTCCCAAATATTGAGTGGGAAGGGCGCCAACAATTGGCCATTTTGAAGGGGAACATCTGGTACACTTATCCTGACTAAAGTTGGTCCTCGCCTGCCAAAGGCTCTAGTGGTGACGCTGGCTTGGGCTCCACAATGACTTCCTTCCTGCCGTTGGGCCGGTCTTGGTCTCGTTGCACCGAAACGGGTGCCTTTGCTTGATGCTCTCGCCTGCGCTTGCTCCCTTTACACCAAAGAGGAAAGGAGGACACTGCGCGGGCTGACGCCCGCCTGGCACCCTTGGTCGTCATGGCTTGCGTCACGGGCACCTCATGAGGTACCCCGCCTTGATCTCTCCGCCTCCTCGTGAGCCATCCTGATGAGGTCGTTCCTGAGGAAGCTCCGTGTCGTCCGCCCCACGAGGCTTGGCCCCTCACGATGGTCTTGGGTCTGTGTTGATGAAGACGGGCCATGCTGGGCCCCCTTTGAGCCACGCCGCAGGCAGGCAAGTCTGGGGACCCCCGTTCCCAAAACGCCGACTGTAGCCCCCGGGCCCAAGGCGCGCCCGGACTTGGCCGTGCAGAGAGGCGAAAGGGCAAGGGCGAAGCGCCGCAGGCCCTAACAGCCTGCGGCCTTGGGCGCCGCGTGGCGGTTGATTGGGTGTGGGCGGCACTGTTCCCCCACGCCCCCTTATTTTGTGCCATGCTAGGAAGACTCGTAGTCGTACACAGCCGCTCCCCTTTCTGTTGCTCGAGCGCCCTCTGTCCTTCCTCCGCTCGAACTCCAGCTTCTGTTTTCAACCCAATCTCGAACCTCCCCCCTTCCCATGGCCATGGCTCCGACGAAGAAGGGAAGAGGGAACAAACCCATGCCTCCGCCTTGCTCGCCGCCGTTGGCGGCCCCCGCCGAGGGCTTCGGCAAGGTCAGCTCAGCTCTGGCCACTATCTTCAACGAATGTGGGAGGACGACGGCCTGGCCTGCGTCTCACTTCTCCATCGACAGGATAGTCACCGAGGTCTAGTATTTCGCCGACGCCCTGTGGGCGGGTCTGGTTCCCCCCTTTTCTGATTTCTTCAATGCCGTGCTTTCCCACTATCAGATCCACATGATGCATCTGGGTCCTGAATCCAACACCCTTCTTTTGTCTTCGCCTTTGTTTGCGAAGCAATGATGGGCATCCTTCCTTCGGTTGCCTTGCTGCGCCACTTCTTCTCTCTGCGTCTTGTCGACCCTACCCAATGCTCGGCGTGTGTGAGCTTCGCTGCCGCGTCTGAGACAGCGGCCTCAGGGATTGACTTCAGGCTCCTTCCGCCTGCGGCTAGGTTCCGCGAGCGGTGGCTGTATGTGGATGTAGGGGTGCCCAGCCACCTGCTATCGGAGCCAACTCGTCTGCTGTCCCCAATTCGGGCTGGGGCCAGGAGAGGCTTGAGAGCCCCCGGCTCGTCTTCGTCTGGCACCGCTTCGCGTTCTTGAGGTCGCTTGGCGTGACAGCGCCCAAGGTGGTGAAGGAGTTCCTGCTATGCCACGTTGCTCCTCTCCAACGCCACTCCTACCGGATGTGGGCCTTCAGCGGGCGTGATGATCGTATGAGGCTCCAGGAAGAGGACCTGACGCCTGAAGTGCTGAGGACAGCGCTCTTGATCCTGACTGGGACCCCAACCCTTGCAGCATCCAGCAGGGAGGGGCCTTGCTGTACCTCTGCCAGAACAGGGGTGATTTTGTGAATCAGATGCCTATATTTGATGAGTGGGGGCCGCACCCCGCCAGCCTCCAGGGGCCTCGCGAGAACCCAGTGATGGTGACTGCCCTTCCAGTCGGCCAAGGCGACTCTTCCTCAAGTGGCGGAGCAGGGAGGCATGAGGCGCTAGAGGCCGAGGGGGCTCCCGGCGGGGTGACAGCGCCAGGCGATGCTCGTGAGGGAGCAGCTCTTGGGGCCTGTGCCGCTGAGGCTTAGGGTGGCAACCAGCTACCCTCAGCGCCTGTGACTGAGGCCCCTGAGGCTCCAGCCGCTTCTCTTGGTGACGTGATTGGCAGCGCGGATCAGGCAGGCACCCCTGACACGGATCGCCTTGACGCTCCATCTTCGTCGCAGGTTGATCCCTGCGCTCAACTCTTGGGCCGCTACCATGTGGACTTTGAGGCCCTCCGGAAGAGAAGGGAGGCCCTGGGCAACGATTACCCTTGTCGCCTGCTGAAGCGTAGGAAGTACTTCGCCACCGATGAGTAAGCCTTTTCCTTTCCCAGCTCCCGATCCTTCTGTTGCTTTTACTGATCCTTGCTCCGCAGGCCCTTTCCAGCCGAGCTCGCGGAGACGGCTGAGGTGCCGTCCCCCTTGGCTTCGTCCCCTCCACCGTCCTCAAGTGCTCCGAGCAACAGAGCCCTTGTGGTGAGGGCGATCGGAGAGGCGAACCGTCCCGAGGCGCATCGTGGCCCTGCGCACCTCGCGATCCTCCTTCGTGGGCCTTCTCATGGCATAGCCAGCCTTCCATGGGCTTCTCGCCTGGTCGTGGACTGCAATTGGCTGAGGCGCTCCCTGCGCTCTTCATCTGGGGACGGGCTGGCTCCAGGCCGGGCTTCTGGCGTGGCGTGCCCGGCCGTCGCGAGGGTGCCAGCCCCCAGCCCCCTGCTCGGAGGGGGAGTGCTGATTCATGGCCCCCGGCACTTGCTCGGGGCAGATGATGGTGTGGAAGACGTGCTTGAGCGCACCCGGGAGCGTCCCGCTCTTCGCCAAGGATTCCTTCGAAGGGCGGCTCACGCGGTGAGCCTGCTTGGTGAGTAGCTTGCTGATGAAGACGCGCGCCTTGAGGCCGAGGTCCTGCGCCTGGCTGCAGAGAGGCGCGAGCTGGAGGGCGCCATCGCCCTTGCGCGCTGTCAGCGCGATATTGACGACGCAGAGGCCAAGGCGTCGCTGGTGGCCTCTCGGGAGGCCCGATCTTGGGCCGCTGAGGAGGCCCGAGAAGCTGACCGATGGCGAGAGGCGGCGGAGGAGCGGGCTCGGGAGCTCCTGGCCTGGTGCCACTCACTGGAGGAGCAAGTGGAGCTGCGCGAGGCAGCCCTCGCGTCGATGAAGGTGGCCTCTGGCGACCCAGCAGAGCTCCGAAAGCATGGGGAGGCGCTGACGCTGGAAGCCGCCGACGTACCCGCGAGTATGAGCGTCTGGAGACAAGGGAGCGCTTGGTGACGCAGGCAGAGGATGATGTCGCTGCACGGGAAGCCCGTGTCCTGGAGGAGGTCGGACGTCGGGTGGCGATGGCGCGCTTGAACCTCGAGCACGAGTTCGAGGAGAGGTTGGGGTTGATCCGGGCCGAGGCTGAAGGTAGGACTACTGCCTTGAGGGCCAAGCTAGAGGAAGCGACGCGACGGGCCGATGCTTTTCGGGCCGCCCTTGTGGTAGCGCAAGGGGAGTCAGCCACCTCCCAGGCCGAGGTGCTCCTTCTTCGCCAGCGGGTGGAGGAGGCTGAGGTCGTCGTGCGCCAGAATGCGGACGAGATACGTCAGCGGCGGATCCTGGAGCATGAGCACGGCCCCATGCTCACCACGCTACGGGAAAGAGCCAACACAGCCTTGGGCAACATCTGCGAGGCGGCTGTTGGCTAGCCGCACGCAGTCAACTACGCCGGCAACCTTCAGTTCTTCACCGACGTGGTGACGCAGCTGGAGGCGCGGTCGGTCAGGGCTGACAGGTTGGTGGAGGAGAGGAGCCGCGCCCTGCTCGGGCGCGCCTTTTCTCGCATCTTCAGCCATCTCCTGAACATGGATCCCCACTTCGATTTCGACGCCGCCATCGCCCCAGTCCCCCAGGCCGTCCGAGACGACCTGGCGCACTGGGTGGAAGACAATGTGGATGCTCTTGTCAGGCCCTTCGCTTTAGACAATGATGGTGTGATCGTGGCTGCCGACGAGGGCGGTGTGGTGAACGGCCCTGCCGCCGCTGGCGGCGACGCAGACAGCGATAGCGAGTCCAGCGACAGTAGCAACGGTTCGGGTGGTTCTCCTGAGGATGCATTGGGGGATTTATCCGACTGATTGTGCATCGTTCCTGCTTCCTTACCTTGCATGAATAGAACTCAGGTTTTGGCCTGATGGCTGTGAGAGCATTTTGGAGGGGGCGCCCCTCATGTAAAACTTGTGTTCATCATATTAGTAGACGTTACATTGCCCATGCGCCCGCGCCAAGTGGTTGGCTTAAGCGATGCACTGGTCGGCTAGCTTACCTTTGTCCCGTGCGGGCCCTGAGGTAGCCTGTGGGAGGCTGTGGTGTCCCGAGTGTTCCCTGATCGAATCCGTAGGATCTGCAGTAAAAAAAACCTCCTGGGAGGACGGGGCGGCGGCATTCTGGGCTGCGTGCAAGCCGGGCCTGACCCGGCTCGCGAGGGGCTCACGAGGGGAGGCAACTGAGGCGAGGTGGCAATCAAAACGCGATAAATTGCTCAAACGAGACTAAGCACCCCTTCCGCGAACACACAAAATCTCAAATTTGAATCCAACTTAAATCCAGCGGGGGAAAGCGATGACCAAAGGGAAAAGCAATGAAAGCAGACAAAAGGCGCGTACGGCAGCTAATCTAGTCTTGGACGTCTTCTCACCAGCGCGGAGCTAAGTGCTGCCACTGGGCGTGGGAGGGAGCCCAGGGCCTGGCACCCCTGAGAATCCGGGGCGTGTACAGCCCCACTCATTATTATGTGAGAGTGTCACGGGGCGGCGAGCTTCACAGGCACTAGGCCTTCTTCAAAGGTACCGGCCTTGCTTCATATCGCCAGACGAGGGCCCCGCCTTGCGCCACACTCTAGTGCCATCAACGACGACCGGAAACCAGGATGCCGCCGATGGGGTAGAGTGGTCGCCAGCGGTTCCCCCGACGACCATGGGTCCTCCGCCTGGGGCAGGCCCTGAGGCACCTCCCCAACAGAGGGCCTACCTCCGGAGAACACCTTGCTCCGAATGCCGCGGTGGTGATGTCGGATCTCGGCCCCTCTCCTGCAGCCCCCTGCGCCCTCCTCCCGAGGGGTAGGAGACTGTGGGAGCGGGGCAGCTGCTCACTGTGGCGACCTGCACCTCCTGCGATCCATGATTAGCGTATGCCTGCTCCTGAGGAATTAGCGGTACCCGATAATCGCTGCCTCCAGCATGGCCGGTGGGACCGTCCCGGGGCTCCTGGAAGAGCTCAGCTTTTGGCACCTCATCCCCCCAGCTTGGGCTGAGGAGCAAGCCTTGTTCGCCCTCGTGAGGGTGCCCTTGGTCCATCATGTGGGGCACGTATTCTTCTGGCGCCGTCATCCCAAAGGCCACGCCATAGTTCTCCGCGTGCCATGCAGCTCTGCTTGACGCGCCCACCGTGGGGTGGTAGCGCGGTTGTCCACTGGGCCGTGGGTCACGTCGAGTCCTTCTTCTTCGCGGTCCGGGAGTGGGGGCAGCGCCACCGCCGGTCCGGTGGCGTTGGAGTAGCCTTGGAGCCCGCTGGCGCGCGCGGAGCCCCCGCGCAGGCCGCCCTAGGCTTGAGATGGGAGCTGGGTGCGGAAGGGGTGAGCCCCCGGGGCGGCGAAGCCCAGGAGCTCTGCCACCCGCTCCAGCAGCACGTCGAGGCCGCCCTCCAGCAGCCTGCACTGCAGCAGCTCTCGGTCCACCGTGAGCGCGGCCCTCGAGTTCGCCTGCTCCTAGCGGGTGTACGGTTTCGTGGTCGCGGCGTGATTGGAGGCCCTTGTTGCTGACCGCGCCTACCGCAGCGTGAGAGCTGTCGAAGCCTGTCCACGTCGCCTGCGGCCCGCAGCGCCCTGCGGACCACGAGCTGCCTGGGGCATGGGGTCACCCGAGGCGAGCGGCTCTGTGCTGGAGGGCCATGCCGCCCAAGGATCCGGGTTGCCTGCCTGGTCGCCGGACATGGTGATGACGACGCGACGGGACACGAAGCGGTAGAAGGTGGATTCCGGCGCACCCGTACCTGGCGCGTCAAATGTCGGATTTCGGGTTCCGGTGGACCCTTGAGGTTCGAACACTGGGGTGTGCGCTGAGATTTCGCCTTCAACCTACCTGCACCCCTCCACCTCGCTAAGATCTAAGCTATGGAAAGAACATCACAAGAGACACAGGGTTTATACTGGTTCGGGCCACCGTTGTGGTGTAATACCCTACTCCAGTGTGTGGTGTGGTGGATTGCCTCTTGGGCTGATGATGATGAGCAATACAAGGAAGAACAGCCTCGCGAGGGTCTATTCTTGGCTGGGGGATGAACTTCTAGGAGGAGTTCAGTCGCCCTTCTCTCTCTCTCAGTGTGATGCTACTCGATCTGATCCTAGCTAGTTTCTCTCTTGGCTTCTAGATTCTCCCTTCTTGATTGCGATTTTCCATTTCGATCCCTCTACCCTGTGGGTCGCTAGTCCTATTTATAGGCAAAGGCCCTGGGCCTCTTCCCAAATATTGAGCGGGAAGGGCACCAACAATTGGCCATTTTGAAGGGGAACATTCGGTACACTTATCCTGACTAAAGTTGGTCCTCGCCTGCCAAAGGCTCTGGTGGTGACGCTGGCTTGGGCTCCACAATGACTTCCTTCCTGCTGTTGGGCCGGTCTTGGTCTCGTTGCACCAAAATCGGTGCCTTTGCTTGATGCTCTGGCCTGCGCTTGCTCCCTTTGCACCAAAGAGGAAAGGAGGACACTGCGCGGGCTGACGCCCGCCTGGCACCCTTGGTCGTCATGGCTTGCGTCACGGGCACCTCGTGAGGTACCCCGCCTTGATCTCTCCGCCTCCTCGCGAGCCAGCCTGATGAGCTCGTGCCTGAGGAAGCTCCGTGTCATCCGCCCCGCGAGGCTTGGCCCCTCGCGAGGGTCTTGGGTCTGTGTTGATGAAGACGGGCCGTGCTGGGCCCCCTTTGAGCCATGCCGCAGGCCGCAGGCAGGCAAGTCTGGGGACCCCCGTTCCCAGAACGCCGACAATGACCTTGTCCCTTCAGCTACATTCGCAGAACGCAGCTTGATAGTGATACTACGGAGCCAGTCATCGGCATCGAGTGGCTCAATGGAATGATGGAAGGTACGTGGTTTCAGGACAATGAAGTCATGAATGGACACAAACTCTTTGTGCTGATGGGAGGTGTTCTCCTCAATACGTGCTAGAAAGCGGTTAGACTCATGCTTGTTCCTCTCCATCTCTAACATGAACTCTGCCAATGAGGGCTGGTCGGGAGAATCCTCATCCCTACCATCTCCGTGGTTCCGTCTACAAGCAACAGAATTTCGGTTCACCGGCAACATCCTGAAGAACGAAACCAAGGAAACAATGATGGATTTAGCATCATCATAAGGATGTAGAATATAGTACAAGGAAAATACTATCTCTTTAACTCCTAGGACAATTCCGGCAGCATAATGGCAGTAAAATGCTCAGAATGAGACATTCTGCAAAGGACGGGGTAGCACCAAACTCAACATCATCACTCAAGGTTCAAAGATATTACTAAACAGGCTACACCAGAGATATGACTCAGATCAACCAATCCTAAGAGACTATGGAGTAGTAACACGTGATCCTGATAGACAGAAGAGGAAGCCTAGTTCCTTAACCCCGTAGGAAAGATAGGATGACTCAGATCAGAAGGCATGAGGTATAAGGAGTAAAAAGAGCCTTACGTTCCCTTCCACAATCAATTTCCCTATATAGCTAAAGAATTTCTAGACTCAACTTCGACCAGGTTGGCTTGGTAATCCTACATGCAGTCAGGCTCTGATACCAAAGCTGTCGGGACCCCGATTCCAAGTCACATCGATCTAGCTGGTAACACCTCATATCACTTTGCACCCTCACGCACGGTATTCCCACGGGTGTCGCCTTACCCTGGCCCGAGACCGTTTGCGCCTTTTGGCTCACGTATATGATTGTGTCGCTAGCATCCATATGACAGAGAACCCGGGCCGATCTGGCTAGTCGTGAACCCAAAGCGGCACTAACCTATGGGGACAGGCATACATGATTCACATCGAGCATGTCGGTCAGCAGCGTGTGAATCCGGGCTGTAGCACTGGGCTAACAGGACTCCGGGGAACCAGGGCTGTAGCAGGCTAGGCAGGACTCCGGATGTCACCGCGTGACATTTCCCCGAAGGGACAGACACAGGAACGAAGTGAAACACATGCCGGCCAGTCACGTGTCCTGAGCAGTAGTGCTGGGCTAGCAGGACTCCGGTGAACCGGGCTGTAGCGGACTACTATGGCTCAAGGAAGCACTAGACTACATTTCCCCATAAGAGAGGCTGCCAAGGATAAACAGCTAGATTGTCGGATCCCACACATAGCAATACACGTCACACGTACGCATAACATGCAAGTATGTGATGTACAACATGGCATCACAACATAACGCAACTCATATAGATAAAGGCCCAGAAGAGCCACATAGAATTAAATACAAACAGGGGTCACATGTGTCGGCGTTCTGGGAACGGGGGTCCCCAGACTTGCCTGCCTGTGGCCTGCGGCGTAGCTCAAAGGGGGGCCCAGCACGGCCCATCTTCACCAACACAAACCCAAGACCCTCGCGAGGGGCCAAGCCTCATGGGGCGGACGACGCGGAGCTTCCTCAGGCACGGCCTCGTCAGGCTAGCTCGCGAGGAGGCGGGGTACCTCACGAGGTGCCCGTGACGCAAGCCATGACGACTCAGGGCGCCAGGCGGGCGCCAGCCCGCGCAGCATCCTCATTTCCTCTTTGGTGCAAAGGGGGCAAGCGCAGCCGCGGAGTACCTAGGCATCAGGCAAAGGATGCCATTTTGGTGCAACAAGACCAAGACCATGAGGACTACGAGACGGAGGTCACCGTGGAGCCCAAGACGACGTCATCACCAGAGCTTTGCGCAGACGAAGACTACTTTTGTCAGGATAGCTGATACTTGCTGTCCCCTTTCAAATTAGCCTGCCATTGTTGGCTCCCTTCCCGCTCGATATTTGGGAAGAGGACCAGGGCCTCTATAAATAGGACTAGCCACGCACATAGCTGGGGGGTCGAAGGGTCTCTGGGGGTAGAGAGGTTGGAAGCAGAGAGAGAGAGAGAGAGAGAGAGAGAGAGAGAGAGAGAAAGGTGACTGAACTCCTCCCAGCGGTTCATCGCCTCAGCCAAGAACAGAACCTCGAGAGGCTGTTCTTCCTTGTATTGTTCTTCATCATTAGCCCAAGAGGCAATCCACCACACCACACACTGGAGTAGGGTATTACACCACAACAGTGGCCCGAACCAGTATAAACCCCTGTGTCTCTTGTGTTGTTCTTTCGATAGTTTAGATCCTAGCAGGGCGGAGGGGTGCAGGTAGGTAGGAGGCGAAATCTCCGGGCGCACCCCAGTGTTCGAACCTCAAGGGTCTGCTAGAACCCGAAATCCGACATTTGGCGCGCCAGGTAGGGGTGCGCCGGAATTCGTCTCCCACCACCCCGTTCTCCTCCGACCATCACGGTCATGTCTCACGCTCGTCGGGCCCGCGCGGAGCGCCGGGCCGCCCTTGCTTCCCACGTCGCCCAGACGGCCCCTGTCGGCAGGCGTCCTCACCGTTCCCCATCACCTGCCGTCAATGCCACCACCGGCCCGGCGGGGGACGAACAGCAAGCATCATCCCAGCATCCGTCCGTGCGCCAAGACGACCGTACCGCAACTCCCTCGCTCGCACCACCTGGATCTTCGTCCCGCGCGCTCCGCGTGCCCATGGAGGCTCGGGCTGCACTCATCGCGGCAAACAAGCTCCTGCACTACCGTCCCGTCGATGATGTCTACGAAGAATGGCTCGACCGCGTCGTCGAGCTTGTCCGTGCCGCAGGGGGCTCTTCCGCGCCGTCCGTTCCGCTGCACCGCACCCTGCCCCGCGCGGGCGAAGAGGGTCCGGCGGCGCCCCGGCCGCCTCCTCCTCAAGAAGACGCCATGCCTCCAAGGCGCATGGCCCCTGGGCGGAACCCGCTCTGTCAGGTGCCAGCGCAGCAAGAACAGAGCTATCAAGAAGTCCCTCGCCCGCTACAAGCTGCCCGGGCGCTCCCTGCACCAGCACGTCGCGACCATCCTCATGCTCTAGCGCGTGGGGACATGCAAGACCAGTCTTTCCGTCACCCAAGGCCTCCCGTGGCCACAGCAGGCTGCCGCGCCTTCACCACCGAACTATGCAGCGTCATGTGGCCCGACAAGTTCAAGCCAGACCTGCCTCCTCGCTACGACGGCACGGCCGACCCTGCGGAGTTCCTCCAGCTCTACGAGTTGGGCATCGAAGCTGCCAACAAAGACGAGAAGGTCATGACGAACTGGTTTCCCATGGCGCTCAAGGACGGGGCCCACACCTGGCTCCTGAACCTGGCTCCAGGCACAATCTCCCCCTGGGAAGAGATGCGCACCCGCTTCCAACTTCCAAGGTACTCGCGACCGGCCACCCGCCGTGAGCGACATGCGCCGCATCAAGCACAACCCGGGGAGACCTTGCAGAAGTACATCTAGCGCTTCAACAACGCACGCCTCAAGATCCCCAAGGTGACTGAGGAGGCCATCATCTCAGCTTTCTCCGACGGCGTGTGCGACATCAAGATGAAGGAGGAGCTGGCGATGCATGAAGACCTGTGCACTTGGAGCTGTTCAACTTGGCAAACAAGTGCGCCAGGGCTGAGGAAGGGCGTCTCTCCCTCCTTGAGCTGCCTGCCACAGACCCAGAAGAGAAGAAGCTCAAGGCCAAGGATGTGAAGCGCAAGGGGGCTGCAGTGCTCGCGGCAGAACCAGACACCAAGCGGGGCAGAGATCAGCCCGAACCTCCCAAGGGCAGCCGGTACTACATGTACCACGACCTCCACACCCACAACACCAACGAATGCCAAGAACTCCGAGCTGTGCGTGAAGGAAGGATCGGCCGTCGTCCCGACCGCGGTGACCGGGGCTACGGTCGAGGAGGAGGAAGGAACGCAGGACGCTGGGAAGACCGTGGCCCACGCCAGGGGTGGCGCGACCAACCTCGCGAGGATCACTGGCAAGACCCGCCTCGCGAGGGAGGCTGGAGGGATCAGCCTCGCGAGGATCGCCCTCAAGGCAATGCAGGCCTCCCGCCGATGCCGCCACAGCCAAGGAGAAACGAGGACCGCCACCAGGACAAGGAGCCTGGGGGCTTCTAGGAGCCGCGCGCGATCGCCTGCATCCTGGGCGGAGCTCAAGCCCCAGCCTCTCAACGCATCTTCAAGAAGTTCGCCCGCGAAGTGAACGAAGTCCTCCCCAGACTCGAAGCCACACGCCCTCTCAGGTGGTCGGCGTGCGCCATCACGTTCAGCTCAGCGGATCAGCTCAAGTGTGCAGCAACATCGGAGTCCTCCCGATGCTTTGTTCCCCAATCATCAGCAACGTGGTGGTCACCAAGACCCTCATCGATGGCGGGGCATGGCTCAACGTCCTGTCCGTGGAGACATTCAACAACCTCCAAGTGCCCTACAGCCAGCTTCAGCCAACGAAGCCCTTCTCCGGTATCACCGACGGCTCCACAATCCCGATCGGGCAGGTCCGCCTCCCTGTCACCTTCGAGGCACGTGACAACTACCGCACCGAGCTCATCGACTTCGATGTTGCTCACATTCGCCTGCCATACAACACCATCCTTGGGTACCTAGCGCTGGGCAAGTTCATGGCCGTAACTCACCACGGCGACAACGTCCTCAAGATGCCAGGAAGCGGCAGGGTCATCACAGTACCCTGCGAGGAGAGGGACGCGGTGTGTTCCCTGGAGCGAGCCTTTCAGGCCGCATCACTGGAAGACCCGGATCGCGGAAGCAGGAGGCTTCCCGAGGCCGCCCCCAAGAAGAAGAAGACATCATCCGGCCTGGCCCCTCAGGAGGCAGGCCCCTCTGGGCCCGTGCCCTGCCCAGGGGGAACCTCCTTCCATTGCATAGGAAAGCGCGCCCGGCGCCCTCCTCAGGCAGGGCTCGGGGGCTCTCCCCTGGAGGGCCACCGACCTAGCTAGGGTCACGAGGGAGGCGCTTGGGCACAACATGGAGGCGTGTTTCGAAGAACGTTTCCCCCAAGAAGGAGCAAGGCAAGGAGATCCAGACCCACAGAAGTTCGTCAGCAAGGCCATTGAGGAGTTACAGGAGTCAAGAGTGATGAGAGGCGGCCGCCACCTACCAGCAGTGGCTCCCCATCCAGGCGAGGATGGCAGGCTGCGCGTCTGCATCGACGTACTAGGGCTCAACCGAGTCGCCTCCTTGGAGCGCCTCTGGCCCTCGCGAGTGGGGCACTGCGGAGGTCCACCCCACAACAACGTTCGCATGCCTTACGGCTTGCCGAGCGTGGCTGACATGTACCAGCGCCTCATGAGGGGCACCACGGAGGCACAAGAGGCCAGGCGCTCCGCAGCCCTGGCGGAGATGGAGATGGCCCGCGAGGAACCGCCAGCGCCTCTGGAGCCTCCCGAGGCCCCTGGGCCTGGGGGCTCATGAGGATCGGCTTCCGCAGCCCACCGAGCCGGCTACACCAACACCCCTTCGTCTTCAGCGTCATCAGGTGACATCTTTCAAGTTTCACTTCCAGCTGGGAGTACCCCCAGGGCTGCATTATTCCCAGGCCGCGTGGGTCCGTCCCTGCGGCATGTATCCCTTTTACTTCGCGTCGATAGCTTACCTTGTGGGGGGCGCCACTCGAGCTGCATCACCGTCAAGTCGCTCGGGCCTGACCCAGTGATCTCCGCATTCCCAGCATCTATTTGAACGAATCCACTCCTTCGCGGCTAATGTGTTTTACCTAGTTGCCTGCTCAGCTGACGCCAACTAACGGAGCTGCTCCCAAACGGCACGACGCTTGCGCATGGGTCCGTCCCTGCAACGCCGACAAACCTGGATGGCTGAGCTCTGGCCGCGGTAGCCCCGCATAGCGTCACCTCATCAAGCCTTCAGTGCCTCACTACCCCTCGGAAGCAACCAACGGCTGACCGTCAATTGTATGGCAACCCCTTGCTTTTTCTATGATGGACATGCAGGACCTCCTGAAGGAGCTGTGTCAGGCGGGGCTCTTGTTGTGCCTCCTTCGCTCTCGTCCGCGCGAACCACTTGCACGTTAAAGGGGGGGGTACCTGAGCATACCAGCGACTGCCCTCACCCTCTGGCCTTGACCACGGCATCGCGACCTGGCATACCAGCGACGACTGAGATTTACTCGAGGGCCGGGACCCGAGGACGTAGAGCAGAAAGGGGAGCAAAGGCAAGAGGGAAGAGACACATGAGGACCTCGCCAAGCTACCCCACGCCTGCCGATGCACGGACCCGGCCACACACCAGAGAGCGGCCCCTAATCCTTGAGATAAGTTATCGCCTGGAAGTGCCAGTTACCGTGGCGCCATCCCTGCACCTAATGCTATCCCATGTTAGCGACGTCACTCCCCTTTCTCACCAAACGACGGCTGCTTGAGCGCCAAAGGGGACCTCCTGAGCATCACGACTCAGGGGCTCTTACTGGACTCCGAGTCGCTCACCTCCTGGCCTTGACCACGGCATCACGACCTGGCATACCAGTGACGGCTGAAGCCGCCTTGGGACTGGGACCTGTCGGCGTAGAGCACCAAGCCCTCGTGAGGTTCGAAAGGGAGGACCGCGCTAAGACGGGATGAGCAACTCGCGCAATTCTACGACAAGGGTTATATTAACAAAGCAGGATCACAGGCACCTTACAAGCCCCTGCGGGGCGCGTTTTTGGTTCCTCGCAGGGAACAAATCCAAAAGAGACGCAAACTACGCGCATCACTACAAAAGACGCCATCATCAACAGTGGGCCGTCAAGCACCGACGCCAACCCCATCCAGATCAGAGTCGGCGGCGGCCTGACGAGCTCGCCCTGCTCCAGGAGCGGCGCCGGCTCGGGGGCTCGTAGCTGTCGTTGCTCGTCTCCAGAGTCGCGAAGGGCTCGCCGGAGTCGCTGGAGCCTCCGACGTCTCCACCTCCTGAGGAGCCGCCAAGGGAGCGGTTGGCGAGCCCAGTCCTCGTCGCAGCAGGGCCCTGGCCGCCTTCACCGGGGCAGCACTCCAGCCGGCGCCCGCTCGCATCGAAGACCTTGAAGAGCATCACCGAAGCGCCATCGTAGTCCAAGTGGATCGCGAAGACGCCCCTTGTCCCGCAAACCCGGGCGATCTCTCTCCAGCCTCGAGTCATGTAGACCTCGCCCGGGGTGACGATCGCGACCTTTGCCTCGATCGCGAGGGTGCTGCAGCCGGCGTGCTGCAGCCAGAGCTCCAGGGGCTCCCCCTACGAGATGATGGAGGCGAAGAAGGGAGGCAGGCGGATCCAAGATTGAAGAGGAATGGCGATGTGGAGCATGAACTCTTGGGAGGAGCCCTTGGTGTGGACCCCAGGGGGGACAACCCACACCTTCGTGACCCGTCGATGGTGACGCCGCCCGCGGCGGTCAGCATTAGCTCCTTCGGGGCCCTCGACGTGGGCGTACAATGGAAGTGGGAACCCCGGCGGCGCCCGCTCGCCCTAAGGCCTCGACACCACCTGAAGGGCCCCATCGTCCGGGCCACGGAGAACAAGCCGTTTCTTCGGCAGGAGTGGGTCTGGTCCCTCTCGGGGAGCCTTTCCCTTCTCTGTCGTCGAGAACCGGTGGATCGGAGCCATCACGGAAACACGGAGCAAGAATCGGGAAGAAGAAGAAGCAAGGAGGGATGGACTGGAAGGGCGCACGACATTCTGTACTTATAGTCGGCGGAGGCCAACCGCCGACCTCCACGATCGGAGGTAATCATGACCCATTTTGCATGCAGGGACTTGTCCAATCCGTGTAGTTGCCGAGGCGCCATGGGGAAGTGGAGACACCCACGTCCAATCAACCGCCACGCGGCGCCCAGGGCCGCAGGTTGTTAGGGCCCGCGGTGCTTCACTCTTGCCCTTCCGCCTCCCTGCACGACCAACTCCGGGTGCGCCTTGGGCCCGGGGGCTACTGTCGGCATTCTGGGAACGGGGGTCCCCAGACTTGCCTGCCTGCGGCCTGTGGCATGGCTCAAAGGGGGGCCCAGCACGGCCCATCTTCACTAACACAAACCCAAGACCCTCGCGAGGGGCCAAGCCTCGCGGGGCGGACGACGCGGAGCTTCCTTAGGCACAGCCTCGTTAGGCTGGCTCGCGAGGAGGCGGAGAGATCAAGGCGGGGTACCTCACGAGGTGCCCGTGCCGCAACCCATGACGACTCAGGGCGCCAGGCGGGTGCCAGCCCGCACAGCGTCCTCCTTTCCTCTTTGGTGCAAAGGGGGCAAGCGCAGCCGCGGAGTACCGAGGCATCAGGCAAAGGTTGCCATTTCGGTGCAACGAGACCAAGACCAGGAGGACTACGAGACGGAGGTCACCGTGGATCCCAAGACGGCGTCATCACCAGAGCTTTGCGCAGACGAAGACTACTTTTGTCAGGATAGCTGATACTTGATGTCCCCTTTCAAATTAGCCCGCCATTGTTGGCTCCCTTCCTGCTCGATATTTGGGAACAGGACCAGGTCCTCTATAAATAGGACTAGCCACCCACATAGCTGGGGGGTCGAAGGGTCTCTGGGGGTAGCGAGGTTGGAAGCAGAGAGAGAGAGAGAGAGAGAGAGAGAGAGAGAGAGAGAAAGGTGACTGAACTCCTCCCAGCGGTTCATCACCTCAGCCAAGAACAGAACCTCGAGAGGCTGTTCTTCCTTGTATTGTTCTTCATCATTAGCCCAAGAGGCAATCCACCACACCACACACTGGAGTAGGGTATTACACCACAACAGTGGCCCGAACCAGTATAAACCCCTGTGTCTCTCGTGTTGTTCTTTCGATAGTTTAGATCCTAGCAAGGCGAAGGGGTGCAGTTAGGTAGGAGGCGAAATCTCCGCGGGCACCCCAGTGTTCGAACCTCAAGGGTCTGCCGAAACCCCAAATCTGACAACATGACCCATCATTGAGAGCATACAAGCAACGGAAGCATTACATGTCTGAGTACAGAAAACTACGAAAGAAAAAGGCTAAGAAGCCTGACTATCTACAAGTCCCTCCCAAGTGTACAAGATCGTAGCTGAGGTAAGAAGCTACTCGTCGAAGTCCAAGCGGTACTACTAGTGAGACAGATGTCTCACCTGCAAAACATAAATAAAGCAAACGTGAGTACAAAGGTACTCAGCAAGACTTACATCAGATCATATCATACATGCATTTGTATCAAGAAGGTAATGTGGGGTTTAGTTGCAGAAAGCCAGCTTTGACTCAGTGGCTATCCTGTTCTACGACAATGAGAAACTTCTTTGAGGTGAGGCAGTGCACACGAGTCCACTAATCACCACATCAATACACTACTATGGATTCATCCTCATCTTCTTACGAGAAAGCCATCCATAGCACTCACACTTGTCTTGAGCATTTTAGAGTATCCACTTTAAGTTGTCTATGTACCACGTAAGCATCCAAGAAGTCCATTACCGAGGACACGGTTATTCGAATAGATCATGATAACCCTGCAGGGGTGTACTTCTTCACACACGCTCTCACCACTTATCACCATGTACACGTCATGTACCTCGGCAACCTTCAAGCGGAAGCCTGGCGAGGGTGTCGGCCACGACCTGACTAACCACACAAGTCTCTCATCCAGGTTTATCGCCTATTTGGGTTCCATCCGCAAGGAGATCCGGTCGGGGTGTCACTCACGGGCCCAAACGATGTGAGTAGGGTTCCCAATCCCACCATCCGGGTGCCACTTGGTACACCGTGCCACTGTGCCTAGTCTGTCCCAAGCCCACCTGGCCGGGTGCCACTTAGTAGACTACTAACACTACCTACAAACACTAGAAACTAGTTGCGACTCCTGGACAAAGATCAAGTTGGTTAATATGTCGAGAGGGGTCAAGCTACCAGAACCCAATGTGTGGTAGTATTGAGTCATTGGACAACATACATAGAACTCAGTGCTTAAGGACAGTTCCAGTGAGACAACCCACCATGTACTCCTACATGGCCTCTCACCGCTACCTTTACCAAATCGTGTTCACACGCTTAACTCTCAACATCAGAACATAGCACTGTACTCCAATTCATTCCCAACGAATCAGACCTGACATACTCTAAGCAATAGCAGGCAAAGCATGGTAGGAACACAACATGGCTCAATCAACTCCTACACATGCTAGTGGGTTTTAACTATTAACTGTGGCAATGACAGGTCATGCAGAGGAATGGGTTCAACTACCGCAGCATAAAGTAGTAGTTGAATCGTTGTTGTCCTAATGCAATAAATGAGAGCAGGAGCGAGAGAGTAGGGTTGTATCGGAATCAACAAGGGGGGTTTGCTTGCTTGGTAGATTAACAGAGGGGCACTGCTCCACTAACAGGTACTCTGGATCGGTCTCCGGAGCAGGACCTATCGAGAAGGAACGGTGTCGACATATCAAAACACAATCATATGCAACAATATGATGGATGAACATGGCATGAGTATGTGATTCAACATTAAACTTGGAAGAGGTCCATTTGAACCAAAGGTTCAAATGCAACTCTAAATTAAGTCCCTTTAAATGCCATAAGTGTGTTTTCATATATACAGCATGTATAGGTTGGTTTGTCATGCATGAAAATGGTACAGATGGATATATTGAATTTTTTCGATCATTTTTCATATATAAATTATTTCAATCTGAGCTACGGTTGAAATTCTATGAATTTTTGAAGTTTATATCATTTTCTGGAATTTCCTGATTTATTTTAATACCAGAAAATGATATATTGCGTCAGCATAGCGTCATGCTTACGTCAGTAGGTCAATGGCGCTGACCAAGTCAAACCTGACGTGTGGGGTCCACACGTCAGTGACTCAGTTAGTTAACATGGGGTTTATTTAGTCTAATTAGGATTAGTGGGCGCCGGGCCGACTGGTCAGCGACTAACTAGCTAACTAACCTAGGTCAATTAGTGTTAAACTAATACTAACTAAAAATGACAAGGGGGTGGCCCACGCGTCAGTGACACAAAGGGGAGGGTCAAACCCTAGTCAGCGGGTCAAACCCACCGGACCTGGTCCACGGCTCGTCGCCGATGACGACAGAGACGGCCGAGGGCTTCGGAAAAACTCTATAGGGTACCGTTTTACTCGTGGTTCGCGCCTACGGCTAGCTGGCAATGTGGCGCATCTAATGAAGCAAACGAGAGGAGCTGGGGTGGCCTGAGCCGATGGCGGCGAGCTCTTTTGCGACCGCCGGAGTTTGGGCGTCGGTGGTCTTGCTGCTACGGTGTGCTAGCGGGCGAGCGGATGCACTAGCGAGGCTCTACGGGGTGCGGGGAGAGGTTTGGACCGCCGGGGCGACCATTTGGTCACCGGAGCTGCGTCGGCGACGAGCTCAGGCGGCGACGGTTATGGTCATCGGCGAGGCAGCGGCTACGGCATGCAAGCGAGAAAACGAATTGGGGGAGGAGGAGCAGCAGGTCACAGCGGTCTCGGTGGGCTTGACGGCGAGCTCGAGGACGCGCTGAGGTCGACGGTGCGGCGATGAGGATCCACGGCGGTCGGAGATGAAGACGACGGCGATGGAGGCGCTGCAGGACCTCCCGAGGCGCGTGGCTCGACAGAGAGGTAGACGGAGACGTGGCGGAGCGTCTGGGCACGAAGCGAGGGCGAGGCCGTGATGGTGGGCATGGCAACGGCGAGCGGTGGCGATGGCGGTGCTCGGGCATTCGCAGGAGAGAGCGAGAGAGAGAAGGGGAGGGAACGAGAGAGAGTGGGAGAGGTGCGGGGCGGCGCGTGGCGTCGTCTAGGCGCGTCGAGGGGGAGCCAGGCAGGCAGGCTGCTACCCGCGTGGCGCGCTCACGCTGGGGCGTGCTCCGCTTCTCCTCTGCCTTCTGGCAAGAGGAGGGGGATGACTGGCAGCGGTTGTGGGCTTGGCCAGCTCCTGGGCTGCACAGTGCCAGGGAGGTAAGTGCAGGTAAGGTTTTTTCCATTTTTGTTTTCTTTTCTATTTTCTGGCATTCGTTTCCGATTTAGTAAAATACTAAACCAATTTATTTCCTTATGCCACTTTTTGTAGGAGCTATTGGTATTATTCCAGAGTTCCTCCATAACTAGCATAATTTTTGGACATATATTATATATATAACATATATATATATCCAATGAAAATAATTATTGCATTAATTCCAAAAGGGCGAAATAAATATCTATGAGCTCGTAATAATATTTGTTTGAATTTTAACTCTGACAAATATTATCAAAGAGCAGCATGAACATTTTCTTGGACCTTTTTGGAGCAAATTTTATTTGAGTTATTTCCAGAAATAATTTCTGAGGGTTTCACAAATCCGCATTTCAAATTTAAATGGAATTTAAACATGATGCACAAAAGACTAGCTGGTCTAGGTCATACCAGAACTAGGGTTTGACAACTCGCCCCCACTCGAAAGAATCTCGTCCCGAGATTCAGGACTCGGCGGAAAGAAAGTGGGGTACTCAAGTCGAAGACGATCTTCATGCTCCCAGGTAGCTTCTCTCTCGGAATGATGAGACCACTGAACCTTGAGAAACTTGATGTTATGATGTCAGGTGACACGCTCTACTTGATCAAGGATGCAACACGAGGTACTCTCGATATGTGAGGTTATCTTGGAGATCAAGCGTTTCGTGGTCCACTCCGCGGATGGGATCCGAGAAGCAACGCGTGAGTTGAGAGACGTGGAAGATAGCATGAACTCGAGAAAGATGTGGGGGTAGTTCCAACTGGTAGGCAACCTCTCCTCGTTTAGCGAGAATGTGAAAGGGACCAATATAACGAGGAGCCAACTTGCCCTTGATACCGAAACGATGGGTACCCTTCAAAGGGGTAACCCGAAGGTAAGCTTTGTCGCCAACTTCATAAGCCACTTCCTTATGACTACGGTCATACTGGCTCTTTTGACGAGATTGGGCTGTTTTCAAATTCTCATGAATGATGCAAACTTGCTCTTCTGCCTCCTGGATTATATCCGGTCCAAAGAATTGTCTTTCACCAGTTTCTGACTAGTTCAAAGGTGTTCGACATCTTCATCCATACAGAACCTCAAAAGGAGCTTTCTTGAGGCTGGATTGGTAGTTGTTGTTATAAGAAACTCGGCGAAGGGAAGACACTTCTCCCAATCCATACCGAATGAGATAACACAAGCTCTAAGCATGTCTTCGACAATTTGGTTGACCCTTTCCACCTGACCACTTGATTGAGGGTGGAAAGCGGTACTGAAGGAAAGATGGGTGCCCATGGCTGTTTGGAAACTCTCCCAGAAATGAGGGGTGAAAAGACTACCATGGTCTGAATTGATCTCTAGTGGGACACCATGAAGTGAAACTATTCGAGAAATATATAAGTGAGTGAGCTGACTAGCAGTGATACTCTCTCGAACAGGTAGGAAGTGAGCCACTTTGGAAAGACGATCAATGACTACGAAGATAGCATTATTCCCTTTCTTGGTCCTGGGAAAGCCGGTGATGAAGTCCATACCAACTTTATCCCATTTCCATTCAGGAATAGCTAAAGGCTGAAGGGTGCCAGTAGGCCTTTGATGCTCTACCTTAACGCGACGACAAACATCGCAGTTAGCAATAAACTGAGCAATTTCTCTCTTCATCCTAGTCCACCAGAACCTCTGGCGTAGGTCCTGATACATCTTAGTACTACCGGGATGAATCGTGAGAGGAGATTCATGGTCCTCCTTAAGAATCAGTTGTCGCGGTTGTTGATTCTTGGGAACCACCAAGCGATTCTCAAATAAAACAACACCTCGATCATCTAAGGAGAAACTGCCACCAACTCCCTTGTCAATGTTTCTCTTGATCCGGGAAATTCCCGTATCATGCTTCTGGGCTTCTATGATATGATCCACAAGATTAGGTTTCGCCAGCAAGGTAGAAAGGAATCTGTGAGGAGCAATGTGAAGATTAAGCTTACAGAATTCCTCATGGAGAAGTGGTTGGCCCTGCTGCAGCATAAGATTGTTGCAATAGGACTTACGACTTAGCGCGTCAGCCATGACATTGCCCTTACCTGGGGTGTAGGTAATCCCTAAGTCGTGATATGAGATCAACTCCAACCAACGTCCTTGCTTAAGGTTCAAATATGGTTGGGTGAAGATATACTTGAGACTCTGGTGGTCGGTGTAAATCTTGCAACGCTTACTAAGGAGGTAATGTCGCCAGGTCTTAACTGCATAGACTACGGCTGCAAGCTCTAGATCATGTGTACGATAATTCTCCTCATGTGGATGCAACTGTCGAGATGCATTCACTATCACATAGCGATCTTGCATAAGAATGCAACCTAGTCCCTGTCGTGAGGCGTCGCAGTAGATAACAAAGTCTTTAGTTAAATCCGATGGCACAAGTATGGGAGCAGAAGTCAGGCATCTTTTCAGTTCCTGAAAACTGTACTCACACTGTGGGGACCACTCAAACTTTTTATCTTGCTTGAGAAGTTCCGTGAGAGGTTTGGCCACATTGGAGAAGTTCTCAACGAAGCGGCGACAATAACTGGCTAGGCTAAGGAAACTCCTAACTTGCTTAACCGTTTCAGACGGAGTCCAATCAAGAACGGCCTGAACTCTCTCGGGATTGACAGCAATGCCCTTACCCGATATCACGTGGCCCAGGTAGGTCACTTCTGGCAACCAAAATTCGCACTTGGAGAACTTGGCATAAAGGCGGTGCTCTTTGAGTTTCTCTAACACAAGTCTAAGATGTTCGGCGTGCTCTTCCTCGTTCTTCGAGTAAATAAGAATATCATCGAGGTACACCACAATGAACTTATCTAAGTACTCCATGAAGATCGAGTTCATCAAGCGGGAGAATGTAGCTGGAGCATTGGTTAGACCAAAGGACATGAGGGTGTACACGTACTGGCCATAACGAGTGACAAAAGTCGTCTTAGGAATGTCCCCATTTCTGATCTTTATTTGGTGATAGCCTAACCTCAAATCCATCTTTGAAAAGACTGAGGATCCAGCGAGTTGATCATACAGGTCGTTGATCCTGGGGAGCGGATACTTGTTCTTTATCGTGACCAAATTAACGGGACGATAATCTACAACCATTCGGTCCATACCATCCTTCTTCTTGACGAAGAGGACGGGGCAAGCCCAGGAAGAAGAACTGGGATGGATGAAACCCTTTTGCAAGGATTCATCGAGTTGTTTCTTAAGCTCAGCTCGTTCTAAGGGTGCCATCTTGTAAGGTCTCCTAGAGATTGGGGCGGTTCCTGGGATAAGATCTATGACAAACTCTACATCTCTGTCAGGTGGAATACCTGGCAGTTCCTCAGGAAAGACATCCGGAAAGTCACGGACTACCGGGATATCTTCAAGGTCAGGAAGAGGGTTGGCATTAAGAGAATAGAGTTGGCGCTTTGCAACTCTAGTGGAGATAGTGACTATCTTGCCAGATGGGTGTGTAAGCTGAATGGACCTGGTGTAACAATCAATCTTGGCATAATGAGCTTTCATCCAGTCCATACCCAAGATGATGTTAATATCTGTAGAATTGAGGGCTATAAGTGATGCAAAGAATACAAGTCTGTCAACAAGGATTTCATTACCATGGCTAACACTAGAAGTTTGACATTTGGATCCAGGAGTTTGAATGACTAGTGGAGAGGGCATATCACAAAATGACATGTTGTGCAAGTTAGCATAGCTTTCGGAAATGAAGGAATGAGATCCTCCAGTATCGAACAAAACCGATGCTGGATGGCAATTGACAAGGAGTGTACCAAGAACGACATCTGGATCATCATGAGCGTCTCTAGCTGAGACATGATGCACATGTCCACATTCAGTGGAAGATGACTTGACACTGATCATCTTGCGTGATGGCTTACCACGGCCAATGGACTTCTCAGGCTGGGGTGGAGCATAGTTGGTTTGAGAGCAGTCACGTGCATAGTGTCCTGGCTCTCCGCATGTGAAGCAAGTCCCTGAGGTAGGACGTGGACCCGCATTGACAAGCGGTCTACCGATAGGCCTGGGTGGAGCATACGGTTGAGCTGGGTTTGGCGCCACATAAGAAGGCCTCGGTGTATAACTGGGTGGAAGAGCGGAGTTCGGAACCCAAATCTGACGCTTCTGTGAACTAGAACCGGAGGAGGAACCCAAATCACGGGTGTTCTTACGAGACTCCTCGTAAGTGAGTTGAGCTGTCTCTGCATTAATGGCCTTGTTCACAAGAGCCTCGAATGTTTTGCAATGATGCAAGTGGAGATCATAACGCAACTTGGGGTTGAGACCCATCCAGAACCTAGCCCGCTTCTTGGCGTTTGTGGACACCTCTTCTGTAGCATAGCGGGCAAGGTTCTCAAACTCTCTACTGTAAGCATCAACAACCATCTTATCCTGGGTGAAACTACATAACTCTTCTCTATTGCGGTCAATGAGAGCCAGATGGATGTGATGCTCGTGAAAAGCCTCAGTGAAATCTCTCCAGGTTGGTATCGGGCCAGCTGGAAGCATAGCCTCATTGTTCTGCCACCAAATACTAGCAGGACCTTCCAGGTGATATGTAGCATAGGTGACCTTGTCACCTTCAGCTACGTTCACAGAACGCAGCTTAATAGTGATACTACGGAGCCAGTCATCGGCATCGAGTGGCTCAATGGAATGATGGAAGGTAGGTGGTTTCAGGCCAATGAAGTCATGAATGGACACAAACTCTTTGTGCTGATGGCAGGTGTTCTCCTCAATACGTGCTAGAAAGTGGTTAGACTCACGCTTGTTCCTCTCCATCTCTAACATGAACTCTGCCAACGAGGGCTGGTCGGGAGGATCCTCATCCCTACCATCTCCGTGGTTCGTGCTACGAGCAACAGAATTTCGGTTCACCGGCAACATCCTGAAGAACGAAACCAAGGAAACAATGATGGATTCAGCATCATCATAAGGATCTACAATATAGTACAAGGAAAATACTATCTCTTGAACTCCTAGGACAATTCCGGCAGCATAACGGCAGTAAAATGCTCAAAATGAGACATTCTGCAAAAGATGGGGTAGCACCAAACAGGCTACACCGGAGATATGACTCAGATCAACCAATCCTAATAGACTACGGAGTAGTAACACGTGATCCTCATAGACAGAAGAGGAAGCCTAGTTCCTTAACCCCGTAGGAAAGATAGGATGACTCAGATCAGAAGGCATGAGGTATAAGGAGTAAAAAGAGCCTTACGTTCCCTTCCACAATCAATTCCCCTATATAGCTAAAGAATTTCTAGACTCAACTTCGACCAGGTTGGCTTAGTAATCCTACAGGCAGTCAGGCTCTGATACCAAAGCTGTTGGGACCCCGATTCCAAGTCACATCGATCTAGCCGGTAACACCTCATATCACTTTGCGGCCTCACGCACGGTATTCCCACGGGTGTCGCCTTACCCTGGCCCGGGACCGTTTGCGCCTTTTGGCTCACGTATATGATTGTGTCGCTATCATACATATGACAGAGAACCCGGGCCGACATGGCTAGTCGTGAACCCAAAGCGGCACTAACCTATGGGGACAGGCATACATGATTCACATCGAGCATGTCGGTCAGCAGCGTGTGAATCCGGGCTGTAGCACTGGGCTAACAGGACTCCGGGGAACCCGGGCTGTAGCAGGCTAGGCAGGACTCCGGATGTCACCGCGTGACATTTCCCCGAAAGGACAGACATAGGAACGAAGTGAAACACATGCCGGCCAGTCAAGTGTCATGAGCAGTAGTGATGGGCTAGCAGGACTCCCGTGAACCGGGCTGTAGCGGACTACTATGGCTCAAGGAAGCACTAGACTACATTTCCCCATAAGAGAGGCTGCCAAGGATAAACAACTAGATAGTCGGATCCCACACATAGAAATACACATCACACGTACGCATAACATGCAAGTATGTGCTGTACAACATGGCATCACAACATAACGCAACTCATATAGATAAAGGCCCAGAAGAGCCACATAGCATTAAATACAAACAGGGGTCACATGACCCATCATTCAGAGCATACAGGCAACTGAAGCATTACATGTCTGAGTACAGACAACTACAAAAGAAAAAGGCTAAGAAGCCTTACTATCTACAAGTCCCTCCCAAGGGTACAAGATTGTAGCTGAGGTAACAAGCTACTCGTCGAAGTCCAAGCGGTACTACTAGTGAGATAGATGTCTCACCTGCAAAACATAAATAAAGCAAACGTGAGTACAAAGGTACTCAGCAAGACTTACATCAGATCCAATCATACATGCATTTGTATCAAGAAGGTAATGTGGGGTTTAGTTGCAGCAAGCCAGCTTTGACTCAGTGGCTATCCTGTTCTACGACAACGAGAAACTTCTTTGAGGTGAGGCAGCGCACACGAGTCCACTAATCACCACATCAATACACTACTATGGATTCATCCTCGTCTTCTTACGAGAAAGCCATCCATAGCACTCACACATGTCTTGAGCATTTTAGAGTATCCACTTTAAGTTGTCTATGTACCACTTAAGCATCCAAGAAGTCCATAACCGAGGACACGGCTATTCGAATAGATCATGATAACCCTGCAAGGGTGTACTTCTTCACACACGCTCTCACCACTTATCACCATGTACACGTCATGTAGCTCGGCAACCTTCAAGCGGAAGCCTGGTGAGGGTGTCGGCCACAACCTGACTAACCACACAAGTCTCTCATCCAGGTTTATCGCCTATTCGGGTTCCATCCGCAAGGAGATCCGGTTAGGGTGTCGCTCACGGCCCCAAACGATGTGAGCAGGGTTCCCAAGCCCACCATCTGGGTGCCACTTGGTACACCGTGCCACTGTGCCTAGTTTGTCCCAAGCCCAGCTGGCCGGGTGCCACTTGGTAGACTACTAACACTATCTACAAACACCAGAAACTAGTTGCGACTCCTAGACAGAGATCAAGTTGGTTAATAAGTCAAGAGGGGTCGAGTTATCGAAACCCAATGTGTGGTAGTATTGAGTCATTGGACAACATACATAGAACTCAGTGCTTAAGGACGGTTCCAGTGAGACAACCCACCATGTACTCCTACATGGCCTCTCACCGCTACCTTTACCAAATCGTGTTCACACGCTTAACTCTCAATATCAGAACATAGCACTGTACTCCAATTCATTCCCAATGAATCAGACCTAAAATTCTCTAAGCAATACCAGGCAAAGCATGGTAGGAACACAACATGGCTCAATCAACTCCTACACATGCTAGTGGGTTTTAACTATTTACTATGGCAATGACAGGTCATGTAGAGGAATGGGTTCAACTACCGCAGCATAAAGTAGCAGTTGAATCTTTGTTGTCCTAATGCAATTAATGAGAGCAGGAGTGACAGAATAGGGTTGTATCGGAATGAACAAGGGGGTTTGCTTGCCTGGTAGATCAACAGAGGGGGCACTGCTCCAATGACAGGTACTCTGGATCGGTCTCCGGAGCAGGACCTATCAAGAAGGAACGGTGTCGACAAATCAAGACACAATCATATGCAACAATATGATGCATGAACCTGGCATGAGTATGTGATGTGCTTTGAGCTAATGCATTCAGCATTCAACTTGGAAGAGGTCCATTTGAACCAAAGGTTCAAATGCAACTCTAAATTAAGTCCCTTTAAATGCCATAAGTGTGTTTTCATATATACAACATGTATAGGTTGGTTTTTCATGCATGAAAATGGTACAGATGGATAGATTCAATTTTTCTGATCATTTTTCATATATAAATTATTTCAATCTAAGCTACGGTTGAAATTCTATGAATTTTTGAAGTTTATATCATTTTCTGGAATTTCCTGATTTATTTTAATACCAGAAAATGATATATTGCGTCAGCACAGTGTCATGTTTACGTCAGCAGGTCAATGGCGGTGACCAAGTCAAACCTGACGTGTGGGGTCCACACGTCAGTGACTCAGTTAGTTAATAGGGGGTTATTTAGTCTAATTAGGATTAGTGGGCGCCGGGCCGACTGGTCAGCGACTAACTAGCTAACTAACCTAGGTTAATTAGTGTTAACCTAATACTAACTAAAAATGTCAGGGGGTGGCCCACGCGTCAGTGACACAAGGGGGAGGGTCAAACCCCGGTCAGCGGGTCAAACCCGTCGGACCTGGTCCACGGCTCGTCGCCGGCGATGACAGAGACGGCGGAGGGCTTCGGAAAAACTCTACAGGGCACCGTTTTACTCGTGGTTTGCGGCTACGGCTAGCTGGCAATGCGGCGCATCTAATGGAGCGAATGAGAGGAGCTGGCGTGGCCTGAGCCGACGGCGGTGAGCTCTTTTGCGGCCGCCGGAGTTCGGGTGTCGGTGGTCTTACTACTGCGGCGTGCTACTGGGCGAGTGGATGCACTAGCGAGGCTCTACGGGGTGCAAGGAGAGGTTTGGACCCGCCGGGGTGACCATTTGGTCACCGGAGCTGCGTCGGCGACGAGCTCAGGCAGCGACGGTTAGGGTCATCGACGAGGCAGTGGTTACGGCATGCAAGCAAGAAGACGAAGAGGGGGAGGAGGTGCAGCAGCTCACAGCGGTCTTGGTGGGCTAGACGGCGAGCTCGGGGACGTGCTGAGGTCGACGGTGCAGCGATGGGGATCCACGGCGGCCGTAGATGAAGACGACGGCGATGAAGGCACTCCAATGCCTCCCGAGGCACGTGGCTCGACGGAGAGGTAGACGGAGACGTGGCGGAGCGTCTGGGTATGAAGCGAGGGCGAGGCCGTGACGGTGGGCACGGCAACGGCGAGCGGTGGCGACGGTGACGCTCGGGCGTTCGCAAGAGAGAGCGAGAGAGAGAAGGGGAGGGAATGAGAGAGAGTGGGAGAGGTGTGGGGCGGCGTGTGGCATCGCCTAGGCGCGTCGAGGGGGAGCCAGGCAAGCAGGCTGCTGCCGGCATGGCGCGCTCGCGCTGGGGCGTGCTCCGCTTCTCCTATGCCTTCTGGCAAGAGGAGGGGGATGACTGGCAGCAGTTGTGGGCTGGGCCAGCTCCTTGTCTGCACAGTGCCAGGCCACAGGGAGGTAAGTGCAGGTAAGGTTTTTTCCATTTTTGTTTTCTTTTCTATTTTCTGGCATTTGTTTCTAATTTAGTAAAATACTAAACCAATTTATTTCCTTATGCCACTTTTCCATTTTTGTTTTCTTTTCTATTTTTGGACATGTATTATATATAACACATATATATCCAATGCAAATAATTATTGCATTAATTCTAAAAGGCCAAAATAAATATATATGAGCTCCTAATAATATTTGTTTGAATTTTAACTCTGACAAATATTATCAGAGAGTAGCATGAACATTTTCTTGGACCTTTTTGGAGCAAATTTTATTTGAGTTATTTTTAGAAATATTTTCTGAGGGTTTCACAAATCCCCATTTCAAATTTAAATGGGATTTAAACATGATGCACAAAAGACTAGCTACTCTAGGTCATACCAGAACTAGGGATGTGACATTCTCCGACCAGACGACAAACTCCGGCGACACCTCCACCGTGTGGAAACGCGGATGGGGGGCACCAAAGCACGCATCCCTTCATCAACTAGGTCACCATGGCTAGGGCGACCCCCTCCGCGTGCTGTGGCGCCGCTCCGACAATAGGCCGCACCAGGGGACATGGCGTGCTTGCGCGGACGGCCACGTCCGCGCTTGGGCGCCGGCGAGCCGGGCCTCTCGCGAGGGGCCTTTCCCTTCTCAGCGGCGGAGAACTTCCTTCGTGGCGCCATTGTGGCACAGCGAGCAATGGAGCGAGGAAGAATACGGGTGCAAGGCAGGAAGAGATGGGCAACAGGGGCTCCGCCCCCTCCCCATTTATAGCAAGAGAAGGCCAACCGGCACTTCCCACGATCGCAGGTAATGATGGTTTTCCTTGCATGTCGTAGGGACTCGTCAAGTCATGCAGTTGCCAAGGCAGCATGGGGAAGTGGAGACGCCACGTCCAATCAACCGTCACGCGTCAACCGAGGCCGCAGGCTTTTGGGGCCCGCGGTGCTCCGTACTTGTCCCTTGGCTTCGCCACGAAGCCAAGCCTGATAACCAACAAGTATAGGGGATCACAATAGTTTTCGAGGGTAAAGTATTCAAACCAAATTTATTGATTCGACACAAGGGGAGCCAAAGAATACTCTCAAGTATTAGCAGCTGAGTTGTCAATTCAACCACACCTAGAAACTTAATATCTGCAACAAAGTATTTAGTAGCAAAGTAATATGATAGTAGTGATAATGATAACAAAAGGTAACGGTAGTAAAAGCAATGTTTTTGGTATTTTGTAGTGATGATAGCAATAGCAACGGGAAAGTAAATAAGCGAAGAACAATATGTGGAAAGCTCATAGGCAATGGATCGGTGATGGAGAATTATGCCGGATGCGGTTCATCGTGTAACAGTCATAACCTAGGGTGACACAGAACTAGCTCCAGTTCGTCAATATAATGTAGGCATGTATTCCGAATATAGTCACACGTGCTTATGGAAAAGAACTTGCATGCCATCTTTTGTCCTACCCTCCCGTGGCAGCGGGGTCCTTACGGAAACTAAGGGATATTAAGGCCTCCTTTTAATAGAGAACCGGAACAAAGCATTAACACATAGTGAATACATGAACTCCTCAAACTACGGTCATCACCGGTAAGTACCCTGATTATTGTCACTTCGGGGTTAACGGATCATAACACATAATAGGTGACTATAGACTTGCAAGATAGGATCAAGAACACTCATATATTAATGAAAACATAATAGGTTTAGATCTGAAATCATGGCACTCGGGCCCTAGTGACAAGCATTAAGCATAGCAAAGTCATAGCAACATCAATCTCAGAACATAGTGGACACTAGGGATCAGCCCTAACAAAACTAACTCGATTACATGATAGATCCCATCCAACCCATCACCGTCCAGCAAGCCTACGATGGAATTACTCACGCACAGCGGTGAGCATCATGAAATTGGTAATGGAGGATGGTTGATGATGACGATGGCGACGGATTCCCCTCTCCGAAGCCCCGAACGGACTCCAGATCAGCCCTCCCGAGAGGTTTTAGGGCTTGGCGTTGGCTCCGTATCATAAAACACGATGATTTCTTCTCTCTGATTTTTTTCTCCCCGAAACTCAATATATGGAGTTGGAGTCGGAGAGGCAACAGGGGGCCCACGAGGTAGGGGGCGCGCCATAGGGGGCAGGGGGCGCGCCATAGGGGGGCAGGGGGCACGCCCTAGGGGGGCAGGCGCGCCCTCACCCTCGTGGGTAGGTGGTGGGCCCCCTAGCCTTCATCTTTTGCAAGTATTTTTCTTATTTTCTGAAAAGTGGCTCCGTGAAGTTGCAGGTCATTCCGAGAATGTTTGCTCCTGCACATAAATAACACCATGCATGGTAATTCTGCTGAAAACAGCGTCAGTCCGGGTTAGTTCCATTCAAATCATGCAAGTTAGAGTCCAAAACAAAGGCAAAAGTGTTTGGAAAAGTAGATACGTTGGAGACGTATCAACTCCCCCAAGCATAAACCTTTGCATGTCCTCAAGAAAATCAGTTGAAAAACTGAAAGTGATAAAGAAAAACTTTTACAAACTCTGTTTGCTCTTGTTGTTGTAAATATGTAAAGCCAGCATTCAAGTTTTCAGCAAAGATTATAACTAACCACATTCACAATAATGCTTAGGTCTCAAGTTTACTCATACCAATAGCATAATCAACTGGCGAGCAATAATAATAAATCTCGGATGACAACACTTTCTCAAAACAATCATAATATGATATGACAAGATGGTATCTCGCTAGCCCTTTCTGAGACCGCAAAACATAAATGCAGAGCACCTTTAAAGACCAAGGACCGACTAGACATTGTAATTCATGGTAAAAGAGATCCAGCCAAGTCATACTCAATGTAAATTAACAGTAATGAATGCAAATGACAGCGGTGCTCTCCAACTGGTGCTTTTTAATAAGAAGATGATGACTCAACATAAAAGTAAATAGATAGGCCCTTCGTAGAGGGAAGCAGGGATTTGTAGAGGTGCCAGAGCTCGGTTTTGAAACAGAGGTGAATAATATTTTGAGCGGTATACTTTGATTGTCAACATAACAACCAAGAGATGGCGATATCTTCCATGCTACACACATTATAGGCAGTTCCCAAACAGAATGGTAAAGTTTATACTCCCCCTTCCACCAACAAGCATCAATCCATGGCTTGCTCGAAACAACGAGTGCCTCCAACTAACAAGAGTCCCAGGGGGAGTTTTGTTTGCAATTATTTTGATTTAGTTTGCATAAAGCATGGGACTGGGCATCCCGGTGACCAGCCATTTATCTCGTGAGTGAGGAGCGGAGTCCACTGCTCTTGAGAATAACCCGCCTAACATGGAAGATACAGACAGCCCTAGTTGATACATGAGCTATTCGAGAATACAAAACATGATATTTATTTGAAGGTTTAGAGTTTGGCACATACAAATTTACTTGGAACGGCAGGTAGATACCATATGTAGGTAGGTATAGTGGACTCATGTGGAATAACTTTGGGGTTTCAGGGATTGGATGCACAAGCAGTATTCCCGCTTAGTACAGGTGAAGGCTAGCAAAAGACTGGGAAGCGACCAGCTAGAGAGCGACAACAGTCATGAACATGCATTAAAATTAATCAACACCGAATGCAAGCATGAGTAGGATATAATCCACCATGAACATAAATATCGTGAAGGCTATGTTGATTTTTTTCAACTACATGCATGAACATGCGCCAAGTCAAGTCACTTAAATCATTCAGAGGAGGATACCACCCTATCATACCACATCATAACTATCTCAATAGCATGTTGGCACACAAGGTAAACCATTATAACTCATGGCTAATCAAGCATGGCACACGAAACTATGATCTCTAAGTGTCATTGCAAACATGTTATTCATAATAGGCTGAATCAGGAACAATGAACTAATCATATTTACAAAAACAAAAGAGGTCGAGTTCATACCAGCCTTTATCATCTCAGTCAGTCCATCATGTACCATCATAATTGCCTTTCACTTGCACGACCGAACGATGTGAATAATAATAATAGTGCAAGTGCATTGGACTAAGCTGGAATCTGCAGGCATCTATTATATAATTAAAACAAGAGACAAATAAGCCATTACGTTTGTCCACACAGATTAAATTATCCTAGCCGCTAATTATAAATATAAACGGCTAAGATTAAAGATAAATATGTTACATACAAATATTATGTACATGTACTATTATGCACACAATGAACCTATCACGTACAAGTACCCATGGTTGGAAAAGTTCAAAAAAGAAAATCACGTGAAGGAGATTGACAGCTTGAAGTTTTTTTTACAAAGTCTTCCTCACGTTTTTTACGTGCGGAGACAGGACTCTATAGAAAAAGTGCCGCATAGACATGTAATCAATTCCAGTACGACTTCTATTCGGAGGAAACACTTCCAAAGCTAACCACGCTACGCACAGGACCTGCCACATATATATTGGCCCATTTTCACGCTGCATTAATCTAATGTCAAAAGCCTATGACCGAATAGTATCGAAGTGAAAAAATAACAACTGTGCAAGGAAATAGCCTGAAACACACACATCCGTCAAACCAATAAATGGCCCTTACTAGATGAGTAAATAATAGTAAAATGTATTGTACTATTTGAAATTTTAAAAGTAGTATTTTTACTTTATAAAAATAATATTAGATATATATATATATAATACTCTCTCTCTCTCCGTCCAGAAATAAGTATCTCAACTTACTACAAAGTTGAGACACTTATTTTGGGACTGAGGGAGTATTATATTAGATTAGTGTAATTTTATATACTTAATATATTCAAATTCAGTTGTAATATTAAATATACTTATTAGATCGATAAATAATACAACCACATTATGCGACATAAAAATTGATATAGTAAAATGACATGTAGTGATTTGGCTCCCGCAGAAACTAATAAATACTAAAAATATTTTTTGTAATGAAGGTAAAATATACAACTATATGTTTACTAAATGAACTAAAATAAACATAAAAAAGAGAAATAGCGAATTAGCTTCCGTTCAAACTGAAAGTGTCCTTAATACGTAAACTCAAATAAATGCGTATATAAAGAATTCTTATTAGGTGCACAGTGATTACACATCTATCGGTTGAATTTTAGAATAAAAAATTAGAAAAATAATTTTCATATGAAATCCATACATGGTGGAAAGTACATAGTAAACTTTGTGTGTATTAAAATTTGGATTGATCGTTTCATTGCTATTTTTTGTAATACTGCCATTTGTGAATTTATACAACAATAGGCATATGAAAAACACTGCTTAGTGCCGCCATTTATGAATATTTATACACCACGAACTATCAATGTAAGCAGCATGGCGCAGTCCATGTTCGTAAAAGGACATGTAGTGATTTGGCTCCTGCAGAAACTAATAAACACTAAAAATATTTTTTGTAATGAAGGTAAAATATACAACTATATGTTTACTAAATGAACTAAAATAAACATAAAAAGGAGAAATAGCAAATTAGCTTCCGTTCAAACTGAAAGTGTCCTTAATACGTAAACTGACATAAATGCGTATATAAAGAATTCTTATTAGCTGCACAGTGATTACACATCTATCGGTTGAATTTTAGAATAAAAAAATTGAAAAATAATTTTCATATGAAATCCATACATGGTGGAAAGTACATAGTAAACTTAGTGTGTATTAAAATTTGGATTGATCGTTTCATTGCTATTTTTTGTAATACTGCCATTTGTGAATTTATACAACAATAGGCATGTGAAAAACACTACTTAGTGCCGCCATTTGTGAATATTTATACACCACAAACTATCAATGTAAGCAGTATGGCGCAGTCTGTGTTCATACATAAAATGGTACAATAGATTCATGACATCACAATCAGAAATAATAATAATAATAATAATAATAATAACAATAAAATGGTATATTAGTGTAGATGATGTGGGCGACCGTGTTCCTAAATGTGCCAATTTATAACTCTATTTAGATCTCATTAACAAGCCAATGTGAGGTTTGATCTAAAGTTAAGTTTTTCTTGCAAGCAATGGATTAACAAGAGAACATGACTTGGAATATCAATTGGTAGCAATCTAGCGATTAGTTATAGTGACTCCTAATTATTACTACTGTTGTGAGAATTAGAAATCAAAATACTAGACTTACCATCAAAGAATGTTTATATATGTATGCATAGCGGGAATGTATAATGTCCGTCAAAATTGAATAGAGCATACATGAGACCAGACAAACGTATGCAACTCTACGCTGACCTTTATACCATTCAAGGGGGACAGGAGATTCATGCCTATCACAGCCCCAATTATGTCTTCTCATTAGTTATTTATTTTCATCGGTTATTTCCACCATGAATGAGACATAAATGATGACCATTGAATGTTAATACAAATACTAAGAAATGAGGTTATGGTCCAAGAAAATCACTAACAATCTAGAAAATCACTAACAATCTAGAAAATCACTAACAATCTAGAAAATCACTAACAATGATGACCATCTAATGCTGATCAAAATGCTCAGAAATGGGGTTGACATTCAAGGAATTATCCAACAACACATAAAAAATCAATAATTTTGTAGTTCCACTAAGTCAAAAGAAATAATCATATGTACAAGTATTTTAGAAAAATCTAAAATAATATCACATAAAGTGTAAATCTAGCCGCGCAATTGCGCGGGTCACTCCGCTAGATATATAAGCATCAATATAGCTACAAGCATCGCGGTTTTTTTCCTAAGGAGTTCTATTTAACACATAATTTATTATTGCTTTGATGGATTAGAAACATGCAGTAGAACGTCAACCGAGAAAAATATGGCTGAAAAATTGGAGATACCTAAAATATATAACAGTGTGAAAAACATAGGGTATAATGGTTTCAATACACATAAACTATGTACCATGAAATATAAATAAACAAATGCAAGACCTGATTCATAAATTCAAATATCAAAAGACAGATAACTCATAAGATGAAAGTATAACCAAAACTGATCTGTTTACGATGAAATGTAAATAAACAAATGCAAGAGCTGATTCATAAATTCAAATATCAAAAGACAGACAACTCATCAGATGAATGTATAACCAAAACTGATGTGTTGATTCTAACTATAATGGTTCCAAATAAAAGATAAAAAAGTTACACATAACATGACACGTAACTGTAATTGTAGACAAATCTTTTGTGCGTCGATAAAGAACATGGCACACTTTTATAGTATGGTTCCTGTATATTGAATAATTATTTTCTTCCATAATTTATGATATTTGATTGCTACTTTGATAGAAAAAATAACCCGGACAACATTTGGATCCCAAGGAATATACTGGTAAAGAAAGTAATATTGTGGGCACAATAATAAAGTAGCAAGTTATGATGCGCATAAAACAAAAGATTTTATCAGTTTTGATACCATTTACCAATAGTTATGTATACTGGATTGGAAACAATAGAGGATTAGAGTAAGATGGGAAGACATCAAAACATGTGGATACTGTACGATATAGTATTAATGCACAATAAGGTTCAGTTATAGGCCGTGAATATTACATGTTTTCGAAATACAATAAAAGAAATTGCGACAAAATATCAGGGGGGCTAGAATAAGAGGAACACAGATGTATCAAAATTCAGAACCAATAAAATGAAATAAAATAGGTAAAGAAAAGAACATGACATAGCAATATACAGAAAATCTAGCTGCGCAAATGCGCGGGTAACCCCGTTAGTTCAATAAACAGGAGAAGACAAGACAATATGGGCTCTTTCGTCAGATAAACAATAATGCATATAAGAGCCACTTCAACAATTTAATTATGGTCTTCTCCTATCGACCCCCAAAGAAAAGAAAAGAAATAAAACTATTTACACGAGAAAGCTCCCAACAAGCAAAAAGAAGAACATGAAATCTTTTTGGGTTTTCCTTTTAATTACTACTACAAGCATGGAAATTAAACTGATTAAAAGCTACAACTAATTTTTTTTGGTTTTTTCTTAAGGTTTATTGAACACACAAGAAAAAAGCATAAAAGGGTAAATAAAGTAGCATGGATGATACAATGAAAAAGTATGAGCACCGACATCTATCAATGAGTGTGTGAACATAAATGTAATATCGGTGAGAAATACGTACCCCCAAGCTTAGGCTTTTGGCCTAAGTTGGTATATGGCCACGGTTGGCCTGGGGATATCGATAATAGTAGCTAGGGTCGTACTGTGATGCAGCGGCTATCGCCTGCTGAGCTGCAGCGTGGCGACGAGCGGCCTCCTCTCTCCTCTTGTACTCATCTGCCTCTTCTCTGGTAATAGTATATCCTCCTCTTGCCTGATAATCAAAGAAGGCAGGGGCAGGGATAGTAATTCGGACAGCACGGCGTCTGTCAAAGATTAGTCGATACTGGAGAGGTGATTCGTTCCTCTCGACAAACTGGTGGTGAACCATAGCATTAAAATCTAGATAAGCAGGAGGTAATTCAATATCATCTTCGCGTATGGCTCTACCAAGAAAATTAGCTATGTGGGTTGCATAAATTCCACCAAAGAAATCTCCATTGAGTCTATTAATACGCAACCTACGTGCAACAATGGCTCCCAAATTATATGATTTGTCTCCTAACACAACACTCCTAAGAATACTGAGATCGGGGACACACATGTGACATGCCTCATCTTTACCATTAATGCATCTACCTATAAAGAGAGCAAAATAATGTATAGCAGGAAAGTGAATGCTCCCTATGGTAGCTTGTGTAATATCTCTAGATTCTCCCACAGTTATGCTAGCAAGAAAATCTCTAAATTTAGATTTCTGAGGATCCCTTATACTACCCCATTGTGGAAGTTTGCAAGCAGTGGTAAAATCCTCTAAGTCCATAGTGTAAGATTTATCATAAAGATCAAACATGACAGTTGGAGAATTACGTGAAATTGAAAATTCAAACCTCCTCACAAAGGTACTGGTGAGATTGTGATACTGGCTGCACTTCTCTTCCTCGAAGCTCACGAGATCAGCGCTATGCAAATATGCGTTGAATTCTTCCTTAATTCCCGCTCGATCTATAAAGTTCTCAGAAGGCCATTCACAAGGACACACTAGAGCGTCTCTTGGTGGCTCTTCATCAGCATCACGCATTGCAAGCCCGGGTCCTTGCTTCCTTGAGGAACCACCTTGGAACATTTTCCTAAGCATATTTCTTCCTCTGAAAAATTCTGAATTTTTTTAGTAACTTCAAAATAAAAGTAATCCAAACTCAATAATATTGATAACAACTACTCCTACAAGTGCCTAGGGCCTATATCATGCGTGAAAACTACTTTTGACCATATAAATTTGACATGCAAGCTCAAGAACATGGTCACCTAAGCAACAAAAATTTGCAATGAATAAAGCACTAGAACAAAAACTAATTGGACCAATGGAGGAGTCACATACCAAGAACAATCTCCCCAAGCAGTTTTGTGAGAGGTGCTTTGAGCAAGGAGATCGAACATGGCAGCAAAACGAGCTTGGACTCGGGTTTGAGCTGGATATTCGTGTTTGGGGGAGGAAGAAGGAGTGTATGGGTGAAAGGATAAGTGGAGGAGGGCCACCATGGGCCCACGAGGCAGGGGGCGCGCCCAGGGGGTAGGGCGCACCCTCCACCCTCGTGGGCAGGTGGTTGGCCCCCTGTTGTGTTCTTAGTGCCAAATATTCTCAAATATTCTAGAAAAAATCATATTTAAATTTCAGGGCATTTGGAGAACTTCTATTTTCGAGGTATTTATATATTGCACGGATAATCAGATAACAGATAGAAAAAATATTTATTTTTAGTTTATTTAATATAAATAACAGAAAGTAAAAGTGGGGTACAGAAGGTTGTGCCTTCTAGTTTCATCCATCTCATGATCATCAAAAGGAATCCACTAACAAGGTTGCTCAAGTCTTGTTAACGAACTCATTCCGAATAACATGGAACCGGAGAAATTTCGAATAACACTATGTTACCTCTACGGGGATATGCACATCCCCAATAATAAGAATATCATATTTCTTCTTGATAGTAGGAAGAGAAAATTCGAAACCTCCAAATATAATCGATGGAATTTTTCCAATAGAGTTGATACTATGAACTTGAGGTTGTTTCCTCAGAAAGTGTACCGTATGCTCGTTACCATTAACATGAAAAGTGACATTGCCTTTAGTGCAATCAATAACAGCCCCTGCAGTATTCAAAAAGGGTCTTCCAAGAATAATAGACATACTATCGTCCTCGGGAATATCAAGAATAACAAAGTCCGTTAAAATAGTAACGTTTGCAACTACAACAGGCACATCCTCACAAATACCGACAGGTATAGCAGTTGATTTATCAGCCAATTGCAAAGATATTTCATTACGTGTCAACTTATTCAAATCAAGTCTATGGTATAAAGAGAGAGGCATAACACTAATACCGGCTCCAAGATCACATAAAGCAGTTTTAACGTAGTTTCTTTTTATGGAGCATGGTATAATTGGTACACCGGGATCTCCAAGTTTCTTTGGTATTCCACCCTTAAAAGTATAATTAGCAAGCATGGTGGAAATTTCAGCTTCCGGTATCTTTCTTTTATTTGTAATAATATCTTTCATGTACTTAGCATAAGGATTGGTTTTGAGCATATCAGTTAATTGCATACGCAAAAAGATAGGTCTAATCATTTCAACAAAGCGCTCAATATCCTCATCATCCTTTTTCTTGGATGGTTTGGGAGGAAAAGGCATGGGTTTCTGAACCCATGGCTCTCTTTCTTTACCATGTTTCCTAGCTACAAAGTCTTTCTTATCATAACATTGATTCTTTGATTGTGGGTTATCAAGATCAACAGTAGGTTCAATTTCTATGTCATTATCATTACTAGGTTGAGCATCATTATGAACATTATCATTAACATTATTATTAGTTTCAGGTTCATTACCAGATTGTGTTTCAGCATCAGAAATAGAAATATCATTTGGATTCTCAGGTGTTTCAACAATGGGATCAATAGAAGCATGCAAAGTCCTATCATTTTTCTTTTTCTTCTTTTTAGAAGAACTAGGTACATCTATATTATTTCTCTGAGAATCTTGCTCAATTCTCTTAGGGTGGCCTTCAGGATACAAAGGTTCCTGAGTCATCTTACCAGTTCTAGTATCCACTCTAACAGCATTATCATTATTCTTGCTATTCAATTCATTGAGCAAATCATTTTGAGCTTTAAGTACTTGTTCTACTTGAGTGGTAACCATAGAAGCATGTTCACTAATAAGTTTAAGTTCACCTTTGACATTGGCCATATAATCACACAAGTGTTCAAGCATATTTGAATTGTATTTCAATTGTCTACCAAAATAAGCATTAAAGTCTTCTTGCTTGGCCATAAATTTATCAAACTCATCTAAGCATGGGCTAGCAAACTTAGTATATGGGATTTCAGCTTTATCATATCTATAGAGAGAATTTACCATTACTACCTGTGTCGGGTTATCAAGACCACGAGTTTCTTCAATAGGTAATGGATTAAGATTATATGTTTCTTCAACAGGAGGTAAATTAAGACCATGTATTTCTTCAATAGGAGGTAAATTCTTAACATCTTTAGCTTTAATACCTTTTTCTTTCATAGATTTCTTTGCCTCTTGCATATCTTCAGGACTGAGAAATAGAATACCCCTCTTCTTAAGAGTTGGTTTAGGAATAGGCTCAGGAATTGGCTCCGGAGGTGTCCAATTATTTTCATTTGTCAACATATTATTCAATAGAATTTCAGCTTCATCCGGTGTTCTTTCCCTGAAAACAGAACCAGCACAACTATCCAGGTAATCTCTGGAGGCATCGGTTAGTCCATTATAAAAGATATCAAGTATTTCATTTTTCTTAAGAGGATGACCAGGCAAAGCATTAAGTAATTGGAGAAGCCCCCCCCCCAATCTTGTGGGAGACTCTCTTCTTCAATTTGCACAAAATTATATATATCCCTTAAAGTAGCTTGTTTCTTATGAGCAGGGAAATATTTAGCAGAGAAGTAATAAATCATATCTTGGGGACTACGCACACAACCAGGATCAAGATAATTAAACCATGTCTTAGCATCACCCTTTAATGAGAACGGAAATATTTTAAGGATGTAAAAGTAGCGAGTTCTCTCATCTTTAGTAAACAGGTAGCTATATCATTCAATTTAGTAAGATGTTCCACAACAGTTTCAGATTCATAAGCATGAAAAGGATCGGATTCAACCAAAGTAATTATATCAGGATCAACAGAGAATTCATAATCCTTATCAGTAACAAAGATAGGTGAAGTAACAAAAGCACGGTTAGGTTTCATTCTAGCATTTAGAGATTGCTTACTCCATTTAGCTAATAACCTTTTGAGTTCATTTTTATTTTTGCAAGCTAAAATAGCTAAAGAAGCTTCATGATCAAAAACATAACCCTTAGGAATAACAAGTGATTCTTCATCATCACTTTCATTAGTATCATCAGATTCAATATTTTCAATTTCTCTAGCTCTAGCAAGTTGTTCCTCAAGAAAATCACTAAGTGGAATAGTAGTATCAGGCATAGAGGTAGTTTCATCATAAGTATCATGCATAGCAGAAGTGGCATCATCAATAACATGCGACATATCAGAACGAATAGCAGAAGCAGGTGTAGGTGTCGCAAGCTTCTCAAAACAGAAGGTGAATCAAGTGTAGAGCTAGATGGCAGTTCCTTACCTCCCCTCGTAGTTGAGGGATAAATCTTAGTTCTTGGATCTTTCAAGTTCTTCATAATGATAAGCAGATATAAATCCCAAGTTACTCAAAGAATAGCGCTATGCTCCCCGGCAACGGTGCCAAAAAATAGTCTTGATAACCCACAAGTATAGGGGATCGCAACAGTTTTCGAGGGTAAAGTATTCAACCCAAATTTATTGATTCGACACAAGGGGAGCCAAAGAATACTCTCAAGTATTAGCAGCTGAGTTGTCAATTCAACCAAACCTAGAAACTTAATATCTGCAGCAAAGTATTTAGTAGCAAAGTAATATGATAGTAGTGATAACGGTAACAAAAGGTAACGGTAGTAAAAGCAATGTTTTTGGTATTTTGTAGTGATGATAGCAATAGCAATGGGAAAGTAAATAAGCGAAGAACAATATGTGGAAAGCGCATAGGCAATGGATCGGTGATGGAGAATTATGCCGGATGCGGTTCATCGTGTAACAGTCATAACCTAGGGTGACACAGAACTAGCTCCAGTTCGTCAATATAATGTAGGCATGTATTCCGAATATAGTGATACGTGCTTATGGAATAGAACTTGCATGACATCTTTTGTCCTACCCTCCCGTGGCAGTGGGGTCCTTACGGAAACTAAGGGATATTAAGGCCTCCTTTTAATAGAGAACCGGAACAAAGCATTAACACATAGTGAATACATGAACTCCTCAAACTACGGTCATCACCGGTGAATATCCCGATTATTGTCACTTCTGGGTTAACGGGTCATAACACATAATAGGTGACTATGGACTTGCAAGATAGGCTCAAGAACACTCATATATTGATGAAAACATAATAGGTTTAGATCTGAAATCATGACACTCGGGCCCTAGTGACAAGCATTAAGCATAGCAAAGTCATAGCAACATCAATCTCAGAACATAGTTGACACTAGGGATCAAACCCTACCAAAACTAACTCGATTACATGATAGATCCCATCCAACCCATCACCATCCAGCAAACCTACGATGGAATTACTCACACACGGCGGTGAGCATCATGAAATTGGTGATGGAGGATGGTTGATGATGATGATGGCGATGGATTCCCCTCTCCGGAACCCCGAACAGACTCCAGATCAGCCCTCCCGAGAGGTTTTAGGGCTTGGCGGCGGCTCCGTATCGTAAAACGTGATGATTTCTTCTCTCTGATTTTTTTCTCCCCGAAACTCAATATATGGAGTTGGAGTTGGAGTCGGAGAGGCAACAGGGGGCCCACGAGGTAGGGGGCGCGCCCTAGTGGGGCAGGTGCGCCCCCACCCTCGTGGGCAGGTGGTGGGCCCCCTGACCTTCATCTTTTGCAGGTATTTTTCTTATTTTCTGAAAAGTGGCTCCGTGAAGTTTCAGGTCATTCGGAGAACGTTTGCTCCTGCACATAAATAACACCATGGTAATTCTGCTGAAAACAGCATTAGTCTGGGTTAGTTCCATTCAAATCATGCAAGTTAGAGTCCAAAACAAGGGCAAAAGTGTTTGGAAAAGTAGATACGTTGGATACGTATCAAAGCCCGAGGGCTACTGTCGGCGTCCTGGGAACCGGGGTCCCCAGGCTTGCCTGCCTGCGGCCCGTGGCGTGGCTAAGCTAGCAGGCTGTACGGCCCACCTTCATCAACAAGGCATCCAAGACCCTCGTGAGGGGCCAAGCCTCACGAGGGGGACGACAGAAGACCTCCTCTGGAGTGGCCTAGTCAAACAGGCTCACGAGGAGCGGAGATATCAAGGCGAGGTGAATCTCACGTGGCTCTTGTGACGTGAGCCATGACGATCGACACCAGGCAGGCGCCAGGCGGGCGCCAGCGCGCACATCGTCCTTGTTTCCTCTTTGGTGCTAAGGGAACCAACGCAGGCGAGGAGTACCGAGGCATCAGGCAAAGGTTGCCATTTTGGTGCAACAAGACCAAGACGAGAAGGACGGCAAGACGAAGGTCATCGTGGAGCCCAATACGGCGTCACCACCAGAGCCTTTGGCAGGCGAAGACCACTTTTGTCAGGATAACTCGTACTAGATGTCTCCCTTCAAATTGGCCCGCCATTTTTAGCTCCCTTCCCGCTCAAGATTTGGGAGGAGGACCAGGGCCTCTATAAGTAGGACTAGCCACCACCATAGGCAAGGTGACGAGATCTGAGATCACTCTCACCCACACAAGTTAGCCAAGCACAAGAACACCTCAACCTCAGGACGCTATTCTTCCCATTGTACTGTTCATCATCAGCCCAAGAGGCAATCCACCGCCACCACACTCTAGTAGGGTATTACACCACAACGGTGGCCCGAACCAGTATAAATCTTATGTCTTTCCGTGTTGCGAGTTCGTCGAGTTCGTCTGCGAGATCTTAGCGAGTTAGGGCATAGATCGGTGGGCGGAAAAGACTTCACACGCACCCAAGTGTTTGAACCTTAAGGGTTTGCCGGAACCCCACATCCGACAGTTTTGGGGATGAAGCGCCGCCGTCTCGAGGTGGAACCTGGGAAGAAGCAATCTAGGGCTCCGGCAGAGCTGTTGTGCAAGGAAAATTGCCCTCCTGGAGGGGGAAATCGAAGCCATCGTCATCACCAACGATCCTCTCATCGAGGGAGGTTCAATCTCCATCCACATCTTCACCAACACCATCTCCTCTCAAACCCTAGTTCTTCCCTTGTATTCAGTCTTTGCCTCAGAACCTCAAATTGGTACATGTGGGTTGCTAGTAGTGTTGATTGAGGGAGTCCTGGACTAAGGGGTCCTCGGGCGTCTGACTGTTATCCATGGGCCGGACTGAGGGGTTGTGAAGACATGAAAGCCGAAGACTATACCCGTGTCTGGATTGGACTCTCCTTAGCGTGGATGGCAGGCTTGGCGACCGACTATGAAGATTCCTTCTTATGTAACCGACTCTATGTAACCCTAGATTTGCCCCCAGTGTCTATATAAACTGGAGGGGTTAGTCCGGAAAGGATATACTCATTACCATAGTCATACAGGCTAGGCTTTTAGGGTTTAGCCATTACGATCTCGTGGTAGATCAACTCTTGTAACACTCATATTCATCAAGATCAATCAAGCAGGACGTAGGGTATTACCTCCATAGAGAGGGCCCGAACCTGGGTAAACATCGTGTCCCCTGTCTCCTGTTACCATCGATCCTAGACGCACAGTTCGGGACCCCCTACCCGAGATCCGCCGGTTTTGACACCGACATTGGTGCTTTCATTGAGAGTTCCACTGTGTTGTAGACGAAAGGCTCGATGGCTCGCCTTGTCCTTAAAGATAACATCACCTCCGGGGGAGCACTGGCCCCAGGCCAAACCGTCCAGCTGGGCGGCTTTACTATGATCGCCCGTTCGGCCGTTGGGCCGACGATGACCTCTTGGGCCATCAAAAACCCCTTCACATTAACTCCGAGCACTCCAAGCAGATGGATCCGACAAAGTTTTCATCTTCGAACGAACTCCTAGATCACATCGCCGCTTTGGGAATCGCCACAGACTACGATCGGATCGGGCCTAAAATTGATCAAGGAGAAATCAAGGCCCCACCAGTCACCCACCAGATTGCGGTGGTCGTGGAGCAGGACGGCGAGTCTTCTTCTATATCGAAGACGGACTATGCTCGGATCGCCGTTCAGGAAGAACCGTATACTCGCCCCGTGAAAGGAAGCGACCAGCCCTCCGAACATAGCATCGGATGGCAGTCCTAAACAATCAGAAGATATTCCGGAACCTGGACTTTTCAGCCCGGAAGGTCGTCAGACTCCGGATAATCGGTCAGGTCGGGGTTCGGATTTAATTCCACCCACCCGGACATAGACGCTCTCATGAGCACAAAACAGCAGTCTCAGGAAACGGTCCACCACTTCTGGGCCAGATTCCTCCTTGTCAAGGACAAGGTAAAAGATTGCCATGACGAGGACACAATATCAGCGTTCTGCAACAATTGCGCAGACGAAGGAATCCTCAACGCCATCAATCGCCGCCGCATACTAAAATTCGCTGACTTAGCAGCCATCATACAAAAGTATAGCGTGATGGAGAGCGCCTGGAAAACTTAGGCAGCTCGCTAGGAACTGTCGGTCCCAACTCAACTCCCCCTACATGCGAAAAGGGTGCACCCTCGTGGCACGCCCAGTCCAACAGTCAAGAAACACAAAACCGCTAAGCGGCACGGCACCGTTCTGGAGGGATGGCTCGATGGCCCATGCAAAATACATACAACACCAGATACTGTGGCAACCCACAGCCTTAGAGCATGTTGGATACTACGACATGTAGCCAAGAGCGGCGAGGACATCCTTATCAAGGACGACCCAGAACGGCATCCCCAAGAAGACGATAACTCAAGAGTATTGACGGTCTTTGAGACATTCGCTTCAAACAACAAGCGCAAAAGGGCCCTTCGCGAGCTTGCCGAAGTCTGCCAAGTTGCTACAATAAACACCTAGAACGACACGGCTATAACATTCGACGCCGGTGACGAACCAAAGTACAAAACAGTACGAGCACCAGCCGCGTTAGTTCTTAGTCCCATCATGGATGGATTTCGACTTACCAAGGTCCTCATGGACGGCAGTGTCGGCATTTTGGGAACGGGGGTCCCCAGACTTGCTTGCCTGCGGCCTGCGGCATGGCTCAAAGGGGGCCCAGTGCGGCCCATCTTCATCGACACAAGACTCAAGACCCTCGCGAGGGGCCAAGCCTCGGGGGGCGGACGACAAGGTGCATCCGTAGGCGCAGCCTCCTCAGGCTGGCTCGTGAGGAGGTAGAGAGATCAAGGTAGGGTACCTCGCGAGATGCCGATGACGCAAGCCATGACGATCGAGGGTGCCAGGCGGGCGCTAGCGCGCGCAGCATCCTTCTTTCCTCTTTGGTGCAAAGGGGGCAAGCGCAGCCGTGGAGTACCGAGGAATCAGGCAAAGGTTGCCATTTCGGTGCAACGAGACCAAGACCAGGTGGACTACGAGACGGAGGTCACCATGGAGCCCAGCACGGCGTCACCACAGAGCCTTTGGCAGGTGAAGACCAACTTTAGTCAGGATAAGTGTACTAGATGTTCCCCTTCGAATTGGCCAATTGTTGGCGCCCTTCCCGCTCAATATTTGGGAAGAGGCCCAGGGCCTTTGCCTATAAATAGGACCAGCCACCCGCATAGCATGGGGGGGTTGGTTCGTTCGGTTCGCAAGCAGAGAGAGTGAGTGAGAGAGAGAGAAGGGTGACTGAAGTCCTCCTAGCAGTTCATCGCCCCAGCCAAGAACAGACCCTCGCGAGGCTGTTCTTCCTTGTATTGTTCATCATCACCAGCCACAGGAGGCAATCCACCAACCGCACACTGGAGTAGGGTATTACACCACAACGGTGGCCCGAACCAGTATAAACCTTGTGTCTCTTGTGCAGTTCTTTTAGTAGTTTAGATCTTTGCGAGACGGGGAGGTAGAAGGCGTGATCTCCGCGCGCACCCCAGTGTTCGAACCTTAAGCGTCTGCCGGAACCTGTGATCCGACATTTGGCACGCCAGGTAGGGGTGCGCCGGAATCTGTCTTCCACCACTCCGTTCTCCTCCGACCGCCGCGTCCATGTCCGACGCTCATCGGGCCCGCACCGAGCGCCGGGCCGCCATCGTTTCCCGTGTCGCCCAGACGGCGCCCGTCGGTGGACGCCCTTGCCGTTCCCCGTCGCCCGCCGTCAACGCCGCCACCGGCCCGGCGGGGGGCGAGCAGCAAGCGTCGTCTCAGCATCCATCCATGCGGCAAGACGGCCGCACCGCTACTCCATCGCTCACCCCAGCCGGCTCATCGTCCCGCGCGCTCCGCGCACCCTTGGAGGCTCGAGCTGCGCTCATCGCGGCAAATGAACTCCTGCGCTACCGCCCCGTCGGCGACGTCTTCGAGGAGTGGCTCAACCGCGTCGCCGAGCTCGTCCACGCCGCAGGGGGCTCTCCTGCGCCGTCCGCTCCGCTGCGCCGCACCCCGCCCCGCGCGGGCAATGAAGCTCCGGGGGCGTACCAACCGCCTCCTCTCCAAGAAGACGCCATGGCTCCAAGGCGCGTGGCCCCTGGGCAGAACCTGCTTCGCCAGATGCCAGCACAGCAAGAACGGAGCTACCAAGAAGTCCCTCGCCCGCAAGGAGCTGCCCGGGCGCTCCCTGCTTCGACACGCCGCGACCCTGCTCCAGCTCCAGCACACCAAGACCCCGCTCCGCTCCTAGCTGCAGTGCGTGGGGACCCTCAAGACCAAGCTCTCCACCAGCCGAAGCCTCCCGTAGCCACCGCAGGCTGCTGCGCCTACACCACCGAGCTGCGCACCGTCACGTGGCCCGGCAAGTTCAAGCCAGACCTGCCTCCTCGCTACGACGGCACAACTGATCCCTCAGAGTTCCTCCAGCTCTATGAGCTGGGCATCGAGGCTACCAGCGGGGATGAAAAGGTCATGGCGAACTGGTTCCCTATGGCGCTCAAGGAAGGAGCTTGCACCTGGCTCCTGAATCTGGCTCCAGGCACGATCTCTTCCTGGGACCAGATGCGCACCCGCTTCATCGCCAACTTCCAAGGTACTCGCGACCGGCCACCCGCCGTGAGCGACATGCACCACATCAAGCAACAACCTGGGGAGACCCTGCAAAAGTACATCCAGTGCTTCAATAGTGCGCGCCTCAAGATCCCCAAGGTGTCGGAGGAAGCCATCATCTCGGCCTTCTCCGATGGCGTGCGCGACGTCAAGATGAAGGAGGAGCTGGCGATGCATGAAGACCTCTGCACCTCCCTGGAGCTGTTCAACTTGGCGAATAAGTGCGCCAGGGCTGAGGAGGGACGTCTCTCCCTCCTCGAGCTGCCTGCCGCGGACCCAGAAGAGAAGAAGCCCAAGGCCAAGGACGTAAAGCGCAAGGGGGCTGCCGTACTCGCAGCATAACCAGACACCAAGCAGGGCAAGGATCTGCCCGAACCCTCCAAGGGCAGCCGGTACTGTGTGTACCACGACCTCCACACCCACAACACCAACGAATGTCAAGAACTCCGCGCCATGCGAGAGGCAAGGATCGGGCGTCGCCCTGACCGTGCTGACCGGGGCTACGGCCGAGGAGGAGGAAGAAACCCAGGACATTGGGAAGATCGTGGCCCGCGCCAGGGGTTGCGCGACCAGCCTCGCGAGGGGGACTGGAGGGATCAGCCTCGTGAGGATCGCCCTCGTGGCAACGCAGGCCTACCTCTGCTACCGCCTCAGCCAAGGAGGAACGAAGACCGCCATCAAGACGAGGGGGTTGGGGGCTTCCAAGAGCCGCACGCAATCGCCTGCATCCTGGGCGGAGCTCAAGCCCCAGCCTCTCAATGTATCTTCAAGCAGTTTGCCCGCGAAGTGAATGCAGTTCTCCCCAAGCTCGAAGCAACGCGCCCCCTCAGGTGGTCGGCGTGCGCCATCACGTTCAGCTCAGCAGACCAGCTCAAGTGCGCGGCCACGGCCGGAGTCCTCCCGATGCTTTGCTCCCTAGTCATCAGCAACGTGCTGGTCACCAGGACCCTCATCGACGGAGGGGCAGGGCTCAACGTCCTGTCCGTGGAAACATTCAACAATCTCCAAGTGCCCTACGACCAGCTTCAGCCAACCAAGCCTTTCTCCGGAGTCACCGATGGTTCCACAGTCCCGATCGGGCAGGTCCGCCTCCCTGTCACCTTCGGGGACCGCAGCAACTACCGCACCGAGCTCATCGACTTCGACGACGCCCACATCCGCCTGCCGTACAACGCCATCCTCGGGTACCCAGCACTGGCCAAGTTCATGGCCGTGACTCACGACGGCTACAACGTCCTCAAGATGCCAGGAAGTGGTGGCGTCATCACGGTGCCCTGTGAAGAGAAGGATGCAGTGTGTTCCCTGGAGCGAGCCTATCAGGCCCCGTCCCTAGAAGACCCAGATCGCGGAAGCATGAGGCTTCCTGAGACCACCCCCAAGAAGAAGAAGACATCGTCAGGCTCAGCCCCTCAGGAGGCAGGCCCTTCAGGGCCCATGTCTGCCCAGGGGGACCTCCCTTCCATCGCATAGGAAAGCGCGCCCGACGCCCTCCTCAGGCAGGGCTCGGGGGCTCTCACCTAGAGGGCCACCGACCTAGCCAGGGTCACGAGGGAGGCGCTTGGGCACCATGTGGAGGCGTGCTTCGAAGCACGTTTCCCTCGAGAAGGAGCCAGGCAAGGAAGGTCAGACCAGCCGCAGTTCGTTAACAAGGCCATTCAAGAACTACAGGAGTCAAGGATCATGCGAGGTTGCCGTCGTCTACCAGCTGTGGCCCCACATCCAGGTGAGGATGGTGGGCTGCGCGTCTGCGTCGACGTACTAGGGCTCAATCAGATCACCACGACGGAGCGTCTCTGGCCCTCGCAAGTGGGGCGCTACAGGGGTCCACCCCACAGCTATGTTCACATGCCTTACGGCCTACCGAGCATGGCTGCGGCGTACCAGCGCCTCATGAGGGGCATCATGGAGGCTCAGGAAGACAGGCGTTCCGCGGCCCTGGCGGAGATGAAGACAGCTCGCGAGGAGCCACCAGTGCCTCCGGAGCCTCCCGAGGCCCCGGGGCCTGGGGGCTCGTGTGGATCAGCTTCCGCAGCCCACCGAGTCTGCTGCACCAACGCCACTTCGCCGACGACATCCCCAGATATGCTATGCTTCGGTGGCACACCGGCGAAGCAATGGGCAGGCCGAACGAGCCAACACGGAGGTCCTAAGAGGCCTCAAGACCAGGACATTCAAGAAGAAGCTGGAGGCCTGCGGCAAAGGTTGGTACGACGAGCTCCAGTCCGTGTTGTGGTCCATCCGCACAACCGCAACCAAACCAACTGGGGAGACCCCGTTCTTCCTGCTCTATGGAGCCGGAGCAGTCCTTCCTCACGAGGTCAGGCATCGCTCCGCGCGGGTCCTGGCGTTCGACGAGGCGCAGCAGGACGCCATGCGGGGGATGGACCTCGTACTGGGGGAGGGACGCCGCCGGGAAGCCGCGCTGCGAGTGGCAAGGTACCAACAGGCGCTATGATGATAGCACTGCCGCAACATCCGCCCCAGGACCCTCGAGGTAGGAGACCTCGTACTTAGGTGGGTTCTCTCCAGGGAGGGGCTGCACAAGCTCTCTCCCATGTGGGAGGGCCCGTTCAAGATTGTTCATGTTTCCAGGCCAGGCTCCGTGCGCTTGGAGACTCAAGAGGGGGAGCCGGTCCAGAACGCGTGGAACATCCAGCACCTCCGAAGGTTCTACCCCTAAAAGGCCCAGAGCCTGTGAAGCAAGGCGAGTGCCTGTGAAGACCTTCCCTTTTTGGAAAAGGCCCGGAGCCTGTGAAGCAAGGCGGGTGCCTGTGAAGACCTTCCCTTTTTGGAAAAGGCCCAGAGCCTGTGAAGCAAGGCGAGTGCCTGTGAAGACCTTCCCTTTTTGGAAAAGGCCCGGAGCCTGTGAAGCAAGGCGAGTGCCTGTGAAGCTATCGCGTTCTGAGAAAGGCCCGGAGTCTGTGAAGCAAGGCGAGTGCCTGTGAAGCTATCGCATTTTGGGAAAGGCCCGGAGCTTGTGAAGCAAGGCGAGTGCCTGTCAAGCTATCGCGTTTTGGAGAAGGCCCGGAGCCTGTGAAGCAAGGCCAATGCCTGTGAAGCTCGCCGCCCTGTGACACTCTCATGTAATAATGAGTGGGGCTGTACATGCCCCGGAGTCTCAGGAGCGCCTGCCTCAGGCCCTGGGGCTCCCTCCCACGCCTAGTGGCAGCACTTAGCTCCGCGCTAGTGAGAAGACGTCGAAGACTTGATTAGGTGCCGGACGTGGCTTTTTCATTTGCTTTCCGCAGTTGACGTGTTTACTTGCATTTGAAGTCTTATTGAAGTTATCGCTGTTGCTGATTTGTGGTTCGTCGATTTTTGCTCCTCGCTTTGGTTTCTCTCATAAACGACCTCGCGAGGGATGGTACTCAAACGTCCTTGCAAGCGTTTCTGCACTAGCCGCTGGAAGGTTTCATGGCCCGGGCACGTTACAGGAGCACCCCTCTAGTCCGTGCCCCTCGGGCATCACGACGCGCACACAGGGCCTGGGTCGGTCGCCCCCCCCGGCAGGGGTCAAAGACTATCTACGCACGGGCGTAAAAATAAGATCAAGGGACTTGTCCAACTCGCGCGATCACCGAGGCGTCGTGGGGAAGTGGAGACGCCCACGTCCCATCAACGGCCATGCGGCGCCCAAGGCCGCAGGCTATTAGGGCCCGCGGCACTTCGCCCTTGCCCTTCCGCCTCTCGGCACGGCCAAGTCCATGCGCGCCTTGGGCCCGGGGGCTACTATCGGCGTTCTGGGAATGGGGGTCCCCAGACTTGCCTGCCTGCGGCATGCGGCGTGGCTCAAAGGGGGCCCAGTGCGGCCCATCTTCATCGACACAAGACTCAAGACCCTCGCGAGGAGCCAAGCCTCGCGGGGCGGATGACACGGCGCATCCGCAGGCGCAGCATCCTCAGGGTGGCTCGCGAGGAGGCGGAGAGATCAAGGCAGGGTACCTCGCGAGGTGCCCATGACCCAAGCCATGACGATCGAGGGTGCCAGGCGGGCGCCAGCGTGCAGCGTCCTTCTTTCCTCTTTGGTGCAAAGGGGGCAAGCGCAGCCGTGGAGTACCGAGGCATCAGGCAAAGGTTGCCATTTCGGTGCAACGAGACCAAGACGAGGCGGACTACAAGACAGAGGTCACCATGGAGCCCAGCACGGCGTCACCACAGAGCCTTTGGCAGGCGAAGACCAACTTTAGTCAGGATAAGTGTACTAGATATTCCCCTTCGAATTTGCCAATTGTTGGCGCCCTTCCCGCTCAATATTTGGGAAGAGGCCCAGGGCCTTTGCCTATAAATAGGACCAGCCACCCGCATAGCAAGGGGGGGGGTTGGTTCATTCGGTTCGCAAGCAGAGAGAGTGAGTGAGAGAGAGAGAGAAGGGTGACTGAACTCCTCCTAGCAGTTCATCGCCCCAACCAAGAACAGACCCTCGCGAGGCTATTCTTCCTTGTATTGTTCATCATCACCAGCCCCAGGAGGCAATCCACCAACCACACACTGGAGTAGGGTATTACACCACAACGGTGGCCCGAACTAGTATAAACCTTGTGTCTCTTGTGCAGTTCTTTTAGTAGTTTAGATCTTTGCGAGACGAGGAGGTAGAAGGCGTGATCTCCGCGCGCACCCCAGTGTTCGAATCTTAAGGGTCTGCCGGAACCCGTGATCCGACAGGCAGCAGCGGACTAAACCTCATTTATGAGGACACACTCCATAAAATGGAAATAGACAGGAGCTGCATCAAGCAAAGTAAGACAACCTTTCGAGGAATTATTCCCTGCCAGGAGGCATCGGTGCACGGGCAAAATCACACTTGACGTAGTATTCGGCACACCGAAAAACTATCGGTCCGAAGAAATTACTTTCCAGGTGGCCCCTTTCAGCAGCGGATATCACGCCCCTCTGGGGCGGGATGCTTTTACACGCTTCCAGGCCATACCCCATTACGGGTATATGAAGCTCAAAATGCCCGGACCAAATGGTATAATCACTCTCGTTAGTGATCCGGACATAGCACTTCGCGCTGAAAACAAAACCGCATCCCTCGCACTGGAGGCGCTATCCGAAGCCCTTGCAGCCGAAGAATTAACCGCACTACGCTCCACGGTGGACAGGGACGACATGATCCTCGACAAACGCTCTAAATCCACCTCCTTCAAACCAGCAGAAGAAATAGTCAAATTCCAGGTCCACCCAACGGACCCCAAGAAGACAACATCTATCGGAGCTCAACTGAACCCAACAGTTGACACCGCACTATGAGAATTCCTGTGCGAAAACTGGGACATATTCGCCTGGCACCCTTTAGATATGCCAGGGATCCCACGCGAGCTAGCCGAACATAGCCTCAATATATTAAAGGGGTTTAAACCGGTTAAGCAAACACTGCGGCGCTTTTCCGAACCCAAGCGACAAGCCATGGGGGAGGAGCTGGCCAAACTCATCGAGGCCGGATTCATTAGAGAAATAAAACATCCGGACTAGCTGGCAAACCTGGTGATGGTGCCACAGAAGGACAAATCCTGGCACCTGTGCGTCGATTTCAAAGACCTCAACAAGGCTTGCCCTAAGGATCCCTTCCTCCTCCCCCGCATTGATCAAATCATCGACGCCACCGCAGGACACGACTCACTGTGTTTCATCGATGCATATTCTGGATACCATCAAATCAAAATGAAGGAGTCCGATAAAGCCGCAACAACATTCATCACCCCATATGGGCCATTCTGCTTCAACACCATGCCCTTTGGGCTCAAGAACGTCGGCACCACATACCAATGCATGATTCAAACTTGCCTAGATAAATACATCGGCAAAACAATAGAAGCTTACGTCGATGACGTTGTCATCAAAACCAGGCACGTCGAAAAACTAATAGACGACTTACGTCTTACATTCGACAACCTCCGGGCGTATGACATTAAGCTCAACCCGGAAAAGTGTGTCTTCGCCGTCCCCGCTGGAAAACTGCTGGCTTCATCGTTTCCAATAGAGGAATCGAAGCAAACCCAGCCAAGATCCGAGCTTTGTCACAATTAGCTACGCCAACAGAACTTAAACAAGTTAAAAAGCTTGCGGGTTGCGTAGCAGCTCTAAGCCGCTTTATCTCCAGATTGGGAGAAAAGGCACTGCCACTCTATCGCCTTATACGGTGAACCGACCACTTCAAGTGGACGGATGCGGCAACAGCCGGACTGGAGGAAATAAAAACCCTTATCGCGAGCAATCCAATCCTGGCCGCACCAAACGCCGACGAACCGATGTTATTATACATATCGGCAACACATCAGGTGGTGAGCGCCGTACTCATCGTTGAACGAGAACAGGACTGACATAAATTCCCGCTCCAGAAGCCAGTATACTACGTATCTACTATCCTTGCACCATGCAAATCCCGGTACCCTCATTATCAAAAAATAGCATACGCGGTCTTCATGGCATCCTGAAAACTCCATCTACTTCCAGGAGTGTTCGATCACGGTGGCCTCCGAAGTACCACTCAATGACATTATAAACAACGGCGATGCTATGGGCCGGATTGCCAAATGGGCCATTGAGCTCCTCCCATTTGACATTACATATAAACCACGTCGAGCTATCAAATCCCAAGTACTGGCAGACTTCGTCATTGAATGGACAGAGGCCGAACTCCCTAAAGAGTACGGCACATACTCCAATTGGGTCATGTACTTCGACGGCTCCAAAATGCTGGCAGGGTTTAGCAGCGAGCGTCGTTTTAACGTCCCCTACTGGAGACGTCATCCAGTAAGTTCTCCAAATACTATCCACAGACTCCAATAACGCAGCCGAATACGAGGCTTTGTTGCATGCTCTCCGGATGGCTGTCTCCATGGGCATACAACACCTAGAAGTACGCGGGGACTCAAACCTTGCAATATCTCAAATAAATGGAGATTTCGACGCTAAAGATCCGAAGATGGTAGCATATCGTAACGCAATCATAAAAATGTTGGTCTGGTTCGAGGGGCTCAAGTTCATGTGGCTCAAGAAAGTAATCAAGCGGCGGATGTTCTTGCTCGTATTGGCGCTAAGCACGACCCCGTCCCACCTAATATCTTCCTGGAAAGGCTCTTTAAGCCATCCATGGTGTGGCAGGGGGAAAACGGCAATACTAGTCCGGATCCAAACATAACCCCAGATCCCGGAAACACCGACGGCGCATCTCATCATGGCAGTCATTGCCCCATGGACCGAACCCTTCCTAGCCTACCTTAATAGGAAAGAGCTTCCTGAGGACCAAAATGAGGCCCGCTGCATTGTCCGGCATTCAAAGGCCTACAAGGTTCATGATGGAGAGCTTTACAAGAAAAGCGTCACCGGAGTCCTTCAACGATATATATCCGAGGAACAGGGGCGGCAGCTCTTGGCTGAAATTCATGCCGGACTCAGCGGTTACCACGCCGCAGCTCGGGCCCTTGTTAGAAAGGCCTTATGTATAGGGTTTTATTGGCCGACGGCCCGAGCATATGCATAGGACCTTGTCCAGCATCGCGTCGGATGCCAACTCTTTGCCAATCAAAGCCATATGCCCCCACCGGCTTACAAACATTCCCCATCACTTGGCCTTTTGCAGTCTGGGGACTCGATATGGTCGGACCCCTTAAAGGGGGAAGCCATAAGAAAAAATATCTACTAGTTATGGTGGACAAATTCACTAAGTGGAAGAGGCTAAGCCGGTCAAAACGGCTGAGTCCGGCCTGGTGATAGACTTCATATCTGGCGTTGTGCACCGTTATGGTGTCCCACACAGTATCATCACTGACAATGGCTCCAATTTCATAGCCGATGAGGTAAAAACCTGGTGTACTAATCTGGGTATTAAACTCGATTACACCTCCGTCTACCACCCACAAACCAACGGTCAAGTCGAACGAGCCAACGGTCTTATTATGAGCGGCATTAAGCCCAGACTAGTGCGGTCTTTGAAAGAATCACACAAGCACTGGGTTGAGGAGCTTGACTCCGTACTCTGGGGGTTATGGACCACGCCCAACCGTACTACCGGATACACACATTTCTTATGGTGCATGGCGCAGAGGCCGTATTGCCCTGCGATATTATTCACGACTCACCTCGAGTGCGTATATATGAAGAGAGAGAATCCGAGCCTGATCGGCAGGATGGCCTAGATGCCATGGAGGAGGAACGCGATGTCGCAAAAGCCCGTTCAGCATTTTACCAACAGCAGGCTCGAAGATATCAAAGCAGAGAAGTACGGGCGAAGACTTACAACATTGGCGAACTCATTCTACGCCTGCCGGAGAAGAAGAAGGACAAACTCAAGCCCAAATTGGAGGGCCCCTTCATAATTGCCAAAGTTCTCACCGGAGGAGCATACCGTCTTCGCGATGCATCAAACAATCGCCTCGAGCCTAACCCCTGGAACGCGGCCAGACTCCAAAGATTCTATGCCTAGCGCCAAACCCCTTGTTCGTCTCCTCCTCCCCTGTAGTTTCCATTATTTTTTCTCTCTTTTTCGATTATTTTCTTCTTTCTTCGATTAAAGCTTTGGTACGGCTAGACCGCACACGATTGACAGATACATCTTGAAATATGTACGCCACTTGTACCTAGGGGCTTCTTGGACAGAAGTTCTTGTCATTCCTTGAGCATCAAGCTCCTCACATATGTGTTTTTCCATTCAAACCTTTTCTTTGCCACTATATGCATCAATATGACTTAAGTTTTGGCCAAGCTGGGTTGCCTGTCTCCTGTTCTTATGCCCTACGTTCCCGTTAGTTCGGCTAGGGCATAAAGGGAGCACCTCTGTGATTGTTACTGCCGGGTCATCCGAATGTGTACCTCAAACTGGGTGAAGCCGAAAGCTAGCATTCTTAAGGGAATATTCGGTCAGCGAATTAAAGATGTTTCAAAAAAAACTCACTCCATTGTGCACCCCCGGAAGTTATACAAACTGTGGTGTTCACATCACAATTCGGACATGCACATTAAATGCATGCACACCCAGGGAAAGGAACCCTTAATGGAACTATTCTCTCTGGAAGATGTTTCTTACGATATCAATGTAATATAACATAGCTAGCCAGATACAACTTGTCTGTTCAAGCAACTATGGCCCCTACGCCTAGTTTTCCAGGCATACCCCGGCCTATTCGGCCGCGACGGTATTCGGAAACACTCCGCACCTTCGGGTCTGGAGGTTGAAGCGAAAAGGTCTGCCATGACAAATGATATACAATTCAGCTAGACGAGGAAAGTACATAGTCACTTGGAATCGAACACCTCTTCCTCTACACCTTCCAACATGCAGTCTAACTTACAATCCTGTTGGGAATATTTGGCGGCCACCTCTGCTTGGTCATATACTATAGTAACGGGAATTTCTTCCCCATTCGTCCCTAGCGATTCGACACGAGCCATGTGATTAGGATCCATCTTGGTATATCGCGTCTTCACCATGGCCCAGGCTACTCGCACACCCTCTCAGCAGGCAGATATCTTCCACAGCCGGATACGCCGCCGCGCTCCCTTGAACAGGTCTACCAGCTTCTCCATGCTTCCTGGAGGTGAGTCGGATGGCCATAAAGCCTTAGCTACACTCCACATTGCCTGCCGAGCTTGCTCGTGCAACCGCGACAGCCCTTGCAGAAGATCACTTGATGATCCGGACACTTCCTCTTCGAGGCAATTCATCAACACACCTGCAATTACAGCTATATCAGCTACCGTCACCACCAAACTGCTATAAGATAAAAGCGGCCACGTACTGAATATGCCACCTCGCAGCTTCTTGTTCTCCTTCATAGAGTCGGCTAGCAGCGCTTGCACATTTTTCAGTTCCTCGCCCAGTTTGGTGTTCGAATCCTGGAGTTTCTTTTTCTCTTGAACGACTTCTGCCAATACACGCTCGCCCGCTGCTGGTAGCTTTTTGGCTCCGTGTTCTTCGCTTCGAGCAGCGTCCAGCTGCTCTCGTACTTGGTCTAACGACTCAACACAAAGATTAGAATCCAGATTCACACTATCGGTGTATCAATATGAATTTTCGATAGACGAAAATATTACCGGGAGATGCCTTTTATTTCTCTAGTTCGGCATTGGCAGCAAGCAGAAGGCGCTGACACTTTTCTAGTTCCTGAGCTAGCTAGGTATTGTTCTCCGTAAGCACCTGGTCATACATTGATCCTTAAATCAGTTGTTTCAACTCCTTTAAGTCTCGGGGGCTACTGGCATATGGTTATCATAGTCAGACAAAGTGAATTTACCCGCACATCTTTCAAATGTTGCTTTGTGGCCCTATTAATCCCACCTCAAGCAGCCCAGATGTATGCATCGGCTGAGTTGAAGGCGTTAAACGACTCTTCTGAAAAGCCAGGGTCTTGTAAAATGGCCCGGCGGCACCGATGATTCATAGCACCCTCCACTTCCGAGTTGGTGACGGATACATCATCCGAGTCCTCGGCTAGAGGACAGTCTGGTGTCGCCCTTGCACCAGCCCCCGTCTTCACGCCCGGATTTGAATCTTGGCTGTGGGAAGTATGGCCGCTCGAACCTCCGGATATAGTCCGGCGCACCTTCCTCCTAACACATGGAAAACGGGAAAGTCACGGTTGGACGTGACTGCTCAGGTGCAGGTTGGCGAATTCATACCTCTTCGATGAAGGCACGGTCGTGTCTTCGTTTGCTTTCCTCTTGGAAGTCTTGCCCGGCGAGGGAGACGATCTCTTCAAAATCATCGGACGTCTCCCCTGTGAAGCACGATACAGTGCGGTGGGTGAGGCGGAATAAGAGCACTCTTTTAGAGAAGGTGTTTCTTAATTATTTACATGTGAAGCAGGAAGAAGGCCAGGGTAGTCGGCGGTGATGGCCACTTCTGTGCCGTAATAGCTCGTCTGGTAAAACACTCCCCCCGCAAGCACCACTGATATATCTAGATCCTCTTCAAACCCAGGTTCTAGCTCCCGGTTGTGGATCTCTGGCTGTGGGGCGGGACTATGAAGTCCTTCGGTGACCTTCCGCCAGTGCTGTCATAACAAACAGACTTGAAATTTATCAAAAGTAATCCGGAAGGGGAATGAGTGGAATAGAGGGGTCGAAGCTTACCCAACTGGGAGGATCATACATAGAATACCCATCTCTGCGCTTAATGCAAAGAAACTCGTCTTCCTCCCCTTTAAACAGCTCGGCCAATATTTTGGCCAGAGCGATGGGGGTATCCGGACCCTTCCGGCCATAACGGTAGGCATCATCCTCTCCATTGTAGTGCCACATGCGAAACCCTCAGTATTGTAGCGGTTGAACCCCTCGCACTATGGAGGTCGCTATTACCTCCATTATTGTGAGTCTGGACTGAGCGAGTGTCTTTATCTTGCTCATAAGCTAGCAAACTTCTGCGCTGTCATCCTCTTCAAGACTCTGGGAACGCCAACTGTGGCCTTTCTTCAGTGGGGCGCTCACAAATTCAGGAAGACCCTTTCGAACTGGGTCAGGAAGCGCAACATCCTCAATATAGAACCATTCAGAAGGGCATTCTTCGGATGCCTTCCTTGGTGTGCCGGACAGATATCCAGTATCGGTGATACGCCATACTTCGGCTCCGCCCACTTCAAATATTGACCCCTCGTGATTACACGGGAAAAGACAAAAGAACTTCCTCCATAGCTTGAAATGAGCCTCGATACCTAGGAATAGTTCACATAAAGCGACGTAACCCGCAACGTGCAGAATGGAGGCAGGGGTGAACTTGTGCAGCTGGAGGCCATTGTATCCCAAAAGCCCTCGAAGGAACGGATGAGTGGGAAACCCAACGCCCCTTAGCTGGTAGGGGACGAAACATACTCGCTCTCCCTGGATGGATTGGGGAAGTCCTCCGCCTGAATCTCACCGTTGAAGGAATCTAGCCCCGCTTGAACGGAAATTAGATCTGCGAGGGGAAGAAATCCATGTGTCTGCAGCTTTGTCAATTGATTGTGGGACACTAAACACCTCTCCCACTGGCCTTTCTCTGGGCCGGAACGGGTGGAGGAGCTGGGGGCACTAGCCATGCTGGAATGGTTTCTCCTAAGCAGTTCCTAGGGATTTCCTCTGCGTAGTGCCGAATGGATCTAGGATCCAATCTCTTTAATAGGTGCTCTTCCTTGCATGGACGGGGTGTTATCTGCAAAAATACCCTGACCTTCCACCTTCACTTGACACGTGGGAGGCGAAGTTATTTAACGCGCAGAAGCCGAGGGGAGCGACATTGAACCGATGGCCGAATACATCACTTGGAGATCATTAAAGGAGGAACCCGCCTTGCAATGCCAAAGACAATTTGTGTGCCGAACACCTCGCTATTGAAGACTGGTTCGGGGGCTACGGAGGGAGTCCTGGACTAAGGGGTCCTCGGGCGTCCGGCCTATTATCCATGAGCCGGACTGATGGGCTATGAAGACATGAAGGCTGAACACTCTACCCGTGTCCGGATTGGACTCTCCTTGGCGTGGAAGGCAAGCTTGGCGACCGACTATGAAGATTCCTTCTATGTAACCGACTCTATGTAACCCTAGATTCCCCCCGGTGTCTATATAAACCGGACGGGTTAGTCCGGAAAGGATATACTCATTACCATAGTCATACAGGCTAGGCTTCTAGGGTTTAGCCATTATGATCTCGTGGTAGATCAACTCTTGTAACACTCATATTCATCAAGATCAATCAAGCATGACGTAGGGTATTACCTCCATAGAGAGGGCCCGAACCTGGGTAAACACCATGTCCCCCATCTCCTATTAGCATCGATCCTAGACGCACAGTTCGGGACCCCCTACCCGAGATCCGCCGGTTTTGACACCGACATTGATTACTCATTGTAGTTGATGCTAGTTGGTTTATTTGGTGGAAGATCATATGTTCAGATCCTTAATGATATTCAATACCCCTCTGATCTTGAACATGAACATGCTTTGTGAGTAGTTACGTTTGTTCCTGAGAACATGGGAGAAGTCTTGTTATAAGTAATCATGTGAATTTGGTATTCGTTTGATATGTTGATGAGATGTATGTTGTCTATCCTCTAGTGGTGTTATGTGAACATCGACTAGATGACACTTCACCATGATTTGAGAAAAACGGTTTCCCCCCACTTTGTATTCCAAAGCAACCATCTGATACAGCCAACGATAGGTGCTGGGGCGGAAACAGCAGAAGCACGCCCAAAAGAAAGAAAGAGAAAAAGAAAAGAAACAAATGCCGATAACGGTGGATCGACAAAAATGACGAAGCCTCGTGACCGCTGCGTCCACCGGAGATCGCCCACCAAGCTCCGAGACTCCTAAGCGCTGGTACCAATCAACACCTCCAAGAAGGGACGCGACGATGGCGATGCTGCTGCTAAGGGTTTCCCCCGGTACATGGCGAGGAGAGAGAGAGGAAGGGTAGCCCCGAGGCCCTCCAGGAAGGTCTGATGGCACCCTCAGGCGCCACCGCGTCGGTGTCGGCCAAGCCTACAGAGATTTCTCCCGATCCCATCCTTCACCTCAGGCACTCCCGAGCTCACCACCAAACCGAACACCACCATGCGCCAACACGGACACGAAGCTTCCCGCGCTGTCTCACCACGGCACCATGAAGATGGATTGCACAACGAAGAAGAGGAGCCCGGACTAGGGCAGCAGCATCGTCAGCATATGGGAGGCCCCCACCTCCACCGTCCATGACGGTAGCCAACCAGACGCCAAAGGAGGAGCCTACCGGGCCCGTGGCCCCACGGGCCCGGCCGGGCCCTCAGAGGCCCGGACAGCTCCCGCATCCGCGCAGCAGCTGGCACGCAGTCGACGTTGCTGCCCCAGTCCAAGCCGCTCCCCACCCTCCCCATACAGAGAGCGTCGCAGTCGCGCCGGAGCCGACCCGCAAGGACCTAGATGGGGCCCTACGGGCCCAGATCTGGGCCGGGGATGCGCCACCGGCCATCCAGCACCACCGGAGCACCCCGCCGCCAAGAGGCGGCACCACCGCGGCGAGCGCCGCGGGCCTCCACCACCAGGACGCCGGGCCGCCACCAGCCGAGCACCACAGCCGCCTCCCCCCACCCCGGGAAGGAGGAGAGCGCGCGGGTAAGGGACGACCCGCCGCCGCCGACACCACCCGGCCGGACCCGGGGGCGACCGCCGGTGGCGGCGGGGGGAAAGGGTGGAGGAGGACGGACGAGAGGGAGGTGAGCGCGCGCCGCCCTGGCCACCTCCTGGGGAGAGGGCGGAGGCGGTGGGTTGGGGAGGAGGGGATGGGGGTGGGAGGAGGGGGAGGGGAGGCCTGCGCCGGGCGGCTGGCGGCGGAGGGAAGGAGATGGGCAGCCGGCGGCGGCGGCGGTGGGAAACCCTACTTCACCATGATTTGGGCCTAGGGTAAGGAATTGGGAAGTAATAAGTAGATGATGCGTTGCTAGAGTGACAGAAGCTTGAACCCTAGTTTATGCGTTGCTTTGTAAGGGGCTAATTTGGATCCACGTGTTTCATGCTATGGTTAGATTTATCTTAATTCTTCTTTCGTAGTTGTGGATGCTTGCGAGAGTGGTTAATCATAAGTGGGAGGCTTGTCCAAGTAAGAACAAAACCCAAGCACTGGTCCACCCACATATCAAATTATTAAAGTAACGAACACGAATCTTATGAGCATGATAAAAACTAACTTGACAGTAATTCCATGTGTCCTCAGAAGCGCTTTGCTTTATATAAGAGTTCGTCCAGGCTTATCCTTTGCTGCACAAAGGATTGGGACACCTTGATGCACCTTCATTACACTTGTTACTTGTTACCCATTACAAATTATCCTATCACAAAACTATCTGTTACCGACAATTTTAGTGCTTGCAGAAAATACCTTGCTGAAAACTGCTTGTCATGTCCTTCTGCTCCTTGTTGGTTTCGACACTCTTACTTATTGAAAGGACTACGATAGGTCACCTATACTTGTGGGTCATCAAGACTCTTTTCTGGCATCGTTGCTGAGGAGTGAAGCGCCTTTGGTGAGTGGAATTTGGTAAGGAAAAATTTATATTATGTGCTGAAATTTACTATCACTTGTCACAATGGAAAATCATTCTTTGAGGGGTTTGTTTGAGGTATCTTCACCTCGACCGATAGAGAAAGAAGTTTCTCCTCAACCTAATGCACCTACTAAAAGTATTTATTATGAAATTCCTTTGGATATGATAGAGAATCTGCTAGCTAATCCTTATGCAGGAGACGGAACACTACATCCTGATATGCATCTAATCTATGTGGATGAAGTTTGTCGATTATTTAAGCTTGTAGGTTTTCCCCGAGGATGAAGTCAAGAAGAAGATCTTCCCTTTATCTTTTAAGGTAAAGGCATTGACATGATATAGGCTATGTGATGATATTGGAGCTCGGAACTACGACCGATTGAAATTGGAATTTCATCAAAAGTTTTATCCTATGGATCTGGTTCATCGTGATCGGAATTATATATATAATTTTTGGCGTCGTGAAGGAGAAAGTATCGCTCAAGCTCACGGGAGGCTTAAGTCAATGTTATATTCATGCCCCTATCATGAGATCTCAAGAGAAATTATTATTCCGAATTTTTATGCTCGGCTTTCTTGTAATGATCAATCCATGCTTGATACTTCTTGTACTGGTTCTTTTATAAAGAAGACTATTGAATTAAATTGGCATTATTGGAAAGAATTAAACACGACTCTGAAGATTGGGAGCTCGATGAAGGTAAGGAGTCAGGTATAAACCTTAAGTTTTATTGTGTTGAATCTTTTATGGATACCGATGCTTTTCGTGATTTAGCACTAAATATGGATTCTTTCTGTGAATCATTTGCTACCCATGTTGATCTCCCTAAGGAGAACTGGTTTAAATATCACCCTCCCATTGAAACAAAAGTAGTAGAACTTGTTAAAGCCGAAGAAGAAACCATTACTTATAATGGTAATCCAGTTGTTCCTACTGATTATATTGAGAAACCCCCTTTTCGTGTTAGAGTAAAGGAAAATGCTAAAGTTTCAGTTGTGGTTCGTAGGAGTTATACCAAAACACCTACACCCCCTGAACAAATTAAAGTTGAACCTAGTATTTCTATGGTTAAAGATCTCTTGGTCGATAATATTGATGGGCATGTTATTTCTTTTTATGATGAAGCTTCTAGAATTGCCAAACCCGATGATAAAGATAAACACAGACCTATTGTTGGCATGCCTGTTGTCTTTGTTAAAATAGGAGATCATTGTTATCATGGCTTATGTGATTTGGGTGCTAGTGTGAGTGCTATACCATTTACTTTATATAAAAAAATTATGAATGATATTGCACCTGCTGAAATAGAAGATATTGATGTTACTATTAAGCTTGCTAATAGAGATACTATCTCACCAGTTGGAATTGTTAGAGATGTTGAAGTCATGTGTGGTAAAATAAAATACCCTACTGATTTTCTAGTTCTTGGTTCCCCACAAGATGATTTTTGTCCCATTATATTTGGTAGACCTTTCTTGAACATTGTCAATGCTAAGATAGATTGTGAGAAAGAAACTGTTAGTGTAAGTTTCGGTGATGGGTCTCATGAGTTTAATTTCTCCAAATTTCGTAGACAACCCCATGATAAAGAATTGCCTACTTAGGATGAAATTATTGGTCTTGCTTCTATTGTCGTGCCTCCTACTGAACCTTTAGAATAATATTTGCTAGACCTTGAAAATGACAAGTTCACGAATGAAAGAAACAAAATAGATGAAATATTCTTTAAACAAATGCCTGTTTTGAAACACAATTTGCCTATTGAGACTCTTGGAGACCCTCTACCACCCAAGAGTGATCCTGTGTTTGATCTTAAACAATTTCCTGATACTTTGAAATATGCTTATCTTGATGAAAAGAAGATGTATCCTGTTATTATTAGTCCTAACCTTTCATAGCATGAATAAAAGAAATTATTGAAAACTCTCAAGAAGCACCGTGCCGCTATTGGATATACTCTGGATGATCTTAAGGGCATTAGTCCCACTCTATGTCAGCACAAAATTAATATGGAGCCTGATGCTAAACCAATTGTTGATCACCAACGACGGTTAAATCCTAAGATGAAAGAAGTGGTAAGAAATGAAATATTAAAGCTTCTGAAAGCATGTATAATTTATCCTATTGCTGCTAGTAGATGGGTAAGATTTGTTCATAGTGTCCCTAAGAAGGGAGGTATTACTGTTGGTCCCAATGATAAGAATGAATTGATTACACAAATAATTGTTGCAGGTTATAGAATGGTAATTGATTTTACAAAATTAAATAAAGCAACTAGGAAAGATCATTATCCTCTACCTTTTATTGATCAAATGCTAGAAAGACTATCCATACATACACAGTTTTTCTTTCTAGATGGTTATTCTGGTTTTTCTCAAATACCTGTGTTACAAGAGGATCAAGAAAAAACTACTTTCACTTGCCCTTTCGGTACTTTTTCTTATAGACGTATGCCTTTTGGTTTATGCAATGCACCTGCTACCTTATAAACATGTATGACTGCCATATTCTCTGGTTTTGCGAAAAGATTGTTGAGGTTTTCATGGATGATTTCTCCGTTTACGGTACTTCTTTTGATGATTGCTTAAGGAACCTTGATCGAGTTTTGCAGAGGTGTGAGGAAACTAATCTTGTCTTGAATTTGGAGAAGTGCCACTTTATGGTTAACGAAGGTATTGTCTTGGGGCATAAAATCGCCGAAAGAGGTATTGAAGTTGATAAAGCCAAAGTTGATGCAACTGAAAAGATGTCGTGTCCTAAAGATATCAAAGGTATAAGAAGTTTCCTTGGTGATGGTGGCTTCTATAGGAGATTTATTAAAGACTTCTCTAAAATTTCTAGGCCTCTTACTAATATTTTGCAAAAAGATATTCCATTTGTTTTCGATGATGATTTTGTAGAAGCCTTTGAAATACTTAAGAAATCCTTAATTTGTGCACCTATTGTTCAACCACCTGATTGGAACCTACCTTTTGAAATTATGTGTGATGCTAGTGATTATTTTGTTGGTGTTGTTCTAGGACAAATAGTTGATAAGAAATTAAATGTTATCCATTATGCTAGTAAACTCTAGACAGTGCTCAAAGAAATTATGCTACTACTGAAAAAGAATATTTAGCAGTTGTGTTTACTTGTGATAAGTTTAGATCTTATATTGTTGATTGCAAAGTAATTGTTCACACTGACCATGCTACTATTAAATTCCTTATGGAAAAGAAAGATGCTAAACCTAGACTCATTAGGTGGGTTCTCTTGCTACAAGAATTTGATTTACATATTATTGATAGGAAAGGGGATCAGAACCCCGTAGTAGATAACTTGTCTAGGTTAGAAAATGTTCTTGATGACCCACTACCTATTGATGATAGCTTTCCTGATGAACAACTAGTTGTCATAAATGCTTCTCGTAGTACTCCATGGTATGCTGATTATGCTAATTACATTGTTGCTAAATTTATACCACCTAGTTTCACATACCAACAAAAGAAAAAAGTTTTTCTATGATTTAATACATTACTTCTAGGATGAACCACACCTTTATGAAGAAGGAGTAGATGGTGTTATTAGACGTTTTGTATCCGGGCATGAATAGGAACAGATCCTACGCAAGTGTCACTCTAAGGCCTACGAAGGACACCATGCTGGAGATAGAACTGCACATAAAGTATTAAAATCTGTTTTTATTGGCCTACTCTTTTCAAGGATGCTTGGAAGTTTGTCTTATATTGTGATGAAACTCAAAGAATTGGTAATATTAGTAGATGTTAGGAAGTGCCTATGAATTATTCACTTGTTATTGAACCATTTGATGTTTGGGGATTTGATTATATGGTCCCTTTTCCTTCCTCCAATGGGTATACACATATTTTGGTTGCTCTTGATTATGTTACTAAGTGGGTAGAAGCTATTCCAACTAGTAGTGCTGATCATAACACCTCCATTAAAATGCTTAAAGAAGTTATCTTCCCGAGGTTTGGAGGCCCTAGATATTTATTGACTAATGGTGGTTCACACTTTATTCATGGTGCTTTCTATAATTGGTTGCTAGGTATGATGTTAGCCATAGAATGGCATATTGTAGGACCTTGAAGTAGATGTGTCTAGAGGGGGGTGATTAGACACTTCATGCTAAAGTTGCAAGTTTTAAGCTTTTTGGGGTTTAAGTGGAGTTCAAGCATAATTCCAACAATCACAATACATATCAAGCAAGTATGCAAAGAGTATATAGGCAGCGGAAAGTAAAGCATGCAACTTGCAAGAATGTAAAGGGAAGGGTTTGGAGAATTCAAACGCAATTGGAGACACGGATGTTTTTCCCGTGGTTCGGATAGGTGGTGCTATCCTACATCCATGTTGATGGCGACTTCAACCCACGAGGGGTAACTGTTGCGCGAGTCCACAGAGGGCTCCACCCACGAAGGGTCCACGAAGAAGCAACCTTGTCTATCCCACCATGGCCATCGCCCACGAAGGACTTGCCTCACTAGCGGTAGATCTTCACGAAGTAGGCGATCTCCTTGCCCTTACATACTCCTTGGTTCAACTCCACAATCTTGTCGGAGGCTCCCAAGCGACACCTAGCCAATCTAGGAGACACCACTCTCCAAGAAGTAACAAATGGTGTGTTGATGATGAACTCCTTGCTCTTGTGCTTCAAATGATAGTCTCCCCAACACTCAACTCTCTCTCATAGGATTTGGATATGGTGGAAAGAAGATTTGAGTGGAAAGCAACTTGGGGAAGGCTAGAGATCAAGAATCATATGGTAGGAATGGAATATCTTGGCCTCAACACATGAGTAGGTAGTTCTCTCTCAGAAATAGGATGCTGGAAGTGTAGGCTTAGTCTGATGGCTCTCTCCACGAATGAAGAGGAGGTGGAGGGGTATTTATAGCCTCCACACAAAATCCAACCGTTACACACAGTTTTCCAATCTCGGTGGGACCGAATCAACAAACTCGGTCGGACCGAAAAGGTAAACCTAGTGACCGTTAGAGATTTCGGTGGGACCGACTGAATCAACTCGGTGGGACCGATGTGCTAGGGTTAGGGTAAATCCAAAACTCGGTTTGACCGATTACTCAAACTCGGTGGGACCGATTTGGGTAATAAGCGAAACAGAGAGTTGGCCAAGCAAACTCGGTGGGACCGATTGTATATCTTGGTGGGACCGAGGATAATGCAATAGGTAACAGAGAGTTTGCAAGCCCATCTCGGTGAGACCGAGATCCCATCGGTGAGACCGAGCTGATTAGGGTTTCTGGCAGTGGCTATGACAAGTGACACTCAGTGGCGCCGGATAGGAATAATCGGTAGGTCCGAGCTTGGCTTTAGGTTTAGGTCATATGTGGAAGTGGGAAAGTAGCTGAGGATTTTGGAGCATATCATTAAGCACATGAAGCAAGAGGCTCATTAAGCAACACCTCATCCCTCCTTGATAGTATTGGCTTTTCCTATGGACTCAATGTGATCTTGGATCACTAAAATGTAAAATGAAGAGTCTTGAACTTCAAGATTTAGCCAATCCTTTGTCCTTAGCATCTTGGAGAACTTCCCACAACCTTTAGTCCATGCCACTTCATTGTTGAACTTATCTGAAACATACTAGATGAAAAACGTTAGTCCAGCAAGAGATATGTTGTCATCAATTATCAAAACCACCTAGGGAGCACTTGTGCTTTCAATCTCCCCCTTTTTGGTAATTGATGGCAACATACATCAAAGCTTTAGATAAAGATATAAAGAACAGCAAGTAAAGCTTTGGAAGGACATGTAACAAACATAGGCTCCCCCACATGTATGCAATCATATGAATATAAAATATAGCAGCATGTGAGAGCATAATCATGATAGAGTAGGCAATGTGTTACATGTATCTTGGCCATATGCATCAGAGTAAAAGATTATCAAGGAAAATACCTTCATGCTCATGAGTCCTTCTTGCAAACAGTATGTACATAAGCAAGAACTCCTCATACGAAAGATTTTGATGCATACACTTACCTTGTAGTTTTTGAGTTGGCTTGGGATAGAATGAACCTGCATAAACAAAGTTAGATAACACAGGTACATCCACTAGCCAGGGCAAACAAAAGAAACCACAAGAGTACCAAGACTGGGATGACATGTAGAGAGTAAGTCCTAGGTACTACATTGAATTCAACATGTCCCCAAGAATAAAGATATGCAAAGAATTTGACTGATTTCTTTCCCTTAGGTGTCTTGCTCCCCCTGAATCTTACATGGGATATTGGGAGAAGATAGGAAACAGAAAATCAGAGCTGAAAGATACAACTGGATAGAACTTAATGCAAATAAGCGTATATGAACATGTCTTTCCCCCAAAAAGACATGTGACACCTCTCCTCTTGAATCATCAAGCATCTGGGATCCTCGAGTATTTTCTCTCCCCCTGGAAATCTCTCTCTCCCCCTTAATAACATCTGGGATCCTTGAGACTTTCTCTCTTGTAGGTTTGGTCCTTGAGACTTTTTGTTGATGTGATCTCTCTCCTACAAGCTTTGATGTGATCTCTCTCTCCCCCTTTGACATCAATTTCCAAGAAGGGCTTTCTAGAATCTGTCGTATAGGTTCGGTCCTTGAGACTCAGCACAAGGCAATGGATAAAATTGTGATGCTTGTAGAGGACAAGATTCATTGAGTGGAGCTGGATGAAAAGAAATGTAGAATAGGTGGCAAACTGTTTTTCTGATTGCAAAGTTGGTGGCACCGAGTGGCATATTTCGGTGGTACCGAAAGGATTCGGTTGGACCAAAAATTGCAAGTCGGTGAAACCGAGTTTACACAGAGAAAAACACTTGTCACCTCAGCTCACTATACATGAGGATCTCACAAAGATTTGCAATGAATTACCTGAAGGATTTGCAAGGAATTAAATGCAGAAAATGCAGAACAAAAAAAAGAGAAAAGAGAAGAAAATGAAAGATCTAGATGAAGTTTTTTTTTGAAAAAAAATAAAGTAAACATGCATGAGACAAATGCAATAACACAAATAAGGAACACAAGAGAACTTCATCTAGAGTTGGGCGGTGACATAGTCACCTATGTTAGAGTATATTGACTTAGGAGTCAAGTGAGAACACTTGATCATAGGTCATACTCATCGTTTAAGCTCAAAATGGGGTTACCATTTTTCGTTTAAGTATCTTGATGTATTCACATCTTGTTGAGTTGCTTTGACTTCATGTCTTGGAGTAAAGCTTCTCTAAGATGGAATAATATACCTTGGGTGGTGGTGTGGTTCTTGCTCATGTAGTTGAACTTGTGTGGGTGCTCAAGGTTGATGTAGCTCATCAAGAGTTGGGAGCACCACTTGGAGTGTGAGTTCACCTACCTACATGGATTAGTTCTTGCAAGGAAAAGCACTTGTGTATCCAAAAATGACATTCATGAAGCTCAACATAGAATTTGTCAAAGGATATTTTTGAATGATTTTGTGGGTCCTTGTCTTCAACCACCATCGTGTAGAGACTTGGTGATGTAGAGATTGCTCAAGATGTGAGTGAGTCGCAATCTCATGGAATTAGATTCAACCAAGCACCTACATGGGTTAAACAACATGCAAGGTACAAATATATCCAAGACATAAGATAGTCATCATAAGAGATATATCATGGATTTGTCATAAGCTCATGTCTTGCATGTATCCAATGGACTTCCTACTCCAAGTTCGAAGCATCAATGATGTTCAATTCTCCTCTCAGCCTGCAAAACACTTTCTCATCAAGTGGTTTAGTGAATATATCCGCTAATTGCTTATCGGTGCGAACATGCTTAAGATCAATGTCACCCTTAGCAACATGATCTCGAATGAAATGATGACGAACTTCAATGTGCTTAGTTCGAGAATGTTGTACAGGATTATGACCAATTTTAATAGCACTTTCATTGTCACAAAGCAATGGAACATGTTTCACATAGATCCCATAAGCTTTAAGATTTTGGGTCATCCAAAGTAATTGAGCACAACATGAACCAGCGGCAATGTATTCCGCTTCGGCGGTGGATAAGGATACGGAGTTTTGTTTCTTGGAAGACCAAGACACAAGAGATCTACCAAGAAATTGACAAGTACCCGAAGTTGACTTTCTATCAACCTTGTCTCCGGCATAATCGGAGTCGGAATAGCCAACAAGATCAAAAGAAGACATCTTAGGATACCAAATGCCAAAATTTGGTGTATGAATTAAGTATCTAACTATCCTTTTCACGGCCTTAAGATGACATTCTTTAGGGGCAGCTTGATATCGTGCACACATGCACACACTTAGCATAATATCGGGACGTGAAGCACATATGTATAACAATGAACCAATCATAGAGCGATAAACCTTTTGATCAACCGGTTCACCATCTTTGGTCAAGTCATTATGTCCACTAGTAGGCATGGGTGTAGACATACCTTTGCATTCTTGCATATTGAACTTCTTGAATAAGTCCTTGGTGTACTTCGTTTGAGAGACAAGTGTACCTTCCTTAGTTTTCTTGCAAACCGAGAAAGAATTTGAGTTCACTCATCATAGACATCTCAAACTTTTCTGACATTAGCTTTCCAAACTTTTCACTAAAGAGAGGGTTAGTAGAACCAAATATGATATCATCAACATAAATTTGGCATACAAATAGTTCTCCATTAACCCTTTTAGTAAAAAGAGTAGAATCAATTTTACCAATTTCAAAACCACTTGCAACAAGGAACTTGGTCAAGCATTTATACCATGCTCTAGGAGCTTGTTTAAGACCATAAAGAGATTTGTGAAGTTTGTAAACATGATTAGGTTTCTTAGGGTTGACAAAGCCGGGAGGTTGTTTGACATAAACTTCCTCCTCTATTTCACCATTTAGAAAAGCACTTTTAATGTCCATTTGGTACAAGGTGATGTTATGGTGATTAGCATAGGCAAGTAAGATGCGAATGGACTCAAGTCTAGCAATGAGAGCATATGTCTCACCATAGTCCATACCTTCGACTTGTGTGTACCCTTGGGTGACGAGACGTGCTTTATTGCGAACCACTTGTCCATCTTCATCTTTCTTGTTGCGAAACACCCATTTGGTACCAATGATATTGTGGTTGTCGTCGGGCTTCTCAACCAATGTCCAAACTTGGTTTCTCTCAAAGTTGTGTAGCTCTTCATGCATGGCATTTATCCAATCCGGATCTTCCAATGCTTCTTCAACCTTCATAGGTTCAATGCTAGAGATGAATGAATAGTTTTCACAAAAGTTAGCTAAACGAGTTTTTGAGCGAGTGATTCTCCCGGTTTGTATGTCATTGAAGATTTGCTCGACGGGATGGTCTTTGGCGATTCTTGCTCGAACTCGTAAGAGCTTTTGCTTGGGTCTTTGTTGAACATCTTCTTCATCTTGTTCTTCTTCTTGGCCTTCCTCATTGTTGACGTTGTCGTTTTCTTATCGTGGTGGAGAAGGAGGTTGTTGATGTTCGTCTTGATGCATTTCCTTGTCTTCTTCATCTTGGTGTGTCCCACTTGTGGATGCTTCCGTATCAATTCTTGGTTCACCTTGTTGTGAAGTAGAAGCCTCCACTTGGACGGATGAAGTACTCTCCTTCACCTCCGTTGGACGAACTTTGCCTATGGACAGGTCCTGGATTGCTTCTGAAGGGTCTTTGTCTCCTACATCAATTGGCAATTGCTCTACTTGCGAGCCATTAGATTCATCAAACTTCACATCTACCGTCTCTTCAACCTTTCGGGTGAAATTATTGTAGACACGGTAAGTGTGAGAGTTTGAGCCATAACCAAGTAGGAAACCTTCGTGAGATCTAGGAGCAAACTTTGAACGACGATGCTTATCAAGAATGTAGCACTTAGAGCCGTATACTCAAAAGTATCCAACTTGGGGTTTGTTACCGGTGAGGAGCTCGTATGCCCTCTTGCCGAGTAGCTTGTGAAGATACAAGCGATTTGTTGCGTGACAAGCTGTCTCAACCGCTTCTGCCCAAAAGTGCTTCGGCGTCTTGTATTCATCAAGCATCATTCTTGCCATTTCGATGAGCGTCCGGTTCTTCCTCTCAACAACTCCATTTTGTTGAGGTGTGTACATAGCCGAGAACTCGTGTGAAATCCCTTATTCGTCAGAAAGGTGTCCACATTTGCGTTCTTGAACTCCGTTCCGTTGTCACACCGAACCTTCTTGATCTTCACGTCAAACTAATTTTGGGCCTTCCTAGCCAAGTTTTTGAAGATCTTCTGGACCTGCGACTTGTCATTAAGAAAGAACACCCACGTAAATCTTGAAAAATCATCAACTATAACTAGACCAAAAGAATTTCCACCGAGACTCTTGTAGGCGTTGGGACCAAAAAGATCCATATGAAGTAGCTCGAGTGGCCTCCTTGTGGTCATGATGTTCTTCACGGGATGCCTTCCACCAACCTGTTTACCTGCTTGACAAGCACTGCAAAGTCTATCCTTATCAAATATGACATCGTTAACTCCAAGGATATGATTTCCTTTAATAAGCTTGTCAAGATTTCTCATGCCAACGTGACCTAGTCGTCTATGCCATAACCAACCTTTTGAGGATTTAGCAATAAAGCAAGTTTTAGGTTGTGCCTTTTTAGAGAAATCGACAATGTACAAATCACCTCTACGCATACCGGTAAATACCATTTTATGATTGTCTCGATGAAAAACTTGGCAATCTACCTCAGTAAATAGGACATTCAAACCGAAATCAGCAAGTCTAGATACTAAAAGTAAGTTGTAGCCGAGTGATTCAACGAGCATGACATTTTGAATGGAACTATCATGTGAGATGGCCACCTTACCAAGGCCAACCACTTTACCCTTTGAATTATCACCAAAGGTGACATATTTTCGAGGGCCGTCATTTTCAGCAAGCTCACGGAACATCTCTTCTTCTCCGGTCATATGATCAGTACATCCACTATCAAGAACCCATTCCTTTCCTCCTGACGCATATCCCCGAAGATTTGCCGTAAGACCAAAGTGTCTCATTGCATCATCAAGATCGGAGTCACTATCATCATCATCATCATAGTATCCATGTTCACCATGATCTAGTGACTCATCATTTCCTAGAGAGGATAATTCATTAGATAAATGATCATTAAAGTGGTCACTTTTATGAATTCTTATAGCTTCGAATATAATATCACTAATGATTCCAACATCTACTTTAGCTCGCTTGAGATTGGCAAGCTCAAATAGACAATCACCAAAACTAGGACCACTAGAGTTCATCTTACTCAAGGCAATAGATTTATGGAGAATTTTATCCAAATTTTTCAAGGAATGGTCGTGTCGGGGGTGCTGATCCCACGGACACCTATGGGACCACGGCGGACCGGGGCCCCTTTCGGTTCGGCAGGGGGGGCGGAGAGTGCACGAAGAGCAGATCGAGGCGAACGCACGAACGACGCGATCAGTTTACCCAGGTTCGGGCCGCACGGATGCAAAAAACCCTACTCCTGCTTTGGTTTGTATTTGTGTTCTTGCTCGGGAGCGATGAATGCTACAGTACACTTGGATGGCTGGCCAGACCGAGCGTGAGAATGATCGTCCCCCCCTTTCCCTGTTGCACATGGGCCTCCTTTTATATGTCAAAGGGGTCACCGACAGGTGGCAACAGAGATGAGGGTAAAAGGGTAAAAGAGGTGGTAGCTGGCGCCACCGCTTACTATAGTTGTATCATACCTAACCCTGACGGCAGGGGACAAAGGCATTAAATGCCTGTCTGTGTCGCCTAGACGGGGCGGAAAGGGAACGTCAGGGGCGCCACCGTTTGCCACGATGGCTATCTTGTCAGCGCCTGCTTGCCACCGCATGCCCCTGGCTACACAGCCTCCCACCACGTATGCCAGGGACGGTCCCAGAGCGACACGTTGGTGGGTGAGCTGGAGCGCGGGCTGCGGAGTAGTAGCTTGCCGCGGCAAGCGCCTTGCCATGGATGTTGTCTTGTCGCGTCCGGGAGCTTGTCGCTCACCGGGTCTTGTCGCGTCCGGGAGCTTGTCGCTCACCAGGTCTTGCCGGGACACGTAGAGCGTCGCAGCAAGCTTCTCGAGATGTCTTGGTTGGTCTTCTCGGCAAGATCCTCTTGCCGGGGTCTTGTCTCCTTCCCGGCAAGCTCCTCTTGCCGGGGCCTTGGATACTTTGTTCTTGGATGGCTCCAAAGGAACCACGGAGGGTCTTGGTGGTCGCCCGGCAAGCCTTGCCGCGGGATGCTGCGACTGCCCGTGCACAAGTTCGGGATACTAAGGTACCCCTACTTTAGTACACCGACAGGAGCCCCCGGGCCTGGGCCATACACGGTGCCGAGCGCTGTTGGGTCAGGCCCAAAATAGTGCACGGGCACGCGCGGCCTAGGTTGCGCCATAACTCACCCCGCATCCACCGCGCCCTCCTCGCACGGCACGCGTCAAACGCGGCATCGTGGGAGAGATCATGGGCGGTTTTCGAGGTGTCCACTCCCCATGATCACGGGGTGGGGAGAGGTCGCCCCATCCGTCGCCTCGGTTCTGCACGCCTGCCACGCGGCTCCCATGCGCTTGGGGTCGTGGACGGTGGAGGCGGGAATCCGGGCCGTCGCGGGTCGAGGCAGCGGGTCGGCCCCAGCTCCCTGCTCTTCCCGTGTCTTGATTCGTTGATCGGGGCGGCCGAGCCCCCACCTCGCTCCTTTATAAAGAGCGGGAGGGGAGGACGGAAGCCCGCATTCTCTCATTTCCTCCTTCCTTCGGCTTCTGCTCCCCTTTCTCTCATTTGCCATGGAGAAAGGGAACCCTAGTCCTTCATCGGTGGCGGTGAGGGTTGCCGCCAGACAGCGCATCCCTCCCTCTCCCGCACCCGTGGTGGCAGAGCCAGCCGTAATAGGAAGAGGGAGGGGGCGAGGTCATGGATGAGGTCGAGGACGAGGTCGAGGCGCTCGGGGAAGAGGTGGACGGGGCGGCGCACCGGCTTCGCCTCCGCCGGCGGTTCCTCTTCCCGCGGCGGTCCATACTGGGGACGACCCTTGTGAGTTCTTCGTCAGGCTGCGCCGGGCGCCTCGTCGTCGCCTCCGACTCCCAGCTCCGTTTGCGAGCGTGGTGGAGTTGACCCGCCCGAGACACTGAGACTGCACATGAGGGGCTGTGGGATCAGCGGCACGCGAGTCCGCGTTGAATTCCCAGCCCCTAATGTGATGTATCTTGGTCGAGGGTGGAAGACATTCGCCCGCATCCACAGCCTGACGGCGGGGCTCACCCTCCATTTTAAGTTGATGGAGGGTGATCTCCTCTCCGTCAAGGTCTTCGGGTGCTTCGGCATTCGGGCAAGGTGCTGCGTGGACAGCTCCTCCGATAGCGAAGACTCCTCCTCGAGCAAGAGTGACGAGGAGGGGAGCGACAGCGACGACGAGGGTAGCGGGCGGCAGGATGACGGGTCCGACTAGGTGTCGGGCGCCGCTCCGTGCGGCACCGGCGACCCCATCATCCGTGTCGCCGGCTCCTTGAACTCCCCGGGGTCGTCTCCTTGGGCGGCTGGCATAGGGAGGCTGCGGAAGAGGAAGAGGGCTGGCGGCAAGGCCGTCAAGTTAGAGTATGAGGGAGTGGTTCCCTCGACAGCGTGCTGACGTCCTTCCGCCTTGTCTTCGAGCCCTGCTTCCGGCGCCGCCATCACCGTCCAGCCTTCGGACGGCCCCCGGGATCTTCTCTTGGTGTCTTCTGGCACTCGTAGCTCGCCTAGGCGCCCCTTTTTCCCTTCTCGCCTCCTTGACCTACCTCCTGAAGAGAGGGACAAGAAAAGGATTACGGGCATCTTATCTTTTTAATTTGTAAGCCTTCGGGCCTTAGTTGCATTTAAAACTTGTAATCCTCTCTTTCATGTTTTTCATCCTCTATGGACTGTACCTGAGTGGAATGTTTTTTTAATGAAAAGGGGATGCTTGCCGGGTCATTTGTCTCGCGGGTAGAACCCACGTCAAGGAGCAAATCCTTGGTATCTTTTAGATAGACACTTTTTCTCCCGGCAACAGGCCCTGCCGCTTTCCCACGTCACTCGACCTTTCTCACGCTTTTGACGGAGGCAGGGACGAGGCGGGTGCGCGCCCCATGTTTCATCCCTTTGCTGCCGCGACTACGACCAAACTTGGCCCCAGGATAGAGCCCTAGGGGCCAGAGTTAAGGGAGCACGGTAGTTTTCAGGAAGAAACGAGGTTTCGTATTCCCCAGTCCATAAGAGAATGCATGATGAGGGATGAAAGACTTATCTGAGATTGCAGCCCCCGGCAACTCTGGCTTGCCGTGGGTGAATCTTGGTACTTGCAGCCCCCGGCAACATTGGCTTGCCGGGGTCCAGACGCCGGTACATCCTTCTTCTCCTTTTCGTCCTCAAGCGGTCCGGCAAGGATATGCGAGCCCTGCGAACCAAGGGAAACGAAAGAAAGGCAAAGGGACGCACACTCGACCTCTAAGCTAGGGGTTAGCCGCTGTTAGGCACTATCAACCCTAACCAAGGACGAGACTCGATCTAGCATGCATGCTATAACTCAGGGCGCCAGCGCTTCATTTACTTGTGCTCAGGGTCTGCGCCTGGCTTTGTACAAAGGATTACATGCAACAGCGGCAAGACTTGTACAAAAGGGTGGTTGCCAGACAGGGTCCGACAACCGCGCCTACGGGTAAAACTTACGAAGATGCTCAATATTCCAGGAGTTGCTCGCTGGTATGCCATCTTCGGTCTCCAGGCGGACAGCGCCAGGCCTGGTGACTCATTTCACCTGGTAAGGGCCTTCCCACTTCGGCGTCAACTTGTTGGAATTCTTGGCGGACTGAACGCGCCGAAGAACAAGGTCGCCTTCCTCGAAGCTTCTGGCTTTAACTTTGCGGCTATGGTAGCGGCGCAAAGCTTGCTGGTAGCGAGCAGCTCGTACAGCAGCCTGAAGACGATCTTCCTCAAGGAGCAACGCGTCATCTTCACGCAGCTACTCTTGCTCAAGCTCATCGTAAGCGAGCACTGGAGGTGACCCGTATACGAGTTCCGTGGGGATAACTGCCTCCGCTCGATAGACTAGAGCAAAGGGTGTCTGGCCAATGGCTCGATTTGGCGTCATCCTGATCGACCAAAGAACCACCGGGAGCTCCTCGATCCAGTTTCTTCCGCACTTGTGCAGCCTGTCGAAAGTCCTGGTCTTGAGCCCGCGCAGCACTTCAGCATTTGCCCTCTCAGCTTGACCGTTGCTTCTTGGGTGAGCAACAGAAGCGAAGCAGACCTTGGCGCCAAGATCTTGGATGTACTGCATGAAGGTGCGGCTCGTAAATTGTGTACCATTGTCGGTGATTATCCTGTTAGGGATCCCGAAGCGGCAAACAATCGACCTGGAGAACTTCACTGCTGACTGTGCTGTCACCTTCCTCACTGGTTCCACTTCCGGCTACTTCGTGAACTTGTCGATTGCAACGTACAAGTACTCAAAGCCCCCGACAGCTCGGGGAAAGGGGCCGAGGATATCGAGCCCCCAGACCGAAAATGGCCAGGATAACGGGATCGTTTGGAGAGCTTGAGCTGGCTGGTGTATCTGCTTGGAATGGAACTGGCACGCTTCACACTTGGTTACTTGTGCAGTTGCATCCTGGAGGGCTGTCGGCCAGAAGAAGCCTTGCCGAAATGCTTTTCCGACAAGGGCTCTTGCGCCAATGTGGTGACCACATATGCCTCCATGTATCTCTGCCAACAGCTTCTGTCCATCTTCCCGGGGAATACACTTCAATTTCACACCGTTGAGTCTTCTTCTATACAGTGTGTTATCGACAAACTGGTACATACTAGACTGCCGGGCTACTCTTTCTGCTTCTTCATGCTCTTCGGGAAGTTCTCCTGTCTGAAGGAAACGGACAATCTGCTGCGCCCATGTTGGAGCCTGTGGCTCGACAACAAGGACTAAAGGCAATTCTGCTGCTGCCGGAACATCTGCTTCCATGGCAAGAACCTGCGGCTCTGCCGGAGCTTGACGTTCCCCGGCAAGCTTGCCGGAGCAAGACTTGTCGGGAGCGTCTGCTTCAACGGAACAAACCCTGGGGCTTGCCGGAGCAGACTACTCCTCAGCACTGTTGGTGTTGATCTTGGGGACTTTCTTGGTGGCGGCTCCGGGAAGCTCTGCCGGAAAATAGTCACCAGAAACCAACTTCCTCTTCTTGCTCTGTTCAACTGGTGGTGTTACGGACGGCTGAGTCAGCTTGAGCACAAAAATCCCTGGTTCCACAGGTAATTTAAGTGCAGCGCACTTTGACAGGCCATCGGCAATGTCATTCTGAGCTCTTGGGACGTGCTCCATTTGCAGGCCGTCAAAGTGCTCTTCTAGCTTTCTCACTTCGTCGACGTAAGCTTCCATTAAAGGACTCTGGTAATTCTTGTTCACTTGGCGGACAACAAGCTGCGAGTCACCCCTGACAATAAGCTTCTTGATCCCAAGTTCTGCCGCGATCCTGAGACCGGCAAGCAAACCTTCATACTCTGCAGTATTGTTTGTCACTTGCTCCTTGGGAAAGTGCATCTGGACTATGTACTTGAGGTGCTCTCCGGTGGGTGCGATAAGCAGCACTCCGGCACCGGCGCCTTGCAGCGAGAAGGCACCGTCAAAGTGCACAAGCCACTCTTTGTTTGCTTCCTAGGCGAGGATGCTCATCTCCGGAATTTCTTCATCTGGTGTTGGCGTCCACTCTGCTATGAACTCTGCCAATGCTCTGCTTTGGATCGTTGATGTACTCTCAAATTTGAGGCCAAAGCTTGACAGTTCCAGTGCCCACTCGACAATCCTGCCTGTTGCTTCTGGATTTTGCAATATCCTCTTCAGCGGAAAGCGAGTGACAACTGTGATCTCATGTGCTTGGAAGTAATGGCGCAGCTTTCTCGAGGCCATGAGAAGGCCGAAAAGCAACTTCTGCACACCAGAGTACCTTGACCTAGCCCCCTGCAAAAGGGAACTGACAAAGTAAACTAGGCGCTGCACCATCTTCTTCTGTATCTCCTCTTGCATCTGCGCAGATCCTTGCTTGTCGGGACCAGAGCTTGTCAGGGAAGCCCCCTGCTTGTTGCTGGATGTGCTTGCCGCGGTTGCTGGCTCGTCATCTGCCTCCCTCTCCACTACTAACGCAGCACTCACCACTTGATTGGTTGCCGCTATGTACAGCAGCAACTTCTCTTGTGGTTTAGGTGCGACAAGTGTTGGAGTGGAGGACAGGTACCTCTTCAAGTCTTGCAGCGCAGCCTCCGCTTCCGAAGTCCATTTCATTGGACCTGCCCTTTTCAAAATTTTGAAAAACGGCAGGGCGCGCTCAGCAGACCGAGAGATAAACCTGCTGAGAGCAGCCACGCAGCCGGCAAGCTTCCGTACATCCTTGACGCGCTTTGGTGCTTCGATCTGCTCAATGGCCTTGATCTTGTCGGGATTAGCTTCGATTCCCCGCTGAGACACAAAGAACCCGAGAAGCTTGCCGGAAAGGACTCCAAAGACACACTTCTCGGGGTTGAGCTTGAGGTTGATCTTGCGCAGATTTGCAAAAGTCTCTTCTAAATCTTGGATCAGAGTTGCCCTGTCCTTGCTCTTGACCACTATATCATCCATGTAAGCTTCTACATTTCTGTGTATCTGTGGCTTCAAAGCGATATGGACTACTCTGGCAAAAGTTGAACCAGCATTCTTTAATCCGAAAGGCATCCATACGAAACAGTACGTGCCACATGGAGTAATGAAAGCGGTTTTCTCCTCATCCTCTTCTGCCATGAAGATCTGATGGTATCCTGAATATGCATCAAGAAACGAAAGCAGATCACATCTGGCTGTGGAGTCAACAATCTGGTCAATGCGCGGCAAGGGAAATGGATCTTTGGGACAAGCTTTATTAACATCAGTAAAGTCAATACAAAGCCTCCATTTTCCATTTGCCTTGCGCACTACCACAGGATTGGCCAGCCACGTGGGATGGAGCACTCCTCTGACAAGGCCTGCTGCTTCCAATTTCTTGATTTCTTCTGCTATGAATTCTTGGTGCTCCACTGCCTGCTTCCTGACCTTCTGCTTGACGGGCCGCGCGTGAGGACAAACGGTAAGATGGTGCTCAATTACCTTCCTGGGAACACCGGGGATATCAGACGGTTGCCATGCAAACACGTCGACATTCGCCCACAGGAAAGTAACGAGCACGCTTTCCTATTTAGGGTCAAGCGTGGCACTGATGGTGAAGGTACCACCAGTGCTGTCCTCCTTGGCGGACACCTTCTTGGTATGTGGTGGAGCTGCCATTGCCTTCTTACACTTGCCGGTGGAGCTCGATGGTGCGTCCTCGACGGCAGCGCAGCACTCTGAGGAGGTGCGCTTGCCGGAGTGGGCATCAGAGCTCTTGCTGGGCTTGGTCTTCTTCTTCCCCCCGGGAGCTTCAGCGGCAAGTGTCTTGCGATCTGTTGCAGCTGCTGCTTCCCAGTAAATCTTGTCGGTGCAGATAAGGGCATCCTTCTTGTCGCCAGGGACAGAGATGACGCTTATCGGGCCTGGCATCTTGAGCATGTTGTATGCATAGTGAGAGGCTGCCATGAACTTGGCGAGCGCTGGACGGCCAAGTATCCCATTGTAAGGCAATGGGAAATCAACAACGTCAAAAGTGACCCTCTCCGTTCTGAAATTCAGCTCGCTGCCAAATGTCACCGGCAACGTGACCTTCCCTTTCAGCTTGCTCCTTCCCGGGTTAATTCCTTGGAATGTACCGGTCTCTTCGAGCTCGCCGTCCGGGATCTGGAGTTTCTGGAGCACAGCGGAGGAGATCAGATTTAAGCCGGCCCCGCCGTCAACTAGCATCTTAGTGACTTTGAGGTTGCGGATTGTTGGCGAAACCAACAACGGCAAGCACCCGACCGCAGTTGTGCGATCAGGGTGGTCCTCGATGTCAAAGATGATAGGCGTGCTGGACCATTTTAGAAGCTTGCGTGATTCGACAGGTGGCTCTGCCGCATTGACTTCCCGCAACCATTGTTCGAGTTGGCGGTGGGAAGTATGCAGAGAAGCACCGCCGTCAACACACAAAACTTCTGTAGCTTTCTGAAACTCCTGCTCACTGTTCTCAACATTATCCATGTCTTCATCTTCGTCTTCATCTTCATCCTTGTCGCGGCCACGGGGAGGTCTGTCTCCTTGCCGCTGTTTGGCCTTGCCGTGGCATCCCCCCTGGCCAGCGCGCTTCTTCCCGGCCTCTCCACCGCCTCCTTGGGCCCTCTCCTTGTCGTGCCGCTCATACATCGAGTGCTTGATTGCGTCGATTTGGGGCACTGCATTGACTAGTCACCACACCAGGCCGAAATATTTGCTCAGAATGGGTTCGGCTGGCCATAGCCGAAATATGACGTCCTTCATGGCCGATCCGTACATCTTATGTAGCTCGGCCCATTGCTCCATTTGGTCATTCAGCAACGCTGGGCGCCCCCGCGCCGCGAACTATGACCAAAACAACTTCTCTGTCGCATGTCCCTCCTAAGACTGGAAGAATTGCGCGCCGTCGGCAGCAATCTTCGGAAGATCCGCAAAAGTGTCTGAAGAACTCCACAGTCGATTATGCAAGGCATATATTTGATCGCCAAACTCAGTCTGTAAAAGAAAGGGCTTACCAGCCGCTATCTGTCCAGCCTGCCGGATCTCCTCACAAGCCGCCCTAGATTCGGACCGTGCCTCTTTGGCCTCCTAAAGGGCCTTGGCGAGCTCGGTCGCCTTGGCTTTATTCTCCTCCTCGAGGGACTTGCACCTACAGGCGGCGTCCTTGAGCTCTTTCTCTACTACAGATACCCGCTCCTCGACCTGGCGCCGGGTGGCCTGTTCGGCCTTCAAATCTGCAGCCGCTTTATTGCCAGCCGCATTGCTCACTCTCGCCCGCTCCTTGGCCCAGGCAAGTTCACCCATGAGGGTCTCAATGTTAGCAGCGCCATCTACAATTTCCCACATAACAAAGTACAAGTTTCAACATGGCATTCGCACATTCATATAGGCACAAATGGGATGTTCGCAACATATCTTGTGCCTCGTCGAGCCGCTTGTTAAGAAAGACGATGTCCTCATCGGCCTGCTTCAATTGTTGTTTCAGTTCGGAAACCTCCGCGGCCTGGGCGGTTGCTGCTAACAGTGAAGCATGTTTTTCCAGCCAAATAAGTATGTTATTTCCTGCAGATATATATAGATCCTTTGTTCGCCCTTCTTCCTAGGCGACCAGAGTCTCAGGGGCTACTATCCATATACAGGCATATTTTCCATATGAAAAGTGGCTAAAGACATTACATCGCATACCTCGAAGCCTGTTAGCAGGATCGTAAAGGCTTCATGCAGCCCGCTTTCAGCGGACTAAATCTTCTCAGCCACCGTACCCATCAAGGTACAGTGCTCCTCTGAGACAGACGCACTTTGCAGTCCGTCCCTCAGCATGTTTGGCGCCTCCAGATTCATGGAGGTCACCGCAAGAATAGGCGCTCCCCCCTCCCTTGAAGGTGGGCGCTCACTCGACTCCGGATCTATCTCCGGAGCGGTATTCGGCTGGGGGCCGAAAAATCAGGGCCCCCATTGTCGGTGCCAAAACCGGCGGATCTTGAGTAGGGGGTCCCGAACTGTGCGTCTAAGGCGGATGGTAACAGCAGGCAGGGGACACGATGTTTACCTAGGTTCGGGCCCTCTTGATGGAGGTAATACCCTATGTCCTGCTTGATTGTTCTTGATGATATGAGTATTACAATAGTTGATATACCACGAGATCGTAGAGGCTAAACCCCAGAAGCTATCCTATGGTATGATTGTATGTTGTCCTACGGACTAAACCCTCCGGTTTATATAGACACCGGAGGGGGCTAGGGTTACACAAAGTCGGTTACAAGGGAGGATATCTACATATCGTATTGCCAAGCTTGCCTTCCACACCAAGGAGAGTCCCATCCGGACACGGGACGAAGTCTTCAATCTTGTATCTTCAGAGTGCAATAGTCCGGCCAAAGCATATAGTCTGGCTGTTCGGAGACCCACTAATCCAGGACTCCCTCAGTAACCCCTAAACCAGGCTTCGAAGACGATGAGTCTGGCGCGCATTTTTGTCTTCGACATTGGAAGGCGGGTACCTCCTCCGAATACTCCATAGAAGATTTTGAACACAAGGATAGTGTCCGGCTCTGCAAAACAAGTTCCACATACCACCGTAGAGAGAATAATATTTCCACAGATCTAATCTGCTGACACAGTTGACAGCATGACATCACGCCACGGCCCGGTCATTATTTGAACCATTTTTCTCAACCAGCTACTACACACATCGCGAGGTGGTTTCCTTGGCACGTCTTGTTGAAGCAGAGATCTTGTCCCCTTATCACGAGATTCTCATCAATACGGATGCGGGTAACCCAACCGCGCCATCAATTACGGCGCTTGGGGAATAAGAGGTTTTACCAGGCAAGTGGGGAGGCGCATCGCCTCTTTTGCCCTTATAAAGGGATTAGGATTCACTCTTTTCACCCATGCCTTCTTCCTGATTCATTCCATTCTGCTCAGGCTCCAGCGCCCAAGCGTCCACCTTCTCTACCAACAAAAGGTCTTCCAAAGATGTCCGAATCTGGAGCAGGAGGCAAATGGATGGCTTCTATCATCCGAGAGAAGGATATCAAAAATCTTCGGAAGGCCGGGTATCTGGTCAAGAAAATCAGCCACCGTCTCCTGACGGCGGGACAGATCATCCCTACTCCAGAACCCCACGAGAGGGTTGTATTCCTCCCTCACTTTGTCCGCGCGCTAGGGTTTCCCCTCCACCCGTTCGTCCATGGCATCATGTATTATTATGGGATCGATCTTCATGATCTGTCCCCTAACTCCTTCCTCAACATATCGACATTCATTGTCGTGTGCGAGGCTTTTCTCCGTATTCCGCCGCACTTTGGTTTATGGCTGAAGGTTTTTAATGTGAAGCCCAAAGTGGTGGGTGGCGAGCACGCCGAGTGCGGGGGCGCTATGGTGAGCAAGATGCCCAACGTCATATGGCCAACGGGAACCTTTAACGATTCTGTCAAGGAGTGGCAACAGCAGTGGTTTTACATCAATGAGCCGTGCGGCAAGGAATGGGCCGCCTCTCCTGAGTTCCGATCAGGCACCCCTCTGTGGCTTACATCCTGGGTTAAGAAAGGCCTGGACTGGTCCTCATCCAACGAACTGTCGGTGCTTCGGACGCGCGTTAAAGATATGGGAGATAAGAATATTGAACTTGTCAACGTAGTCCAGGTGATGTTAGTCCGTCGGATACAGCCTTGTCAATACCGGACTTGCAATCTATGGGATTTCGATCCGGCCAGGCACCAAACTTTGCGAAGGTTCTTCTGCTCCTCAGACGAGGACATTTGGAAGGTGCTTTTCAAGTGCAGCAAGTCATGGCCGGACTCCGCCGAAGACCGCGGGTACCAAATGTCCAGCCCTGCAAGTTCGGTAAGTTTATCAAACTTTTTGCCTGACCCAAAGGAAGCGCTTAACGCATGTTTATTCAACTACCCCAGAGCTGGACGGAGAAGGCGGAGCGGATTCATTATCCGGCCCCATTGCCCAAAGACTCGGGCATCCCACTTCTAACGAAGATGCTGGTCCCGACGCCCTACAAGGTGCCCAAGAAGACGGCCGAAAAGGAGGCCAAAAAGACCCGAGACGGCCTTCATCGTCCCGGTACTTCAGACACCATACCCGAAGGCTCTAATTCCCGTTCCGCCTCCTAAGAGGATAAAAAGGAGGAGGAAGATGAATCCCCTGTAGGAGGAAAGAGGAAGAGGACGGGCTCCGCACCCTTGGAGGCCGAACTGCCCCAAAAGGGAAGGGCTTCTCTTCTGGAGGAGTCCACTGCCGCCGCCGACATCGGCCTGGCATGGGATCCCAGGGCCCTGCCTCTGGTCAACTTGTAAGTATATAAAATCCGAGTATGTTTAAGCATCCGGACTCATCGTGGCTTTAGTATTTTAACCTTAAGCCATATTTTTTGGTAGTCCGGTGAGGTCCCGTACCAAGCAATCCTCATCAGAGGACCTGCTGAGTTCGAATGCTATGGTGAGTGGGACACCCCAAAAGGCCCCTTCCTCCGAACAGGTGCATAGCACCGAGGCTTCGTCCCAGAAGGACCCTGGCCAAGGAGGAAAGGAAGAAACAGTGAAGGTGGTGCCTGTAGGTCAAACCGCAGGGGCCGGACACGTGGGGGAAAAGATTCCCATAGGGGCTGGCGGGGCGACCCTCAGTTCGGCTCCTCATCGGATGCGATTCCAGAGGTTTATACGGCTCCAGAATCAAGAAAGCAGCCTCCTTCGGCTGGAGGGGGCGTGCCTGTTCCGCCGGCGACCTCTGTCCATCCAGAGGTGTCGGATGCTTTGTTGGTGGCGTTACGAGACGCCTCCATTGTTGAGGAACACCGTGCCCTTATGGGTGCAGTGATCGAGAAGATTCAGTCAACTGAGAGTGGACTGAATGAAGCCTGTATCAGCCTTATAAGAGGCTTTGAGGTATGTTTTATAAGTTGCCGAAGAGTGTCATAGTATAGATAGTAGCCCCTGATACCCTATTCGGTGAAAAGGGAACCGGACAGGGGATCGCATTGATGATCACAGGAGGACTCATTGAGTGATATTGATTTCTCTTCTGTTCCAAGCAGATACCTATAGCGGCTGCTACCTCTCGTACGGCGGAGATCTACGGACTGAATCAAAGTCTGGAGCGGGCCAGAGAAGAAATTGGCCAATTAAAAATGCAGTTGAGGGATAAACAAGGTATGCACAAGCGTTGCGCGCATTTATTGTGAAATAATTGTTCAGTATGGAATAAGCTGCATAATTTGTGCTAGGGGTTATGACCGAAGTCGACGCCCTCAAAAGGGCCGTTGCCGAGGCCGAGAAAAAGGTGGCCATAGAGCGGGCTCTTCGTGAGAAACACGAAGCTAGAGTTATTAAAGCTGAGCAGGAGCTGCAAGAGGCCGTAAGTAAATGCGAGGCCTTGGAGCAGAGTTTAACAAAGAAAGAGTCCAAACTCACGAAGGCGCGTCAAGCCACAAGCGACGCCCGGGGCGAAACCCAAAGCGCCCTGCAGGGGATCCAAGAGGCGAGGAAGATCGCGACGGGTAAGGCTTCTCCCATGTAAAGCAAGTATTTGAAGGGAAAACTATGTTTCTGATTTTGAATCTGGACCTCTCAGGTGTATTTGCTGAGCTACCTCATAGTATATCAGATGCCACTCACTTCTACCGAGCCGAAGGAAGGAACACGACCGATAAGCTCTTTTGGTCGCAGTATTTGGCACCGAATTATCTGGTGCCTTTTGCCGATCAACTAAAACAGCTGATCGAACTGCATAAGGCAGCAGAACTAGCCATGAAAGATGTGGTTATCCAGCTATGGCCTGCCGAGCCGATTCCAAGCAGCTACTTCGGGCTCGTGAGGCGGCTTGTAAGCGCTTGCCCTCGACTTGACGTCATCAAGCGGTCGGTCTGTATAGAAGGAGCGCGAATGGCCTTCGCCCTTGCAAAGGTGCACTGGGGGAAGATGGATGCCGAAAACCTTGTGACTGAGGGACCGCCAGAGGGGAAGGAGCACCGCAAGCCCGAATTGTATTATAAGAGTGTCCTGAAAGGATCCTACCTTGCAGCGGAGCAATGTACCAAGGACATTATATTTCCATGAATGCCAATCACGTTTGTCCGTTGTAATGTTTGAACAAGGTCGTTCATATGTCGCCTGTTATATAAAAGTTTACCCTCCTGTGCGGCCATTTGTATGTTAAGGCTGAGAGTTGGCCAGTCGTCGGCTTCTGCCCCCACGTAAGGAGTACAGGGGTGTTCGGGATAAACCTGAGCACTCTTTATCCTAGTTTTGGGTCCTCCAAAGGAGGTGTTCTGCACAACAAACCGGGCAATCAGACTATAGGGATTTATCACTCTCACTTAGCCATAGGAGCTTTAGTATGGTCAGCGCAGCCCCTTGTGTTCGGAAGACCATACTAGGGGCTCTATAAGTGCCTGATCGGAGAAAAAGCCGATCCATCGCACGCTGCTTTGGTTATGGCATTATGCGGGAGAAATCCTTCAAGATTTTGTGACCGCTCGAACAGCTGACCAGCTCTCGCTGTATCATGACAGTTAGTTTTCGGCTTTCTCTACTAAGGTGCTCATCCGGAAGAAGTGGGACACAATCGCAGTAGTTCTCCCAGTGCTACCTTAGCCGATATAGCGGAACGTAAGGCACCAAAACATGGGAGCCGGGCAAACCCAACTATTGACCCAAGACATGATTCGGAGCTGATGCATATAATGCTATGAGTTCGGGGTGCCGAACTTCCATGAAGGTGTTCGGACTTTTATTGCCGTGTTACGGGGAAAACGAAGCCCCTGGCATATTTAAGGCATATCGGTGTGTATGGATGCCATTTGATGAAAAGATTTCGGTAAGAAATATTCAGCAGGTGAACTTCATATAAATCCACATGTTGTATTTGAATAATACGTCTATGCGTATGGGTACAAGTAATGTGATAAAAAAAGAGTTGTGATAGCAGAACCTGTTGTGACCAGGGGAAGAGGTTGAGTGCGGACCCGTGTTGTAGCCGGACGTTCGCTGCAAGGAATGTCTAAGGATCCCCTGACGCGTTCGAGCTGCCTTTGTGGAGTCCGTCCTGGTCGGTGCAAAAAAGGTGAACCTGTGAAGGAAACATAAGAAACGTTTGTGTGCCGCAGGGTGGTTGAACCGCTGAGTTCGGCCTATCATGGCCTTAGTCGGAGTGTTTAGTTGAGCTGTGGACGAGCTAGGGTATCCTTCCGCGAAGTAGGTTGGAGCCCCTTGACTGTGTCTGGGAGCCTGGGCGTCGACTCAAGGTTCGACTGCAAGCTGATGCTCATTGTTCCTGCTGCTAAGGCAGTGATGTATTTGTAGGTGCCGATGGAAGGTTCGGCCTTGCCATGAACCGTGATGACGCCGCGTGGACCGGGCATTTTGATCTTACGGTAGGCATAATGTGGCACCGCATTGAATCGAGCGAACGCGGTTCGCCCGAGCAGTGCTTGATAGTCACTGCGGAAAGGGGTGATTTCGAAGGTTAACTCTTCGATACAGTAATTTTACGGTGATCCGAAGATTACCTCAAGGGCAATGGAGCCTGTACAGCTAACCTCCATGCCTGGTATGATGCCTCTCAAAGTGGCTTTAGTGGGCTTGATCACTGAATGATCGATGCCCATCTTGCGCACTGTATCCTAGTAAAGCAGATTTAAACTGCTACCTCCGTCCATGAGGACTCGAGTGAGGTGGAACCCGTCTACTATTGGGTCGAGGATTAGTGCGGCTGGATTTCCCCGATTGGCATTAACCAGGCGATCCATGCGGTTGAAGGTGACCGGCCCTAGCATATATTGTGGGACGGCAAGTTCCGTTGAGCCGTCGTCCCTGAGGGTGCATATCTGGTCCAAGTGGGCAATTTGGGTGGTATTTACCACATTCACCAATTGAATATGGGGGGTTTCTTTTGCCCTCCTGTGTTCGGCGATCTGGGCTCGTCGTCGCTATCGTCGCTTTGAGACCCCTCTTCGTTTTAGGCTCCTGCCTTGCCGGCTTGCTTGAAGACAAAGCATTCTCTGTTGGTATGGGTGGCTGGCGTTTCTGGGGTGCCATGAATTTGGCATTGGCGAGCGAGTATGCGGTCCTGACTGGATGGACCTGGATTTGTATTTTTGGGCGGCCCTTTCTGCTGACCACACTTTGAGACCCTGAACCCAGCATTAACTGCCGTATTTTTGGCGTTTTCACCGTATTTGCGGCGCTTGTGTCTGTTGCGTCGTGGTTTGCCATTGCTATCACTGGCTTGTGGTATGCCAGGTTTGCTTGCTGTATTGGTACTACGAGCCAACCAGCTATCTTCGCCTGCACAAAAGTGGGTCAAAAGTGTCGTGAGGGCTGCCATGGATTTTGGCTTCTCTTGGACGAGGTGCCGGGTGAGCCATTCGTCTCGGATATTATGCTTAAATGCCGCTAAGGCCTCTACATACGGACAGTCGACAATTTAGTTCTTCTTGGTTAGGAACCAGGTTCGGAATTTTCTGGCCGATTCCCCTAGCTGCTGAGTTATATGACTTAAATCGTCAGCGTCCAGCGGTCGCACGTAAGTGCCCTAGAAATTCTCTAGGAATGCCTCTGCCAGGTTCTCTCAACTTCCTATGGAGTTTGCCGGCAAGCTATTGAGCCAATTCCGAGCCGGCTCTTTGAGTTTGAGCAGGTGATACTTGATGGCATGTAGGTCATCCCCGCGGGACATATGAATGTGGAGGAAGAAGTCTTCTATCCATACTGCGGGGTCTGTAGTACCATCATATGATTCGATGTTTACGGGTTTAAACACTTCTGGGAATTCATGATCCATTACTTCATCAGTGAAGCATAAGGGGTTTGCGGTGCCTCTGTGCCGGGCTACATCGTGACGCGGTTCATACGAGTCTTGTCTGCCATGTCCGGCTGTGCCGGATTTGCTTTTAGTGTATCCGGCATGACGATCCTCGTCGCGTATTGGTGCGCACCCCCGTGATCCATAGATCGATCTTGCATGTTTTGCCTTGTTTTCCAATACACATCGCAGGTCCCGTGTGTTGCCCCGGGCCTTGGTATTTTTGTTTGAGTGACGGTGCGGTGGAGGCTGAACTTCATGTTGAAACGCCTCTCTAGCTCGGCCACGAGGTGGCCAGTCAGTCGCATCGTACACTGGTGATGTGGGTTTCAATGCTTCCTCCTCGAGGTGAGGTAGCAACCTGCGCTTTGGGTAACTCTTGGAGGGGCGCTCGAGTTCGTATTCCTCGGCCGCAAGAACTTCGCTCCATCTGTATGCTAGCAAGTCTTGATCAGCTTGAAACTGTTGTTGCTTTTTCTTCAGGCTATTTGTTGTGGCCATGAGCCGGCGCTTGAAGCACTCCTGCTCGACGGGATCCTCAGGCACGATAAATTCTTCATCACCGAGGCTCACCTCGTCTTCGAAGAGACGCATGTAATTGTCCTCCTTTGATTTTTCATCTGCTGCCTGCTCTGGAGGGCTAGCATGTTCACCCTCCCGCTGTACATCGTGATGGAGGGGATAGTGGTTGTCTTCGGCACTATCTGGAGTGTTATTGTCTCTTGTGTCGGTATCACTACTTTTGCTGTGGCGGGACTTAGAGCGGCGCCGCTGATGTTGGCGCTTGGGTTGCTTCTTTGAGGGGTCATCCTCCGCTGTCTCATTGCCATTGCCTTCTTTGGGGGTGTCCACCATGTATATATCATATGATGAGGTGGCAGTCCAGCGCCCTATGGGCGGTGGTTCCTGTTCATCTCCCGCATCATCATCCATACCGTCGATGTCTTCGGAGTCGAGGTCGAGCATGTCGGTTAAATCGTCGACAGTGGCTACTAGGTGGGTGGTGGGTGGGCAGCAAATTTCTTCGTCATCCGCATCCCATTCTAGCCGGACATAGTTTGGCCAAGGTTCTCCTGACAAGGAGAGAGACCTTAATGAATTTAGCAAATCACCAAAAGGCGAGCGCTGAAAGATATCCACGAAGGTGAACTCCATGATCGGCGCCCAGTCGGATTCGATAGGAATGGATGCAGGCGGCTCGGAGTCCGTGGCCGGAGACGAATCCAGTGGTTCGGCGACACGGCTCTCGTAAGGTCTGAAGTCAGTATCCAGCTCCATCGCGACTGAGAGTGTGGCCTCCATGGCGGGGTCTATCACTCCGTCCTTGGATGGCACAGTTTGCTCTGGATTGAAGGCCGGAGTAGTTGTATGTGTGATCTCCCGAACACTATCCGACGGCAGAGCTAAATCATGCTCGTCGTGATCGTGTGGTGCGCCTGACATGGGCTCGAATCCGTCGAAGATCAAGTCTCCAAGAATGTCGGCGGTGTAGTTTAAGTTTCCGAACGTGACCTGATGGCCAGGGGCGTAGCTCTCGATCTGCTCCAGAAGGCCAGGCGAATTGGCCCGCAGTGCGAAGTCGCCGAATACGAAGATCTGTCCGGGAAGGAAAACCTCACCCTGGACCGCATCGTTACCGATGATCGAAGGGGCCATCGAGGCTTATGGTGATGGCATAGTGGAACTCTCAATGAAAGCACCAATGTCGGTGTCAAAACTGGCAGATCTTGGGTAGGGGGTCCCGAACTATGCGTCTAAGGCGGGTGGTAATAGAAGGCAGGGGACACAATGTTTACCCAGGTTTGGGCCCTCTTGCTGGAGGTAATACCCTACGTCTTTCTTGATTGTTCTTGATGATATGAGTATTACAAGAGTTGATCTACCACGAGATCATAGAGGCTAAACCCTAGAGGCTAGCCTATGGTATGATTGTATGTTGTCCTACGGACTAAACCCTCGGGTTTATATAGACACCAGAGGGGGCTAGGGTTACACAAAGTCGGTTACAAGGGATGAGATCTACATATCCGTATTGCCAAGCTTGCCTTCCATGCCAAGGGGAGTCCCATCCAGACATGAGACAAAGTCTTCAATCTTGTATCTTCATAGTCCAACAGTCCGGCCAAAGGATATGGTCCGGCTGTCCGGAGACCCTCTAATCCAGGACTCCCTCACCCATCCCTGGTCTACACGGGGGCCGCATCCCCCGTGTCCTCAACGGTTGAGGTATTACCCTCTGGTGTCGTATTGATGGTCCCCTACACCTCTCGGCAATCCAGAGAAATCCTCTGCGATGACACCTCGATGTCATCCGCCCTAAGGGCGAGAGGGAACTTGCGGAGGCGTCTTGCTCTCCATCATATCCGGCGGAAAATCCCCTGACGAGGAGGATTGTTGAGGGAGATCGCGGGCCGGACTGAAACACATGATTTAATGTTATTCTCACAATTCATAAAGGAGTTGATGTATGTAAAACGTCCTCATGTACTTACGATTCGGCAAGCAGCTTAGTCCGGGGCCGGGGCTTGGAGATATCCTTGGTGTCCGAATCTGAGTCATCTGAAAGGGATAACTTTCCCCTTTTGGATGCCCTCGCCTTCGGGTCTGCGGAGGCCGCCCTCTTTTTCCCTTTGAGAAGAGGGTTATCTTCTTGTTCCTCCTCCTCGTCCTCGTTTTTGTCTCCCTCGTGAGAGGAGGGAGCCTCGGTCCCTCCGGACATAGCGTCCGAGGTACCTTCATAGTGGAGGCCACTTTCGGCCTCCTTGTTCTTCTTCTTCTTGTCCTTTTTTACTGGCACCTAGTATGGCACCGGGACCAACATCCTCATTAGGAGGGAATCGGCTGAGCCTTCGGGAAGGGGGCCGGACACCTGATTCGCTCCGCCTTCTTTGTCCACACTTGTTTAAAGGATGGAATGGTTAGTGTATCCCCCGGATTAACAAACCAAGCTATAGGTGGAAGCTTAGCCCTTACCGGGGGGTCGGATGGTTGCAGTCAAGACCAACGTCTTCAAACGTCTCCCGCCATGACCTTTGAGATTTAAAGAGAAATTTCTAGATCTCTTTGTGCATCGTGCCAAAGAATTGTCGCATATTTCGCGTCCCTTCCGAATTAAACTCCCATAAATGGAGAGGCCGTCGCTGGCAGGGAAGGGTTCGGCGGATAAGCATCACCTGAATCACATCAGTAAGACGGGTGTTCTTCTCTATGATACTTTTGATGCGCTTTTGCAGCATCAGCACCTCATTGGTCGATCCCCAGTCTGGACCCTCGTTGGTCCATGAAGCGAGTCGCAGAGGGGGCCTAGATCTAAATGTAGGATTGGCCGTCCACTTGGTGCCACGGGGTTTGGTAATATATAACCACTCCTGCTGCCATGTCTTGACGATATCCACAAAGGCCCCTTTAGGCCAGATAGCGTGAGGAAGCTTGCTCACCGTGGCTCCGCTGCAATCCGCGTGCTCCCCGTCGACCACCTTCGGCTTCACGTTGAAGGTCTTGAGCCACAGGCTGAAGTGTGGGGGGAGGTGGAGAAATTCCTCGCACATGACGATGAACGCCGAGATATGGAGGAAGGAGTTTGGGGATAGATCGTGAAAATCTAGTTCATAGTAGAACATGAGGCCATGAATAAAGGGGTGAAGGGGAAACCCTAACCCACGGAGGAAGTGGGGGATGAACACGACCCTTCCGCTAGGCTATGGAGTAGGGATGATTTGCCCCTTTGTCAGAAGCATGTGTGCAATTTCCGCGGTTAAGTACCTCGCCTCCTGGAGTCCCTGAATATCCTTCTTCGTCACGGAAGATGCCACCCACTTGCCTTGAGAACCGAATCCGGACATGGCCGGAGCATGTGGTGGCAACGGAGAAGGATTGAGACTTGGGTGCGGGAGCTCAAAGATGGGAAGGCTGAGGAAGGAGAAGGCGCGGGGTAAATGAGGGGTCCTTATCACTTTATAAAGGCAGCAAATGTCAAGCGACCCCGCACAAGCCTTAAAATTTGCCTATTCCCAAGGGATCGAGCGGATGGCGCAGTTTGATTACCCAACCCATCATTGATGAAAATCCCACAATAAGGGGGCACGATCTTTGCTTTGACAAGATGTGTCATTGGAAGTTGCGTCTCGAAATGTGAAACGGGAGCTCAAAAAAACGATTCGAAATAATAATAAGGCCAGAACACAAGGCCTCCCTAAAAAAGTTGTGAGAAGACATAAATTATTTTTTCTTAAAGTATTTTTCCCTCATGGTTTAGGGTCGTGACTATTGTACAGAGTCGAATATAGTTCTCTTGGTTGAACTGCTTTGGAGTATTTGGAGGAGGAACTCACCTTGCAATTCCGAAGACAATCTGCGCACCGGACACATCGTCATTGAAGCCTAGTTCAGGGGCTACTGAGGGAGTCATGGATTACGGGGTCCTCCGGCGTCCGGGCTATGTGACATGGGCCGGACTGGTGGGCCGTGAAGATACAAGATAGAGGGCTTTCCCCCGAGTCCGGATGGGACTCTCCTTGGCATGGAAGGCAAGCTTGGCGTTCGGATATGAAGATTCCTTTCTCTATAAACTGACTCTATACAAACCCTAACCCCGGTGTCTATATAAACTGGAGGGTTTTAGTCCGTAGGGGCAGTCATAATCAAAGAGGCTAGACATCTAGGGTTTAGCCATTATGATCTCGTGGTAGATCAACTCTTGTAACCCCTATACTCATCAAAGTCAATCAAGCAGGACGTAGGGTTTTACCTCCATCAAGAGGGCCCGAACCTGGGTAAACATCATGTCCCCTGCCTCCTGTTACCTTCGATCCTTAGACACATAGTTCGAGACCCCCTACCCGAGATCTGCCGGTTTTGACACTGACAGAGACCCTCCGTTTCAGTTGCTCGGAAGGACCACCATCATCCAATGCCTTACCAATTTCCTTCTGCTTTATTGATTTTGCATTGTGAGGTCAAACCGACAAGAAAAAGGAATAAAATTCTCTCTTCAGAACTCATTCATGCATGATACTGACGAACACTACTTTGATGAAAGGCAAAGTCATGATACGGGGATGGAATATGTACGAAAAACTAGATGGCTTGACATATTCACACCTATGATGCGGTAACTAAGCAGAAGGCACTTCAACAAATTAGAAGCACTGCAAGCTAGACACCATATGGAAGTTGCAATCAATATCACTCTGCCAAGTTAAAATTGTCTCGTCATAGGTGGCGTTCATCAAACTATAAGAACTACATGCTAGAAATCATATTCAAGACGCACACCAATATCACACTGCCAACTTAAAGGTGTCCCATCATATGTGACTGATGTAGGATACACAAGAGGAGTAGTTTCATGTAAGAACATGGTGTGATAGATAGATATAGTATGTACCAAAAACAGGAAAGCGTGTCATATTCACACATATCATGTGTAAACTAAGCAGATGCAGTTTACACTAATTAGGAGCAATACAAGCTAGACACCATATGCAACATGCAACCAGATATCACACTACCAAGTTAGAGCAAGCACCTTGGATGGTGGAGTAGGGGAGCGGAGACTTGGAACTTGTAATGCACTAGCAGTAGAAGGAGAATCCGTACAGATGCTTCGTTTACATTGCTGCAGAGGACCACCATCATCGCCTTCCTTCCTATTTTTTGATTTTGCCTTGTCAATTCAAACCGACAAGAAAAAGGAATAAAATTTTCTCTTCAGAACTCATTGATGCATGATACTGATGAACACTACTTTCATGTAAGGCAGCCGAATGATAGGAGGATGGAATATGTATGAAAATCGGAAAGCATGACATATTGACATGTATGATGTATAAAGTGTAAACTAAGCACAAGGTGTTTGAACTAGTTAGAAGCAATGCAAGCTAGAAACCATATGGACATGAAACCAATATCACTCTGCCAAATTAGAAGGGTGGCCTAACAAATGTATTTGACCAAATTAGAAGCAATACATAGCCACATGCTACAAATAATATGCAACGAATAAAGGTGTCTCATCGAAAGTGATTGATGCAGGATACAGAAGACAGGTAGTTTCATGTAAGAATATGGTTAACACATAGATGTAGTGTGTACCAAAAATAGGAAGGCATGTCATATTGACAGGTACAATGTGTAAACTAAGCAGATGCAATTTACCCTAATTAAAAGCATTACAAGCTAGACACCGTATGCAACATGCAACCACGTATCGCACTGCGAAGTTAGAGCAAGCACCTGCGATGGTGGTGTAGGGGAAGTGTGGTCTTCAAGTACAGAGCTACGTTCAATATTTTCATTTAGGCTTGCTGTTTCTTGAGAATCATGTGGAGAGGATGAAACTGCACTCTTTATTAGAGTAGTGCGTCTCATACTAACCCACGGGCGTGACTGTCTCATCATAAGCGATAGATGCAGGATACACAAGAACAATAGTTTGATGTAAGAACATGGTGTGATAGGAAGATGTAGTATGTACCAAAAATAGGAAGGCATGTCATATTCACATGTATAATGTGTAAGCTAAGGAGATGCAATTTAACAAATTAGGAGTAATACAAGCTAGGCACCATATGCAACGCATGCAACCAGGCATCACACTGCCATGTTAGAGCAAGCACCTAGGGTTGTGGAGTAGGGGAGATGAGATTTGGAACTTGCACTATAGTAGGAGTAGCTGGAGCATCTGCAGAGATCATATGTTTCAGTTTCTCCAGAGGACCACCATCATTCCGTGCCTTTGTCCTTTTAGATTTTGCCTTGTCAAGTAAACACACAAGAAAAAGGAATGAAATTCGCACTTCCCAATTTTTTGATGCATGATACGGACAAACACAACTTTTATGTATGGCAACCACATTGTAGGAGGATGGAATATGTACGAAAAACGCTAAGCAGAAGGCATTTCAACAAATTGGAAGCAATGCAATCTAGACACCATATGAAAGATCCACCCAAAATCACTCTACCAAGTTAGATGTGTCTCATTGTAAGTGGCACTTCAACAAACTGGAGGCAATACATGTTTGAAATGATATGCAAGATGCAACCAATATTACACTGTTAACTTGAAGGTGTCTCGTCAGAAGTGATTGATGAGGGATACACAAGTAAAGGAGTTTGATATAAGAACATGGTTAATAGAAAGACGTAGTATGTACCAAAAATAGGAAGGCATGTCATATTCACAGGTATAATGTGTTAACTAAGAAGATGCAATTTACCCTAAGTAGAAGCATTACAAGGTAATAACCATATGCAACATGCAACCACATATCACACTGCCAAGTAAGAGCAAGCACCTGCGATGGTGGTGTGGGGGAATTGCGGTCATCAACTAGAGAGCTATGTTGACTATCTTCATTTAGCCTTGTTGTTTCTTTAGAATCATGTGTGGAGGATAACACTACACTCTTTAAACGAGTAGCGCGTCTCAGAGTAACCCACTGGGGTGACTATCTCATCATAAGTGATTGATGATGGATACAAAAGAGCATTAGTTTGATGTAGAAACATGGTTAATAGACATATGTAGTATGTATCAGAAATAGGAAGGCATGTCATTATCAAAGGTATAATGTGTAAAGTAGGCAGATGCTATTTAACCAAATTGGAAGCAATACAAGCTAGACACCATATGCAACATGCAACCACATTTGACAGGGGCGAACTTAAAGCAAGCACCTGGGATGGTTGTGTGTGGCAATTGAGATCATCAATTGTAGAGCTATGTTTACTGTCTCCATCTGTTGACACTGCACCCTTTAGAGCACTGAAACACTTAGTGCTTATCTTCGAATTACACTGGAGCGACTTCTGTCTTTTCTTTTTTTGTATTCATCAACACGCGTCAGAGTCTGAAATACCCATGCATAAAAAACAATAGTGTGAGTATGGGTGAAGTGTGTGCACAAGTAGTACACTGTAAAGGTAGCAGATAGCAGGTCAGTGAGAAATAAATGGTGGGAGACAGATGATAGCTCTACAACATGCATGGCACACGAAATTACTAGATTCTAGGATTTTGAAATATGAGCACAGGGATGGCTGGGAAATGCAGATGCTCCTCTAGCGCACCATAACGTGTGTTCCTATGAAAATAACAGTCGATTAAAAACAAATAGGTCAGTCCATTTTTCTGCACCTTCTGATGTCAAAGAACGGGCAGATTGCCTTCATCTACTTCCAACTAGTCAGTGTTACGATCTTCCTTGAAACACCAGCGACCACCGGCCCAGTCCCCTACCTCCGCCCTCCCCTTGACCTCACCGCACTGCCATGCTTGGCATCGCCCCCGACCATCCCTTCAAGCCTCGCCGGCCTCCAGATCGGGCACAAGCTGCTCCTGTGCCCCACACCCCTATGATAGACACCAATGCACCGCTTCCCCAACGAACATGCTGACTAGGTACTCTGCGCGCCTAAGCAGGTGTTGCTTCTTTTAATTATGATTCAACTGACGCTGAATTGAAATCCAGGCGGGCTACTGACCTCTAGCAAAGGTGAAATAGTAAATGGGAGGAAACCTTGTGCATTTAGTATCATGAGGAAGATGTAGTAAGAAGATCTCAACTAGTTTCTTTCGTGGGATCAATACGGTGTGAGCAGATACGTAAGATTTGCACGAATAAGGGAAGAGGAGTACCTCTTTCTGCTGGTAGTGTTGTGTCCTCCTTCTATTTTTCCAACGATCTTCTTGTGGTTCACTGGAAACGAGAAGTTGTGGAGGACGATGGAGCCTTGGACGAACCCATGGCCAAGTTGTTGAGTGTGGTGCGGCGGCCGTCTGTCGGCGGCGGGGAACTAGATCCGAGGCGGCGAACGACGACATAGAGAGAACAGCTCCAGTGCGGTGGATGGTGGCGACAGTGAAGCGGCAGCGGTGAGGCGCAGGACGGTGTGGTCGAAGTGGTTCTGGTACGGCGCACTTCGGCGTCGTGGAGGCAGCTCTGCCTTGGCTTCAGCTACGAAGTCCTTGAGGGCGTTGCGGTTGCGGTTGCATTGGACGATGATGTCGGGGTACCGGCTCCGGCGTGATGGAGGAGGGAGGCGGTGGATTGGACGCGATGGGGTGGAGGACGGAGGAGGATGGGGTTTCGCGGCTGGTGGAGAGGGTGTTTTGGCGCCCACTGAGTATGAATGGGGAAACAGAGGGAGGGGGTAACTAACGGGGAACAATGTTTTGGTTTGGGACACACTTATTTGAAATTTGGGGAAAGTTACAAACTTTGCCCCCATCTAAAATTTCAGACATATTGCGGGTTGGGGGTAGGACAGTAATCTCAGGTGTCCCAAATGGTGGGCGGGATAGATTTCGGACGAGCGCATGGGTGTTTATGCGCCCATGGTGTATGAATGCTTCTTGGAGGTGGTTGAGACTGGCGTCTTGGTGAAGTTACAAACATACCCTGGTTTTTAGACCTTTGGACATCGGGCTGATAGGCTACATGGGCCGGAGTCAGGACAGTAATTTCCTACCACCAAATATTAGTCTCGCGCGGTTTCGGATGACCGGAGGCTTATTTGGTGCTTTGTTCAATATTTGGGAGCGGAAGCATTAACGTTTTCGGTTCTCTTTAATTGAACTTTCAGGATTTGTCAAACTTCAAAAATCCGTACTCTTGAAAATCCTAAAATTACGATTATTTTGGAATGGAGGGGGTACATTGGAATATACATTGTACACGAGTATATATTAAAAATATGCAACTTACCTCAGTTCATGCATGGTTCCAGATATAATCTCCTTGGTTGCAAAAAAAATAGTTAGACATGCGTATGAATATATAGCATTTTCAAACGCACAAGAAAGACTGATGCCCCTTTTAGATATGATTTACAAATGCCATTATCTCGGGTTCAAATAGATGAATGCACTTCCTATGAATTTGAATCTTCGAAACCCCCTTTATGTTGAATTCAACATGTATTCTATTTCACAGCTAGCAATTTGGAATGTATCCATGTAAGTGAAAAATGTATAAAGTGCTTCACACTAACAACATGGAGTGCACTAATTAATGTTTATATATGAATTGCAAAAGCAATGCATTGCATGTATTTCAAACCGCTCTCACTCTATGGATCTATAATATAAAATAAACACATGCACATGCTAGAATTCAATAGAGTATTGGTGTCTGATAGACCGATTTTCATTCACACCCAAATTGCAAAATTCATGATCTCATCCAAAAATAATAATGCCATTTATATTTTAATTTAATGTGTATAACTGCCTTTTACACGTAGAAGCACTATGCCTCGGCCCATTCTCACAAACGCGCTATATATCTCTCTATCTAATGCATAAGTGTACACACTTTATATACATCGGCATTTCTCTTTCACACATGCTCACAATCTGTCCTGGGGTGTCGGGGTGTCTCACGCACACACTCTCTCTATCTCTCTCTCTCTCTTTCTGACTACTATGTACCACTCTTTTCACTAATCTCAGTTGGAAAACACTATTTCTCTCACATGCATATATATACATACACACGGTCTCTACTAGCCCTCTATACGCACCTGAAAGACTTAATATCTGTAGCAAAGTATTTATTAGCAAAGTAATATGGAAGTAACAGTAACGGTGGCAAAAGTAACAGTAGCAGTTTTGTAGTAATTGTAACAGTGGCAACGGAAAAGTAACTAAGCAAAGATCAATATGTGAAAAGCTCGTAGGCAATGGACAATGATGGATAATTATGTCGGATGCGATTCCTCATGCAATAGTTATAACATAGGGTGACACAGAACTAGCTCTAGTTCATCAATGTAATGTAGGCATGTATTCCGAATATAGTCATACGTGCTTATGGAAAAGAACTTGCATGACATCTTTTGTCCTACCCTCCCGTGGCAGCGGGGTCCTATAGGAAACTAAGGGATATTAAGGCCTCCTTTTAATAGTGTACCGGAGCAAAGCATTAACACTTAGTGAATACATGAACTCCTCAAACCACGGTCGTCACCCATAACTATCCCGATTATTGTCACTTCGGGGTTAATGGATCATAACACATAATAGGTGACTATAGACTTGCAAGATAGGATCAAGAACTCACATATATTCATGAAAACATAATAGGTTCAGATCTGAAATCATGGCACTCGGGCCCTAGTGACAAGCATTAAGCATGGCAAAGTCATAGCAACATCAATCTCCAAACATAATGGATACTAGGGATCAAACCCTAACAAAACTAACTCAATTACATGATAAATCTCATCCAACCCATCACCGTCTAGCAAGCCTACGATGGAATTACTCACGCACGGAGGTGAGCATCATGAAATTGGTGATGGAGGAAGGTTGATGATGACGATGGCGACGGATTCCCCTCTCCGGAGCCTCAAACGGACTCCAGATTAGCCCTCCCGAGAGAGATTAGGGCTTGGCGGTGGCTCTTTTTTTTCTCCCCGAACGTGAATATATAGAGTTGGAGTTGAGGTCGGTGGAGCCTCAGGGGGGCCACGAGATAGGGGGGTGCGCCCGAGGCGGGTGGGCGCGCCCCCACCTTCGTGGACAAGGTGTGGGCCCCCTGACGTTGATTCTTTTGCCAGTATTTTTTATATATTCCAAAAATATTCTCCATGAAGTTTCAGGTCATTCCGAGAACTTTTGTTTCTACACAAAAATAACACCATGGCAATTCTGCTGAAAACAACGTCATTTCGGGTTAGTTCCATTCAAATCATGCAACTTAGAGTCCAAAATAAGGTCAAAAGTGTTTGGAAAAGTAGATACGATGGAGACGTATCAACTCCCCCAAGCTTAAACCTTTGCTTGTCCTCAGGCAATTCAATTGACAACCTGAAAGTGATAAAGAAAAACGTTTACAAACTTTGTTTGATCTTGTTGTTGTAAATATGTAATGCCAACATTCAAGTTTTCAACAAAGATTATGAACTAACCATATTCACAATAATATTTAGGTCTCATGTTTACTCATATCAATGGCATAATCAACTAGCGAGCAATAATAATAAATCTCGAATGACAACACTTTCTCAAAACAATCATAATAGGATATAACAAGATGGTATCTTGCTAGCCCTTTCTGAGACCGCAAAACATAAATGTAGTGCACCTGTGAAGACCAAGGACTGACTAAACATTGTGATTCATGGTAAAAGAGATCCAGTGACAGTCATACTCAATGTAAACTAATAGTAATACATGCAAATGACAGCGGTGCTCTCCAACTGGTGCTTTCTAATAAGAGGATGATGACTCAACATAAAAGTAAATAGGTAGGCCCTTCTCAGAGGGAAGCAAGGATTTGTAGTGGTGCCAAAGCTCGATTTTGAAATAGAGATAAATAATATTTTGATTGGTATAATTTCATTGTCAACATAACAACTCAGATCTCTCGATATCTTCCATGCTACACACATTATAGGCGGTTCCCAAACAGAATGGTAAAGTTTATACTCCCCCACCACTAACAAACATCAATCCATGGCTTGTCCAAAACAAGAGGTGCCTCCAACTAACAACAATCCCGGGGGAGTTTTGTTTGCAATTATTTTCATTTAAGCATGGGACTGGGCATCCCAGTTACCAGCCATTTTCTCGTGAGTGAGGAGCGGAGTCCACTCCTCTTGAGAATAACCCGCCTAGCATGGAAGATATAGACAGTCCTAGTTGATACATGAGCTATTCGAGCATACAAAACATAATTTCATTTGAAGGTTTAGAGTTTGGCACATACAAATTTACTTGGAACGGTAGGTAGATACCGCAAATAGGAAGGTATGGTGGACTCAGATGGAATAACTTTTGGGGTTCATGGAAGTGGATGCACAAGCAATATTCCCGCTTAGTATAAGTGAAGGCTAGAAAGAGACTGGGAAGCGACCAGCTAGAGAGTGACAACAGTCATGAACATGCATTAAAATTAATCAACACTGAGTGCAAGCATGAGTAGGATATAATTCACCCTGAACATAAATATCGTGGATGCTATGTTGATTTTGTTTCAACTACATGCGTGAACATGTGCCAAGTCAAGCCACTCGAATCGTTCAAAGGAGGATACCACCCTATCATACCACATCACAACTATTTTAATAGAATGTTGGCATGCAAGGTAAACCATTATAAACTCCTAGCTAATTAAGCATGGCATGAGCTACTGTAATCTCTAATTGTCATTGCAAACATGTTTCATTCATAATAGGCTGAATCAGGAACGATGAACTAATCTTATTTACAAAAACAAGATAGGTCAAGTTCATACCAGCTTCTCTCATCTCAATCAATCCATCATCTATCATCATTATTGCCTTTCACTTGCACGACCGAATGATGTGGATAATAATAATAGTGCAGATGCATTGAACTAAGCTGGAATCTACAAGCATTTAATATATAGGAGAAAACATGGTAATATGGGCTCTCTGTTAGATAAACAGTAATGCATATGAGAGCCACTCAACATTTTCATCATGGTCTTCTCCTCTCGACCCCCAAAGAAAAGAAACAAAACTATTTACACGGGGAAGCTCCCAACAAGCAAAAGAAGAACGAGAAATCTTTTGGGGTTTTCTTTTTAATTGCTACATCTACAGGCATGGAAGGTAAACTAGCTAAAAGCTACAACTAATTTTTTTGGTTTTTCTTAAGGTTTTTCAAACACACAAGAAGAATGCTGGAAAAGAAAATAAACTAGCATGGATAGTACAATGAAAAAGTATGAGCACCGACAATTGGCATGAGTGTGTGAACATGAATGTAATGTCGGTGAGAAATACATACTCCCCCAAGCTTAGGCTTTTGGCCTAAGTTGGTCTAGGGCCACGGCTGGCCTGGTGGATATCCAAAGTTGTAGCTGGGGTCGTACTGATATGCAGCGGCTACAGCCTGACTAGCTGCATCTTGGAGGCGAGCTGCCTCCGTCCTCCTCTCGTACTCGTTCACCTCCTCCCTTGTTATAACATATCTCCTTTTTTCCTGAAAGTTAAAGAAAGTAGGATCAGGGAGAGCAACATGGACGGTGCGCCATCTGTCAAAGATTAGTCGGTACTGGAGGAATTGTTCATTCCTCTCAACAAACTGATGGCGAACCATGGCATTATAATCTAGGTAAGCAAGAGGTAACTCAATATCATTTCCACATATGGGTATATCAAGATAGTTAGCTACACGAGTTGCATAAGTTCCACCAAACAAATCTCCACTTATGATGTTGCGATGCAACCTATGTGCAACAATGGCCCCCAAGTTATATTGTTTATCACCTAATACTGCACTCTTGAGGACACTAAGATCTGGAACACACATGTGACAAGCCTCATCTTTACTGTTAATGCATCTACCAACGAAGAGAGCAAAATAATGTATGGAAGGGAAATGAATGCTTCCTATGGTAGCTTGTGTGATCTCCCTAGATTACCCCACAGTAATACTAGCAAGAAAGTCTTTATCTTCAGATTTGCGAGGTTCACTGACATTGCCCCACTGCGGAAGTTTACAAGTACTATTAAAATCTTCTAGGTCCATGGTATATGATTTATCATACAGATCAAATAAACAGTGTGAGAATTGCGCGAGTATGTAAATTTAAACCTTCTCACAAATGAATCAGTTAGATAGAGGTATTGCCGACACTTATCTGACACGAGGCTCTCAAGATCAGTGGTACGCACATACGCGTCAAATTCTTCCTTGATGCTTGCCTGGACCATGAGCTCCTATGACGGCTATTCGCAAGGCCGCACTTGAGCTTCCCTTGGTAGTTCATTGTCCGACTCATGTATCGCGAGCCTGGGGCCTTGCTTCCTTTAGGAACCACCTTGGTACATTTTCCTAAACATTTTTCTTCCTCTGAAAAATTTCTGAAATTTTTAGTGACTCAAAATAAAAGTGAATCTAACTCAACAAGATTGTTAGCAACTACTCCTACAAGTGGCTAGAGGCCATATCATGCATTAAAACTACTTTTGACCACATAAATTTGACATGTAAGCTCAAGAACATGGTCACCTAAGCAGCAAAAATTTGCAATAAATAAAGCACTATAACAAAAACTAATTGGACCATTAGAGGAGTCACGTACCAAAGAACAATCCCCAAAAGCAGTTTTGGGAATGGAACTTTGAGCAAGGAGATTCAAAATGGCAGCAAGATGAGCTAGAACTCGGGTTTGAGCTGGTGTAGGATTTTTTCTAGAGGAAGATGAAGTGTCTGGGTGCAAGAAATAAGTGGAGGGGGCCGACGTGGGGTCCACGAGGTAGGGAGCACGCCCCAGGGGGGTCGGCGCGCCCTGGACCCTCGTGGCCAGGTGGTGGGTCCCCCAGGTGCGTTCTCATTGCCAAATATTCTTAAATATTCGTAAAAATTCATATAATTTTTTTAAGACATTTGGAGAACTTTTATTTTCGGGGTATTTTTTATTGCAAGGATAATTCAGAAAACAGACAGAAAATACTATTTTTGCTTTATTTAATCTAAATAACAAAAAGTAAAAAGAGGGTATAGTGATTTGTGCTTTCTAACTTCATCCATCTCATGCTCATCAAAAGGAATCCACTAACAAGGTTGATCAAGTCTTGTTAACAAACTCTTTCCGAATAACATGAAACCGGAGAATTTTCAAATAACACTAAGTTACCTAAACGGGGATATGCGACAATAAGAATATCATTTTTATTCTTGACAGTAGGAAGAGGAAATTCAAGACCTCCGATAGTAATTGTTGGAATTTTTCCAATAGAATTTATACTGTGGACTTGAGGTTGTTTCCTTGGAAAGTGTACTGTATGCTCATTACCATTAACATGAAAAGTGACATTGGCTTTGTTGCAATCAATAACAGCCCCTGCAGTATTCAAAAAGCGTCTACCAAGAATAATAGACATACTATCGTCCTCGGGAATATCAAGAATAACAAAGTCCATTAAAATAGTAACGTTTGCAACCACAACAGGCACATCCTCACAAATACCGACAGGTATAGCAGTTGATTTATCGACCATTTGCAAAGATATTTCAGTAGGTGTCAACTTATTCAAATCAAGTCTACGATATAAAGAGAGAGGCATAACACTAACACCAGCTCCAAGATCACATAAAGAAGTTTTAACATAGTTTCTTTTAATGGAGCATGGTATAGTTGGTACTCCTGTATCTCCTAATTTCTTTGGTATTCCACCCTTAAAAGTATAATTGGCAAGCATGGTGGAAATTTCAGCTTCCGGTATCTTTCTTTTATTTGTAACAATATATTTCATATACTTAGCATAAGGATTCATTTTAAGCATATCAGTCAAACGCATACGCAAAAAGATAGGTCTAATCATTTCAGCAAAGCGCTCAAAATCCTCATCATCCTTTTTCTTGGACGGTTTAGGAGGAAAAGGCATGGGTTTCTGAACCCATGGTTCTCTTTCTTTACCATGCTTCCTAGCAATGAAGTCTCTCTTATAATAACTTTGATTCTTTGATTGTGGGTTATCAAGATCAACAGCACGTTCAATCTCTGCATCATTGGTATTGCTAGGTTGAGTATCAACATGAACATCATCATTAATATTATCACTAGGTTCATGTTCATTACCAGATTGTGTTTTAGCATCTGAAATAGAAATATCATCGGGATTCTCAGGTGTGTCAACAACAGGTTCACTAGAAGCATGCAAAGTCCTATAATTTTTCTTCTTCTTCTTCTTAGAAGAATTAGGAGCATCAACATTAGTTCTCTGAGAATCTTTCTCAATTCTCTTAGGGTGACCCTCATGATACAAAGGTTCCTGAGTCATTTTACCCCCTCTAGTCACAACTCTAACAGCATCATAATTTTTCTTATTATTTAATTCATTGAGCAAATCATTCTGAGCTTTAAGTACTTGTTCCACTTGAGTGGTAACCATAGAAGCATGTTTACTAATAAGTTTAAGTTCACCTTTAACTCTATACATATAATCACACAAGTGTTCAATCATATAAGCATTACGTTTCAATTGTCTACCAACATAAGCATTGAAGTTTTCTTTTTTAACAATAAAATTATCAAACTCAAGTAAGCATTGGCTGGTAGACTTATTGTTGGGGATATAGCTATTGGGTATGACCCACCGAGAGGGGTCGGGTTATCCCAATGGAGGTTCATCTAGACAAAACCCATGAGTATGTGAAGGCGGCGGTTCATGAAGTAGGCCTGTAAAGGGGCCCAAATCGACTGGCGGCTTATGGCCCGAGAGTATAAACCGCCATGTATATGTAACTTGTGTCATAAGGCATGTAAGATAAGTCACCGAGCCGGACACATTTGTATGAGCTGGCCGGGACACTTTAGGCCACAGGGCGTCAACCCATGTATATAAGGGGACGACCCAGCAGTGGCTTAGGGCAAGAAAATAACAAGTCGAAAGCCAGGCAAAGCGTGTTTGCTCCCTGGTAATCGAAACCCTAGCAATACCACCTCAAACTGGAGTGAGCCGTTACCTTCAACGCAAGGGGCCAAACCAGTATAAACTCTCTATGTCCTTTGTCCCGTTTAACCCCTTTAAGCTAACCTCGTCGCAATGGCTCCACAACTAAGTCCTTCTACGAGGACATATGCCGTGACAATTCCATGAGATTTGGCGCCCACCGTGGGGTGAACGCACGGTGGTTTTGAGTTCTTATAGGGAAATTTCGAAGGGCTCAAGGGATACGCTGTGGGCCAGATGACCAAGAGTCGTCGCGGCAAGCTCCACATCAACGACACAGGTTGGGGCCCCGAGGCCGACTCAATTGAGTATGGGTACCGGGTCCCCTTTGGCAGAATCCACGTCTTCATCGGCAAGATCGGCGAGCCGGACCCTGAGCCGAACATCTGCCGATGTTTGGTGCAGATGTTCGGCTCAGGGTCCGGCAGTCTCGAGTATAGAGCAGCACCGTAACCGACCTCATGGGCATGACCCGCAGCGCAATGGTGCCAATGCACAGGATTTGGTGGACCAGGGCAGAGCACGTCGGGAGGCCGAGCTGGCGGCTCATCAGCACGCGCTAGTTTACCCGACAGCTTCAATTGAGGCCGGTGTAACTTCTAAAGCTTTCGGTGTGCTATGTCTAATGGCGGCTCTACAAAACGAGCGTCTGCCCAAGGACTTCAAAGGCCCTCGTAAGGTGCCCAATTACACAGTAGATCAGCCCACTAAGTCCTGGGTTGAGAGTTATGAGATGGCTATGGAGATGCTGAATGTTAGTGAGGCTGCATACGCTAAGTACTTCACCATGATGATGGAGGGGACGGCTCGTACCTGGTTGAAGGGGCTGCCGGCTAACTCCATCGGGTCATGGGTGGAGCTGAAGGCCCGGTTCATCCAGAATTTCAAAGACACGTGCAAGCAGCCTATGTCAATTGTGGATTTGGTTCCTTGTGTTCAAGCTGAGGGCGAGTCAACAACCAGCTGGGTACGCCGGGTCTCAACTATCATACATTCTTCAGATAACATCAACGTCGGCTCAGCGGTTCTGATGTTGTAGAAAAATTACCATTTTGTTCCACTTAAGCAGAAGCTTGGGCGGCTTAAGCGTCATTGCAACGACATGGGGGAGCTTTTGGCGGCTCTTGTTAAGTATGCCGACTCTGTTGGTATCAAGGACCCCGACTCTGAGGATGAAAGATTGGGAAAGGGAAAGAAGAGTAACGGAATGAAGGGACAACAGTATAACCCTACCAATCAGGGCGGCAGCGGTAAGCGCAAGGCTGATGATTTTGTGGCTAACACAGGTGCGCGCAATTATAACCAGCATCGTAAGGGACCATCGGCTCAAGGGACAAGGTTTGACCTTGACGCAATATTAAATCAGCCATGTCCAAAACACCGAACTAATCAAAAGCCGGCTACTCATTCATGGAAAAATTGCAGCATAATGAGAAGCTTTAGGGAGTCCATCCAACACAACCGTGGCCCGAACGGTGGTTCAGGATCCGGGTCTCATGGTCCGGGTCATGGAGGCGGTGGCTCCAATTCCGGATTTCACGACCAAGGCAATCAAAGTGGTTACAATCAATAGAATAATCAGGGGAATCAACAGCAGCAGCAGTCTTGTTATCGGAGCAATCCAAAGCAATTGAATAGTGGGCAGTACCATGTCTTCACCACCAGTTTGTGTAAGCGGGACCAAAAGCTTAACAAGAGAGCTGTGAACGCTATTGAGCCGGCGGTGCCATGTTATCTATGGTGGTCAGAGTAGCCTATTGTGTGGAGTCGTGAGGATCATCCGCCTGGGGTTTATAATCTGGGTCACCTGGCTTTGGTGGTGGCACCTCAGGTTGGGGGCTATAAATTTACGAAGGTACTCATGGATGGAGGTAGCAGCATTAACATACTTTATTATGAGACCTTCCGGCGCATGGGACTGGCGGATAAGAATCTTAAACCGTCAAACACTGTTTCCCATGGTGTGATACCGGGTAAGTCGGCCTACCCGATGGGTAAGATATCTTTAGAAGTTGCCTTTGGTGATGAACATGATTCCAGGTCTGAGACTTTAACCTTCTAAGTGGTCAAGATCAAGAGCCCTTATCATGCTCTGTTTGGGCGGCCGGTGTCGGTGTCAAAACTGGCGAATCTCGGGTAGGGGGTCCCGAACTGTGCGTCTAAGGTCGATGGTAATAGGAGATAGCAGACATGATGTTTACCCAGGTTCAGGCCCTATCTATGGGGTAATACCCTACTTCCTGCTTGATTGACCTTGATGAATATGAGTATTACAAGAGTTGATCTACCATGAGATCGTAATGGCTAAACCCTAGAGGTCTGGCTTGTGTGGCTATGATAATGATTGTCGTCCCTCCAGACTAAGCCCGCCGGTTTATATAGACACCGAGGGGGATCTAGGGTTACATAAGGTCAGTTACAAAGAAAGGAATCTACTTATTTGATCGCCAAGCTTGCCTTCCATGCCAAGGAGAGTCCCGTCCGGACACGGGTGCAGTCTTCGGTCTTCGTATCTTCACAGCCCATCAGTCTGGCCCATCGCTAACAGGCCGGACGCCTGAGGACCCCTTAGTCTAGGACTCCTTCAGTAGCCCCCGAACCAGTCTTCAATGGCGAGGTGTTCGGTGCATAGATTGTCTTCGGCATTGCAAGGCGGGTTCCTCCACTGATGACTTACAAGTAGTGTGTTCGGCCTTCCATTTAATGTTACACCCCTCGGCTTCTGCGCGTCGATAACTTCAGTTTCCACGTGTCGAGCGAATGCGAGAGGTCAGGGTATTTTTGCATATAGCACTAGTCGGCGTTCTGGGAACGGGGGTCCCGAGACTTGCCTGCCTGCGGCCTGCGGCGTGGCTGAAAGGAGGCCCAGCATGGCCCATCTTCATCAACACAAGGCTCAAGACCCTCACGAGGGGCCAAGCTTCGCGAGGCAGACGACACGGAGCTTCCTCAGGCACGGTCTCGTCAGGCTGGCTCGCGAGGAGGCGGAGAGATCAAGGTGGGGTACCTCGCGAGATGCCCGTGATGCAAGCCATGACGACTCAGGGCACCAGGCGGGTGCCAGCGCGCGCAGCGTCGTTCTTTCCTCTTTGGTGCAAAGGGGGCAAGCGCAGCCGCGGAGTACCGAGGCATCAGGCAAAGGTTGCCTGTTCGGTGCAATGATACCAAGACCAGGAGGACTACGAGACGGAGGTCATCATGGAGCCCAAGACGGCGTCATCACCAGAGCTTTGCGCAGGCGAAGACTGCTTTTATCAGGATAGTTGATACTTGTTGTCCCCCTTCAAATTAGCCTGCCATTGTTGGCTCCCTTCCCGCTCAATATTTGGGAAGAGGACCATGGCCTCTATAAATAGGGCCAGCCACCCATGTAGCGGTGGGTTCGAGCTCTTGGTTCGGTTGGCTAGTAAGAGTAAGAGAGAGAGAGAGAGAGAGAGAGAGAGAGAGAGATAGAGAAGGGTGACTAAACTCCTCCTAGCAGTTCATCGCCCCAGTCAAGAACAGACCCTCGCGAGGCTGTTCTTCCTTGTATTGTTCATCATCATGAGCCCCAGGAGGCAATCCACCAACCACACACTGGAGTAGGGTATTACACCACAATGGTGGCCCGAACCAGTATAAATCTTGTGTCCCTTGTGCAGTTCTTTTAGTAGTTTAGTTCTTTGCGAGGCGGGGAGGTAGAAGGCGTAATCTCCATGCGCACCCTAGTGTTTGAACCTTAAGGGTCTGCCGGAACCCGAAATCCGACATTTGGCACACAAGGTAGGGGTGCGCCGGAATTCGTCGTCCACCGCCCCGTTCTCCTCCGACCGTCGCGTCCATGTCAGACGCTTGTCGGGCCCGCGCCGAGCGCCGGGCCGCCATCGCTTCTCGCGTCGCCCAGACGGTGCCCGTCGGCGGACGTCCTCGTTGTTCCCCGTCGCCCGCCATCAACGCCGCCACCGGCCCGGCGGGGGGTGAGCAGCAAGCATCGTCTCAGCATCCATCCGTGTGCCAAGACGGACACACCGCTACTCCATCGCTCGCACCAGCTGGTTCTTCGTCCCGCGCGCTCGGCGCACCCTTGGAGGCTCGAGCTGCGCTCCTTGCGGCAAACAAGCTTCTGCGCTACTGTCCCGTCGACGGCGTCTACGAGGAGTGGCTCGACCGCGTCGCTGAGCTTGTCCGCGCCGCAGGGGGCTCTTCCGCGTCGTCCGTTCCGCTGCGCCGCACCCCGCCCCGTGCGGGCGACGAAGCCCGGGAGGCGTAGCAGCCGCCTCCTCTCCAAGAAGACGCCATGGCTCCAAGGCGCGTGGCCCCTGGGTGGAATCCATTCCGTCAGGCGCCAGCGCAGCAAGAACGGAGCTGCCAAGAAATCCCTCGCCCGCAAGGGGCTACCCGGGCGCTCCCTGCTCCAGCTCCGGCACGCCAAGACCCGCACTGCTCCTAGCTGCAGCGCGTGGGGACCCTCAAGACCAAGCGCTCCACCAGCCGAGGCCTGTCGCGGCCACCGCGGGCTGCCGTGCCTACACCACCGAGCTACGTAGCGTCGCATGGCCAGGCAAATTCAAGCCAGACCTGCCTCCTCGTTACGATGGCACGACTGACCCTGCAGAGTTCCTCCAGCTCTACGAGCTGGGCATCAAAGCTGCCAACGGGGACGAGAAGGTCATGGCGAACTGGTTCCCCATGGAGCTCAAGGAAGGAGCCCGCACCTGGCTCCTGAATCTGGCTCCAGGCACGATCTCTTCCTAGGACTAGATGCGCACCCGCTTCATCGCCAACTTCCAAGGTACTCGCGACCGGCCGCCCGCCGTGAGCGACATGCGCCGCATCAAGCAA